>CM052809.1:7714299-7729455 GCA_028533885.1 Nasua narica | reverse complement strand
ATAAAAAGAAGTGTCAGTTAGCAAAAGAAAAGAGAAACACTAGACATGGGTTGGCAGGGAGGAGGCAAACATTCCCTACAGAATCCACCCTCTATCTGGGTGGATCAACTCTTCCAGGAGAAGAGGGCTTGGGCTCCAGATCCTGCAGAAGGCTGCATGCAGTAGAGAGCTTCAGTTTGAGAATTTTTTTTTTTTTTTTTTAAATCTGTTTCTAAGACCTAAGATGTCAGTAACTCACTTGAGACCTTGCTTCCCTCGGTCCAATAGCCATATCTTCTTTCTGGGCTCTTCCCCAGGATGGTGGAGTCTCCAGAAAGCAGATCTGAAAGAGGAAAAAGGGAGCCAGGACGGAGAAGCCCCTTCCGCTTTCCACCCCGGAGGATCGCCAGCTCTGCAATCCTTCCACCACCTGAGACTGAGGCCACGTGCCCTCGGAGAGGGAAGGCAGAAGGAGCTGGGGCTAGACCAGCCCAGAGACAAGAGCCGGCCCACAGTGGTCCGGGCCCCAGCTCTTCCTCGCGTGGCTCAGAGAAAAAGGACCCAGGACTCCAGCTGCAGGAGCAGCAACGACTCACAGAACCTGCCCCTCAGGCCAGGCACCGCCCACACCGTTCAGTCCCGAAGCACAGCTGCCATTGTCCACGCCCATTTTACACATCTGGAAACTGAGGGCAGAGTGGGAGCCACTTGCCCCAGGGCACACAGGTAGTGAGGATGCACCGGGATCCGCACCTCTCTAACCTCACCGCCCGCAGGGAACAACTTTTCTCCACCTCAAGCAGCAACCATCCGACTCCTCCCCCTCCTGTCAAGAAGTCTCCTTCCAGGTTTTTAGAGGAAACTGCTTCGGAAAGGGATGACAGCAGTTTTCCGATGGCGGCCAGAGGGCTGCCTTCTGGAAAAGCAGGCGCAGAGACCGAAAACCTGGGTTCCAGTCCAGATTCTGCCCTGGGGCGGGATGGGGGGCGGGAGCCGGCAACTCACTTCTATGGGAAAACACATCTCTGCGCCTGCAGCCCGGAGGGCAGCGGCGCCGGGGAGGGGCGGAAACACCTTTTCTCAAGCTCTCTGACAGCCAGGAGCAAATCCAAACGCCGGCAGGGCCCGGCAGGGAGCGCGCCGGGCACGGGTCCGGAGGGAGCAGGAGGGTGACCGGGGCCTGGGCCGGTGGGAACAAGTGCCCGACCTGCCGCGGTCGGGGGCGCGTCCGCCGGACGGCCGGTGCGGGGCAGGCGGGCACATCGGGACTGCCAGCCCTTGGCCCCCCCGCCCGCGCCCACAAAGGCCCCGCTCGCGTCTCTCGGGCCTGTGCCCCGCGCCCTGGCGCTGCATCTCCCGAGGCCCCGGTCCTCCCTCCGTCCCGCATTCCGCCGACCCTCCGCCGCTCACCTCGCCCCAGCCTCGGGGTTCCCGGAGGCTGCGGCTCCCGTCCGTGCTCCGCAGGCTGAGGCTCCGGCACTGCCCCGACGGACAGCAGCCTGGGGTCACGACTCCTCCCCGGGTGATGCCTGGGCCGACTTAAAGTCCCCGAGCCGTCCGCTCCAGCAGCAGACAACCGGCGTCCCGCGCAGGTCCGGAGAGGCGGGACGGCCGGAGCGGGGGAGGACGGCCGCAAAGCCCCTGGGGAATGTAGTCCACGCGAGAACCAGGCATTCTGGGAACTGTAGTTCCCGTGCTAGCCTGAGAGGCGGAGCCTGGGCGAACCTGTCACGTGTCCAGCACCCACTTCCGGGCTCGCGGTCACCCCCCTGGGGCTTCCAGGCGCTTGGCTCCAAGTTCCTCAGGAAGGAGATGGACCCTTGCTGAGGGCGGTGTGTCTTGTAACTGTGCATCTCCATAAATGATAGTAAGGCAAGTAGACAACCGCGGAGAACAAACCTGTTTCCCCTTCAGTGATTCAAAGTGTATCGAGCACCTGCTGTATTCCAAACACCACTGTGAGTGGTCAGTGAACAAAAAGTTAATTGCTCTCGGTAACTTTTTTTTTTAAAGCTTTTATTTATTTATTTGACAGAGAGAGAGAGGAGAGAGATGACAAGTAGGCAGAGAGTGAGGGGAAAGCAGGCTCCCCGCTGAGCAGAGAGCCCGATGCCAGGGACCCTGAAATCATGACCTGAGCAGAGGTTTAACCCACTGAGCCACCCAGGCGCCCCTCGGTAACTCTTTTTGTTTTGTTTTGTTTTTGTTGATCTGGGTGCGGTAGATACCAGACAATGAGCCATGAATTTTATCAGAATTTAGAAAGATAAGCCATGAATATAATCAGAATTTAGAAGGTTAAGTGGTAGGGGAAAAAGTGAAAGAGTGTGTTCGGAAGTATTTAGAGTAGGTATGGAGGCAGTTTGTAGCAAGAAATAGCATCACGGATACCTCACCCCCATGTTAATATGGCAGGAAACGAAATATTGTTAAGATAAAAGTATCCTTTCATGAATTTTCAAGTATTTTGGCTATAATCAGCCCACATGAATAATCATCATGCCAACTTGTAAATAAAAATGCTGAGATTCATTGAATCTACAGATTACTTGGGAAAATTGATGGCTTCACAATACTGATTCTCATAATCCATTACCATGTTATTGTCACTGTACACAAAGGGTCTGCCCCTTTGCCACAGGCATCAGGCCGTTAACCAGCCCAAGTCCCTTGGTTGGAGCAAAAAGGTTTTATTACTTGTGGCAAGTGAGGAGACAGGTGGGTAATCATCAAAGCATGGTCTCCCCATGGGGTTAGTGCAGGAAGCTTTTATTCAGGGTGCAAGGTGGCAGGGGTAGGGAGCTGGATACTAAGGGAATTTACACATTTTATTAGGCAATTTGCAAATACTTAGCTTGCCAATAGCTTGTCAACATGCTAGTGCATACATTGTATGTTAAAAAAAAAAATGGCCCAAAACTCTGCCCTTAGGAGATCACCATGTTCTGATGAGCTAAATGTAACTTTAGGGCAACTCAAGGCTTCTGCACAAGTCCTCAGCTCCAAACTGGTTCATGCAAGCGTCTATCTGTGGAACACCGGGCCATATGTCTCCTTGGTGGTAGCTGCGTGTACTCCCAAACAGATACATTCTTTCCTTTTTGTCTTTTCTCCCTCTTCCCCTCTGCAGATAGCTTTCAGCCCTCTGACCAGAGTGACTCCTTGGTGTCCTAGCTAAAAGTGTATCTCTGTTTAATTAGGTCTAATAACTCTTCACATATTTTCTCTATAGTATAATTGCATATTTTTGAGTTTAATTTTAGATAGTTCATGTTTTAAGCCTATTGTAAATGGTATCTTTTTAAAAATTATATTCGTTAAGTATTGGTTTTGTATACCGCTGGCTGCCTAAAGTATCTTATAAATTAGAATAATGAATTTGTTGTTTCTTGGATTTTTTATATAACACATGAGCCCGGGTGGCAGTTGGTTAAGCTAAGCATCTGCTTTTGCCCCAAGGTCTTGGCTCAGTGGGGAGTCAACTTCTCCCTCTGCCCACTGCCCCAAGTCTCTTGCTATCTCTGTCAAATAAATAAATGAATTTTTTAAGATTTAAAAAAAATTTAGATTTAAAGATTTAAAAGAAGATTTTATTTATTTATTAGACAGAGAGAGATCACAAGTAGGCAGAGAGGCAGGCAGAGAGAGAGGGGGAAGCAGGCTCCCTGCTAAGCAGAGAGCCTCGTGATGCAGGGCTTGATCCCAGGACGCTGAGATCATGACGGGAGCTGAAGGCAGAGGCTTAACCCACTGAGCCACCCAGGCGCCCCTAAATAAATAAAATCTTACATGAATGACAATTTTGCTTCTCTTTATTTTTTTTTTATTTTTATTTTTTTAATTTTGCTTCTCTTTAAAAAAATCTATTTTCTGGGCGCCTGGGTGGCTCAATCGTTACTCCTCCAGGCATGGTCTAAGGATCATGGGATCAAGCCCCGAGTTGGGCTCCCTGCTCAGCTGGGAGCCTGCTTCTCCCTCTCCCCCTGCTTGTGTCCTCTCTCTCTCCCCCATCTTGTCAAATAAATAAATAAAGTCTTTTAAAAAAATCTATTTTCTATAATCACCATATTGAGTGGTCTATGATTTTTAGTCAAAGTAGAAGGAGGTCAGCAAAACAACACAGTAAAAACTCCAAGCCCTCAATGCTCTATGGAAACATAAACAAAACAAAAGAAAACAAACAAAAACCCCCCCGAAACAAAAAAACCTACCCGAAACTAGCCGAGATAAGCTTAGAAAAGCTCTGGAAAACAATAAAAAGATCTATAGGAACCAAACACTCAAAGTAAAAACCACATTTGAAATTGTGGGAAGTTTTGCGGCATTTGTAACTTGCGCTTGCCCCTTCCCTTCCTCCAGTGCACGTCTGGGTCTGGAGAAGAGACAGTAGGATTCCTGATTTCTTTTCTCCAAAGGAAGAGAACAGAGCAGACTTTATTTGTAAAATTCTAACATGTTTGGGGGCTGCCAGAAGTACTGGGCTCTGTCTTGCCTCACTCAGATCTCAAGTAGGGAGAAGCAGCGAGCGTTGCTCATGAAAACTGTAGGTAAACTAAGACCCACTGATACCTAAGGCAAGAAATGAAGGATACGGACGACAAGCTAGATCGGCTATGGCCCCCAGGAGAGGCTTGGGGTGAGACTCTGGGAGAAATTAAAACATTGAAAAGCAGTTGAAAAAGCAACATGAGGCCCAACCAAGATCTGCATGTTCAGAAAAGAACAAAGAGATCCTAAGTTTTCCCCTCTATTTCACCCCTAGGGTGAAAGCAAGCCAGCTAATTACTAAAGAACTGCTATAGCTCAGTACCAGTCTGTAAAGTAGGAGAGGTGACTAGTTTGTTTCCTTTTAAAAAAAGATTGGTTTCTTTTAGAGCAATTTTCAGTTCACAGCAAAATTGAGGAAAGTACAGAATTGAGATTTCCTATATGCTTGCTGCCCCAAAATAGGCATAGCCCCCCTCCCCCAATTATCAACATCACTTACCAGCTTGATACATTTGTTACAAAGAATGAACCTGCATTGATACATCACAGTTACCCACCTTCCATAGTTGACTTGAGGGTTTGCTCTTGGTGGTGTACATTCTCTAAGTTTAGGCAAATATATAACGAATAACATGTGTTGGCCATTCTAGGATTGTTTCACTGCCCTAGAACCCGCGGTGCTCTTCCGATCCCCTGAGCCCTGACAACCATTGGTGTTTTTACTGCCTCGAGAGTTCATCCTTTTGCAGAATGTCACGTAGTTGAAATCCTACGGTATATAGCTTTTTCAGATTGGCTTCTTTCACTTAGTAATATGCATTTAAGTTTCCTCCATGTCCTTTCATGGCTGGATAGCTTGCTTCTTTTTAGTGCTGAATAATGTTCACTGTCTGGATGGACCACAGTTTATCCATTCACTTACTGAAGGACATCTAGGTTGCTTCCAAGTTTTGGCAATTAGGACTCAAGCTTCTCGAAACATTCGTGTGTGGGGTTGTGTGTGCTCGTAAGTTTTAAATTCTTTTTTTTTTTTTTAAAGATTTTATTTACTTATTTGACAGAGAGAGAGAGAGATCACAAGTAGGCAGAGAGGCAGGCAGAGGGAGAGGGGGAAGCAGGCTCCCTGCCGAGCAGAGAGCCCAATGAGGGGCTCGATCCCACGACCCTGAGATCATGACCTGAGCCGAAGGCAGAGGCTTTAACCCACTGAGCCACTCAGGCGCCCCAGTTTTAAATTCTTTTGAGCGTGATTGCTGGAATGGACGGTAAGGGGATGTTCACGTTTGTAGAAACTGCCAAACCGTCTTGCAAAGCGGCTCTACCATTTTGCATTTTCCATCAGCAGTGGGAAATGAGTGTTTCTGTTGCTCCAAATCCTCGCCAGCATTTGTTACTGTCAGTGTTCTGGATTTTGGACATTCTAATAGGCATATAGAGGCGTCTCATTGTTTTAATTTGTGCATTTCTTTGATGACATATAATGTGAAAATCTTTGCATGTGCTTTTTTTTGCCCAATGTAGATCTTCCTTAGTGAGATGTCTACAGGTTTTAGACCCCAGTTTTTTTTTTTTAAAGATTTTGTTTATTTATTTTATTAGGAAAGAGAGAGAATGAGAGAGAGCATGAGAAGGGAGAAGGTCAGAGTGAGAAGCAGACTCCCCATGGAGCTGGGAGCCCGATGTGGGACTCGATCCCGGAACCCAAGGATCATGACCTGAGCCGAAGGCAGTTGCTTAACCAACTGAGCCACCCAGGCGCCCATAGACCCCAGTTTTTAATCCATTTCTTTATTTTCTTACTATTGAGCTTTCAGAGTTCTTTGAATATTTTGGATCTTTTATATTTTCAGAGATATTCTTTTGCAAATATTTCGTTCCGGTCTGTGGCTTGTCTTCTCATTCTCTTGACAGTGTGTGTCACAGAGCAGAAGTTTTAAGTTTTAATGAAATCCAGGTTATCAAGTATTTCTTTCATCAATCATGGTTTTGATATTGTATCTAAAAAGTCATCACTATGGGACTCCTGGGTGGCTTAGTCGGTTACGCATCTGCCTTTAGCTCAGGTCATGATCCCAGGGTCCTGAGATGAAGTCCTGCATTGGGCTCCCTGCTCCACAGGGAGCCTGCTTCTCCCTCTGCCTCTCTCTCTCTCTTTCTCTGTCTCTCATGAATAAATAAATAAATAAAAATTTAAAAAATCTTTAAAAAAAAGTCACCAACGTACCCAAGGTGATCTACTTTTCTCCTATGTTATCTTTCTATTTATTTATTTATAAAGAAATTTTATTTTTTTGAGTAATCTCTAAAAGTAAAAAAATCTTTATTTTTTTGAGTAATTTGAGTAATCCCCCAGTGTGGGGCCTGAACTCACAACCCAACCCTGAGATCAAGAGCCACATGCTCTACCAAATGAGCCAGTCAGACGCCCTTCTCCTAAATTGTCTTTTTTGTGTGTGTGTGTGCAGTTTGTTCTTTTCCCCCATTCACTGTGTATTTTTTTTCTTCCCAAATATGTTTATTTTAATTTTTCAGTGTTACAAGATTGATTGTTCATGCACCACACCCAGTGCTCCATGCAATACATGCCCTCCTCAATACCCACCACCTGGCTCACCCAACCCCCCACCCCCTCTCCTCCAAAACCCTCAGTTTGTTGCTCAGAGTCCACAGTCTCTCCTGGTTCATCACCCCCTCCGATTTCCTCCCATTCACCCTTCCCTTCCTTCTCACGATGCCCTCCATGATTTTCTTTATACTCCACACGTAAGTGAGACCATAAGATAATTGACTCTCTCCGCTTGACTTATTTCACTCCGGATAATCTCTTCTAGTGTCTTTTAAAGGTTTCCTCATTGTGTGTTTTACATTTACGTCTGTGAAATCCCTTCTGAGTTGATGTTTGTGAAGGGTGGAAGGTGTGTGCCTAGATTCATCATTTTGCATGTGGATGGCCAAATGTTGTAGCACTCTTTGCTAATGAGATTGTCTTCGCTCCATTGTCTCACCTGGCTCCTTGTTAAAGATCAGTTGGCTATATTTATGTGGGTCTATTTCTGGGATCTATCTTCTGTTCCATTGATCTATTTGTCTGTTCTTTTACCAACACCGTATTATCTTGATCACTGTAGTTTTATAGTAAGTCTTGAAATTAAGTAGCATCTTTGCTCCAGCTTGGTCCCTCTTCATTATTTGTTGGCTAATCTGGGTCTTTCACTTCTCCATATAAACTTGAGAATCAGATTGCCAATACCCACAAAATAATTTGATTGGGATTTTATTGAATCTATGGACTAATTTGGGAAGAGTTGACATTTTGACAATATCGAGTCTCCCTCCACACGAACATGGAATATTTCTCCATTTATTTTATTCTTCCTTGATTTTGTTCATTTTGTTCAGTTTTATAGTTTTCTTCATATAGGTCTTGTATACATTTTATTAGATTTGTAGCTAAATATTTCATTTTTGGGGGTGTTAAGGTAAATGATATTGTGTTTTTCTTTTTTTTAAGATTTTATTTATTTATTTGAGAGACAGAGAAAGAGAGAGAGCATGAGAGGAGAGAAGGTCAGAGGAAGAAGCAGACTCCCCGTGGAGCTGGGACCCCCCATGTGGGACTCAATCCCGGAACTCAAGGATCATGACCTGAGCCGAAGGCAGTTGCTCAACCAACTGAGCCACCCAGGCGCCCCAATGATACTGTGTTTTTAATCTCAAATGCCGCTTATTGACTGTTGGTATAGAGGAAATTGACTGAGTTTTGCAAATTAGCCATGTATCCTTCAACCTTGCTGTAATTGCTTATTAGTTCTAGCAATTTCTTGGTCAATTCATTTGGGTTTTCGACTTTTTTTGGGGGGACTTTTTTTTTAAAGATTATTTATTTATTTATTTGACACAGAGAGAGAGAGAGAGAGAGATCACAAGCAGACAGAGAAGCAGGCAGAGAGAGAGGGGGAAGCAGGCTCCTCGCAGAGCAGAGAGCCCGATGTGGGGCTCGATCCCAGGACCCCGAGATCATGACCCGAGCTGAAGGCAGAGGCTTTAACCCACTGAGCCACCCAGGTGCCCCTCTTTTGGGTTTTCTATATAGATTATCTTGTCATTGCTGGAGGAGATCATCGAGAGGGTATGGCCACTGGTTGACTCATGAGCTGGACCCAGGCAATAGGAGGCTCTTTACCCCTTCCTTCCGTGGAATGTACGTTCTGCTTACCATTTCCACACTCGCAGCCATTTCCAGTACCTAGTCTTTAGAGAGTAATGTGTTGTTGAGACCCTCTAGACTTGGTACGTAACTGAACCCTGTTAAGACCTGCATGTAAGCTTTTAAGATTCTGGCGGGTGGATACAGAGATCTGCTAGTCTTACGGCTGCCCAAGACACGCCCAGTATTTAAGTTATCTCTTGCTTCTTAAAACTGCCACCGACCAATCTGGAGTGGTCTGCTCTCTTCTGTCTCTACCTGTAAGGGGTTTCAGACTTCACCTGGGGAACTCCTGAAGTTGGGAATCAACACTCATCTGTGAACAAAGACAGTTTTACTCCTTTTCAATCTGTGTGCCTTTTATCTCCTTTTCTTGTCTTTTGTATTAACTATCACTTCCAATACAAAGTTGAAAAGCAGTAGTGGAGGAGGGCACGTATTGCGTGGAGCACTGGGTGTGGTGTATGAACAATTAATCTTGTAACACTGAAAAAATAAAAGTATTTGGGGGGAAAAGAAATGAAAAATGAACATGACACAGAAAAAAAAAAAAAAAAAGAAAAGCAGTAGTGCAAAGAGACATCTCGGTCTTAATCCTGAGAAAGCTTTGAGTTTCTCACCGTTAAGTGCATTATAGGGAATTTATAGATACTCTTTATTAAGATGAGGGACTCTTCTCCTGTTACTAGTTTGGTGATCATTTTTATCATGAACGAGTATTGGCTTTTGTCAAATGCATTTCCTGCTTCTATTGATATACTCATGTGATTTTTCTTTAGACTGTTGATAGGATAATGTAATCAATTACATTGTTGATAATGTAATCAATTACATTAATTGATTTTCAGCTGTTGAACTTGCATATCTGGGATAAATCCCATTGGGTCGTGGTGTATAATTGTTTTCATACATTGTTGGATTAGATTCGCTGCATTTTGTTGAAGATTTTGCATTTATCTTCATGAGAAATAATGGTCTATAGTTTGTTTTCTTATATTTTCCTTGTGGGTTTTTGATATTGTGGTAATAGTGTCTTCATAAAATGAATTCCTCTGCTTATATATTCTAACAGAGATTGTAGAGAATTGATATAATTTCTTCCTTTACTGTATGGTAGAACCCATCTGAAAGCCTGGTGCTTTCCATTCTAGAAGCTTCTTAATTATTGATCAATTTCTTTAATCAACGCAGAACTATTCAGATTGTTTCTTCTTGCATGAGTTTTAGTTGAATGTAACTTTCAAGAGATTGGTTGATCTCATCTAGGTTATCAATCAAGCTTACATAGAGTTGTTTATAATCTTCTTTTATTATACTTTTATTGTATAAATAAAAGTTTTATAGTGATGTCCCCTCCTTTGTATCCCATGTTAGAAATCCATGTCTTGGGGCACCTGGGTGGCTCAGTGGGTTAAAGCCTCTGCCTTCTGCTCAGGTCATGATCTCAGGGTCCTGGAATCGAGCCCCTCATCGTGCTCTCTGCTCAGCAGGGGAGCCTGCTTCCCCCCCACCCCCCACCCCCGCCTCTCTGCCTACTTGTGATTTCTCTCTCTCTCTCTGTCAAATAAATTAAATTAAAAGAAAAAAAAGAAACCCATGCCTTATCTTTTTTTCTTAATTAGCCTGGCTGAAGGCTTTTTAATATTGTTGATCTTTTCAAAGAACCAGGTATTGGTTTTGTTGATTTTTTTGCTATTGATTTCCTGTTTTCAACTCTAATTTTTATTCTTCTGCTTACTTTGGACTTAATTTGCTCTTCATTTTCTACTTTCCTAAGGTGAAAGCTTGGATTAGTAATTTAGATGTTTCTTCTCTTCTTATGTATGTATTCAATGCTGTAAATTTTCCTTTAAGCACTGCTTTCACCATACTTAACAAATTTTGATAAGTTGTGTTTTCATTTTCATTTAGTTCAAAATATGTAAAAATTTCTCTTGAGATTTCTTTGACCTATGTGATATTTAGAAGTTTATTGTTTAATCTCAAAGAATTTTTCTAGCTATCTTTCTGTAATCGATTTCCAGTTTAATTCCATTGTGAGTCTTGGAAGAGCAACTATTATTTGACTGGTATTATTTTAAATTTGTTAAGACATGTTTT
Organism: Nasua narica; assembly: GCA_028533885.1. NCBI lineage: Eukaryota > Metazoa > Chordata > Mammalia > Carnivora > Procyonidae > Nasua > Nasua narica. The sequence continues at coordinate 7,718,681 of CM052809.1, read as the reverse complement.
ATGGCCCAGAATGGGGTCTATCTTGATAAATATTCCATAGGAGCTTGAGAAGAATGTGTATTTGTTGTTGGATGAAGTATTCTGTAGATATCCATTATATCTACTTGATTGATGGTGTTATTGAGTTCAATTACAGCCTTACTGGCTTTCTGTCTGTTGCATCTATCAATTCCAGATAGAGGAGTGTTGAAGTTTCCAGTTATAATAGTCGATTCTTCTATTTCTCCTTACAGTTCTGTTGATTTTTGCTTCATGCAATTTGATGATTCATTTTTAGACACGTACACATTAAAGATTGTTATTGTATTCCTGGAGAATTGACCCCTTTATCATTATGTAATTTGCTTCTTTATCCCTGATAACGTTCCTTGCTTTAACACTTGTTCTTTCTGAAATTAATATAGTTATCCCAGCTTTCTTTGATTCATGTTAGCATAGTCTATTTTCTCCATTTATTTTTATTCTATATGTCTTTATATTTAAAATGGATATCTTGTAGACAACCTATAGTTGAATATTTTTTGATCCATCTGACAGTCTTTCAATTGGTGCATTTAAACCATTGATATTCAAAATGATTATCGATATAGTTGAATTAATATTACCATGTTTATTACCGTTTTCTATCTGTTGTCCCTGTTCTTTGTTCCTGTATTTGTTTTCCATTCTCTTTTTGCCTTTGAGGTTTTAATTGAGCATTTCCGGGTCACCTGGGTGGCTCAGTTAAGCCTCTGCCTTCAGCTCAGGTCATGATTCCAGGGTCCTGGGATCGAGCCCCGCATCAGGCTCCTTGCTCAGCGGGAAGCCTGCTTCTCCCTCTCCACCTTGCCCTGCTTTTGTTCCCTCTCTTGCTGTGTCTCTCTCTGTCAAATAAATAAAAATCTTAAAAAAAAATAATTGAGCATTTCATATGATTCCTTTTGCTCTCCTTTTATAGCACATACACTTCTTTTTGTTACTTTAGTGGTTGCCCTAGAGTTTGCAATGCATTTACTACTAATATAAGTCTACTTTGACGTAACACTATACCACTTCAGGGGTTTTGTGAATACCTGATAATAGCAAAATAATCGTAATCCTGCCCTCTTGTGCCATTTATCATTGCTCTTTTTCATTTCACTTTTACATAAGGATATATATATGTATATGTATATATATATTTATGAGATATACGTGAACATATATAATCAAATACATTGTTGCTATTATTTTGAACAAACTGTTATTCCTTAGGTCAGTTTAATATAAGAGAGATAAAAGTTTTAATTTTACCTTCACTTAATCCTTTGATGCTCTTCCTTTCTTTATGAAGATCTGAGTTTCTAACCTATTATTATTTTCATTCTCTCTAAAGAAGTTCTTTTAACATTTCTTGCAAGGCAGGTATACTAGCAAATTCCTTTATTGGTTGTTTGTCTGATAAAACGTTTATTTCTCCTTCACTTTTCAAGGATAATTTTGCAGGGTACAGAATTCTAGGTTGGTGGTGTTTTCCTCCCAACACATTAAATATTTCACTCCACTCTCTCTCTTTTAAAAAAAAAAAAACAATTTATTTTTTCCATGTTCCAAGATTTATTGTTCATGTACCACACCCAGTGCTCCATGCGATACATGCCCTCCTCAATACCCACCACCAGGCTCGCCCAACCCCCCACCCCCTTCCCTCCAAAACTTTCAGTTTGTTTCTCAGAGTCCACAGTATCTCATGCTTTGTCTCCCCCTCCGATTTACCCCAATTCACTTTTCCTTTCCTTCTCCTAATGTCCTCCATGTTATTCCTTATGCTCCACAAGTAACCAAAACCATATGATAATTGGCTTTCTGTGCTTAACTTACTTCACTCAGCATAATCTCCTCCAGTCCCATCCATGTTGATACAAAAGTTGGGTATTCATCCTTTCTGATGGCTACGTAATATTCTATTGTATATATGGACCATATCTTCTTTATCCATTGATCTATTGAAGGGCATCTTGGCTCTTTCTACAGTTTGGCAATTGTGGCCATTGGTGCTGTGAACATTGGGGTACATATGGCCCTTCTTTTCACTACATCTGTATCTTGGGGTGAATATCCAGTAGTGCAATTGCAGGGTCATAGGCCACTCCACTCTCTTCTTACTTGCATGATTTCTGAAGAGATGTTGGATGTATGGTTGCTTTATATATGGTGTGTGTTATAGTGGCCTTCTTATCTTTGTTTCTCTATAGGTAGGTATTATTCCTTCTGGCTTCTTTTAGAATATTTTCATAGCTTTGATTTTCTGTAATTTAAAAATGATGTGCCTAGGTGTAGTTTTTTTAGTATTTTTAGAATTCATCCTGTTTGATGATCTCTGAACTTCTGGGATCTGTGATTTGGTGTCTGACATTAATTTGGGAAGATTATCACTTACTACTGTTTCAAATCTCCTGTTCTTTCTTCCCCTTAAAGTATTCCCATGACCTATGTATCATACCTTATATAGTTGTCCCACAGTCCTTGGATATTGTTTTTTCTTTGTTTTTCAGTTTTGGAGGTTTCTACTGAGAATATCCTCGAGTTCAGAGAGTCTTTTCTCAGCCATGTTCAGTCTACTAGTAAGTCCATCAAAAACACTCTTCATATCTGTTACAGTGTTTTTGATCTCTAGAATTTTTTTTTTTTTGGTTCTTTCTTGGGATTTCTGTCTCTCTCCTTACATTGTCCAAACGTTCTTTCATACTGTCTACTTTACCCATTCACACCCTTAGCATATTAATTATAGTTGTTTTAAATTCCCAGTCTTAAAATAGCAACTTCTCTGCCACGTCTGGTTCTGGTGCTTGCTCTGTCTCTTTAATTTGTGTTGTCTGCTTTTTGGCATGAATTGTATTTTTTTCTTGATAGATGGAGATGATGAACTGGGCAAAATGAATTGCTATAAATGGCCCTTTAGTAATGTGGTGGTGAGTGTGAGTGGCAGAAAATTTTTCTATAATTCTATGATGAGTATCAGTCTTTTAGTAAGCTTCTTCCTCCTGACTGAACTTTATTTGTGTTTTAACATCTTTTTTTTTCTAACTTTGTCAGTGGGTTGGGTGGAGAGGGTGTACTAGAGTTGGTATTTCTTCTCCCACGTGGAAGGATGGGGCTGAGTTGGGTTGGCTATTTCCCTTCCCTGAGAACAGTTAGACTTTGATAATACTACAGCAGATTAGGTTCTGGTTAACTATTTTCTTCTGAGGGTAAGCCTTGTTAAGAACACAATGCTATTTTGTATTTCAAGATGGTTCCTTTTCCTCTCCTTCCTGGAAACATGAGGGGATTTTCTTCCAGTATTTATGGAGGAAACTTCATTGAGCTCCTGAAAATAAATCTCATAAAATTTTGGCACCCCTCTTGTGATGAGGTCCCCTGGAGTTTTTAACTCTCAGAGTTGTTCACACCTGTAGTAATTGCCAATTATGGTGGGTTTTCCTACCCCAGCACTTGTTCCTACAGCAGTTTCTACTGGCGAGTCTCTGCTCCAAAAAGTTGTTTTCTGTAATCACCTGTTGGTCTCTCCAGTCTTGCGGGGTAGTGGTTTGCCCTGTGTCCTCACCTGTCTTGCAGATCCCAGAAGAATTGTTGATTTTTCTGTCTGTGCAGCTTTTTACTTATTGTTAAGATGGAATGGAAACTTCCAAGCTCTTTTCATGGAGATCCGGAAAGTATATCCATGTGACTTTTTTCAAGTGCCCAATTTTCAATAGCAACAACAACGAAATCACAAGACATATAAAGAAACAAGAAAAAAAAAAAAGAAACAAGAAAATATGGCCCATTCAAAGGAAGAAAATAAATTGGCAGTGTTATGGAACTGAATGTGTTCCCCCCATTCATATGTGAATTCAAATCCCCAATACGAAAGTGTTGGAGGTAGGGACTTTGGACAATAATTATGTTTAGATGAGGCCATGGGAGTGGGACTCCCATGATGGGACTGGTATCCTTACAAGAAGAGGAAGAGAGATCAGAGCTTTCTCTCCACAATATGAGGACACAGCAAGAAGGTAGTACCCGCAAGCCACAGAGAGGCCCCATGCAAGTAACTGAATCTGCTGGAACATTGAACTTTGACTTCCCAACCTCCACAACCTTGAGAAATACATGTTTGTTGTTTAAGCCGCTCAGTCTATGGTATTTTGGTGTAACAACTTGACCAGACTAAGGCTACAGAAACTGTTCTTGGAGAAATACAGACATCAGACAAGTGAAAACTTCACTCTCACCACTCTTATTCAACATAGTACTAGAAGTCCTAGCAACAGCAATCAGACAACAAAAAGAAATAAAAGGTATTAAAATTGGAAATGAAGTCGTCAAACTCTCTCTCTTCGCAGATGACATGATACTTTATATGGAAAACCCAAAAGACT
>CM052809.1:7697463-7713799 GCA_028533885.1 Nasua narica | reverse complement strand
TATCCGTACACCTGTGTTCAAAGCAATGGCGTCATTCCACACAGCTAAATCATGGAAGCAATGCAAGTGTCCATCAGAGGATGAATGGATAAGCAAAATTATGCATATACATATGCAATGGAATATTATTCAGACGTAAGGAAGAAAATTCTGCCGCATGCTACAACATGGATGAGACTTGAGGATGTTACGCTAATAAGCCAGTCACAAGGAGACAAATGCTGTTATGATTTCACTTTTATGAAAGACTTCAAGAAGTCAAAATTGTAGAGACAGAAAGCAGAATGGGCTGGGGGAGGGAAAATGGGGAGCTGGGGTTTAATGCGTGGAGTTTCAGTGTTACAAGATGAAAAGCATCATGGAGGTGATGGTGGGGATGGCTGCAGAACACAATGGATGTATTTAATTCCACTGAACTGTCTACTTCAAGATGGTCGAGATGGTCAATTTCAGGTCATGTGTATTTTACCACATTAAAAAAAAATGAGGGAGGGGGGTGGGAAGTAAAAAAAAAAAAAACAATTGAGGTATCCTGAATTGGGCACAGGAGTAGATACCAAGATGGAGGTTCTGGGCCCCTATAAATAATGATAATTTATAATGAGCTCAACTAAAGAAACAAACAGGCGTGTTGAGATTTGCTGCAGGCTCCGTGGTGAGAACTGGTGAGTCATGTCTGGTTGTGGCTGCCTGCACATGAAGCACTCACAGGACATGAACGGATCATAAATTAAAGCTCAGCCTCACTGGGGGCCTCCAGTGGCCTCTCCCCGATGGAAGCAGATGCAGGGCCGGCCTGGCAGAGTCCTCCCTGGGAGCAGCCAGGAAATCAGGACTGTGTCTGGGAGTTCACCCTCCAGGGCCTGCTCTCTGCAGCTGGGGCTCCCAGCACAGACACCATTGCCCCCCTCCCCAGAGGCAACTTCCGTCTAGCACTAATGAGCCACTAGGGGCCAGCTCTTCGCAGGCAGTTGAAACAACTTGCAGAGATGGTCGAAAGAGAGGCTCATCCCTCTTCCCAGCACATCTTCTCAGACACTGCTCTCCGCAGGGGAGCAGGGAATGCTCCATACCATGGCCATGACACAAGGCCAGGTTCATGGAATCACCTCCCTCCATCTTGTGCTTCAAGTGTCTACTCCAAGGCCATGCCAACCATGGAGTCTTCCAGGGGAGCCTGGAACTATCTCTTAGGAGCTGAGGCCTTTCCCCGGGGATTGCAAGTCACTGCCCTGCCTGTAGTATCTTGTCTCCCATGTGCCTGTGGGCAGCAGCTAAGCTTCCCATGGACTTTTGCCTCACAGTGTCAGCCGGCCTTCAGCAGACGACTTTGTACCGGCTGCTGCCCTTTTGTCGTATTTACCTTTTGTCAGTGAAAGTTGGTGTTGTCTAACTGAGGAACTCTGACCCCTAAAAATCCGGTTATCTAGATAGACTGACTTCTCACGTGTGAGCCACGCAGAGGTCATCAGGGTCTTGCCAAACCCATTTTCAGAACAGGCCATCTTCTATTTGCTCGAAACTTCAGGCATCTCATGTTGTCAGTCAAAAACTACAGGGTTGAGGGGCGCCTGGGTGGCTCAGTGGGTTAAAGCCTTTGCCTTCGGCTCAGATCATGATCCCAGGGTCCTGGGATCGAGCCCCGCATCCGGCTCTCTGCTCGGTGGGGAGCCTGCTTCCCTCTCTCTCTGCCTGCCTCTCTGTCTCCTTGTGATCTCTTTCTCTGTCAAATAAGTAAATAAAATCTTTAAAAAAAAATAAACTACTGAGTCGGGCTCATTATAATTCTTTTTAAAGATTTTATTTATTTATTTGACACAGAGAGAGAGAGATCACAAGGAGGCAGAGAGGCAGGCAGAGAGATGGGGGGAAGGAGGCTCCCTGCCCAGCAGAGACCCCAATGCGGGGCTCAATCCCAGGACCCTGAGATCATGACCTGAGCTGAAGGCAGAGGCTTTAACCCACTGAGCCACCCAGGCGCCCCCAGGCTCGTTATAATTTTTAAATGTGAGATACGAGTGCTATTTCCAAACAACCCTGCCTTTGTTTTGTTGTTGTTTTTTTTATATATATTTGCCCAGAAGGATGCAGAGCATTTGTCCTCTTTCTTAGGTCTTTGTGTATAGACAAATAAATTGCTTTTGAGCCAAGTGATGTGAGCACAAGCCAGATTTCCCATAACCGATGCTCATATGCAGGTTGTCATTTAATACCTTTCAGAATTTGGTACAAAGTGCAGTTTCCGGAAATTGTGGGCAGAGACCTGACACAAGGCCAGGGTTGATTTTATGCAGTATTCCGACCATTTATGTGTGGAAAGCCGTGCTCTCTCCCCAAGTAGGGTATAAGCAGTGTGAACGCAGGCCTACCCTGTTCCATTTCTCTCTCCTGCAGAATCTGAACTGTCCCTATCATACTGTCCAATAACAACTAAATAAATCCTATAACCAGAGAGGGAATGTTGGCAATTAGACGAAGAACATCATTTCACAACTGGTATGGGTGAGGCTGGAGGGATGTGGGACACAAGAGTTCCAGGCTCCGGTGCCTGGGTGGCGCAGTTGGGTGAGCGACTGCCTTCGGCTCAGGTCATGATCCCGGAGTCGTGGGATCGAGTCCCACATCGGGCTCCCGGCTCCACGGGGAGTCCGCTTCTCACTCTGACCTTCTCCCTTCTCATGGTCTCTCTCACTCTCTCTCTTTCCTAATAAATAAGTAAATAAATAAAATCTTTATTAAAAAAAAAAATAGTTCCAGGCTCTGCTCCAGGATGGACCCTGGTACCTCCCTCAGCAAAATCACAGATATAATCATGATGACTTCCAAGATCATACCTGGCATCCAACCATCCCACCACCCCAACGACAACATGGAGATTAGGAAACCTAATCCCCAAACACTCGGATCCAGCATGACACAGCCTACTGCCCAAACTCTGTTTTCTGGCATTTTCCACCCCGTCACATGATGGTTCTCTAACATCTAGTGCCATTCTAAGTAACTCCCCAACTATATATTCAGAATAATCAAAGGATAAGGTGGGTCTGCTCCAAATTAGGACCTAGATCTGTCAACTCTCAGTCCTCTGATGAAGGCAAAAGAAGGCAGAGAGTACTAAGGAAGCACATGGCCACCCCTCTTCAGGGAATGTACATCTGTGGAGGCCCACACTCCAGCTGGGGCTTGAGCTAACCTGGAAAATTCCCAAGAGGAAAAGCTCTTACGTCCCTGACCTACAATATGAATGCAATCCTCTTTCTTTCCACTTTAGCCCCTGGGGTAGGTGATTTGTTTGTGATCTGCAGAACTTGGACAAGTTCCCTGTGGATTGCCTGTAATCAGGAGCGTCGGGCGTTCACTTTGGTGGGGACCATAAAATCCCTCCAAGAGTAGGGACCGCGTTCCAGCCCAGAGGATAAGAGAACCGACCGTGCTGCCCCGGACCCCAGGTATTGTCCCCGTGCCCCAGAGCAGTGAGATTTGAGTGGGTTGCTACCCATAAGTCCACAAGCACACTTCCCAGCCTTGCACATCTTTAACTCTAATTATCCATGGGGTGATCGCACTTGCCGTCTGACCCAGCTACTTCATAGGGCTGCAGAAAGGTAAGGCAGGTCATGTACAGGGAAAATCTTTATACGTTTGAATCAACAAAACTCTTTTTCTTTGAAGATGTTATTTATTTATTTCTTTGAGAGAGAGAGTGAGTAGGTGGAGGAGCAGAGGGAGAGAAAGAAGCAGACTTCCCACCGAGCACACAGCCCAATGTGGAGCTGGATCCCACAACTCAGAGATCATGACAGGAGTCAGACACGTAACCGACTGAGCCACCCAGGCACCCCTGAATCACCATAACTCTTTTAGATGTTATCGAATCATGGCTTGAGAATGCTATCAGTTAAACTCGTTAGAAACTACAAAGTGCAAAATTTAGTCACGCCGATACGGTCACTCCTCATACAGTGGTTCTATGTCCCGGGCTCAAGCAACTGCGGGTCCCTCTGTTCCCAAACCAGGACCTCACCTTCTGCACAATGGCACGATTGTCTGCTTCAAACAATACCCCACAGTCCCACAGATAAGACCTTGGGATCACTCTAAATTCCTAATTTATAGACATTTTTAACCAAGGGGTTCGAAGAGAAGCAAGCTACTCTGGGAAGGAGCAGGTGCCTCCCACAGAGTGGGAGCACTCTCACTTCCAGGGGTGCTCCGAGCAGGTTTCTCCTGTAGGTGGGAGGCTACACCAATCCATTCCACTTGCCACAGCCCTGCTTCCCCTGCTCCTGCTCCAGGTGGGGCAGTCACGGAATCTGCCGCCATCCCGGAGGAGAGAGGTAAAGGCCAGAGCTGCAGTCTAGGGAAGGAATTGAGATCAGCACAGGCAGCCTGGTGGGACCAGGGGAAGCTGGAACAGAGGAGAAGCTCATACACAGACACCCTGGATGTGAGGTTATCAGATTTACATGTGGTGTCACATGATCTTTTATCCAACAGCTCGTGTAAGGGCAGGGAGGGTCTGGCTTCTGGATTTCCCTGTCAGCATTCTGCATGACATCTAATATGGTTCTGAGGAAGGGGTGTAAACAGCTTGATGGGGAGCAGCTGCCCACAGACTTCTGCGCTACACGGAAGGACTGTGTCAGGCACTTTCAGTCACCCTCTCTCTTGTCCTCACAGGCCATCCCCGTTGTACAGAGAGGGAAAAGGAGAACAAGCAATTAAATCCACTTCGAGACAAAAGGTGAGCCAGAGCATTGGTGTCACCCATCTTCCCCAGTGACCAGCAGAGAATTCTAGAGAATGGGACTTGGGCCCGCATGGTGCAAAGTCCTACACGAACAGAATGGATTTTTTATGTTTCCATTTAAGGCTCCTCAACCAAACACTAGGCAATGTGGAATTTTAAAGAAAATACTGAAGAGGCTGCCTTTTTGTCTTACGTTTCCTAGTGTTCTCCCCCACAGACCAGGCGCCATTTTCCCTTCCACTTCAACATGAATTTCCAATACACCTCAATTCTACTCCCCATTGGCTTTAAACATATCACTTTTTGAGTTTAGCAAGTGCTTTCTGGATGGCAGTAGTGTTCCCAGAACATAGGGTCTGTCGAACACCCTTCTCTGGTGGTCCCACAGGGACAGGATGAGTGTTCCACACACACCTGACTGATAATGGCGTAAGCACATGGATGAAAGTCTCCTCATTTCCGCCATTTTGCTTTACTTCAAGTTATATGAAAGCAGCTGCAGATGTCCCTTAAGAATTCATACTCCATGGTACAGATCAAATCTCACAATACAAAGCATGACTACAACACTATAGAACATGATGGGACCACAGCAAATCCCTGGGTTCCAGGGATCCAGTCAGTGCCAGAAATTTCTATGATAAAAAAATTCAGCCACATCCTTAAAATGTGTCATAATGAGGCAACAATTAGTCTTGAGAAATCCTATCTAATGGTAAGATTTTGGTAAAGAAATCATTCAAGGCCAATGGGTAAATAAATTACTCTGACTAATCTACTACATGAAGTATGAAATAGAGGACCAGGAGGAATGGGGACAGGGACAGCATATAATGCTGACAATGTTAGGTTAAGGTCCTGAGGAAATACTTCATTTGGTTTTCTGTTAAAAATTTGGTGGACACGGACAACTCTTTACCTAAAATCAGATTCCCATAAGCAGCTAAACTTTGTGCAAATTCTTCATCCAAGCTTTCAAAAAATCCTTCAGAATTTAGACTGCCTGGGGATAAGGCAATCTCAAGAAATGATAGCTTCTAGAAGATACTAGAGAGGATGGCATGTGGAAAGTGCGTCGACTTGCCCCGAGTGATTCCAGGGGCGGAAACGGGAGACAACCATGGTGATGAGAATCAGCTAACACAGGGCAGCCTGCAAAGGAAGACCACTAGCTCTGCGGCTCTGGGAGCATCACTTAATTCTGCTGTGCATCCCCTGCCTCATGTGGAACAGGGACATTTAGAAAATGACTGCAGGGGAGGGCTCTGAGGGATACCAGAGGCATCTATGTATAGCACAAGGCACAAGGAGTGCTCGGCAAGTATTAGCTGTTCACTTTCCCCGGCTGATCACTGCTGGCCAAGAGTGCGAGTCCAATGTCTCCAGGTCTGCTGATTTTTCAAGAAGAGGCGGAATCTAGACATTATACGAAATCCTTAATTTTTTTTAAAGATTTATTTATATATTTATTTGAGAGAGAGGGAGAAGCAGACTCCCCACAGACCAGGGAGCCGAATGCAGGGCTCGTTGCCGCCAGGACCGCAAGATCATGACCTGAGCCGAAGTCAGATGCTTAGCCAACGGAGCCGCCCAGGCCAGGCACCCCATAATCCTTGATTCTTGAAAGGTCACCAAATAGGAAATATCCTAAAGATCACTAAGGGTTAAAATCAAATAAATACACCTGCAGGCAGTGTCTGGTTTGTTCCTCTGGCCTACAGTGGTCATAGGTCCTGGATCACACGGACCAGATACATAATTCCTCCTCATTCATATAGTCGAGGAAATTCCTGTTGACATGGAGCCTTGGGCTTGCCTATGACTCGACCCTGCCTGCCTTTCACTCTGCTCTTAGAAACACCTGCAGGGGTGCCTGGGGCGGTGGGCTCAGTCGGTTAAGCGTCTGCCTTCGGCTCAGGTCATGACGCTGGGATCCTGGCTTTGAACCCTGTGTTGGGCTCCCCGCTTAACAGAGAGTCTGCTTCTCCTCTGTGTGAGCTCTCTCTCTCTCCCTCTCTTAGATAAATAAATAAAATCCGAAAGAAAGAAAGACATGCAATTTATGCTCTAAGCCACAATTTTCTTTGCTAAATGCATTCATTAATCACTACAAAACATTTCTCACTTAGGGTGGAGTCCATGTATTTTCTATGGGTCAATTTTGACATGCAGTATGTTTGTGAATTTCATTCTTCTCTTTGATGGCTCTGTTGAGCACTGACCCTGTGCTGCGGATTGTTCCAGGCACTGGGCGCACGACAGAGAATGGTGTAGACACAACCCTGTTCTCAGAAGGAGATGGCCTTGTGGGGAAAACCCACCATAAACTAGTTCACAGATGACATAAACGCCCACTGATATACACAGGTGAGAAATCGGCCATGTGAAGGTCCAGGTGGAGAGAATGCCAAGCCAAGGACAGTCCATGCAAAGGCCCTGTTCTGAGGCAGGAAAGGCATGCGGTCCCAGGTGGCTGGCGGGACGTGCAGTCAGATAAGTAGGCAAGAACCAGGGCACGATGTCCTTTCTAAAGAGGACATGCTGGCTGAATTGAGGTCAAAGATTCGGGGACACTGCCCTCCGTACACAACAGCGGAGGAACGAGGCGGGTCCTCTGTAGCAGGATGGGTGAGGCACAGGCTCTGGGCTCAGACCGTGGGTTCCCCGTGTCCTTTGCCACTTCCCACCCACGTGGTCTTAAGCAAATTACTCTATCTCAGCCATGTCACCTAAAAACCGGGAATCATCAAAGTACCTACTTTGTGGGGATTAAGAGAGATCGTGCACATAGATTCCTTAGCACGGTGGCACGTAATAAGCACTTGACAAAAAGCAGTAAGTACCATAGGTACAAAACTCTGGTCATGCATCTGACCACAAATGACCTCTGATCTGATTTCTCTCTACAGCAAGACCAGACTGCTGGGATTTTGTCCTCCCCCTTGTGTGGGCAGCCCGTCACCTCCCCGAGCCACAGTGGGATGTTCAGGGGGAAGGAAAATGGGACAGGAGTCACCGAGTTCCTCCTGCTTGGCATCACCAGGGACCCGGAGCAGCGTCAAGCCCTCTTCTGGCTCTTCCTGTGTGCGTACCTGGTCACCGTGGCCGGGAACACACTCATCATCCTGGTCATTGGCTCTGACCCCCGCCTGCACACCCCCATGTACTTCTTCCTCACCAATCTCTCCTTTGTTGACATCTGCTTCACCACCAACCTGATCCCCAAGCTGCTGGCCAGCCATGTAGCAGGAACGTGGACTATCTCTTACCCCCACTGCCTGACCCAGATGTACTTCCTCATCTCCTTTGCCAACGTGGACACCTTCCTGCTGGCGGCCATGGCACTGGACCGTTACGTGGCCATCTGCCACCCCCTGCAGTACCACGCCATCATCACCCCCCAGCTCTGCAGGGGACTGGCCACACTCACGTGGACGTGTTCGGCCCTCATCTCCCTGGTTCACACTGTCCTCATGGACAGACTGACATTCTGCTCCTCCACCCGGGAGATCACCCACTTCTACTGCGACGCCTACCTGCTGATGAAGATTGCCTGCTCAGACACGCGGGTCAATGAGCACGTGTTCCTGGGGGCCGTGGTCCTGTTCGTGGCCCCCTGTGGGCTCATCGTGGTCTCCTACCTCCGTATAGCTGCAGCTGTCCTCCGCATCCCCTCTGCCCCAGGAAGGCGCAGGGCATTTTCCACATGCAGCTCCCATCTGTCTGTGGTCACCCTGTTCTATGGAACTGTCCTGGGGGTATACGTACGACCCCCCAACTCCTTCTCAGCCCAGGACACAGTAGCAACCATCATGTACACGGTGGTGACCCCCATGCTAAACCCCTTCATCTACAGCCTGAGGAACCAGGACATGAAGAAGGGTGTAAGAAGACTCTTCAGCAGGGGCTCCAAATCCTCTTAGTGTCCGTGAGCACGAGGCTGCTATCTGGAGGGGTCCAGGATGTCAGGAAATGGAACACATTTCTGCCATCGCCTCAACAACACCCATTTCCGCACACTGACAGAGTATTTTCTGAGAAGAAGCCCGAAATTCTATCTCTGGGAAACTCAGGCTCCTTCCAGCTCTCTCCTCTACCATCTCTAGATTGGGAGCTATCATCCTCATGCTCCTAAGGTGGCTGCTGGGGCTCCATCCATCTCTTCCTGTCACATGGAGGCAAGACGAAGACAGCAGAGCCAAAAGACTTGTCCCACACAGCTGCTTCTGTTCATTGCTCAAAGATCTCCCCTCAGTTGCAAGGCAGGCTGGGTTCTCTTAGAAAGGAAGAGGATGAATAATAGACAAACAACAGGCAGGTGTGCAAAAATACTCAACACTTATTTTGCCACATTTTATAGATATGAAGCCACATAGTTATTTTAGAAAAGTAAGCCTGTGGTTTTGGGGTTTGTTTTTTTTTTAAGATTTTAGTATTTATTTTACAGAAAGAGAGATCACAAGTAGGCGGAGAGATAGGCAGAGAGAGAGGGGGAAGCAGGCTCCCCGCTGAGCAGAGAGCCCAACATGGGGCTCAATCCCAGGACCCCAGGGATTATGACCCAAGCTGAAGGCAGAGGCTTTAACCCACTGAACCACCCAGGCGCCCCAAGCCTGTGTTTTATACACTGGTCCCCCCCCGGACAGGGACTGTGTGTCAGGAGAAATACCTGATATGCTTCCACACTGCTGAGGCTATGACATTAGCAGAAGGATCCCACAATTCTCCGACACCTCAGAGAGAGGTCCCTCTGTGGGTTGCACGGCAGTATGAGTGAAATTGAAAGGAGAGTTCGAGGCATTTAGTTATTGTGAGACTTTAAGTTTTTCCAAGGAGATGGTTTATAATTCATCTTGAATGTTCTTTACATTGTGGAAAATTAATATTGGAAGTGTAAAAATTTATAAAAGGAAACCTCATTTAAAATGGAGTGGGGGGATTGGTGCGTCTGAGTGGCTCAGTCGGTTGAGCAGCTGACTTTTGATTTCAGCTTAGGTCTTGATCTTCGGGTTGTGAGTTCAAGCCCCGGGCTGGGCTCCACGCTGGGCACAGACCCTATTTAAAAAAAAAAAAAAAAGAGTCTGCAGGCCAGCTGGGGGAGCTCTACTTTACTGCTTTACTGTCAGCAGTAGGAAGAAAGGTTTTCCTCCTACCCCAGCAACAGCCCAGCCAATGAGAGACTGTCACAGCTCAGCCAGCCAATGAGAAGCCACCATACTTCCAACTCTCAGTTTAACCCAATGGACTTTGTGTTTACAAGAGCCCCTCCAACTCTCCCTTTTCTATAAAGAACAGCCTTCCTCTTCTTGATTCCCCAGACTTGCCTATGGTTTTGCCATAGCTTGGTTGTCCCAGATTGCAGTTCTCTCCTCTGTTAAACCCATTTTTGCTGGGAAACTAACCAGAAGTTTTATTTTCTCCAGTTAACAGGCGAAAGTTCATATTGTTCAAACTTTGCACGATATTATATTGATATACGTATGTATTAAAATAAAGCACAAAATAGTTTAAATAAATCAGACAAAGCTTTCGAATCCAGTAGCAACAGATAGGGGTTTTTTTAAGATTTTTATGTATGTACGTATTTATTTAAGAGAGAGAGAGACATAGGGAGAGAGGGGGTGTGTAAGCGGGGTGAGGGAGAAGGACAAAATGACCCCACACTGAGCAGGGAGCCCTACACTGCTGGATCCCACAACCTAGAGATCGTGACCTGAGCTGAAATTAAGAGTCCACCGCTTATCGCTTCTCAGCCTTTTGACTAAGATCAACTAAACAGTTCACTGCTTAACCCAGCTACCCCTACAACAGATAGGTTTTAAAAGGACAAGGCCCAGAGGGGCCTGGGGGGCTCAGTCAGTTAAGCATCTGCCTTCAGCTCAGGTCATGATCCCAGGGTGCTGGGATAGAGCCCCACATCGGGCTCCCTGCTCAGTGGACAGCCTGCTTCTCTCTCTTTCCCTCTAACCCACCATTCTGCCTACTTGTGATCTCTATCTTTCTGTCAGATAAATAAATAAAATCTTTAAAAAATAAATAAAATAAAAGGCCAAGGCCTAGAACATACAAATTCTTGAGAGACCTTACTGCATGAGACTTTTTGACAGAAAAGTTAATAGAATAAAAGCCTACCACAGAAGTGAAGGGATGAATGACAAGAAAGAACATGTGCAAGTTACATGACAGAAGGTTATCACACCTACACACACACACACACACACACACACACAAATGGCAGAGGATGGTCATCTTCCAGTCTTGGCCTCTGTTGAGAGGACTGATCCATACCAATCTCCTTATCAAAACTTGGCCACACATGGTGTTCTTGCCCAAACAAGCTTTCTCACTTGTTTCAAGATAGATGGGCTGAGAGTCTTCCATACCTTTAAATTCCCTTCCTTTTTGCTTAACAATGACATCCTTACGCGATACAACTATCCTGCTTACAAGGCAAAATGCTCTAATCCCTTCCCCAGAAAATGAGGTAAACTCCCCCAGCATTGTTTTCTCTTAATATCCCACAGCTTAAATACCATGATGTAAAATTAACAAATACACAAAGTCTGTATGTCTTATGTTACAAGATAAGAGAATAAGGGAATGAAGAGAACACAGATATTTCCTTAATATACATGTATATATACAAACCTATTCATAACAAAATAAGGAAATACTCATGATGAATATAAAAGTTTCACTTACTGGAAAGATCTCTTCTCACTACTGTCCTTCAGGGACATCCCAGAGAGAGGCTGTAGTCCATAGCGCTCTACTTACAGGTGGTGCATGCCTATCACACAGAATCATCTGTAAAAGAGGCCAGAACGTGAAAATTTACTGATGCAGGAAAGACGTTAGGGTTCAAAGCCAAAGGCCAAGAAAGAATTCCTGAGGCATCTTTGGGGCCAAAAGATAGTTTTATTAAAGCACGGGGTCAGGACCTGAGGGCAGAAAGAGCTGCACTGGGGTCATGAGGGATTAGTCCATTATATACTTGCAAGTTGGGAGGGGGTTAGGCATAGTGTGAGTCTCTAAGGAATTTTGGAAGCAAGGTTTCCAGGACTTGAGTGGGCTAGCTGTTGTGGGAAAAGGCCATTTATTACCTTTAAAACCTTAGTCATGAGACCCTTCAGATGTCTATCAGTGGGCCATATGCCTTGAGGGTTTTGCCAACATGGATCTTGGGGATTTATAAATGAAGGAAATTTCTAAAGGAATTTTTATATGTTCAAGTAGACTCACAGGGTCCTGGGAGTTGGGCTAAGATTGCCTTTTGCCCTTAGCAAGGTGTCAACATCGGGGCCCTTGAGTCCCTAGAGGAATGTCACTCCCCCTGTTTCAGGGACTTGTCAATGGGCTATAGGTAGTAAAGACATTTAATAATTTCTCTTCTGCCTTTGTTTCCCACATCATTTACTATATTACAAGGATGACAAATCTAATTAGCAGAAGGAAGAAGAGATTATTTAACAAAGATTCTTATCAAAATTGGCTATCAAAGGTTAATTAAAAGTGTTTATTTCTATCGCATAACATAATTCTGGATGTACTAAAAACTGAAGAGTAAGAAATAAAGCCAAAGTCCTAGAACACAATATGAGTGAAGATCTTCAGGGAAGGCCATTTTAACCATGTCACCAAATCTGAAAGCATGAAAGAAAGGAACTGATCTAATGATATAAACATGTAAAAATGAAATGTTTATAAAATGTTATAAGCTAAAACTCTGTCCCCATTAACGAATAATCCTAGGGGCACCTGGGTGGCTCAGTGGGTTAAAGCCTCTGCCTTCAACTCAGGTCATGATCTCAGGGTCCTGGGATCGAGCCCCACATAGGGCTCTCTGCTCAGCAGGGAGCCTGCTTCCCCCTCTCCCTCTGCCTGCCTCTCTGCCTACTTGTGATCTCTCTCTCTCTCTCTGTCAAATAAATAAATAAAATTTTTAAAAAAAATAATAATCCTAGGGCACCTGGGGGGCCCAGTCAATTTGAGTGTTGGACTCTTGATTTCAGCTCAGGCCATGATCTCAGGGTTGTGAGATCGAGCCCCAAGTTTGCTTGTCCCTCTCCCTCTGTTCCTCCCTGCATTCATTCATATTCTCCCCTTCTCTCTCTCCTTCTCTCTCTCTCTCTCTCTTCAAAATAAATAAATGTTTTTTTAAGGCTCTAAAAAAAAAAAAATTCCATTGTCCCCTTATCCCAGCCTCTAGTAATCACAATTCTTTGTCTCTATGCATTTGATTATTCCAGGAATCTCATATAAGAAGAATGATACAATATTTGTCATTTTGTGTCCAGCTTATTTCCCAGAGCATGACATCTCCAGGTTCATCCACATTGTGGCATGTCTCAAAATTCCATTCTTTTCAAGGCAGAATCATTTCCCATTGCACATGTTTTCCATATTGTGTTTATCCATTCATCTGTCTTTGGATGTCTGAATTGTTGCCACCTTTTGGCTATTTTGAATGCTGCTGCTATGAACTCTGGTATCTTTTCTAGTTCCTACTTTCAATTCTTGGGGGTATATCCCAAGAAGTGAAATTGCTGGATTATCTGATAATTCTGCTTCATTTTTTGAGGAATCCCCCAAACTTTCGCACAGTGGCTGCACCATTTTATGTTCCCACCAGCAATGCACACAGGCTCCAATGTCTCCCCGTACTGGCTAACGCTTGTCTCTCTGCCACTGGATTTTTTTTAACATTTTTTAAAAGATTTTATTTATTTATTTATTTATTTATTTTAAAGATTTTTATTTATTTATTTGAGAGACAGAGAAAGTGAGAGAGAGCATGAGAGGAGAGAAGGTCAGACGAAGAAGCAGACTCCCCATGGAGCTGGGAGCCCGATGTGGGACTCGATCCTGGAACTCAAGGATCATGACCTGAGCCGAAGGCAGTCGCTCAACCAACTGAGCCACCCAGGTGCCCCAAAAGATTTTATTTATTTATTTGACAGAGAGATCACAAGTAGGCAGAGAGGCAGGCAGAGGGAGAGGAGGAAGCAGGCTCCCTGCTGAGCAGAGAGCCCAATGCGGGGCTCAATCCCAGGACCCTGAGATCATGACCTGAGCCGAAGGCAGAGACTTTAACCCACTGGGCCACCCAGGCTCCCTACTACCATTGGATTTTGTCAGTGGCCAGTGGCCGAACCTGGTCTGTTGGGGACCCCCAGAGCCAGGGGCTCTTGCAGTCCCACCCTCTGGTTTGGGATTTGGGGGGTTTTTTGTTTGGTTTTGCCCAAAAGAATTTCATATATTTTTCCTTTTAAAATTAAGTGATACCCTGTAGCTCCATCCACATTGTTGCAAATGGCAAGATTTCGTTTTTTGATGGCTGTGTAATATTCCATTGTATATATATACCACATCTTGTTTATCCATTCATCTGTTGATGGACATCAAGGCTTTTTCCATAGTTTGGCTATTGTGGACACTGCTGCTATAAACATTGGGGTACACGTGCCCCTTCAGATCACTACATTTGTATCAGAGGGTATTATGCTAAGCAAAATAAGTCAATCACAGAAAGACAATTATCATACAATCTCTCTGATATGAGAAATTTGAGAGGCAGGTAGGGGGATTGTGGGGGGGAGGGGGAAGGAAAAGTGAAACGAGATGAAACCAGAGAGGGAAACAAACCATAAGAGACTCTTAATCTCGGGGAACAATCTGAGGGTTGCTGGAAGGGAGGAGAGTGGGAGGGATGGGGTGGCTGGGTGATGGACATTGGGGAGGGTATGTGCTATGGTGAGTGCTGTGAATTGTGTAAGACTGATGATTCACAGAACTGAATACCTGAGTACCCCTGAGTACCCCTGAAGCAAATAATACATTATATGTTAATTAAAAAAAAAAAGATTAAGCGATGAATACAGCTTACAACATCTGACCAAGTTCAGACTATAAAAGGAGGTAGTTCTGGTCATCCTTAAGTGCAAATTGGAGCAGTGACAATAATCCCTAGAAATTGGCTTGGCATCAAGCTAAAACCGATGCCAAATTAATTGATGTGTATATTCAATATTCATTCAACAATTTTT
This sequence comes from Nasua narica, assembly GCA_028533885.1. Classification (NCBI taxonomy): domain Eukaryota; kingdom Metazoa; phylum Chordata; class Mammalia; order Carnivora; family Procyonidae; genus Nasua; species Nasua narica. The sequence goes on along the minus strand of CM052809.1, from coordinate 7,699,003 downwards.
TTAAAGATTTTATGTATTTATTTGACAGAGAGAGAGAGATCACAAGTAGGCAGAGAAGCAGGCAGAGAGAGAGGAGGAAGCAGGCTCCCCGCTGAGCAGAGAGCCCGATGTGGGGCTCGATCCCAGGACCCTGAGATCATGACCTGAGCTGAAGGCAGAGGCTTTAACCCACTGAGCCACCCAGGCGCCCCTCATTCAATGAATGTTAACTGGGTACTGACTAAATACCAGGCACTGTGCTGGATGCTGAAACTCCTTTATTTTTCCTCTGAGAATTTTATTTATCACCAAAAATTCACAACAATGAATTCAAAAAGGAAAGCACTGATGACTAAAAGGGGACTGCAAAAAAGAATCAGATTTTTTTTTTCTTTCTGGAGTGGAATTCAGTGATTCATCACTTATGTACAACACCCAGTGCTCATCTCACTGTAGTTTAAAGTGGAGAGTTAGTCTGACTATTTTTGTTACAACTTAGACTAAATGATATCTAAAATTTATCTGTTCTTTTCACCTACACCTAAAGCAAACCTGGAAGAAATCTGAAATCGTTCTTTTGAAATGTGTATGTTTTGCATAGTTAAAAAATAAGGTGTATATAATTAAAACATTTGTAAATTTTAAAAATAAAAATAAAGGGGCGCCTGGATGGCTCAGTCGTTAAGCGTCTGCCTTTGGCTCAGGTCATGATCCTAGGGTCCTGGGATCGAGCCTCACATCTGGCTCCCCGCTCAGTGGGGAGCCTGCTTCTCCCTCTCTCACTCCCCCTGCTTGTGCTCACTTTCTCCCTGTGTCTCTCTCTGTCATATAAATAATTAAAAATCTTAAAAATAATAATAATAAAAATAAAAATAAAAACAAAATATTTTATCCCTGCCTTCTGGACTCCAAAATTTCTACTGAAGAATTAGCTGATAACCCTATCACAAATCTCTTATTTTGATGAAGCATCTCTTTCTTGGTGCCTTCCAAAATTCTCTTTATCCTTGGCTTTCTTGAGTTTGCCCTACGTGGAGTTTGCTGAGTTCCATGAATTTGCAAATTCATGTCTTTAACCAAATTTGGGGAGTTTTCAGCCATTATTTCTTCAAATAATCTGCCTCTTTCTCTCTTTTCTTTCTGAGACTCTCACAGTGAATATGCTGACCCACTTGCTAGTAATCTCAAATGTTCTATCTTCACATTTGCCAATTCTTTCTTCTGCTTGCTGAAATCTCACACTCTACAGCATTTTCAATTCAGTTACTTTCTTTTTAAGCTCCAGTATTTGTTTGGTTCCTTTTTATGATTGCTATCTTTTTGTTGATACTATCATTTTTTTCCTAGATCATTTGCCTTATTTCCTTTAGCTCTTTGTTCATATTTTCCTTTAGCTCTTTGAGCATATTTAAGACAATTATTTTTATCTTGATGAACTCCCAAAAGTTCATTTTCGCTTTTGTTTCCTTTGCCTTTGGAGACATGTCCTGAAAGAAGTTGCTGTGGCTAATGTCATAGAGGTTACTGCCTATGTTCTCCTCTAGGGTTTTGATAGATCCCT
>CM052809.1:7680320-7696963 GCA_028533885.1 Nasua narica | reverse complement strand
TGAAGCATATTAAATGCATCCTGCAATTGGACATTATCTAAAGGCTGCACATAATATATCATCCATCTAATGAATAAGATAAACTTGTGGAAATTAATCTCTGACTGGCTATAAAACTTTTGCCACATATTCCTGACAGATAGTAGGGCTATTTAACGTTCCTTGTGGTAAAACTTTCCATTGATATCGTTTGGCTGGTTCTCCCCCCCCCCCCAATACTTTTATTTTTCCGTGTTAGAAGATTAATTGTAAGCTTATACTGGGAATAGTGAAAGCAAAACTGGGACAATCTTCCTTAGCAAGTGGTATAGTATAAAAGCAATCCTATAAATCTATGATAATTACTGGCCATTCATGTGGAACTAGATTAGGTGAGGGCAGTCGGGGTTGGAGAGACCCCATGTGTTGGATAATAGAATATACCATGTGCAGGTCTATTAAGTCTCCGCTTTCCTGATTTTTTTTTTCTTAATAACAAAGACAGGCGAATTCCAAGGACTGTGAGATTCTTCAATATGCCCCCCCCTTTTTAAAGATTTCATTTATTTATTTTGACAGAGGAGAGAGATCACAAGTAGGCAGAGAGGCAGGCAGAGAGAGAGGGGGAAGCAGGCTCCCCGCCGAGCAGAGAGCCTGACCCGGGGCTTGATCCCAGGACCCTGAGATCATGACCTGAGCCGAAGGCAGAGGCCTTAACCCACTGAGCCACCCAGGTGCCCCCAATATGCCCTTTTCTTGTCTGTTTCTCAGCTAGAGCTTGTAAAGCAAGTAGTTTTTCTTGTGTTAAGGGCCACTGCTCCACCCAAATAGGTTTGTCGCTCTTCCAATGTAACTTAATGGGTTCAGGAGCAGTGGCCCTCAGTGAAAAATCTGGGAATCCTCCTTAGGGAAAGGTATAACCAGAGAGGTTCCCCCACTGACTTAGTAAATCTCAACCCCAAAGGTTAATAGGCAAGTCTACAATATATGGCTGCAGATAGCCCTTCAGATGCGACCTTCAGGTCCTTCACAGAAAAGAATATTGGAGCTCTGACGCACATTGCTAGCCTGTCTCAAGGACTTGTCAGTGGGCTCTAGATATAAGGAAATCTAATAACTTTTCTCCTGCCTCTTTTTGCCACCTCATTTCCCCCCTGAACAGTTTTGACCCTTAAGTATTTAAGGTTGCTGAGAGTGGAAGGTCTCGTCTTCCATAACTTCTTCCTGCTGAATATTCAGGGGTATGGAGCTGTCCCTACCTGCGGGTCAACATTGGTCAGTTGGGGAATGCATAGGGGAGTTAGGAAAGATGGAGGCAGTTGAATCCAACGCTGACAGTAAAGAAGCATCCTTGCGGGCCCCTGGGTGGCGCAGTTGGTTGAGCGACTGCCTTCAGCTCAGGTCATGATCCCGGAGTCCCGGGATCGAGTCCCACATCGGGCTCCCAGCTCCATGGGGAGTCTGCTTCTCACTCTGACCTGCTCTCTCTCACTCTCTCTCTTTCCAAATAAATAAATACATCTTTAAAAAAAAAAAGTATCTTTGTGAGTGGTAAGGATCATTTTGCCCAATGGTTTCCTTTTTTTACATTTAGGACAGATACCTGGTGACTTCTTGCATTTCACGGAGGGAGTTTTCCTTTTTGCCTCTACTAAGCCTTAGTATGCCCTGTCTGCCCACAGTTAAAACATTGTCCTTTAAATTTTCCTGTGGTCAGAGCAGCCATTGCTTGAGCTAACAAGTCCGCTGTATAGGTCTCTATTCCCACTCCTTGGCACAGCTTAAAAGAATCTGTTAGCTTTCCCTTGCCTTTAAAGGGAGCTATCAGTTTCTTACAGTCCACGTTGGCATTTTCATATGCCAACAGCTGAAGAATGGCATCAGCAGCTTCAAGATTATTTACCTGTCTCTTAATAGCTCCTTGTAATCTCACAATAAAATCAGTATAGGGTTCTTTTGGACCCTCTACCACGTTTTGAGAAGAAGAGCAATTCTCTCCTTGGGATTCTGTTCTCTCCCAGGTTCTCAAACAACAACATTCATTTGTACCTGATCTTGCACCTGGGCCCATGGCCTGACGCCTGTGAAAAACGCTCCACGGAAATAGGAACACTTTAGCTCTGTTATGGGCAGCTGCTGTTTCTACATGGTCTTGCCACCATGTTTTAAATTGTAAATTGTTAAAAACTCACTCGAAGATAGAACTGTTTTTGCTAATAACGACCAATCCATCGGAATAAGTTGGTTGCCTTCTGCGATACCTTGAGTGATTCCCGTTGTAAATGGGGAATTAACTCCATAGTTGTGCACTGCCTGTTTTAATTCCTTCAGTAATTTGAAGGGAAATGGCTCATGTGTGGGCTCATAAATACCATTAGGGTTGTTGGGATCATGTCCTGGAGCGACATGTGCTCTAATTGTGACCAGGAAATTAAAAGTGTAAGGCATCTAGGTCTCCTGCTTGCTTTGCTTCCATGAGGTCTTTTTGAATGGCTGATAGCATGGATTTTTCATCCTTTTCACTACGTGGCGCCTTCTCACTGGATGGCGGAGCCGATGGCAACGGTGCCACTTGCCATGTCACATTAGCAATTGTTCTGTTATTGGAGGAGGAGGGGGAGGAGATTCCTCCTTTATATATTCCTTTACGATGACTTTAGTAACTTCTTTTCCCCTCTGGGATGGCATGTTCAGGTTCCTCTTTAGTTTCTCCTGAACACTTATTGCTATCCAAATTAGGATTATAAAGCCTCCAAAACAGAACAAATAAGGGTCCGAGTAGGCCAAATAGTAATCGGAATTGGTTTTCCTTTAGCATGCAGAAGTTTTAACTCATGACTTACTTTCTCCCATGTCTGTAAGTCTAAAATCCCTAATGTAGGGAACCAGGAGCAATGTTCTTCAATTACTTTTAAAAGCTCCAGAAGTTTGCCCTCACTGATTTTTTGCTCCTCCCGCCTTCAGGAGTCATCTCAATAACACGGAAGGGAGATACTCGTTTGTATTCTTTAGATTTCCCACACCCTGCGATAAGTATCCACAACTTAACAGCAGGAAAAAGGCACAGCTGTGCAAAAACACGTTGGGGTTTCTTCTGTTTCATTTCTTGTCCCTGTTCGGGTGCCACTTGCTGCTTTCCAGTGGCTCACAGGAGAAGAAATGAGGCACAAACCAGTCAGCTTCAAGAGAACGGGAGCAGGGTCGGCAGTTGAGAACTGCTGCCCTCGAATAACTCCTCAGTCCCGTATTTGTTAGATAGAAGATAACGATCCACAAAGGAGTCAGGAGACTATCGATAGGCAAGATATGCCTGATCAAGCAGTCTAGGATTTGTGGTTGAGTAAACACATTTAAAGGGATCATCTAATCAACTACAGGTGATCTCTGGAGAAGGCGAGATAACAGAAGAAAAAAGCAGGCGGAGGTCCACCCTGAGTGGGCTGGGCGCTCCCAGCTGCTCGGCTTCAAGGAGGTATATCCTCCTCTCCCCCAGAGGCCTGTTGCTGGTACATGTTCAAGCATGTTCGATCAGTACACTGTTCCGAGGGACGGTTACACTACCATTGTAGGTCATAGACCTATTGTCCTGAGATGCTTTCAGGATTTTCTTCGTCTCTGAGACTTCTAAATTTTACTAGTAGATGATGGGATGTTGACTTATTTTTATTGATTTTTGAGGGTGGGTTCTCTTTGCTTCCTGGATTTTGAAGCCTGTTTCCTTCCCCAAATTAGGGAAGTTCTCCTTTATAATGTGCTCCAATATACCTTCTGCCCCTCTCTTCTGGGATCCCAATTATTTTGATATTGTTTCATCTCGTGGTATTAGTTGTTTCTCTTTTTCTCAGCTTCTTTATTCTCCATCATTTGGTCTTCTGTATCACTAATTCTTTTTTCCTCATTTATCCTAGTAGAGCCTCCATTTTTTTTTATTGCACCTTACTAATGGCCTTTTTTTTTTTTTTTTTTTTTTTTTTTTTAGCCTTTTTGATTTCAACTTGGTTGGATTTTAGTTCCCTTATTTCTCCAGAAAGGGATTCTCTAGTATCTTCTATGACTTTCTCAAGCCCAGCTAGTATCTTTTTTGTTCTTTTTTGAAGATTTTACCTGACAGCAACACATTGAGAGAGGAAACGCAATCAGGGGGAGTAGGAGAGGGAGAAGCAGGCTTCCCGCTGAGCAGGGAGCCTGATGCAGGGCCTGAACACAGGACCCTGGGATCATGACCTGAGTGGAAGGCAGATGCTTAATGACTGAGCCACCCAGGTGCCCCCCAGCTAATATCTTTTATAATCATCATTCTGAACTTTAGTTCCAACCTCTTACTAATGTCTGTATTGATTAGGTCTCTGGCAGTTGGTACTGCCTTTCACTCTTTTTTTTTTTTTTTTTTTTGAGGTGAGTTTTTTCCATTTTGTCATTCTGTCCAGAGAAGAATAGATGAATGAGAGAACAAAATGCTAAAAGGGTAACAATAACCCCAGAAAAATAAACACTAATCAAATCAGAAGAGACCTGAAACTGGAGGTGGGGGTGGGAGAGGAAAAAAAAAATCAGGCTGGTGAATAAAACAGAGCCACACACTAGATTTTGGGTGTATTTTGGTCTGTTATAAGAAAAAGCCTCCCAAAATTTTAAAGAAAAAAATATACACAAAAAAGGGTAAATATGATGAAGGAATGGAATATGATTATAGATGAAAATTAAAAATGATTTTAAAAAAGGAATTGATGTTCATTGAAAAAGGAAAGAGGAAAGACGAAAAAATTAGAATAAGAAAATTTTCTTAAATTTAACTTTGAAAGACTAAAGCATCATGGAGAAAAAGCCATGAATTGTATGTACTGTACTCCCCTATATCTGTAGTTCTGTGGTTCTCGCTAATGGGTGAACTTGGTCTTGGCTCTATGTTCCTGCTGATCTTCTGGGGGAGGGGCCTGTTGCCCTGATTCTCAAGTGTCTTTGCCCGAGGCAGGAGGGCACCGCCCCTGCAGGGGGCGGGCCAAGCAATCAGCGAACCGCTTTGGGAGCTTTTGTTCCCTGAACGCTTTCCGTACAGCCCTGGAGGCCGGGTATAAATATGGCGGCTGCCCAATTTCCGGCCCAGAGGAGCAGAGAGCTGGGGCCCCGCTCCTTAGTGCACCCTCGGAGGGAAGCAGTCAGTCCCTCCCGTCTCCCTGTCTCTGGCCCGCGCTCCGAGCTCCGAGCTCAGCCAGCCAGTGATGACGCATTTCTATCTCTGGCGTGGCCCCGTCTGGAGTCTCCAAACCCAGCAGGTTCCTGCCCTGCGCTCCTGCGCCGCTCCTCCCGGAGGAGGAAGGTGAGTCTCCCACACCTGTTACTTATTGGGTCCCCTTTTTGGGTGGCCCATCTGTGCCTCGGATCACAGTTTAAGGTAACCCCAAGCTGAGAGCTCACTCCTCGGCTTCGTCTCTGCTGCTGGCTTCCCCGCCCCGATACCTGGGGGCTCTGCCGCACTCAGGCACCCCCGGTCTTTCTGTGACCCTGCAGGTCCTGAGACCACCCTGTCCTCGTGTGGCTCCACCCCCTGCTTAGCCTCTGGAGCGACGTCCCTCAGTGGAGCAGACTCTAAAAGTTCCAGTTTTGTGCTCCGCTTCTCTGCCGTGTGCTGGGAGCCTGCCCCACCCCCACGGTCTCTCTTCCCATATGTTGCCTCAGACTCACTTCTCCACACATCCTACCTTCCAGAAAGTGGTCGCTTTTCTGTTCCTAGAATCGCTGCTCTTCTTTGATCTCATGTTGAGTTTGTAGGTGTTCAGAATGGTTGGATGACTATCCAGCTGAACTCCTGGGACCTAATAATATGTACCCGTCCTACTCCTCCACCATCTTGCTCCTCCCCCTTCCTTAGCATTCTGAGGGGACCCTGCTTCCATGGTTGCTGGCATATGGACCACACCTTCTTGTTTGGCTCTTCAGAACAGTGCTTTCTCCCACATCCACTTGACCAGTCATGCTGATCTTTGTCCATTATCTGTGGTCCGGCCGCACTGATGTCCTGCACCATTCTGAGTACCCCAAGCACCTTCCTGCCTCGGGAGGAAGGGTTAGGGTTAGGGTTGCCTCTGGTTAAATTTTCTTAAAATTACTTGCTTCTATTACTTGCATGTGACCTTCCAGTTCCATTAATCCAGCTGACTCCCACCCCTGCCAGAGGTGCCAATCACCTTAAGCAGGAGGGACTTCCAGATAGTGCCCCTTGTAGGTGTTACCCCCTCAGTCTGTCCTTGACCTCCGTGTTTAGCAAATCCAGGTGCAAGTCCTTGATCAAGCCCCTCTCCCACTGCTGTCTAAGCTCCGTGAGCTCATGGATCATTTACGCAAGTGAATTCACTTGGCAGAATAACTTCCTAGCCCTGATGTGACAGTGGACTCCTCTTTTCCAAGGTGTGTCCCAGTGCTTCAAACATAAGAATATTGGACTGAGGTCCAGGGATTTGTCATTTAAAAGTCTCTGGGTGACTTCAACATGTAGCCTGGGTAGAGACTTATTCCCTAGAAACATATTGTGATCCCGTCATGAGGTGCACCTGGGAGCAGGGCCCTTGTTGTTTTTTCCCCACCTCGCTCTAGGGGCAGGGATTTTCACACTGATGCTGCAGATTAGGATTATTTGGAGAGGGACCCTCCTCTGAATTGGGAAACCCTTCAGGGAGTCCGATGATCTGGTCCAGGTGGGGCCTAAATAGCAGCAGTTCTGAAGGTCCTGGGTGGAGAAGAGGTTCCAAACAGCCAAATTTTTTCTTTTTTTTTTCTATTTTTAACTTAATTTTATCTTTTAGTGTTCCAAGATCCATCGTTCATGCACCACACCCAGTGCTCCATGCAATACATGCCCTCCTCAATACCCACCACCAGGCTCACCCAACCCTCCGACCCCGTCCCCTCCAAAACCCTCAGTTTGAGTCCACAGTCTCTCATGGTTCATCTCCCCCTCCGATTTCCCCAATTCACCCTTCCTTTCCTTCTCTCTCTGTCAGCCAGACTTTTCTGTTTTTCCCTTGAGAGACTGAAGAGCTCTTCAGAAAATATCAGAGCAGCTCAAGGAAAAGGACAAGGGTCTGACCTAGAACTCTTCCTGAGATGGAGTCTGGAGGGATATCGCATTTGATGAAGTGACTTTTCAAATGTTTCTAGGGCTGTCTGCTTGAGGACATGTGAGGAAATGCTTGTGTTCACCTTTTAAAGCTTATGGCAAATCCTCACGGTAAGGGAAATTGTGTCTCTTCAACGTAAAACGTCTTCAGGAAAAATAACGACCTGAGTTAAAATATCTCTGTGCCAATACATCTAAGCTCTTGACTGAATACTTGAATACCGGGAGCGCTGGTAGTAACTTATAGGCAAAGTACTTGCAGTGAATGAACATACTAGGTTTTCCTGAAAGAGGGTCCTCATGGGTGAGAACTGTAGGTGCCTCGGTGAGGCCAGGACAGTTTCTGAAGTCCCTGGAAGGGACTGGAAGTGTTTGGAGAGGTAGTCACTTCAGATTCCTGGATGGTGTAAGGAAAACTATATTTCAACGGAGGCTAAAGCTTAGGGGAAATGTGATGAGAGCAGAGAGAATAAAACTGGTGTGGGTTAAAGTGGCCTCAAACAGTGTCTCAGTGTGTGAGAGCCTGAATGTAGGTGAGATGGGACTGGGGACAGGGGGCCCAGACACAGTGACCACATTGGGCTCAGGGTGTGTCCCATCCTGATCCTCCCACTAGAGACAGCTCTGCCTCCTCCACTCTCCGCCCATCCTCCCGGTGGTCTCTACTGCCCCCTGGTGGTGACTGGCACCTCCTACAGGTCTCTGGGAGAAGAGCGAGGAAGAGCAGTCGGCTATCGGGGCCATCCAGGTGTGAACTTGGACCAGAGCCGCATCGTGTTCAGTCTCAATTCCTCAGATGCTTCCTGAAACCTAAGGGCAGCCAACTGTCCCTGGAAGCATCTGGGTGGGTGGTGGGTTGGGGAGGGGTACCTGCCTAGAGCCACTGTAGGTACAAGACCCACCTATCAGCCAAGAGAGAGGAACCTGGGTCCTAGTGTACCTGGGGCTGATGGTTCTCTTCCATGCTCTGCAGGAAAGTCTTGGAACAGCCTGGCAGGGCGAAGGCCTGGAGCCCAGGACTAGCCGGGTTTAGGCACCAATGCCTCCACCCATCCAGAGATGTTTCCATGTGTCTGAGCTCGTGGGGATTGTGGACTAATCAGCAGTGGATGGGCCGCCCACTTTGTGGGTCCCAGCAGAGTCCCTCTCTGGCTTTGACACACAAGACCGAGGGGCCAAGTCCACGAGGCTGTTCGTTTTTGGATCCTGGCCATCCCGAGCTGCCCTGTAGCAACCACAAAGCCAGTTCTCATGAAACTTCTTCTTTTTTTTTTTTTTAAAGATTTTATTTATTTATTAGGAAAGAGAGTGAGTGAGAGCGAGCAGGTCAGAGGGAGAAGCGGACTCCCCCCATGGAGCTGGGAGCCCGATGTGGGACTCGATCCCGGGACTCCGGGATCATGACCTGAGCCGAAGGCAGTTGCTTAACCAACTGCGCCACCCAGGTGCCCTCTCATGAAACTTATATTCTTGGCAGGAAGGCAATGCTTGTCAAAAGACTGAATCCTAATAACTTTGACTAAGCTCCTTAATAACAAGGGCAGCTTTTCAAGAGAAAGACTGGGGCAAGTCAGGATCTAAAATGGGAAAAAACCTCATTCGCTTCTTAAAATTTTTCATTAACACTGAGAGATCACAAGTAGGCAGGGGCAGGCGGGGGGGGGGGGGGGCGGGGAATAGGCTCCCCGCTGAGCAGAAAGCCCCATGCGGGGCTCTATCCCAGGACCCTGAGACCATGACCTGAAGCTTAACCCACTGAGCCACCCAGGTGCCCCAAAACTCATTCACTTCTTGCTGGAAATTGGAGAAACTGATGCAAGACACAGCATGACCCCGGCCTCTCCAAATGACAGGTACACATGCATGACACAGAAGTTCTACTAAGAGATTATTTAAGAAATTTCAGATCAGTGTTAATGAGCCAGTAAAGTGTAGTCCCAGTAAATGTATGATGCTGGCCTGCTGGGAGATGCCAAAGGCAGGATTGAGGAGCTGTCCCCTCTGATGTGCAAGTTGTCCCTTGAAGGTCAATGAGCCTCTGAGCGTGAAAAATGAAAGAGAAAGCAGGGGAGATGGTGGCTGATCTCAAGGCCCCAGGAAGTTGAGGCCCCTCCCGGCTCCTTGGTTTCCCTGTCCCTCTCCTCCAATCTCGGCCACCAAGGTGGAGATGAAAGTGGTCTTCCATTCCAAACTCTATCTTATGACACTGGCTTGAGGAAGGAATGATTCGTGATGACAATGGGCTGTGATGAGGGCTTGTCTCCCTAGTGGAATTAGGGTCCCTAATTCTAGGATTCTCAAAGCCTCTAGATCTGGTTCACAGGAGAATTTGGCTCCTGCTCCTGGGAGCTGGGAGCCTCTCTTGGGTACAAGCCTGAGAGATGGACATGTTGGTGACTGGGGAAGACACAGGCGCTGGGTCCTGGAGGTCCTCACCACACATCAGTTGCTGGGGCCCTATTCATGTCTGAAGTTCATAGCCCAGAGCCAAGTACGAGCCAGGGCCCGAGTACCCTCAGCCAGAGCGACCCCCGCGGCCACAGGGCCTGCAGTCCGGGAATGTGGCCCATCCCACTCACCTGGGGAACGTGGAAAAGGCAGCCGGTTTCAAAGTTAGTCTAGAATCTGAATACACTGCAGGTGGCACTCTGATCTTGTTTTTCCCGCTCGGCAGTCAGGTGTTACGGTGCCCAACTTTTTTCCAGGCAGTGTTCATGGAGTTGTGTGCTAATGGCCTTCTGGGCGTGACAGAACTCTGGGATGAAGTGGGATTTCTGTTGATGGACCTTGAACATGGGCCAGAGAGCTTCCACTTGCCTCTTACCTTACTGAGGCTCTGGGTCCCCTCGCTGCTTCAGACTCAAGTCACCCGGTGTCAGCTCATCAGCTCCCAACCACGTGTGGGGTTGGGAGGGGGGTCGGTAGTTTCTAGGCTGCCCCTCATTTTCCACAGGGAGGCTGCTTGCATGGAGCCGAGCTCAGAGGTTCTGGAATGCAACCATAGCTTCCAGCCTCCCTTCCCCTCTGCTGAGAGCTATCTCTGGACCTCAGGGATATGTCCTGGGGGATTTCCATGGCTGCCTGTAGACTGAGTCCAGCCCAAGAAGGCCACTGTCCCTCTTGATCCCTTCCAGGATGTTGACCATTGTTCTGCTCTGCAAGTCCTTGTGTACCTGGGCCCGACCAAGGCTTTGACTGGGATCCGGGGAGTGAGTGTGCTGGAGACCAAAAGGAAGATGGGTGAGTCCAGATTCACATGTTCAAATAGCTTTCAATGAAACCACTCGTAGTCGTGACCTGAAACTGCATGTCTGTGTATTGAGTGAAATAAGCACACATGTGGAAAGCGTCGTCAAAGCTTGTTTATAGCCTCTTCTTTGGCCAAAGGAGCATCCTATTTAATATGGATAGAAAACTCACCCACGATTGGTCTAGCATGGGTGACCTCAGTGAAATATCTGTGGTTGTTCTTAAGGACAGGTCCTGTGGGCTTCATGACCTCCTTGGGCATTGCCCCTTCCAGAAGGTCCCCCAGCGTTTGTTCAGTAGGCCTCACCTGATTGGGGAAGCGGGGTACCACTCTGCGCGTATGCTTTGGCAGAGCCCAGTTGGCGTCAGCTCGGCCCCTGTGAGGGCTCGTTTACCAGGTCCACAGCCCTGGGATAGCGCACACATCCTGGCCGGTTTCTAGAAGGAGGTGGGGTGAGAGGGTGTCACGGACTCTAGGTCATCATGGAACACAGCACCGTGGTGAGCCTGTGATACTGCGGGTGTGTTCCATGCTACTTATTACATGGTATAGAATTGTCCCTGGGGTCCAGGGGTGATGGAGGGAAAAATGGGGCTCAAAGACTATCTGGATCATAAACTCCACCCAGGATGCCCCAACCTGTGCAGGGGAACCATCTCGGGGATGCAGTGCCTGGATCCCCCAATGGTGCCTGGGGCTGATGCCTCTGTACAGCCTCTGCGGGAGAATTTCAGACAGCCGCCCATGTTTGGGTACCCAGAGGCTGGACGCGTGCTTCAACCCCCAATGCCCCAGCCAGCCCAGATCCTGACTTCCCAGGAAGCAGCCACTAAGTCTAGGTCTCGTCTCGCCAATTGAGGTGAAATTATGCTGAGCACTTTCCTGTCTGTAGCTAACCAGTGGGTCACCTCGTCTATGTGGTTCCCTTTGGTAATTTACCTTTCAAGGAACAAGAAAGATGGGGACAGGAATGTGAGGAGTATGACCCCAAGTCTGCCAGAGCCTGAGTTCCAAGTTGTACCTCAACCTCTGTCTTTTTCAGGGATTCCTTGAACCCCAGGGTTCAAGTACAGAGGAAGGTCGTTCAAGTTCAAATCTTGTTTTCCCTGCACTGGGTTTGGGGATGGGGAGGAGTTGTGGGTCCATAACTCTGATTCAGCTTGAGAGAGAAACGAATATCAAAGTCCTGTTTCCAGTGATAAATGCTTGATCAGGTTCTGGGTGGTGAAGGTTGCTGATGATTGTAAAGGAGGCTCTGCAGGAAGAATAGGGAGAGAGAAAGACAAGGTGATAGGTGCCAAGTTCCCTAGGAAACCAAGGTCCCTCCATGTCTCTTGCTTTCTGTTTTTTGGATCCCAACTAAGCCCCTAGAACTAGAGGATGACCTAGTTATATTTCACTTTGTCATTTTACTGTTTGAGGAAGAAAGCGTTCATGGAAGTCTCGCAAATGGAATTGGGATCTTGGTTCTTTAAGTTCAGGATCTGGATGATGGATGGGGGGAGGTGGACCATGCTGCTGGGGCTCAGTGGCTACTGGGAGAAAGGCAGGAAACGGGCACGGTGAGAACCATGTAGGACTCCAGAACCAGGCCTTTCCTGAGGGACTCTGCACACAGAACACGTAGGTGGAGCCTGCAGTGCTCCCCAAATGGAAGGTGGTTGGTCCAGTCCTGGAGCTGGAACTTGGGAGATACTGGTTGGTGGCATCTGCATGGGAGGACCAGAGAAGAGAGGGAGGCATATGGAAACCTCACAAAGACCTCACATATCTTCTTGCTGAATCTTTGCCAGAAGCCCAGGTCTGTATCCACTCTGAACAAGTCCAGGGGGAGAGTCCTTCTAGGCCAATGGTTTATGGGCTGCTTAACCCACTTTAATGGAACTAAAACATTGTAAAATATTTATGCGTGTTCGCAGAACAACCCTAGCAACCTTCTAGGAATTGTAGAGAAAGAAGTGGGAACGTTTCCTTGTGTAGACTATTTTTGGATTGGGAACTCGAAACGAGCTATTTGGGCTTTTGACTTTAGTTGCATCAGCTTCCTTGGTCTCAACTTGCTTTATTAGTCTTCCACTGGTGATCAAACGTGGCCTTTTCCTTGACATGCCTGGTTCTCAGCCCTCCAGACATCTGGATGGTATACTGGCATGCAGCCTTGGGCCAATACCCTTGGTTGTTCATATACAGGCTGTACTCCCCATGGGTATCGAGTTTGGCAGCCGATGGGGTGCTTTCGATTCACTCTACTGTAATCCTCCTCCTTGTCGCCGTAGTCATGTTCTCCATGCTACCTGGCAGCATGCCGCTCAACTGTTGGGCGGGCCAAAGAAATCTCCCCGCTGCTTGTCATCTTTTGGGTTCATCAGACAACTAGTGCCTTCCGTTGGTCCCAACCTACTTGGAACTTTGAGGGTGTAATCTGAAGCAGCGCTCGTATACAGAGGGCAGAGAGTCTGAGGAAGGGGCAGACCCCTCCAGAAAGCAGGTGGCCAGTTTACTAAGACAAGCCTCATATATCTGTATGTTCCCTTGTTTAGGTGGCCACAAGAAAAATAGATCTCCACACCCACCTGACAAGTCCTGGAAGTCTAGGGAGCGGTCTTAACTTGGCTCAGACACACGTGCCATTTAAGTGTTCTTGACACCTTCTACTCCCCAAAGTGTGTCCTTGAGAGCAGCCCCTACAGTGGGGACACGAGGCAGGGTATACAAACGAAGGACAGGGGAGGAAAGGAGGAGGGTCCGACTACCTGGGTGCTGGGGGAGGGTCAGCAGGGGGCCACTCCTCGAGATTATCTTCTCCAACTCCTTCCCAGCCAGGAGGCCCAGCTGACTTTTTTTGGGGGGATGAATTGTTTAACTCCCTGGCAGGCTGTGGACTCCTGTCTGTGGGCTCCTTATCCACTTCGTGCTTTTCGAAGGAGCTGTACCACCTATTTCCTCTTTCCTTTCTTGGTCCAGTTCTTTTTTTTTTTTTGGTCCATTTCTGGGTCTAAGCGTATCTGTTCCACTACAGTCCCAAGGCCCGTTGGTCACAGAGGGCACATCATCTTCAGTGACTTCGAAAATCTGCCCTCCTCAATACCCACCACCAGGGTTTTTAAAAAACTGTGAAATCAGTCTCACTCACAGTACTTACCTATACCAGAGAATAAAACCAATACTTAAGGGTACCACATTGTCCAAGTCCCGACAAGGAAAATGTCTGATGCTGACATGTCTAAAATCAGCAGGCACAAAACCCACTACAAGCAGACAATGGGAAATGACAGAGGGGTAAATCAGAAGGATTCGAGAGCATCTCTGATAAAAAGACTGCTGTGGTGAAGCATTTAGGGAGAGCCTGAGCACAGGACGTAAGACAATATAATCAGGACCTAAATCTAATATTGGAGCTGCACAATAAAAGGACGGAGCTCACAGATCAGAGCAGACCTACAGTCCCCTTGACGTCAGGAATGTTGCCAGAACAGCCCAGGAAGGCTTTCAGGAGCAGCATGTAGCAGCTCCCTGCACTAGAGCCTGAGCACTGAGTCTATTCCCAGCTCAGAAGAGCAGCTGGATCAAGGAGGCCACCACCCTGCCCTGCCAAGGAGGGTAGTAATGGCACCACCCACCAGACATGCCTTGAGGATTGAAAATTTCCATATTTGCAAAACACATAACTGTGCATAGCACATTTCTTAGATGTAAAAATGCTTGTGCAATGAGATGAGGCAATCCAGCTATCTTCCCATAAGCCCAAAGAACACTGCCTCCCCGGGCTGACTTCCATTTTCACTTGTTTTCCCTGCGAGATGCATCTCTAGGCAGCAGCAACAAGGCTCCATTTAGGGTCCTCACAGCTAGCATTTCCTCTGATCTCTCTGGGATTTGGGTAGTCAGGAGTTCCCAAGTGTGGAATTGTGTTGTTGTCCTCAAAGTCTGGCCATCTCTGTAGCAGGGGGAGAGGGGGAGGCAAAGACCTTTAGCCCGCAAGACCGCTAGGAAAGGCCTTGGGTGTGATTGAGCTTAATGCATCCCGCATGCAGGCAGAGTGGCTGGTCAGCCCACAGTAGGACAATTCCCTTCAGAGCATGTGTCCTGTCCAGGGGGTGATCCCTGGGCATCAAGACCTCTGTTGCAGTGAGAAGGTCTGAGATGAGTCTCAGCACTCCCTTGTGCCCTGATCTGGGCCCATCTGCTGTTCCCCATGAGTCCTGGCATCCAGAACCGCAAAGGAGAACTTCTGTCTCACCCACCTGATGAAGTCAGGCCAATCCATGAATCCTGTGGTGGATCTGAGGATTTGGGGCTTGGGTTCCGTCTCCTAAATCACTGTTAGGAGCCGGTACACTAGCATTTGATCGGGTCACGGGGAGAGGGTGTGCCCGATCCCAATGAAGGCAGCGATAGCGGCACGTCACTGAGCCTCATGTGCCCAATGCAGATATTCCTGAGGCGAAAGTGTGCTCAACGTCCTTGGGAAGGCATTGCCTCAAACTTTGTTCCTTCTGTGTTTTTCATCGCTCCCCGATGCCAGTTGTTGAGCTGGCTGCTGCTCCTGGCCCAGGTCACAGGCTCTCTGTGTGCCGAGGCCCTCTCAGATGAGGACATCCTCTTAGGCGCTGCGCCCTTAGTCCTTGACCTCAGCGAATTCTTCGTAAATTCCAGTGTTAGCCCCTTGGTTAAGTCCACCTCTCCCACCAGTTTCCAAGCTCCAGGAGATCGGTCTTGTGTGTGTGTGTGTGTGTGTGTGTGAGAGAGAGAGAGAGAGAGAGACAGACCAGCTGTGGAATAGCTCCCCAGCCCTGATGCTACAGTGAACTCCTCTATTTTAGGAGTTCATTCCAGTGACTCAGACTTAATTATTCTGGGCCCGAGGCCCAGGAATTTGGGTTTGTAAAAGGTGTTGGGGTGATCCGACACACAGTCTGGGTAAAGATGTACTCCTTCAGAGAAACCTCGCATACCACGTCATGAGCTGCCCCTGATGTTGGGGGGGGGGGTGTTTCCTTGGGCCTTCCCACCTCACCGTGTGGCAGGGGCCAGGGAATCTAGTAATGGAGTCCCATTCAGGCTGGACACTAGACCTGCCTGGAGAGGCTTTCACAATACCTTCTTAAGTGATTCTGATGTGATGATCCAGGGGGTATCTGAAGGTCCCAAGTGGTTCTAATCCACAATCAGGGTGGGAAAGGGTTCCTTTGCTCAGTTTTTTCTTGTTTTGTTTTTCTCCCTTGAGAAATTGAAGAGCAATTCTCTTGATTCTTGAAGAGAATCGAGATTCTCTTGATGAGAATCTATGCAACTTGGGGCAGAGGACTAGGGCCTGACCTCAACTCATGAGACTGAGAATGAGATGTCCCACCAGGAGGCGGGGCTCCGACAGGTGGCTGCTCTCAGGTCCCAGCAGATGTGCCTACGCCCATGCCAGTCACTGACTAATCTGTGGGTGAACTGCCCATCTCATCAATTCCTAGTGGAGAGTCTCTGCCTGGCCTTAGCTACACTAGACAGAGGGTCCTGTTCCCAAGAATGTTCTTTTGAACATTCTCTAGCAACCTCTTTGAAAGCTTATCATCTTCATGGAAAAGTGTATCTGTCAAAGGATTATAATTCTAATCATCTTCACTGACTTTAATTGGTAATAGAAGTGTGATGGATAGTGTATAAGTTTTTCAGGAGAAAGACTAGGTAAGCTGAGACCTATATAGTGGAAAAAGATGTTCATTTTGATATGCTTCAAACGAGATAGCAGGGAGGGAGGAATGGTAGATCGCAAGGCACCTGAAATCTGTGCTCCCTCTATGTCCTTTGGCTTCTATAATTTTTTTTCTCAGTATAAATCTGGATTCCATCCAAGCTGCTGTCACCAGGGTGAAAGGGATGAGAGCCATTTTCTTGAATTTCGCTTTTTTCTCCCCCCCCATGACGTTGGGTCATGGAAGGGAAGGAATCCTGTGTAGGTGGCGCTGTGATTTTCCACTCTCTCCAGTGCGGAGGGGAATCACAATTAAATGGTCTCTAGGTTCAAGACGTGATTCAGTCAGCGGGGATCTGTATCTCCTGCTGGGGCCTGAGGTTTGCCAGCAGAAGTATGGGAAATGGGTGCAGGGATGACCAGGCAGAACTCAAAGTTCATGAAACCCTTCTTAGTACCGGAATTGAACTTAGTACCGGAATTGAACTTAGTACCGGAATTGAACTTAGTACCGGAATTGAACTTAGTACCGGAATTGAACTTAGTACCGGAATTGAACTTAGTACCGGAATTGAACTTAGTACCGGAATTGAACTTAGTACCGGAATTGAACT
>CM052809.1:7643648-7679820 GCA_028533885.1 Nasua narica | reverse complement strand
GGTCTGAAATTCTCCTTTTGGATGGGGTCTTTGCCTAGTTTGGGGATCAGGGTAATGCTGGCTTCATAGAGTCTGGAAGTTTTCCTTTTGTTTCTATTTTTTGAAACAGTTTCAGGAGAATAGGTATTATTTCTTCCTTGAATGTTTGGTAGAATTCCCCGGGGAATCCGTCAGGTCCTGGACTCTTGTTTTTTGGGAGATTTTTGATCACTGCTTCAATCTCATTACTAGATATTGGTCTATTCAGTTGTCAGTTTTTTCCTGTTTCAGTCTTGGAAGATTCTGGGTTTCCAGAAATGCATCCATTCCTTCTAGGTTGTTTAGCTTATTGGCATATAGCTGCTGATAATAATTTTTGATGATTGTTTCTATTTTCTTTGGATTAGTCGTGATCTCTCCCCTTTCATTCATAAGTTTGTTGATTAAGGTCCTCTCTCTTTTCTTCTGGATGAGTTTGGCCAGTGGCTTTTCGATCTTATTGATTCTTTGAAAAAAACCAACTTCTGGATTCATTGATGCGTTCTACTGTTTAGTTTCTATTTCGTTGATATCTGCTCTAATCTTGATTATTTCGTGTGCGTGGGGTTGGCTTGACTTGTTGATTTTCCAGTTCTTTAAGGTGTAAAGAGAGCTGGTATATTGGATCTCATTAATAGCGCTTCTTACATCAGCTATACTGGATCTCATTTCTGCCCTTAGAGATTCTATGTTGTCATTCATGTTTTTCTCCATCCTAGCCATTGCCTGGATAATTGTCACCCTGAATTCCCTTTCTGACATACTGTTTATGTCCATGTCCAATAGTTCTGAGGGAGAGGGTGCAGTCTCTGGGTTTTTCTTCTGTTGGGTGTTCCTCCTCCTTGTCATTTTGATGAGAAATTTTGATGAGATGTATAGCTGGATATATCACCCATGGTCCAGGCAGGGTGCACCCTGGAGGGTTTTGGAGCAATTGGGATTCACCACCAAAAAGAAAGAATAAGGATTAAAAAAAGATAGAAAAAGTGGAAATGCCAGCCAGAATGGGCCCCCAAAATCAGATCTATAAGGTGTGTACACAAACACGAACAAACATATAGACCAACAAAAATAAATAAGAAATAAAAGAACCTAGTTAGAATGAACCCCAAGAATAAGATTTATATAATACCAGAACAAAAGCAAATATGTAGAAACATTGACAGAAGGATAAGATGGGAGGGTGGTTATAACTCCTCGCAGGTGAGGAAGGTTATTTCAGTTCCTTCTGGGTTTATAGTTGTATTAAACTTCTGGTTGTAATGTTAAGTAGTTAAAAAAAAAAAAAGCAGAAAAAAAATGTGAAAGCAAGATAATAAAAAAAAGAGGGGAAAAAAACCACTTTTATCTGTAAAATATACAGGTTTGAGGGTATTTCCAGGAGCTTAATATATTGATTTCCCCTGGTGTTGGGGGTTTAAAATTTTATGGGGACCCTGTGGTTATAGTCCTTTTGTTTTTCGGCTGGTCTTCTGCGGGAGGGGCCTGCCGCGTTGTTTTCCAGTCAGTCTTGCTTGGGTTGAGTCACCCAGTCCCCCAGTCAAGGGGCTGAGCTCTGTGGAAGCCGGTTTCTCAGTCTTTAGCTCTCTGAAGGCTTTTGGCCTTTTGTAGCTTTTTCACCTTTTCAGAGAGTCCAAGCAAAGAATTGGCCCAGAAGCACGCAGACCTCCGCAATACAGAGAAGCCTGAGTCTGCTCCCCTCTGTGTGGTCCAGAACACACACTCCACTCCGTGAAATTCTGCTCACAGCGTACCCTGTCCAACCAAGGTGGCGGACCCGGGAGATAGGCCACCTGCCCACGTTCTCTCCAGGGCCTGCGGAGGGCCACAAATGTCGTGACGTGACCCCAGCCGCCTTTCTGCGGCTCCGCGAGTGGGGACCGGGTGGTTAGGCCGCCTGCCCCCGTTCTCTCCGGGGCCGGCGAGGATGGCTCAGACTCTGAGGCAGGCGGGCCGTGAATGTCGCGGTCGCACCCAGAGAAAAGATGCCGCTCTTGGACCACAGCAGACTCTCTAAAGGAGCTTGCAGGTGCGCGTCCAGCCCACAGATTGTTGCAGAGAGCAGAAAGCTGCAGGTTCAGGAACCACGGACTGCATCCCCCCACCAGTCTCACTTTGGGGCGCTCCTTCCTGGGACTGTGGGTCCAGGCCAGTGCCCGCGACCACCCCCTTCCACTAGTTACTCCTCAGAACTTTTTGCTCTTTTTAAATGTTTTTAATGGACTCGATGTTAATGCTGGTCCCCTGCCACTGGTCACTTTCCTTTGGGGTATTACTGTCCTTGATTGCTTCTGGTGGCTCCCTCCCCCTCTTGTTTGTTTATCCTACGATATCGATTGGAGTGTTCCCACTTTGCTTTACCTCTCCACTGTTGTCTTCTGCTCTCATAGAGATCCAGGAGCGAGAAATCTTGCTCCTCAGGGTGATTTCATGGGTGTTCAGCGTGTTCTGGTAGATTTCCAGCTCACTTTTGGGGACAGGTTGCAACAGGCTCTCCTACTTCTCCGCCATCTTGCCCCCCTCCTATATCTACCGCATCTTTATCCACTCATCTGTCAGTGGACATCTGGGCTCTTTCATAGTTTTGATATTCTGCACATTGCTGCTATAAATACTGGGAGGCAGGTGCCCCTTCAGATCACTACGTTTGTATCCTTTGGGTCAATGCCTAGTAGTGCAATTGCTGGGTTGTAGGGTATCGCTATTCTTAACTTCTTGAGGAACCTCTATACTGTTTTCCAGAGTAGCTGCACAAGTTTGCATTCCCACCAGCAATGTAAGAGTGTTCCCCTTTCTCTGCATCCTTGCCAGCATTTGTTTCCTGACTTAATTTTAGCCATTCTGACTGGTGTGAGGTGGTATCTCCTTTTTCTTTTTCTTTCTTTCTTTCCTTTTTTTTTTTTTTTTTTTTTTGTATTTTTGCTCTCAAATATCAGTTGATTATGTTAGGGTAGGTCCATTTCTGGGCTCTTCAGTTTCATTGATCTGTTCATCTATTCTTTTGCTAATACCACAGTGCCCTGATAACTTAATAGTAAGTCTTGCAATCAAGGAGTGTCATTACATTTCTCTTTTCTTTTGTGTTGGCTATTGTAGATCTGTTGCCTCTCTGTATAAACCCTTTGAATAAGTTTGTTGATTTCCACAAAATAGCTTGGTGGAAATTCTTGGGATTGCACTGAATCTGTAGGTCAAGCTGGGAAGAGCTGGGCTCCTGAGACTACTGAGTCTTCCTATCCATGCACAAGGGTTATCTCTCCATTTATTTAGTTCACTGATTTCTTTCATCAGGGTTTTATGGTTTTCCTCATGTAGATCTTCACACATACTTTGTTTTATATCTAAGTAGTTCATTTTGGAGGGTGCTAATACAAATGGTATTGTTTCTAATTTCAGAATCCACTTGTTGGTACACAAGGAAGTAATTGATCTTTGTGTATTAACCTTATATCTAGTAACCTAGATTAACCTTATATGTAGTAACCTGCTACAATTGTTTATTAATTCCAGGAGCTTTTGTTTGGGGGGTGAATTTTCTTCATACAGTCATGTCATCTATGAACGAAGACAATAAAATTGTGCCAATCAGTATACCTTGCATTTCCTTCTCTTGTCCTATTGAATTATGTGGGACTTCCAGGATAATGTGGGAACAGTGATGAGAAGATGAATCCTTTCCTTCTTCCTGAGATAAACTAGAGGTTTTCCTGTTAATCATGGTTTAAGTGTGATGTGAGCTGTATTTTTCCTGCAGGTTTTCTTTACCAAGTTGAAGTTCCCCTCTATTAGTTTACTAAGTTTTTATCATGAGTGAGTTTCAGGACTGTTATTTTTTTTTAAAGGGCCAATCTCAAGGACTATAGCGTAGATAATTCATTTGAGTATATAGCAATCAGTCCTTCAGGAGCTAGATTGGACACTTTCTTATTTCCTTGATCCTTGAGACATGAGGATTACAATTTAAACTATGCATTAATTGAAAAGGAAAATTTAAGTGTTTTTATTCAATAGATTTTTTTAGTGACAAAAGTTGACTAAATATATGTATCCTCATTGTGCAATCATGGCTTCCCCACAGAGATTCTGTGAGATGACAGCATAAGGTATTACAGGAGAAAGCAAACAGCAGAGCATAATAGTATAGACCTGAGAGGATGGCATCTGAAACTACTACCCATGGTCTTCAGTTGGGTTTCCATCTCAAGTGCTAGATATGTGAATCATAGCAAGTTATCTAACTTCTGAATCTGTTTCCCCTTTAAAAAAATAAAAATAAGTGTTTTATGGGGGTGTGATAATTTTTTTTTAAAAAAGATTTTACTTATCGGGGAGCAACAGAGCAAGAGAGCACCAGTGGGGAGGAGGGGGAGAAGCAGGCTCGATCCCAGGACCACAGGATCAGGACCTGAGCTGAAGGCAGATGCTTAACTGACTGAGCCACCCAGGTGTCCTGGGATGTGAGAATTTAATGATCTAATACTTGTAATGTGCTCAGGGTAATTAGTGCCTTGCTCATAGTAATACGTAATAACCACCATGAAAGCTGATGCTTGAGAAAAGCACCACAGGCTGCCACTCAAAATGCAAGTTCCCTAACATCAGTCTGGTCCTCCAGAGTCTTCTACATACTCCTGTCAGTTCTTTCTCTTTATTAGCTTTTCTAAATATTCATTACCCTTCCCATTGCTGTATCCTTTTCTCTATCACTCTCACACGTCAGTTAACCCGATATCAACGAACAAGTATGAGCTCCCAGACAAGTACTCTTTCCAATCTTCTTAGCCAACATCTGTGTTTCTATATGTGCATCCTTCCTTTTCTCAGGAATGGAAGTCATCCCATTTACTCAGGGACAAAGCAGTCCTTATAGTGGGTCTGGGATGCCATTTTGGAAGTTTGCAGTGTCCGGGAAACTGGCCCCATTGGTTATAGTTTTCTCTGTCCTGCAATAACTTCTTCCTCCCTCTATTGCTCTATCATTTTCAACATGAGGTACTCTCATTCTCTTGTCACCCAAATTTCTTAAGAATGGTTTCCCTTATCTGCCGCTCTCTCCATTCCTTATCTTTTTCTCAGCTAATCAACGTGAGTTTTCTCCCCTGAAGCCCATTGGAGATATTCTTACTCCTTTTTTTTTTTTTTCTGAAAGATTTTGAGAGTGAGTGTGAGTGCATACGAGGGAGAGGGGCAGAGGAAAAGGGAAAAGAAGACTCCCACTCAGCTGGGAGCCCAACAAGGGGTTGATCCCAGGACCCTGAGCTCATGACCTGAGCCGAAGGCAGATATTTAACTGCTTGAGCCACCCAGGTGCTCCACTCCTATTCCTTTTAAAAAGGGATTTTGGTGAATACATTTATATTAATCCTAACCTAAATACATTTAGATTAATCCTAATCCTAACCTTTAGAATTAATCCTAACCTTTAACTATCATCTTCTATTACCTTTAAATTCTATTAAATTTTTTTAAAGTGGGGGCGCCTGGGTGGCTCAGTGGGTTGAGGCCTCTGCCTTCAGCTCAGGTCATGATCTCGGGGTCCTGGGATCGAGCCCCATGTTGGGCTCTTTGCTCAGCGGGGAGCCTGCTTATCCCTCTCTCTGCCTGCCTCTCCCTCTCTCTCTGCCTGCCTCTCTGTCTACTTGTGATCTCTCTCTTCTCTGTCAAATAATAAAATCTTTAAAAAAATTTTTTTTTAAAGTGGACCTTTCCCAAATGTCAAATTTTTTCAGTGTTAGAAGATTAATTGTTCATGCACCACATCCAGTGCTCCATGCAATATGTGCCCTTCTCAATACCCACCACCAGGCTCGCCCAACCCCCCACACCCTCCCTTCCAAAACCCTCAGTTTGTTGTTCAGAGTCCACAGTCTCTCATGGTCCATCTCCCCCTCTGATTTCCCCCCATTCACCCTTCCCTTCCTTCTCACAATGCCTTCCATGATTTTCCTTAAGCTCCATACGTGAGACCATAAGATAATTGACTCTCCCCGCTTGACTTATTTGACTCCGCATAATTTCTTCCAGTCCCGTCCATGTTGATACAAAAGTTGAATATTCATCATTTCTGATGCTATCCTTTAACCTGGACCTTATGAATAAACTATATTCACATACATGCTCTTCCCATTATCTGTACCTCCCCTCTTACTGTCCCTCCCTGTAAAAGTAACAATTCTTAGTTTTGCATTGCCTTTTCTCCCCTGACTTTTGTGGTTTTAATGATTTCTTAGACAAAATACTTTTCACTTGTAGTAAAAGGATATACTCATATTGTATGAATAGGGTTTCCTTCATTTAAAACTTTTTTCCCCAAATGTTTATTTTTTCAGTGTTACAAGATTTTCCCAAATGTTTTTAAATTTTTTCAGTATTAGAAGATTAATTGTTCATGCACCACACCCAGTGCTCCATGCAATAGGTGCCTTCCTCAATACCCACCACCAGACTCGCCCAACCTCCCACCCCCTCCCCTACAAAACCCTCAGTGTTTTGTTCAGAGTCCACAATCTCTCATGGTTCATGGCCCCCTCTTAATTCCCCCCCATTCACCGTTCCCTTCCTTCTCACAGTGCCCTCCATGTTTTCCTCATGTAAGTGGGACCATAAGATAATTGACTCTCTCTGCTTGACTTATTTGACTCTGCATAATCTCTTCCAGTCCCATCCATGCTGATACAAATGTTGGGTATTCATCCTTTCTGATGGAGGCATAATATTCCATTGTATAGATGGGGCATATCTTCTTTATCCATTCATGTGTTGAAGTGCATTTTAGTTCGTTCCACAGTTTGGTGATTGTGGCCATTGCTGCTATGAACATTGGGGCACATGTGGCCCTTCTTTGTACTGCATCTGCTTCTTTGGGGTAAATACCCAGTAGTGCAATTGCAGGGTCATAGGGTAGCTCTATTTTTAATTTCTTGAGGAATCTGCACACTTTTTCCGAAGTGGCTGCAACAGCTTGCATTCCCACCAACAGTGGAAGAGGGTTCCTCTTTCTCCACATCCTCTCCAACATTTGTTGTTTACTGTCTTGTTGATTTTGGCCATTCTAACTGGTGTAAGGTGGTATCTCAGTGTGGTTTTGATTTGAATCTCTCTGATGGCTAAGGATGAACATTTTTTCATGTGTCTGTTAGCCATTTGTATGTTTTCTTTGGAGAAGTGTCTGTTCATGTCTTCTGCCCATTTTTTGATGTGATTATCTGTTTTGTGAGTGTTGGGTTTGAGGAGTTCTTCATAGATCTTAGATATCAGCCCTTCATCTATAGTGTCATTTGCGAATATCTTCTCCCATTCTGTGGGTTGCCTCTCCCATTGTGTGGGTTTTGTTGATGGTTTCTTTTGCTGTGCAGAACCTATTTATCTTGATGAAGTCCTAAAAGTTCATTTTTGCTTTTGTTTCCTTTGCCTCTGGAGACATGTCCTGAAAGAAGTTGCTGTGGCTGATGTCGAAGAGGTGACTGCCTATGTTCATCTCTGGGGTTTTGATAGATTGCTGCCTCATGTTGAGGTCTTTTATCCATTTCGAGTTTATTTTTGTGCATGGTGTAATAGAATGGTGACGTTTCATTCTTCTACATAGAGCTGTCCAGTTTCCCCAGCACCATTTATTGAAGAGACTGTCTTTTTTACACTGGATATTTTTTCCTGTTTTGTTAAAGATGATTTGAGCATAGAGTTGCAGGTCCATCTCTGGGCTCTCTATTCTGTTCCACTGCTCTATGTGTGTGTTTTTGTGCCAGTACTATGCTGTCTTGGTGATCACCGCCTTGTTATAAAGCTTGAAATCAGGCAATGTGATGCCCCCAGCTTTGTTTTTCTTTTTCAACATTTCCTTAGCAATTCGGGGTCTTTTCTGGTTCCGTACAAATTTTAGAATTGTTTGTTCCAGCCCTTTGAAAAAAACCGGTGGAATTTTGTTCGGGATGGCATTGAAAGTATAGATTGCTCTGGGCAGTATAGACATTGTAGCAATGATTATTCTTCTGATCCATGAGCATGGAATGCTTTTCCACCTTTTTGTGTCTTCTTCAGTTTCTTTCATGAGCTTTCTGTAGTACTTCGAGTACGGATCCTTTACCTCTTTGGTTAGGTTTATTCTCAGGTATCTTATGGTTCTGGGTGCTAGAGTAAATGGAATCGATTCTCTAATTTCCCTTTCCATATTTTCATTGTTAGTGTATAGGAAAGCAACTGATTTCTGTTCATTGATTTTGTATCCTGCCACATTACTGAATTGCTGTATGATTTCTAGTAGTTTGGCAGTGGAGTCTTTTGGGTTTTCCATATAAAGTATCATGTCATCTGCTAAGAGAAAGAGTTTGACTTCTTCATTGCCCATTCGAATACCTTTTATTTCTTCTTGTTTGATTGCTGTTGCTAGGACTTCTAGCACTATGTTGAACAAGAGTGGTGAGAGTGGGCATCCTTGTCGTGTTCCTGATCTCAAAGGAAAGGGTGTCAGCATTTCCCCATTGAGAATGATATTTTCTGTGGGCTTTTCATTGATAGACTTTATGATGTTGAGCAATGTTCCTTCTATCCCTATAATTTGAAGAGTTTTAATCAGGAATGGATGCTGAAGGTTGTCAAATGCTTTTTCTACAATAATTGAGAGGACCATGTCGTTCTTCTCTCTTCTCTTGTTGATTTGTTGTATCACATAGATTGATTTGCAAATGTTGAACCACTCTTGCATCCCGGGGATAAATACTACCTGGTCCTGATGAATAATCTTTTGAATGTGCTGTTGGATTCTTTTAGCTAGGATCTTGTTGAGCATCTAGGCATCCATATTCATCAGGGATATTGGGCTGAAATTCTCCTTTTGGATAGGGTCTTTGCCTAGTTTGGGGATCAGGGTAATACTGGCTTCATAGAGTCTGGAAGTTTTCCTTTTGTTTCTATTTTTTGAAACAGTTTTAGGAAAATAGGTATTACTTCTTAAATGTTTGGTAGAATTCTCCAGGGAATCCATCAGGTCCTGGACTCTTGTTTTTGGGAGGTTTTTGATCACTGCTTCAATCTCATTACTAGATATTGGTCTATTCAGTTGTCAGTTTTTTCCTGTTTCAGTCTTGGAAGATTCTGGGTTTCCAGGAATGCATCCATTCCTTCTACGTTGTTTAACTTATTGGCATATAGCTGCTGATAATAATTTTTGATGATTGTTTCTATTTCCTTTGGATTAGTCGTGATGTCTCCCCTTTCATTCATCATTTTGTTAATTAGGGTCCTCTCTCTTTTCTTCTGGATGAGTTTGGCTGGTGGCTTATTGATCTTATTGATTCTTTGAAAAAAACAATTTCTGGATTCATTGATGCTTTCTACTATTTCTTTAGTTTCTATTTCATTGATCTCTGCTCTAATCTTGATTATTTCCCTTCTTGTGCGTGGGGTTGACTTGATTTGTTGTTGATTTTCCAGTTCTTTAAGGTGTAAAGAGAGCAGTGTATTTGAGATTTTTCACTTTTTTTGAGTGAGGCTTGGATGGGTATGTATTTACCCCTCAGGACCGCCTTTGCCATGTCCCATAGGTTTCAGATTGATGTGTTTTCATTCTTGTTGGTCTCCATGAATTGTTTAAGTTCATCTTTGATTTGCTGGTTGATCCCAGCATTCTTGAGCATGTTGGTCTTTAGCCTCCAAGTGTTTGAATTCCTTCCAAACTTTTTCTTGTGGTTGAGTTCCAGTTTTAAAGCATTGTGGTCTGAGAAAATGCAGGGAATCATCTCAATCTTTTGGTATCGGTTGAGTCCTGATTTGTGGCCCAGTAGGTGGTCTATTCTGGAGAAAGTTCCATGTGGGCTCGAGAAGAATGAATAATCTGTTGCTTTAGTGTGGAATGTTCTGTATGTGTCTGTGAGGTCCATTGGTCCAGTGTGTCATTCAAAGCTCTTATTTCTTTATTGATTTTCTGTTTAGATGATCTGTCTGTTAATGAGAGTGGCTTGGTAAGATCTTACTATTAACGTATTCATATCAATATGACTCTTTATTTTGATTAACAGTTGGCTTATGTAGTTGGCTGCTCCTCTATTGGGGGCATAAATGTTTACAATTGTTAGATCTTCTTGGAGGATAGACCCTTTAAGAATGATGTAGTGTCCTTCTGTGTCTCTGACTACAGTCTTTAGCTTAAAATCTAATTTATCTGCTCTGAGAATCGCTATCCCAGCTTTCCTTTGAGGTTCGTTGGCATGAAAGATGGTTCTCTATCCTTTCACTTTCAGTCTGGATGTATCTTTTGGTTCCAAATGTGTCTTTTTTAGACAGCATATGGACGGATCTTGTTGTTTTATCCAGTCTGTAACCCTGTGCTGCTTTATGGGAGCATTTAGGCTGTTCACGTTGAGAGTGATTATTGAAAGATGAGTGTTTATTGACGTCATGTTGCCTGTGGTGATTGTAAATTTCTGTTCTAAGTCACTCATGTGTTCTTTCTACTGTTATAGAACCCCCTTTAATATTTCTTGGAGTGCCGGCTTGGTGGTCACATAGTCTTTTAATCCTTGCCGGTCTTGGAAGCTCTTTATCTCTCCATCCATTTTGAATGTCAGCTTTGCTGTATAAAGTATTCTTGGCTGCATGTTCTTCTCATTTAGTGCCCTGAATATTATCATGCCAGCCCTTTCTGGCTTGCAAGGTTTCTGTGGACAGGTCTGACGTTATTCTGATGGGTCTTCCTCTGTGTGTAAGCAATCTCTTCCCCCTAGCTGCCCTCAGGACATCTTGTCTAAAATTATAATTTGCAAATTTCACAATGATGTGTCTTGCTGCTTTTCTAGACTCGGTGATCTTGGCAGGTGTCCTTTCTGCCTCTAGGACATGAACACTTGTTCCATTCCCCAGATTGGGGAAATTTTCATTCAGAATTTGGTCAGCTATATCTTGTAGTCTTCTGTCTGTCTCCACCCACTCTGGGATTCCAATAGTTCTGACGTTGGAACGCTTCATGGCGTCGTTTATTTCCCTAAAGTCTCTTCTCATGGTACCTGAGCAGTTTGCTCCAGCTCTCCTCCTGACCTTTCTTCTCAACCATTTTATCCTCTAGATCACTAATTCTATCCTCTGTCTCTGGAACTCTAGCTGTTAGACTATTTAGATTTGATTGGATCTCACTGATAGCATTTTTTACATCAGATATACTGGATCTCTTAGAGATCTTAGAGATCTCTCCAGAGATCCATAGAATCCTTAGAGATTCTATGTTATCATTAATGTTTTTCTCCATCGTAGCCATTGTCACCCTGAATTCCCTTTCTGACATACTGTTTATGTCCATGTCCAATAGTTCTGAGGGAGAGGGTGCAGTCTCTGGGTTTTTCCTCTGTTGGGTGTTCCTCCTGCTGGTCATTTTGATGAGAAGTGGATGAGTGGATGTATAGCTGGATATATCACCCAAGATCCATGCAGGGTGCTCCCTGGAAAGTTTTGGAGCTATTGGGATTCACCACCAAAAAGAAAGAATAAGGATAAAAAAAGATAGAGAAGAAATCCCAGCCAGAATGGGCCTCATAAATGATATTTACAAGATGTAAAGAAACACGAACAAGCATATAGACCGACAAAAGTAACTGATGAGAAATAAGTTAGAATGAACGCCAAGAATAAGATTTATATAATACCAGGACAAAAGCAAATACGTAGAAACACTGACAGAAGGAAAAGATGGGAGGGTGGTTATAACTCCTTGTGGGCGAGGAAGGTTATTTCAGGTTTCCTGGGTTTATGATGTATTAAGCCTCTAGTTGTAATGTTAAGTAGTTTAAAAAAAAAAAAAACCCAAGAAATGTGAAAACGAGTGAATAAAAAAATAGAAAATAAGAAAAAAAAACTTGTATCTATGAAATATACAGTTTTGAGGGTATTATCAGGAGCTTAATATAATTGATTTCCCCTGGTGTTGGGGATTTAAAATTTTATGGGGACCCCGTGGTTACTGTCCTTTTTCTTTTTTCCACTTGACTTCTGGGGGAGGGGCTTGCTGCGTTGTTTTCCAGTCAATCTTGCTTGGGTTGAGTCACCTTGCCCCCCAATCAAGGGGCTGAGCTCTGTGGAAACTGGTTTCTAAGTCTTTCGCTCTCTTCAGGTTTTTGGCTTTTTGTAGCTTTCTCACCTTTTTTGGAGAGTCTGAGCAAGGAATCTGCCCATATGTACCCAAACCTCCGCATCACAGAGAAGCCTTAGTCTATTTCCCTCTGTGGTCCAGAACACACACTCCCCTCCGCAAATTTCTGTTCACAGTGCAGCACCTCAGAGGTGGTGCAAGACCCCAGCCACTGTTCAGTGGCTCCGCCTCTGGGCCCCAGGTCCTCACAGGGTGTGCTCAGATTCCTGCAGGAGATTAGGCCGCCCACCTGAGTTCTCTCTAGGACTGGCTGGTAGTGCCCAGACCCTGCCACAGACCACACATGTCTTTTCATTTAGGGTTGCACTCAGTCCAGAGAATGGGGCACCAGCGAAAAGCTGCAGGCTCCTGGACCACAGCACTCTCTAAGGCTCTTGCAGGAGCGCGCCCTGCCCACAAAATGGTGCAAGGAACGGAAAGCTGCAGGTTCCTGAACCACGGACTGGACCCTCTCACCAGTCTCTCTTTGAGGCGAGTGGTGTCCTTCCTGGGAGCGTGGGCCCAGGCCCATGCCCGTGACACCCCCCTTCCACTAGTTGCTCCTCAGAACCTTTTGCTCTTTTTAAGTATCTTTAACCGGACTCTATGTTACTGCTGGTCCCCCAAGCAGCCAGTTGGGGGCACTCTCCTTCGGGATATTACTGTCCTTGGATTGCTTCTGGTGGCTCCCTCCCCCTTTGGTTTATCCTCCGATATCGGTTCGAGTGTTCCCACTTTGCTTTACCTCTCCACTGCTGTCTTCTGCTCTCGGAGATATCCAGAAATGAAAAATCTTGCTCCTCAGGGTGATTTCATGGGTGTTCAGCGTGTTATGATAGATATTCAGCTCACTTTGGGGGACTGGTTGCAACGGGATCTCCTACTTCTCTGCCATCTTGCCCCCTCCTTGTGATGAGAATTTTAAGATCTACTTTCTCAGCAGCTTTTAGATATACAATGCGGTATTAACTTCCACCACCATATTAAATACTATTCCGCAGGACTTAGTTATTTTATAACTGGAACTTTCAATGTTTTGACCACCTTGATCCATTTTACCCATCCCCAAACCTCTGGCAAGCACTAATCTGTTCTCTGTATCAGAGTTATTTGTTTTCTTTTAAAATTCCATTTATAAGTGTGATCATACAGTATTTCTCATTAGGACATCCACATACAAAAGAATAAAACTGGATTCACTCCATCATAGGAGTGGAACCATATGATAACTGTCTTTCTCTGTTTGACTTATTTCACTCCGCATAATCCCCTCCAGTTCCATCCTTGTCGATGCAAGTGGTGGGTATTCATCCTTTCTGATGGCTGAGTAATACTCCATTGTATCTATGAACTACATCTTTATCCATTCATCTCTTGAAGGGCATCTCGGGTCCTTCCACAGTTTGGCTATCGTGGACATTGCTGCTGTGAACGTTGGGGTGCATGTGCCCCTTCTTTTCACTACATTGCCATATCTGAGGTAAATACCTAGTAGTGCAATTGATGGGTCATGGGGTAGCTCTCTTATTAATGTCTTGAGGAAGCTCCATGCTGTTTTCCAGAGTGGCTGTATCAGCTTGCATTCCCACCAACAGTGCTCTTGCACTGTTGCAAAAGGGTTCCCCTTTCTCCACATCCTTGCCAACCTTTGTTTCCTGTTTTGTTAACTTGTGCCATTCTAACTGGTGTAAGGTGGTATCCGATTGTGGTTTCGGTTTGTATTTCTCTGATGCCAACTGACAATGGGCACTTTATCGTGTGTCCTTCAGCCATTTGTATTTCTTTTTTGGAGAAGTGTCTGTTCATGTCTTCTGCCCATTTCTTGAATGGATTATTTGCTTTTTGGGTGTTGAATTGGAGAAGTTCTTTATAGATCTTGGATACCAGACTCTCCATGAGAGATTCTGGACTCAGGGAAACTGAGGTTTACAGAAGGGAGGGGTGTGGGGAGATGGTGTAACCGGGTGATGGGTATTAAGGAGGATATATGTTGTGATGAGCCCTGGGTGTTAAATGCAACTAATCGGTGAACACTGCACCGGAAACTTACGATGTTCTATATGCTGGCTAACTGAACATAAAAAAGATAAAAAAAGAAAACCTAGATCACTCTTATACCATATTCAAAAGCTAACTCAGAATGGATTAAAGACTTGAATGTAATACCTGAACCCATAAAATTCCTAGAGGAAAGCAGGCAGTAAATTTCTTGACATTGGTCTTGGTGATTTTTGGTTTTGTTTTGTTTTGTTTTTTATCTGACACCAAAGTAAAGGTAATAAAAGCAAAAATAAACAAGTGGAACTACATCAAACTAAAAAGCTCCTGCATAGCAAAGGAAACCATCAGCAAAATGAAAAGGCAACCTATGGAACAGAAGAAAATATCTGCAAGTCGTTGACCGTTCACACCCTCCATGGGAGCTTCCTAGGTGAAATCTGAAATGGACTCCCCTACACAGAGAACAGAGAGACTGAAGGAAGAGGCAGGACACTAGTTTTGATAGGTGGCAAGTTTCATAGCAAGGGGACTTAAATGTGAGGCTTGACTTGAGTGACCATAAGACAAGTAGATTTCCACAAATACCCATCGAATCTTAAGTTTGGGGCAGCTGCGTGGCTCAGTCGGTTGAGTGTCAGGCTCTTGGTTTCGGCTCAGGTCATGATCAGGGTCCTGGGATCAAGCCCCTCTTTGGGCTTTGCGCTGGGGATGGAGTCTGTTTGGGGATTCTTTCTCTCCCCCTCCCCTCACTTGGGCACACACTCTCTCTCGCAAATCCTTTTAAGTTTTATAGAAGGTTTGCCTGGGTGGTGCAGTCAGTTGGGCATCCAACTCTTGGTTTCAGCTCTGGGTGATCTCAGGGTTGTAGGGGTTGTTCTCCATGCTCAGCATAGAGTCAGCTTGGGACTCTTTCTCCCTCTCTTTCTGCTTTCTCCCTCATCCCTCCTTGAAATAAATATCTTTAAAAACTTATATAGAAGCCTTCACTGAGTTCAATCACTGAGACCATCCAAATAGTCTCAACACCACGTCACACTCTCAAGGCTATGTACTTTGGGTGGATTCTAGGAGCAGGGAAGGTAAGCAGGATGTACATTCTAATGACAGGAAAGGCAGTGAGAAGCCTCCAATTGCCCCAGGTCCTGCTCACGGGTCAGTGAGTGTTCACATCATTTTTTTTATAAGATTTTATTTATTTATTTGACAGAGAGAGATCACAAGTAGGCAGAAAGGCAGGCAGAGCAAGAGAGGGGGAAACAGGCTCCCTCTGAACAGAAGAGCCCGATGCGGGGCTCGATCCCAGAACCCCGAGATCATGACCCGAGCTGCAGGCAGAGGCCCTAACCCACCAAGCCACCCAGGCGCCCCGTGTTCACATGATTTTGATGACCTCCTCCACTACTCCAACATTTGTGACCAGCTCTTATAATCTCACAAACACCTCCCGTCAGCAATGTGCCTTGAGTGGTCAGCAATGTGCCCTGTTCCCAATAAATGGATGCCAGGTGTTCCAATGTCTGTAACCTGGGGTAATCTATGAAACCCACTCCCAATGTGCTATGGCCACCATGGCTCTACTGGTAGTATTTCTAGGACCATTCTCGTCAGTAGTCTTATGGATAAGGCTGCCTATGTAGCTTGACAGAAAGGCTATTAGTGCCCAGTGTTAGTGATGGTGTATGCCACAGGCCAAGTTTCTGGATCAGGATTGGTAATATCAGATGAGTTAAGATGACTAGTCCAGCTCATTCTTTCTTAACATACTGCTTGGGGGCCTTCCAATTCCTCACCTAAAGTGGTGACACCCGTTGTGGCCATCTTGGTGAGCTACAGAGGGGCAGCTGCCCATATAGCCAACGCTTGGGTTGATTTTTCAGGAATATAAGTGGGCCCACTGTAGAAAGGTATTTTTTAAAAACCTTTTATTTATTTGACAGAGAGAGAGCGAGCACAACCAGGGCGAGCAGTAGGGAGAGGGAGAAGCAGGCTTCCCACCGAGCAAGGAGCCTGATGTGGGGCTCGATCCCAGGACCCTGGGATCATGACCTGAGCCGAAGGCAGAGGCTTAACCAGCTGAGCCACCCAGGCGCCCCTAGAAAGGGACTTTTGTCAGGTGCCTATCCTGTAACTGGACATTACAGGAGCAACAAGTCTAAGGTTGAAAGAGTGGCCGTACAATTGACTCTTGAACACAGGTTTGAAATGCACAGACCCCCTGACACGCAGATTTTTTTTTTCAATAAATTTACTGGAACAAGTTTTGGAGCTCTGTTATAACTTGAAAAAACTCGCAGAGTAACTACATAACTTAGAAATATTGAAAAAAGATACATCATGAATGAACAGGATATTAGACAGCAGTCTTTTATCCTCTGCTATAAAATATAAAAACCCACTATAAGAGGTTAAAATCTATCCACTTACATACACAAATGCTGACAACACATGGTGCCACTTACAGTTGGGAGAAAGATAAACCAAGACACAGTATTAAGTCATAACTGCATACAATTAGCATCACATATTATACTACTGTAATAATTTTGTAGCAACCTATCGCTGTTGCAATGGAGTGAGCTCAGTTGTAAGTATCAGCTTAAAACCCTGTGGGACACCAACCCACGGGAGCAATTTAGCTCTCCAATAAATTGCGTATTGCAGTAGATAGTGATCTCTCGTGGTCCTGACATATTTTTCATTGTGCCTAGTGCAATGCCATAAATCTCAGATAACACCACTGGCCCCACAGGTGCTATTCGTGATGCTGGAAGTGCTCCCAAGAAGCAGAGAAAGGTCATGGCATTACACACACACAAAAAAACTCAAAGTCTTGATAAGTACCACAGACTGAGGTTTGCAACTGTAGCTGCCCACTCTTTCAAGGTGAATGGATCCAGCGTAAAGACCATTGTAATAAACCAACTCACGAAGCTGCCACTGCAGCCACACCAGCCGGCACAAAAACCTCGCACGCTTCTGTAAAGTATCTCTGGTCTCATATCGAGGTTGCAGTTTTGATGTGGGTGCAGGACTGCTATAAGAAGGGCTTACCTATCAACTCTGATTACAGAAAAAGCAAAGTTAGGACAACTCGAAGCATAAGGAAGGTGAGGGACCGAAGCCGTAGAATTTAATGCCAACCAAATGGCAGCAGACAAGCTTCCAGATGCCATTGAGAAAACTTGAGTAGGGGTGCCTGGCTGGCTCAGTTGGAACATGTGACTCTTGATCCCAGAGTTGTAAGTTCAAGCCTCAGGCTGGGTGTAGAGATTACTTAAGGAAAAAGAAAATCATTTTAAGATTTATTTTTGAGTAGAGGGATATCTTGCCTGAACAGGTTTCTTTTTTTTTTTTTTTTTTTTTTAAGATTTTTTATTTATTTATTAGAGAGACTGAGAATGAGAGGAGAGAAGGTCAGAGGGAGAAGCAGACTTCCCACAGAGCCGGGAGTCCGATATGGGACTCGATCCCGGGACTCCGGGATCATGACCTGAGCCGAAGGCAGTGGCTTAACCAACTGAGCCACCCAGGCGCCCCTGAACAGGTTTCTAATGTACATTGAGATGCCCTATGCTGGAAAAAAATGCCACAGTGAACATGGGTAAGGAAGAGAAGCAAGCACCAGGATTTAAGGCAGGAAAGGACAGGTTTACTCTCTTGTTTGGCGCAAGTACAGTTGGGTGTATGATCAGGACTGCTCTTATCTATAAAGCTGCTGACCCTGAAGCCTTGAAGGGAAAAAAGATAAACACCAGCTTTCAGTCTTTTGGTTGTATAACAAAAAAGTCCTGGATAATGAGCTCCTTTTCCTGGATTGATTGTTTATCTTTCCAGCTCTTACTTTCATTGATCTTCCTGGTTATTTTTAAGATTCTATTTTATTTCTCCTCTAATCTTTCTTCCCTTCTTTCTACTAACCTTGGCCTGTGTTCTTACCTTTCTAATTCCTTTACATTTAAGGTGACATTGTAGATTGGAGATTTTGTTTCCTATATTGCTATAAACTTCTCTTGTAGAACAGCTTTTTCTGCATCCCAAAGGTTTTGGGACAAAATGTAAATGTTTTCATTTACATTTGCTTTGGGCTATTATTTTTCCCCCCTCTTTGGTTTCTTCATTGGCCCTTTGGTTATTTAGTAACATGATGTTTATTAACTCCATGTTTGTGTTTGTTTTTCAGTCCTGCCCCCACCCCCCTAATTTCTAGTTTCTTAGGATTGTGGTGGGAAAAGATGCTTGATATGATTTCCATCTTCTTAAATCTACTGAGACTTGCTTCATGGCCTACCGTGTGTTCTAAATAAAAGACTCATGGCAGCCACACTTTCAGTTATTAAGGGAAAAACACTTTATCAATACTATAAAAGAAACAGAGAAGACCAGGGAAATCAGCACATAGATGAGGGCAATAGTAAACAGTAAAGGAGAATAAGACAGAGTTATATCAAATCAGGTAATTAGAATATCCAACCTCGTCAGCAGGGGAAGCCCCGTGGAGACCGGCAGGCTGGAGTCCCGGCTGAGAGGCCTGGGCAGAAGGACCTCAACTCGGTGAGACTTCTAATTGACCACCCCCATAAGGGCCGTGTTTATAGGGCGAATAATGGAGTCTGAAGTTAAACAGTTGTTTGCCTACAGCAGTGTGGAGTGAGCTGCTTTCCTGCTATGTTGTTACATCTTCAAGGGCCCTGGGCTAGGTGCGCGTGCATCCCCTTCTGGATTCCATTCTGGGAGCCAGCCCAGCCTGGAGCAGGAGGGGGTGTGAGGCAAGACCTACAGCCCTTGGCATCCAGACCAGAAGGGCCAGTTCTGACCTGGAGGCTAGATAATGTCAACCGAACAGGCTCCCGAGATCACTTGTGCGGCACAAGGCTCACTGACAACATGCTTTAGCTTTCCTATGTGCCCGCAGGTCAGGCAAATCGGTTGTGCAGGACCAATGACAGAAACCTCCGTCCGTCCAATGCAACATGCGATCTATCCCGGGGGGTGTTCCATGTGCACTTGAAAAGAATGTATATTCTGGTTTTAGATGGATGCGTCCTTTAGGTCCACCTGGTCCAATGTGCCATTCAAAGCCCACGGTTTCTTTCTTGATGTTTCTGCCTTTTTTTTTTTTTTTTAAAGATTTTATTTATTTATTTATTAGGAAAGAGAGAGAGTGAGAGAGAGCATGAGAAGGGAGAAGGTCAGAGTGAGACGCGGACTCCCCATGGAGCTGGGAGCCCGATGTGGGACTCGATCCCGGGGCTCCGGGATCATGACCTGAGCCGAAGGCAGTTGCTTAACCAACTGCGCCACCCAGGCGCCCCTGTTTCTGCCTTTTTTTAAATTTTATTTTTTCAGTGTTCCAAGATTCATTGTTCATGCACCACACCCAGTGCTCCATGCAATACGTGCCTCCCCTTACTGCCCATCACCAGGCTCGCCCATCCCCCCATCCCCCTCCCCTCCAACCCCCCCCAGTTTGTTGCTCAGAGTCCATAGTCTCTCATGGTTCGCTTCCCCCTCCAATTTCCCCCAATTCACCCTTCCTTTCCTTCCTCCAATGTCCTCCATGTTCTTCCTTACGCTCCACAAGTAAGTGAAACCATATGATAATTGACTCTCTCTGCTTGACTTATTTCATTCAGTGTAATCTCCTCCAGTCCTGTCCATGTTGATACAAAAGTTGGGTATTCGTCCTTTCTGATGGAGGCATAATATTCCATTGTATAGATGTACCACATCTTCCTTATCCACTCGTCTGCTGAAGGGCATTTTGGTTCTTTCCACAGTTTGGCGATTATGGTCATTGCTGCTATGAACATTGGGGTACATATGGCCCTTTTCACTGCATCTGTATCTTTGGGGTAAATACCCAAGTAGTGCAATGGCAGGGACATAGGGTAGCTCTATTTATAGTTTCTTAAGGAGTGTCCACACTGTGCCTTTTTTAAAAAAACTTAGTGATATTACAAATATATTCACCTCCAATGCTTTTAAAAACTTTACTTTGAGGGGCGCCTGGGTGGCTCAGTTGGTTGAGCAACTGCCTTTGGCTCAGGTCATGATCCCAGAGTCCTGGGATCGAGTCCCGCATCAGGCTCCCAGCTCCATGGGGAGTCTGCTTCTCCCTCTGGCCTTCTCCCCTCTCATGCTCTCTCTCACTGTCTCTATCTCAAATAAAAATAAATAAAATCTTAAAAACAAAACAAAACAAACTTTACTTTGATTCTACCAGACCCCGTGCCATTCAAACACTGAAGTACTTGTGGGCAGGAATGGAAGACATCTGCAGCATACCAGTGGCCTTGAGGATTTAAATTTGAATGTTTGTCTCATAATTCAGTTACCAGTGTTTGCAGCTTCCTGTGAGGACAGGGAAGGGTTCAGATGTGGGAGCTTCACTGCCCTTGAGAGCCCAGAGACATTTAGATCCTTGGCTCTCTGGCTTCGTAACGCTCGTTAAAGTCCAACCTGAAGCTAAGAAACCGTAGACTTTCATCAGAGCTGGTCATCAGCAGCACGAAAAAACTGCTGAACGATGTCCTGGTAGAAATGTGTAAAAAAAAAAAAAAAAAAAATGTGTCAAAATCTGTAGCTGCAAGCACATTTTCAGTATAGATTCTCAAAATTCTTGATTCCTCTTGTTCTCTTCCTCCTCCTCTGCTATAATTGATGCAAGTGGGGTGTGAAGGTCCCCTATTACTGTATTACTGCCAATTTCTCCCTTCATGTCTGTATATCTTTGCTTTATATATTTTGGTGCTCCTGTAATGGATGTGTATTTGCTCCTGTGGGATTGATCCTTGTATCATTATATAATGCTCCTTTTTGTCACTTATTAGTATTTAAGTTCCATTTCCCCCCCATAAATATTGCTAACCCAGCTTTCTTTTTGCTCCCATTTGCATGTAGTATCTTTTTCCAGTCCCTCACTTTGAGTCTCTGTATCCTTATCTGAAATGAGTCCTGTAAGGCGCATAAGGGTGGGTCTTAATTTTTTAAGTTTTTATTTACATTCCAGTTAGTTAACAGAGTGTAGTATTAGTTTCAGGTGTGTTGTCTTATTTGTTTTACCCATTCAGCTACCCTATGTCTTTTTTTTTTTTTTAATTTTATTTTTTCAGTGTTTCAAGATTCATTGTTTATACACCACACCCAGGGCTCCATGCAATACGTGCCCTCCTCAATACCCATCACCAGGCTCGCCCAACCCTCAGCCCTCTCCCTTCTAAAACCCTCAGTTTGTGTTTCAGAGTTCACAGTCTTGCATGGTTCCTCTCTCTCTCCACCTTCCCCCAATTACTTTTCCTTTCCTTCTCTTAATGTCCTCCATGTTATTCCTTATGCTCTACAAGTAAGTGAAACCATATGATAATTGATCCTCTCTGCTTGTTGGGCACATTTTGCTGTGGTTTTCAATTTTTTAAATGAGGATCTATGCTCAATGTGGGCTTGAACTCATGACCCAGAGATCAAGAGTTGCATGGTCACTGACTGAACCAGGCAGGTGCCCCTTTTTTTTCTTTCCCTTTTTTATTTTTTTTTTACAGAAAATTTGAGGCAGTTTATTAAAACCTTATTTACACCAGTTTTCACAATGTGCTGCTATTGTTTGTGGAAGCTATGAGATTGAAGCCTCTATTGGAGTGTGTGTGGATATGGGATACATACAATCCCCCTTTATTTTTTCTTATTTCCTCCAAATATGTTTATTTTTTCAGTGTTCCAAGATTGATTGTTCATGCACCACACCCAGTGCTCCATGCAGTACGTGCCTTCTCAATACCCACCACCAGGCTCACCCAACCCCCCCCACCCCCTCCCCTCCAGAACCCTCAGTCTGTTGCTCAGAGTCCACAGTCTCTCATTGTTCATCACCCCCTCCGATGTACCCCCATTCACCCTTCCCTTCCTACTCACAATGCCCTCCATGATTTTCCTTATGCTCCACATGTGAGACCATAATTGACTCTCTCCGCTTGACTTATTTGACTCCGCATAATCTCTTCTAGTCCTGTCCATGTTGGTACAAAAGTTGGATATTCATCCTTTCTGATGGAGGCATAATATTCATTCCATTGTATATAGGGGCCATATCTTCTTTATCCATTCATCTGTTGAAGGGCATTTTGTTTTTTTCCACAGTTTGGTGATTGTGGCCATTGCTGCTATGAACATTGGGGTACATGTGGCCCTTCTTTGTACTGCGTCTGCTTCTTTGGGGTAAATACCCAGTAGTGCAATTGCAGGGTCATAGGGTAGCTCTAGTTTTAATTTCTTGAGGAATCTGCACACTGTTTTCCAAAGTGGCTGCACCACCTTGCATTCCCACCAACAGTGGAGGAGGGTCCCCCTTTGTCCTCATCCTCTCCAGCATTTGTTGTTTACTGTCTTGTTGATTTTGGCCATTCTAACTGGTGTAAGGTGTGATTTTGATTTGAGTCTCCCTGATGGCTAAAGATGATGAACATTTTTTCATGTGTCTGTTAGCCATTTGGATGTCTTCTTTGGAGAAGTATCTGTTCATGTCTTCTGCCTATTTTTTGATGTGATTATCTGTTCTGCGAGTGTTGAGTTTGAGGAGTTCTTTATAGATCTTAGATATCAGTCCTTTGTCTATAGTGTCATCTGCGAATATCTATTTCCATTCTGTGGGTTGCCTGTTTGTTTTCTTGACTGTTTCCTTCACTGGGCAGAAGCTTTTTGTTTTGATGAAGTCCCAAAAGTTTATTTTCACTTTTGTTTCCTTTGCCTTTGGAGACACGTCCTCAAAGAAGTTGCTGTGGCTAGTGTCATAGAGGTTACTGCCTATGTTCTCCTCTAGGGTTTTGATAGATTGCTGCCTCATGTTGAGGTCTTTTATTCATTTTGAGTTTATCTTTGTGTATGGTACAAGAGAATGGTCAAGTTTCATTCTTCTACATATAGCTGTCCAATTTTCCTAGCAGCATTTATTGAAGAGACTGTCTTTTTTCCACTGGATATTTTTCCTGCTTTGTCAAAGATTATTGACCATAGAGTTGTGGGTCCCTATCTGGGCTCTCTACTCTGTTCCACTGGTCTATGTATCTGTTTTTGTGCCAGTACCAAGCTGTCTGGGTGATCACAACTTTGTAGTAAAGCTTGAAATCAGGCAATGTGATGCCCCTAGCTTTGTTTATCTTTTTCAACATTTCCTTAGTTCGGGGTCTTTCCTGGTTCCATACAAATTTTAGAATTGTTTGTTCCAGCCCTTTGAAAAAACTCGTGGAATTTTGATCGGGATGGCATTGAAAGTATAGATTGCTCTGGGCAGTAGAGACATTTTAACAATGTTTATTCTTCCGATCCATGAGCATGGAATGCTTTTCCACCTTTTTGTGTCGTCTTCAATTTCTTTCATGAGCGTTCTGTAGTTCCTCAAGTACAGATCCTTTACCTCTTTGGTTAGGTTTATTCCCAGGTATCTTATGGTTCTTGCTGCTACAGTAAATGGAATCGATTCTCTAATTTCCCTTTCCATATTTTCATTGTTAGTGTATAGGAAAGCAACTGATTTTTGTGCATTGATTGTGTATCCTGCCACATTACTGAATTGCTGTATGAGTTTTAGTAGTTTGGGGTGGAGTCTTTTGGGCTTTCCATATCAAGTATCATGTCATCTGCGAAGAGAGAGTTTGACTTCTTCATTGCTAATTTGAATACCTTTTTTCTTTTCTTTTTTTTTTTTTTGGTCTTACTGCTGTTGCTAGGACTTCTAGTACTATGTTGAACAAGAGTGGCGAGAGTGGGCATCCTTGTCATGTTCTTGATCTCAAAGGGAAGGCTCTCAGCTTTTCCCCGTTGAGAACGATATTTGCTGTGGGCTTTTCATAGATAGACTTTATGATGTTGAGGAATGTTCCTTCTATCCCTATACTTTGAAGAGTTTTAATCAGGAACAGGTGCTGAATTTTTTCAAATGCTTTTTCTGCGATTGAGAGGACTATATATTTCTTCTCTCTTTTATTGATTTGTTCTATCACATTGATTAATTTGCGAATGTTGAACCACCCCTTGCATCCCAGGGATAAATACCACCTGGTCATGATGAATAATCTTTTGAATGTGCTGTTGGATCCTATTAGCTAGGATCTTGTTGAGAATCTTGGCATCCATATTCATCAGAGATATGGGTGTGAAATTCTCCTTTGGATGGGGTCTTTGCCTGGTTTGGAGATCAGGGTAATCCTGGCTTCATAGAGTCTGGAAGTTTTCCTTTTGTTTCTATTTTTTGAGACAGTTTCCGGAGAATAGGTATTATTTCTTCCTTGAATGTTTGGTAGCATTCCCCAGGGATTTTGTCAGGTCCTGGACTCATGTTTTTTTGGGAGGTTTTTGATCACTGTTTCAATCTCATTACTGAATATTAGTCTATTCAGGCTGTCAATTTCTTCCTGTTTCAGTGTTGGAAGAAATAGGTTTCCGGGAATGCATCCATTTTCTCGGTTGCTTAACTTTTCGGCATACAGCTGTTGATAATAATTTCTGATGATTGTTTCTATTTCCTTTGGATTAGTCGTGATCTCTCCCCTTTCATTCATAATTTTGTTAATTAGGGTCCTCTCTCTTTTCTCTTGGATGAGTTTGGCCAGTGGCTTATCAATCTTAATGATTCTTTCAGAAAACCAGCTTCTGGATTCATTGATGCATTCTACTGTTTCTGTAGTTTCTAACTTGTTGATCTCTGCTCTAATCTTCATTATTTCCCTTCTTCTGTGTGGGGTTGGTTTAATTTGTTGTTGATTTTGCAGTTCTTTAACATGTAAAGAGAGATGGTGTACTCGGGAT
Source organism: Nasua narica (assembly GCA_028533885.1). NCBI lineage: Eukaryota > Metazoa > Chordata > Mammalia > Carnivora > Procyonidae > Nasua > Nasua narica. The sequence goes on along the minus strand of CM052809.1, from coordinate 7,654,892 downwards.
TTTTCAATTTTTTTGAGTCAGGCTTGGTTGGCTATATATTCCCCCTTAGGACTGCCTTTGCCATGTCCCATAGGTTTTGCATCAATGTGTCTTTATTCTCATTGGTCTTCATGACTTGTTTAAGTTCATCTTTGACTTCCTGGTTGATCCCAACATTCTTGAGCAGGTTGGTCTTTAGCCTCCAAGTGTTTGAATTCCTTCCAAACTTTTTCTTGTGGTTGAGTTCCAGTTTCAGGGTATCATCTCAGTCTTTTGGTACCGGTTGAGTCCTGTTTTGTGACCCATTATGTGGTCCATTCTGGAGAAAATTCCATGTGCACTCGAGAAGAATGCGTATTCTGTTGTTTTAGGGTGGAATGTTCTGTATATATGTAGTCCATCTGGTCCAATGTGTCATTCAGAGCTCTTGTTTCTTTATTGATTTTCTGTTTAGTTGATCTGTCTGTTACTGAGAGTGGCGTGTTAAGATCCCCTACTATTGGGGCGCCTGGGTGGCTCGGTTGAGCAACTGCCTTCGGCTCAGGTCATGATCCCGGAGTCCCACATCGGGCCCCCGGCTCCACGGGGAGTCCACTTCACACTCTGACCTTCTCCCTTCTCATGCTCTCTCTCACTCTCTCTCTGTTTCCTAATAAATAAATAAAATCTTTAAAAAAAAGATCTCCTACTATTAATGTATTCATATCAATATGACTCTTTATTTTGATTAATAGTTGGCTTATGTAGTTGGCTGCTCCTCTATTGGGGGCATAAAGGTTTACAATTGTTAGCTCTTCTTGGAGGATAGACCCTTTAAGAATGATGTAGTGTCCTTCTGTGTCTCTGACTACAGTCTTTAGCCTAAAATATAATTTATCTGAAATGAGACTCTCTACCCTAGTTTTATTTTGAGGCCCACTGGCATGAAAGATGGTTCTCCATCCTTTCACTTTCAATCTGAATGTATCTTTTGGTTCCAAATATGTCTCTTGTAGACAGCATATGGATGATTCTTTTGTTTTATCTATTCTGCAACCCTGTGTCATTTTATGGGAGCATTTAGGCCGTTCACATTGAGAGTGATTATTGAAAGATAAGTTTTTATTGACATCATGTTGCCTATGAAGTCCTTGTTTCTTTTTTTTTCTTTTTTTTTTTTTAAAGATTTTATTTATTTATTTGTCAGAGAGAGAGAGGGAGAGAGAGCACAACCAGGCAGAGGCAGAGGAGAAGCAGGCTCCCCACTGAGCAAGGAGCCCAATGCGGGACTCGATCCCAGGACCCTGGGATCATGACCTGAGCCAAAGGCAACAGCTCAACCAACTGAGCCACCCAGGCGTCCCGAAGTCCTTGTTTCTAGAGATTGTAAATTTCTGTTTTAAGTCACTCTAGAATACTTTCTACTTTTACAGAATCTCTTTTAATATTTCTTGTTGTGTTGGCTTGGTGGTCACATACTCTTTTAATCCTTGCCAGTCTTGGAAGCTCTTTCTCTCTCCATCCATTTTGAATGTCAGCCTTGCTGGATAAAGTATTAGTGGCTGCATGTTCTTCTCATTTAGTTCCCTGAATATATCATGCCAGCCCTTTCTGCCTTGCCAGGTTTCTGTGGACCCATTATTCTGATGGGTCTTCCTCTGTATAAAAGGAATCTCTTCCCCCTAGCTGCCCTCAGGACCTCTTGTTTAAAATTATAATTTGCAAATTTCACAATGATGTGTCTGGATGTCTTTCTAGACTTACTAATCTTGGCGGGTGTCCTTTCTGCCTCTAGGACATGAACACTTGCTCCATTCCCCAGATTGGGGAAATTTTCATTCAGAATTTGGTCAGCTAAATCTTGAGTCTTCTGTCTTTCTCTACCCCCTCTGGTATAACAATAATTGTGATGTTGGAATGTTTCATGGCGTCATTTATTTCCCTATGTCTCTTCTCATGATTCCTGAGCAGTTTGCTCCAACTCTCCCCCTGACCTTTCTTCTCAACCATTTTATCCTCTAGATCACTAATTCTATCCTCTGTCTCTGTAACTCTAGCTGTTAAACTATTTAGATTGGATCTCACTGGTAGCATTTTTTACATCAGCTATACTGGATCTCATTTCTGCCCTTAGAGATTCTGTGTTGTCATTAATGTTTTTCTCCATCCTAGCCATTGCCTGGATAATTGTTGCCCTGCATTCCCTTTCTGTCATACTGCTTATGTCTATGTCCAATAGTTCTGAAGGAGAGGGTGCAGTCTCTGGGTTTTCGTCTGGTGGGTGTTCCTCCTGCTAGTTATTTTGAGGAGAAGTGGATGAGAGGATGTATAGGTGAATACATCGCCTACGATTCAGGCAGGGTACACCCTCCTCACTACTGCCTTCTTGTTCTGTAGAGATCCAGAAGTGAAAAATCTTGCTCCTCAGGCTGATTTCATGGGTGTTCAGCGTTTTCTGGTAGATATCCAGCTCACTTTATAGGATACGTTGCCACAGGATCTCCTACTTCTCCACCATCTTGCCACCTTCCCCCTTTTTTCCTGCTAATTGATGTGTACAGACATAAATTTATTAAGCCAAGCAGTAGTATTTTTTTCTTAATTTCATTTTTTTCAGTGTTCCAAGATTCATTGTTCATGTACCACACCCAGTGCTCCATGCAATATGTGCCCTCCCCAGTACCCACCACCAGGCTCCCCCATGCCCTCCCCAAACCCTCAGTTTGTTGCTCAGAGTCCACAGTATATCATAGTTCATCTCCCCCTCCCTTTTCTCCCTAATTCACCCTTCCTTTCCTTATCCCAATGTCCTCGATCTTTTTTCTTATAATCCACACATAAGTGAAACCATATGATAATTGACTCTCTCTGCTTGACTTATTTCACTCAGCATAATCTCTTCCAGTCCCTTCCATGTTGATACAAAAGTTGGGTATTCATCCTTTCTGATGTTGGCATAATATTTCATATTCCATTAGATATGGACCATATCTTCTTTATCCATTCCTCTGTTGAAGAGCATCTTGGCTCTTTCCAGAGTCTGGTGATTGTGGCCATTGCTGCTATGAACATTAGGGTAAATGTGGCCCTTCTTTTGACTACATCTGTATCTTTGGGGTAGTAGTGCAATTGCAGGGTCATAGCGTAGTTCTATTTTTAATTTCTTGAGGAATTTCCACACTGGTTTCCAAAGTGGCTGCACCAACAAGACTGTTCACTGTCTTGTTGATTTTGGCCATTCTAATTCGTGTAAAGTGGTATCTCAATGTGGTTTTGATTTGAATCTCACTGATGGCTAAAGAAGATGAACATTTCTGTTGATGAATATGTCTGATAGGCATTTGTATGTTGTCTGGAGAAGAGTTTTTTCATGTCTTCTGCCTGTTTATCAACATGATTATCTGTTTTTTGAGTGTTGAGTTTGAGGAGTTCTTTTTAGATCTTAGATACCAGACCTTTGTCTGTAGTGTCATTTGCGAATATCTTCTCCCATTCCGTGAGTTGCCTGTTTTGTTGACTGTTTCCTTCGCTGTGCAGAAGCTTTTTATCTTGATGAAGTCCCAAAAGTTCATTTTTGCTTTTGTTTCCTTTGCCTTTGGAGACATGTCTTGAAAGAAGTTGCTGTGGCCGATGTTGAAGAGGTTACTGCGTATGTTCTTCTCTAGGGTTTTGATAGATTCCTGCCTCATGTTGAGGTCTTTTATCCATTTTGAGTCTATCTTTGTGTATGGTATAAGAGAATGGTCAAGTTTCATTCTTCTATATATAGCTGTCCAATTTTCCCAGCACAATTTATTGAAAAGATTCTTTTTCCCACTGGATATTTTTTCCTGCTTTGCCAAAGATTTTTACCATTGAGTTGTTGGTCCATATTAGGGCTTTCTACTCTGTGGAGGTACCCTATGTTGTTCAATTGGGACATTTAGACCATTTACACTTAATAATTGTTGATAAGTAGGTTCTTAACGCTAATTTATTTTCTGGTTGCTTTATTTTTTATTTTAGACTTTATTTGAGAGAAAGCATTTGCCAGCACTAGAAATCAAGCCCAAGGGGAGAAAGGATAGAGGGAGAAGCAGACCCCTGCTGAGCGGGGAGCTTCATGTGGGGGCTTGATCCCAGGACTCTGGGATCATGAGCTGAGCCAAAAACAGACGTTTAACCAACTGAGCCAGTGAGGTGCCCCTCTAGTTATTTTTTGTTTGTTTGTTTTTAAGTCAAGGTGGTTGTGATTAAGTTTTAGAATACCAGTGAGGTTCAGTGGGGTGAGGACCAGAGCCGACGACCAAGAAAGAACTCTTGAGATGTCTTTGGTGAAAAATGATGGTTTAGTAAACACAGGGACAGGACCCGTGGGCTGAAAGCTGCTGTCCCATGATCCCGAGGAGTGGCTGATTATATACTCGGGAGTTGGGGAGGTGAGGAAAAAAGGGGTGTTCAGAAGGGCTGACATATAGTAAAGAAGACTTTCAGGATATTGGAGGCCTGGTTATTGTCAAGCCAAGCTGTGTTTTGTTTGTTTTCCCTAATGAGGTACCAACAGGGAGCTTCCTGGTGGAATGTCACATTTCTACTATCACACATCCTTGTCAATGAGCTTTAGGTTTAGAACAAATTCAGCTCGATTTGCATTTCCTTTCATCTCAGCCTCCAATTTTCTGGAGAGGAGGGCAATGGTAGGGCTTCTGGAACTAGATTCCAACTGGTCTTTGGAAGTTAGGGTATTGATAAGAAAACCTCTTCCTTGTAAATCACTAGGACATTTGTAAACTGCGGGAGACTCCTGTCCTGCCGGACTATGATCTCTATTAGTTCACCATTTGTTCTTTCTGTAGGGCAGCCAGCAGTTCCTGAGAAATATCACAGATGTCATGGGGGGGGGGGGTATAGCTTGCCAGCTTCTGCTTTGTCCTCAGCTAGCCTTCTGTTCCCTCATCAGTTTTTATTTTCAACTTTCTTGATGTACATAATTGAAGCATCATTTTTTTCCCCAAACATATTTATTCTTTCTGTGTTACAAGATTGATTGTTCATGCACCACACCCAGTGCTGCATGCAATACATGCCCTCCTCAATACCCACCACCAGGCTCGCCCACCCCCCCCACCCTTCCCCTCCAAAACCCTCAGTTTGTTGCTCAGAGTCCTCAGTCTCTCCTGGTTCATCGCCCCCTCCGACTTCCCCCCATGGGAAGGGACCCTTCCCTTCCTTCTCACAATGCCCTCCATGATTTTCCTTATGCTCCACATGTAAGTGAGACCATAAGATAAGTGACTCTCTCTGCTTGATTTATTTCACTCCGCATAATCTCTTCCAGTCCCATCCATGTTGATATGAAAATTGGATATTCATCCTTTCTGATGGAGGCATGATATTCCACTGTATAGATGTACCACATCTTCCTTATCCACTCAACTGTTGAAGGGCATTTTGGTTCTTTCCACAGTTAGGCAATTGTCGCCATTGCTGCCATGAACATTGGGGTACATGTGGCCCTTCTTTGTACTGCGTCTGCTTCTTTGGGGTAAATATCCAGTAGTGCAATTGCAGGGTCATAGGGTAGCTCTAGTTTTAATTTCTTGAGGAATCTGCACACTGTTTTCCAAAGTGGCTGCACCACCTTGCATTCCCACCAACAGTGGAAGAGGGTCCCCCTTTCCCCACATCCTCTCCAGCATTTGTTGTTTACTGTCTTGTTGATTTTGGCTGTTCTAACGGGTGTAAGGTGGTATCTCAGTGTGGTTTTGATTTGAATCTCTCTGATGGCTAATGATGATGAACATTTTTTCATGTGTTTGTTAGCCATTTGGATGTCTTCTTTGGAGAAGTGTCTGTTCCTGTCTTCTGCCTATTTTTTGATGTGATGATCTGTTTTGTGAGTGTTGAGTTTGAGGAGTTCTTTATAGATCTTAGATATCAGCCCTTGGTCTGCAGTGTCATTTGCGAATATCTTCTCACATTCTGTGGGTTGCCTGTTTGTTTTGTGGACTGTTTCCTTCGTTCTGCAGAAGCTTTTTATCTTGATGAAGTTCCGTAAGTTCATTTTTGCTTTTGTTTCCTTTGCCTTTGGAGACATGTCCTGAAAGAAGTTGCTGTGGCCGATGTTGAAGAGGTTACTGCGTATGTGCTTCTCTAAGGTTTTGATAGATTCTTGCCTCACGTTGAGGTCTTTTATCCATTTTGAGTTTATTTTCGTGTATGGTGTAAGAGAATGGTCAAGTTTCATTCTTCTACATAGAGCTGTCCAATTTTTCCAGCACCATTTATTGAAGAGACTGTCTTTTTTCCACTGGATATTTTTGCCTGTTTTGTCAAAGATGATTTGACCATAGAGTTGCGGGTCCATCTCTGCGTGCTCTCTTCTGTTCCACTGGTCTACGTGTCTGTTTTTTGTGCCAGTACCCAGCTGTCATGGTGATCACAGCTTTGTAGTGAAGTTTGAAATCAGGCAATGTGATGCATCTTTGAAATCAAGTGTTCACAAGTGGGCGTAGAATGCCACAACTCCCAGGACAACTGTAATAGCCAATGCCTCTAGGTTGCTTTGCAGTTTCCAAAAACTGCTGTCCAGTCTTGTCTTCAAAACAGGCCTGATAAAGCTGGGGTTTGTTATTCCCATCTTACAGATGAGAAAACCAAAAATCCACTAGTAAATATGCCAGGACATGACTCTAACCTGTTCGTCTCACTCTCCTTTCTATATCATTCCCGTTACACTAAATCACTGCTATCAGTTCTCTTAAGTGCATGCCTTAATTCCTATCACCTGTTTCACCCATGCCCCCCACCTCTGGTAACAGTTTGTTCCCTATAGTTAAGAATCTGTTTCCTGTTTGTCTCTTTTTTTTCTTTGCTCATTTGTTTTGTTTCTTAAATTCCACATATGGGTGAAATCATATGGTATTTCTTTTACTGACTTATTTCAATTAGCATAATATTCTCTAGTTTCCTCCATGGCATTCCAAATGGCAAGATTTCATTCTTTTTGATGGCTGAATAATATTCCATTGTTACCTATCGATCTATTATATATTATATCATATCTGTGTATATGTGTGTATATAGACACTACATTTTCTTTATCCATTCATCAATTGGTGGACACTTGGGTTGCTTTTATAATTTGGCTATTGTAAATAATGCTGCTATCAACCTAGGCATGCATTTATCCTTTTGAATTAGGGTTCTTGTATTTTGAGGGTAGATGTCCAGTCGTATAATTGACAGATTGTGGGGTAGTTCTACTTTTAATTTTCTGAGTAACTTCCATACTGTTTTCCATAGTCGCTGCACCAGTTGGCATTCCCACCAACAGTGCATAAATATTCCTTTTTCTTCACCCAACACTGCTTGTTTGTGTTGTTGAGTTTGGCCATTCTGAGGTGATAGCTCATTACTGTTGGATTTGTATTTCCCTGGTGGTAATGAGGAACATCTGTTTGCCATCTGTTTTCTTTTTTTCCCCCTAAATACTTTTATTTTTCAGTGTTACAAGATTCATTATTCATGTACTGCACCCAGTGCTCCATGCAATACGTGCCCTCCTCAATACCCACCACCAGGCTCGCCCAACCCCCACTCCCTCCCCTCCAGAACCCTCAGTCTGTTGCTCAGAGTCCACAGTCTCTCATGGTTCATCTCCCGCTCTGATTTACTCCAATTCACTCCTCCCCTCCCTCTCACAATATCTGTGTTTTTCCTTATGCTCCACACATAAGTGAAACCATATGATAACTGACTCTCTCTGCTTGACTTATTTTACTTAGCATAATCTCTTCCAGTCCTGTCCATGTTGATACAAAAGTTGGGTATTCATCCTTTCTGATGGAGGCATAATATTCCATTGTATATATGGGCCATATCTGTTTTATCCATTCATCTGTTGAAGGGCATCTTGGCTCTTTCCACAGTTTGGCGATTGTGGCCATTGCTGCTATGAACATTGGGGTACACGTGGCCCTACTTTGTACTGCATCTGCATCTTTGGGGTAAATACCCTTTAGTGCAATTGAAGGGTCATAGGGTAGCTCTGTTTTTAATTTCTTGAGGAATCTGCAAACTGTTTTCCAAAGTGGCTGCACCAACTTGCATCCCCACCAACAGTGGAAGAGGATTCCCCTTTCTCCACATCCTCTCCAACATTTGTTGTTTACTGTCTTGTTGATTTTGGCCATTCTAACTGGTGTAAGGTGGTATCTCAGTGTGGTTTTGAGTCTCCCTGATGGCTAATGATGATCATTTTTTCATGTGTCTGTTAGCCTTTTGTATGTCTTCTTTGGAGAAGTATCTGTTCGTGTCTTCTGCCCATTTTTTGATATGATGATCTGTTTTGTGAGTGTTGAGTTTGAGGAGTTCTTTATAGATCTTTGATATCAGCCCTTTGTCTATAGTGTCATTTGCGAATATCTGTTTGTTTTGTTGACTGTTTCCTTTGCTCTGCAAAAGCTTTTTATCTTGAAGTCTCATAAGTTCATTTTCACTTTTGTTTCCTTTGCCTTTGGAGACATGTCCTGAAAGAAGTTGCTGTGGCTGATGTCAAAGAGGTTACTGCGTATGTTCTCCTCTAGGGTTTTGATAGATTCCTGCTTCACATTGAGGTCTTTTATCCCATCTATGTTTTCTTTAGGGAAATGGCTGTTCATGTCTTCTGCTTGCATGCTTAAAAGATTTTATCTATCTAATCTAGCTATTTATTTAGGGAGAGGGGCAAAGGGAGAGAGCATCTCCAGCAGACTCCAAGCTGAGCCAGATGCAGGGTTTGATTCCAAGACCCTGAGATCATGACCAGAGCCAAAATCAAGAGTCAGACACTTAACCAACTGAGCCACCCAGGTGATCTGGGAAACAAAGGCAGAAGGAAATGTAGATAAAATTTATTTATTTGAGAGAGAGAATGAGAGCGAGCGAGGATGAGAGGGGGAAGGTCAGAGGGAGAAGCAGACTCCCTGCTGAGCAGGGAGCCCAACAAGGGACTTGATCTGGGGACGCCAGGATCATGACCTGAGCTGAAGGCAGTTGCTCAACCAAGTGAGCCAACCAGGCGCCCACAACAAAATTGAACGTTTTTATAACCTCCAGCCCATGGACAAATACTTGAGGCAGGCAGAGTATAGTGTTCCTCCAGGAAGCTCCCAACTGTCTTAATATTAAGGCCTTGCTAAAGGGAAAAACCATGTCAGTTTGACAATAGGAAGGCCTCCTATATCCTGTGAGTCTTCCTTAACATATTAAAATCCTTTTGAAACTTTCCTTATCTTTCCTTCCTACGACTCCCAAGTATATTTAATCAGTTGCTCCTCATAATCTCCTGCAGCAGATCCTTCTGCCCCTGTGTCCTGTCCCCGTGCTTTAATAAGACCACCATTTTGCACCAAAGACATCTCAAGAATTCTTTCTTGGCTGTCATTCTGGAACCCACCAACCTCACCAAAAACATCCAAAAACTACATCACAGACACCCTTCTGCCCACTTTTTAAAATTTTTTAAAGTTTTAATTAACATGTAATGTATTATTTGCCCCAGGGTACATGTCTGTGAATCATCAGGCTTACGCATTTCACAGCACTTACCATAGCACATACCCTCCCCAATGTCCATAACCCAGCCACCCTATGCCTACCCCCCAGCCACTCTCAATTTGTTTTGTGAGTTTAGGAGTCTCTTAGGGTTTGTCTCCTTCCTGATCCCATCTTGTTCCATTTCCCTCTCCCATGACCCCCTGCCCTGCCTCTCAAATTCTTCATATCAGAGAGATCATATGATAATTGTCTTTCTCAGATTGACTTATTTCGCTTAGCATAATACCCTCTAGTTCCATCCACGTCATTGCAAATGGCAAGATTTCATTTCTCATGATGGCTAGATAGTATTCCATTGTATATATATACCACATCTTCTTTTTCCATTCATCTGTTGATGGACATCTGGGTTCTTTCCATAGTTTGGCTATTGTGGACATGGCTGCTATAAACATGTGCATGTGCCCCTTTGGATCACTACATTTGTATCTTTAGGGTAAATACCCAGGAGTGCGACTGATGGGTTGTAGGGTAGCTCTATTTTCAACTTGTGAGAAACCTTCATACTGTTTTCCAGAGTGGCTGCACCAGCTTGCATTCCCACCAACAGTGTAGGAGGGTTCCCCTTTCTCTGCATCCTCGCCAACATCTGTTGTTTCCTGACTTGCTCATTTTAGCCATTCTGACTGGTGTGAGGTGGTATCTCACTGTGGTTTTGATCTGTATTTCCCAGATGCCAAGTAACGTTGAGCACTTTTTCATGTGTCTGTTGGCCATTTGGATGTCTTCATTGCAGAAATGTCTGTCATGTCTTCTTCCCATTTCTTGATTGGATTGTTTGTTCTTTGGGTGTTGAGTTTGAGAAGTTCTTTATAGATTTTGGATACTAGCCCTTTATCTGATATGTCATTTGCGAATATCTTCTCCCATTCTGTCAGTTGTCTTTTGGTTTTGTTGACTATTTCCTTTGCTGTGTAAAAGCTTTCGATCTTGATGAAGTTCCAGTGGTTCCTTTTTGCCCTTGCTTCCCTTGCCATTGGAGATGTTTCTAGGAAGAAGTTGCTGCAGCTGAGGTCGAAGAGGTTGCTGCCTGTGTTCTGCTCAAGGATTTTGATGGAGTCCTGTCTCACCTTGAGGTCTTTGATCCATTTTGAGTCTATTTTTGTGTGTGGTGTAAGGAAACGGTCCAGTTTCATTCTTCTGCATGTGGCTGTCCAGTTTCCCCAACACCATTTGTGGAAGGGACTGTTTTTTTTCCATTGGATATTCTCTCCTGCCTTGGTGAAGATTAGGTGACCATAGAGTTGGGCGTCCCATTTCTGGGCTCTCTATTCTGTTCCATTGATCTATGTGTCTCCTTTTGTGCCAGTACCACACTGTCGTGATGATTACAGCTTTGTAATAGAGCTTGAAGTCTGGAATTGTGATGCCGCCAACTTTGGTTATCTTTTTCAACATTTCTCTGGCTATTCATGGTCTTTTCTGGTTCCATATAGATTTTAGGATTATTTGTTCCATTTCTTTGAAACAAATTGATGGTATTTTGATAGGGATTGCATTAAGTGTGTAGATTACGTTAGCTAGCATGGACATTTTCACAATATTTGTTCTTCCAATCCATGAGCATGGAACGTTTTTCCATTTCTTTGTGTCTTCCTCAATTTCTTTCATGAGCACTTTGTAGTTTTCTGAGTACAGATTCTTTGCCTCTTTGGTTAGGTTTATTCCTAGGTATCTTATGGTTTTGGGTGCACTTGTAAATGGAAT
>CM052809.1:7622139-7643148 GCA_028533885.1 Nasua narica | reverse complement strand
GAGTTCTAGCAGTCTTGGAGTCTTTTGGGTTTTCCACATAAAGTATCATATCTGCAAAGAGTGACAGTTTGACTTCTTTCCCAATTTGGATGCCTTATATTTCTTTTTGTTGTCTCACTGCTGAGGCTAGGACTTCTAGGACTATGTTGAATAGCAGTGGGGATAGTGGGCATCCCTGCCTTGTTCCTGATCTCAGGGGGAAAGCTCTGTTTTTCCCCATTGAGAATGATACTTGCTGTGGGTTTTTCATAGATGGCTTTGATGATGTTAAGGAATGTACCCTCTGTGCCTACACTGTGAAGAGTTTTGATCAAGAAAGGATGTTACACTTTGTCAAATGCTTTTTCAGCATCAATTGAGAGAATCATATGGTTCTTGTTCTTTCTTTTATTAACGTATGGTATCACATTGATTGATTTGCGAATGTTGAACCAACCTTGCAGCCCAGGAATAAATTCCACTTGGTCGTGGTGAATAATCCTTTTAATGTACTGTTGGATCCTATTGGCTAGTATTTTGGTGAGAATTTTTACATCCGTGTTCATCAAGGATATTGGTCTATAATTCTTTTTGATGGGGTCTTTATCGGGTTTTGGGATCAAGGTAATGCTGGCCTCATAAAATGAGTTTGGAAGTTTCCCTTCCATTTCTATTTTTTGGGAACAATTTCAGAAGAATAGGTATTAATTCTTCTTTAACTGTTTGGTAGAATTCCCCTGGGAAGCCATCTGGCCCTGGGCTTTTGTTTGTTGGGAGATTTTTGATGACTGCTTCTATGTCCTTACTAGTTATGGGTCTGTTCTTTCTCCAGCTCCTTTTAGGTGTAGGGGTTAGGCTGTGTATTTGAGATCTTTGTTTCTTGAGAAAGGGTTGTATTGCTACATACTTTTTTCTCAGGACCGCCTTTGCTGTGTCCCAAATATTTTGAACAGTTGTATTTTCATTTTCATTTGTTTCCATGAATTTTTTAAATTCTTCTTTAATTTCCTGGTTAACCCATTCATTCTTTAGTTAGGATGCTCTTTAGCCTCCATGTATTTGAGTTCTTTCCAACTTTGCTCTTTTGATTGAGTTCTAGTTTCATGGCAGTGTGGTCTGAAAACATGTAGGGAATGATCCCAATCTTTTGGTACTGTTTGAGGCCTGATTTGTGACCCAGGATGTGATCTATTCTGGAGAATGTTCCATGTGCACTAGAGAATAATGTATATTCTGCTTTGGGATGGAATGTTCTGAATGTATCTGTGATGTCCATTTGGTCCTATGTGTCATTTAAAGACTTTATTTCCTTGATCTTCTGCTTAGATGATCTGTCCATTTTGGTAAGGGGTTATTAAAGTCCCCTACTATTATTATATTATTGCTTATGTGTTTCTTAGACTTTGTTATTAATTGGTTTATATAATTGGCTGCTCTCATGTTAGGGGTATAGATATCTACAGTTGCTAGATCTTCTTGATGGACAGTCCCTTTAAGCATGATATAGTGTCCGTTCTAATCTCTTATTATAGTCTTTGGCTTAAAATCTAATTAATCTGATGTAAGGATTGCCACCCCAGCTTCTTTGATGTCCATTACGATGGTAAATTGTCTTCCATCCCCTCACTTTCAATCTGGAGGTGTCTTTGGGTCTAACATGAGTTTCTTGTAGACAGCATATTGATGGGTCTTTTTTTTTTTTTTATCCATTCTGATACTCTGTGTCTTTTCATTGGGGCATTTAGCCCATTTATATTCAGGTAACTTGGACAGCTATGAATTTAGTGACATTGTATTGCCTGTAAGGTGACTGTTACTGTATATTGTCTCTGTTCCTTTCTAGTCTATGTTCCTTTTAGGCTCTCTCTTTGCTTAGAGGACCCCTTTCAATATTTCCTGTAGGGCTAAGTAATCTGCGTGGTTTTGCTCTTGGGAGCTTTTGTTCCCTTAACGCTTTCTGTACCGCTTTGGAGGCCAGGAATGAAGATGTCGGCCTCCCAGTCTCCGGCCTATGGGAGCCGAGAACTCAGGGTCCCACTCCTCAGTGCACCCTCGGAGAAAAGCAGTTGGTCCCTCCCGTCTCCCTGTCTCCGGCTGCGCTCAGAGCTCAGCCAGCCTGTGACCAAGTGTTTCTATCTTTGGCGCTTGGCCCCATCTGGAGTCTCCAAACCCAGCAGATTCCTGCCCTGCGCTCCTGTGCTGCTCCTCCTGAAGGAGGAAGAAGGGGGTCTCTCCGGAGCTGCCTCCTGTGCCTCGGATCACGGTGTAACGTAAGCCCAAGCTGATAGACCCCTGTGCCGCTCCGTCTCTGCTGCCGGCTTCCCTCCTCTGATACCTGGGGGCTCTGCTGCACTCAGATACCCCCGGTCTTTCTGTGACTCCACAGGACCTGAAACCACACTGTCCCTGCAAGGGCTCCACCCCGAGTAGCCTCTGGAGCGACATCCCGCAGCGGAGCAGACTTCTAAAAGTTCCAATTTTGTGCCACGCTGCTCTGCGGCTGCAGGGAGCCGGCCCCACCCCCATGGTCTCTCTTCCAGTCTCTTTGGATTCACTTTTCCACATGTCCTACCTTCCGGAAGGTGATCGGTTTTCTATTCCTAGAATTGCTGTTCTTCTCTTCTATCTCCTGTTAAGTTTTAGGTGTTTAGAGTGGTTTGATAACTGTCTAGCTGAACCTCTAGGATCTGATTACTATCTCAGTGTCCTCCTCTCTCTGCCCACTTTTAAATTGGATTATTTGGTTGTTGGGTGTTGAGTAGGATACGTTCTTACAGATTTTGGATACTAACCCTTTCTCAGAGATGTCATTTACAAATACCTTCTCCTATTCCATAGGGTGCCTTTTAGTTTTCTTGATTGTTTCCATTGCTATGTAGAAGCTTTTTGTTTTGAGGAACTCCCAACAGTTTGTTTTTGCTTTGGTTTCCTTTGCCTGGAGACTTATAGAAAGAAGTTGCAATGGCCCATGTCAAAGGGCCTGTGTTCTCTTCTAGGATTTTTATGGTTTCAGGTCTCACATTAAGGCCCTTAATCCGTTCCGAGTTTATTTTTGTGTATAGTGTAAGAAAGTGGTACATTGCATTCTTCTACATGCTGTTATTCAATTTTCCCAACACCATTTGTTGACGAGATTGTTTTTTTCATTTGATACTTTCCTGCTTTGTCAAAGATGAATTAACCATGTAGCTGTGGGTTTATTTCTGGTTTTCTGTTCCCCTGACCTATGTGTCTGTCTGTGTGCCACTCCCATTTGTTTTGACTATTACCGCTCTGGAATTCTGGAATCGTAATCGCCCCAGCTTTGCTTTGCTTTTTCCAGATTACTTTGGCTATTTGTGGTTCCATACAAATTTTAGAATTGTTTGTTCTAGCTCTGTGCTAGAACATGCTACAGGTATTTTGATACAGAATGCACTGAATGTGTAGATTGCTTTGGGTAGTATGGATATTTTTACAATATTCTTCCAATCCATGAGCATGGAACGCTTTTCCATTCTTTGTGTTGTCTTCTGTTTCTTTCATCAGTGCTTTATAGTTTTCAGGGGACAGGTCTTTCACCTCTTTGGATAGGTTTATACCTAGGTTTCTTATTTTGGGTACAGCTGTAAATGGGACTGTTTTATTAATTTCTCTTTCTGCTCCTTCATTATTGGTGTATATAAATGCAACAGATTTCTGTAATTTTTTTTTTTTTTGTATCCTGCAACTTTACTGAATTTATCAGTTTTTTGGTGGTGTCTTTTGGGTTTGTTTTATCTAGAATGTCATCTGCAAATTGTGAAAGTTTACTTTTTCCTTACCTATTTGGATGCCATTTCTTTTTGTTGTCTGATTGCTGTGGCTAGGACTTCTAGTGCTTGTTGAATTAAAGTGGCGAGAGTCGACACCCCTGTCTTGTTTGTGACCTCGGGGCAAAATCTGCTTTTCCCCTTGAAAAATGATGTTCGCTGTAGGTTTTTCATAGATGACTTTTGTGTTGAGGTATGTTCCCTCTAAACCTATTTCGCAGGTTTTTATCATGAATGAAGGTTGTACTTTTTGTCAAATAGTATTCCTGCATCTACTGAAAGGGTCATATGGTTCTAATCCTTTCTTCTATTACTGTGGTGTATCATGTTTGATTTGCAAATATTGAACCACTCTTGCAGCCCAGGAATAAATTCCACTTGATTGGTTTTTGTTTTTTTTTTTTTAAAGATTTTTATATATTTATTAGCGAGAGACTGAGAATGAGAGGGGAGAAGGTCAGAGGGAGAAGCAGACTTCCCGCAGAGCCGGGAGTCCGATATGGGACTGGATCCCGGGACTCCGGGATCATGACCTGAGCTGAAGGCAGTTGCTCAACCAACTGAGCCACCCAGGCGCCCCCCACTTGATTGTTTTAATTATTGTTTTAATCTTTATTGAGAATTTGCGCATCTATGTTCATCAGGGGTATTGGCCTATAGTGTTCTCTTTTAGTGGTGTCTTTATCTGGTTTTGGAATCAAGATAATGCTGGTCTCATAGAAAGTTTTCCTTTTTCTAATTTTTTGGGGTAACTTTGAAAAGAATAGGTATTAACTTTAAGTGTTTGGTAGAATTCCCCTGTGAAGCCTTCTAGCCCTGAATTTTTGTTTGTTGGGAGTTTTTGATTACGGACTCAATTTCTTTGCTGATTTAAGTCTGTTCCAATTTTCCATTTCTTCCCGTTTCAGTTTTGGGTAGTTCATATATTGTTAGGAATTTATCCATTTTTCTAGGTTGGCCAATTTGCTGGCAGATAGTTTTTCATAATATTCTTCTTTCTATGGTGTTATTTCTCTTCTCTCACTTCTGGTTTTTATTGGAATCCTTGCTCTTTTTTTTCTTTAGTTCTGCCTAAAATTTGTAAATTTTCTTTTTCTTCAAAGAACCAGCTCCTGCTTTCATTGGTCTGTTCCATTGTGGGGGTATTTATTCATTTAAGTTTCTGTATCACTTATTTCTGGCCTAAGTTCTATTATTTCCTTCCTCTGCTGGTTTTAGGTTTTGCTCTTTTTCCTAGCTCCTTTAAGTGGAAGGGTAAGTTGTTTGAGATTTTTCTGGCTTCTCGAGAAAGACCCGTCTTGGTATATACTTCCCTTAGCACCACTTTTGCCGCATCCCAAAGGTTTTGGACCGTGGTGGTCTCATTTACGTTTGTTCCTCTTCTTAGTTCCTGGTTGATCTATTCATTATTTGGCAGCATGTTATTTAACCTTTTTATGGATTTGTGGTCTTTTCAGGTTTTTTTCTTGTGGTTGGCTTGTAGTTTCATAGCACTGCGGTCAGAAAAGATACACGGTAGGACTTGGATCTTAATTCGTTTAGCCTTGTTTTATGGCCCTAATATGTGATCTCTTTTGGAGAGTGTTCCATGCGCCCTTGAAAAGAATGTGTATTCTGTTTTAGGCGGAAATGCTCTAACTATATCTGTTAAATCCCTTTATTCCAGTGTGCCATTCAAAGCCACTGTTTCCTTGTTGATTTTGTTTGGATGACCTGTCCAAGTCCCCACGATTACGCCATTGACAACTGTTTTCTGTATTTGGGTGCATCGGTATTTAAAATTGTTAGATTTTCTTGTTGGAAAATCCTCTTCATGATTATATAGTGCCCTTTTTTGTCTCTTGTTACAGTCTTCTAGTCTGTTTTGTCCAATATAAGGATTGCTATTCTGGCTTTCCTTTGAGGCCCATTAGCATGGTAGATGATTCTCCACCCCTCCCCTTCCATCTGCAGGTGTCTTTGGGTCTAAAATCAGTCTCTTGTGGGCAGCATATGGATGGGTCTTGGTTTTGTTTTTGTTTTTTTTTTTTAACAAGTCTATCATCCTATGTCCTTTGGGGTGTTTTGTCCATTTACATTCAAAACAAAACAATATATTGTCATTTTATTATCTTGTGGTCATTGCTGAAGATTTTTTCCGATCCCTTCTTGGTTCTTTCATTGCTGATTTTCTTTAAACATTTAGAATTTCTCTTTCTTTGCCTATTTGTGGTTTTTGACCTATGGTTACCATGGAGTTTGTATATAATCTCTTCTGCCTGTAGCAGTCTATTAAATTCGAACCCATCTCTTGCTCCTCTCGGCCGCACATTTTCGGTATATGTTATATCCTATATCTGTTTGAGTTCCTTAACTGATTTTCTACAGAATGAATTCATTTGTACTGCATTTGCATTTCCTATTATTATACTGTCACTTTTGGTCTCTCCTTTCCACTCAGAGTCCCCTTTAATATATCTTGCAGGGATGATTCAGTAGTCACAAGCCTCTTTAGTTTTTCTTTGTCCGGGACACTTTCTAGTCTGAATGATAGCTTTGCTGGATAGAGTCTTCTTGGCTACAGATTTTTCCCATTCAGTGGTTTGAATATATCATGTTCCTCCCTTTCGGCTTTCCACATTTTCTGTTGAAAAAACTTCCCGCTAGCCTTGTGGGTCTCCCCTTGTAAGTTCCTATCTCTTGTCGCTTTAAAAATTCTTCATCACTATATTTTGCCAATTTAATTACAGTACATCTTGGTATGGCTCTGCTTTTGTTGATTTTGATGGACATGGTACTTAACCTCCTAGCCTTGTGCCAAGAATCTGTGCAGCCTGGCCTCCCACAAGTGGCTCTGTTATTTACGCTGGGAGGCAGGAGAGGAACATAGCGCCTGCCAGCTCTCTCGGTTTCCAGGAAGCACCCTCACACCTTTCAAGGTGTGAACGGGCTGTCTCCCATTTGCCCCTAGCGTTGTGTAAATTGCTGTTTATAGGCTGCCTCCCTTGGCAAGCTGCTGTCTCTTTAAAGGTGAGCTCACCCAGCGCCCAGTCAGCTGACTTTTAAAGCTCCAGGCTCCAAGTCCCGCTGGTTATAGAAACTCTTGGATTTCAGTCTGTTTGGTTTTCAAAGCCGAACATTCTGGGGATTGGTCTTCCTGGTGGGAGCTCGCTGGCGGGAGGGTCCATTTCCCTGCCTTCTCTGTGTGCAGAGCTCCCTCCCTCCTGTGGGCAGCCCCCCCCCCCCCCCAGCCCCCAGCTCTGTCCCTCCTAACCTTTCAGGTGAAGCTTTAGTTGGTTGTGGAGTCTGTTCGGCCGGTCTCTGTGTTGCTTTCCTGGTTACTGACTTGGATGCGGATGATATCGAGTTGTAAGGAGGGATGGGGTGAGGTCAGGGTCTTCCCACACTGCTGCCTTCCCAAAGTCCTACCAAGTTGTAATACTTTGTGTTTGTTTTTTTTAAGGAGAAAGAACACACGTCCGTGCACATGTGTGCAGGGGGTGGGGGGACAGGGCTGGGCAGAGGCAAAGGGAGAGAGAGAATCCCAAGCAGGCTCCTTACTGAGCACAGAACCCAATGCAAGGCTCCATCCCATGACCCCAACATCATGACCTGAGCTGAAATCAAGAGTCAGATTCTTAAACAAGCCACGCAGGCACCCCTCAACTGTAATATTTTTAAAGGTAAATATTTTGATAATGTTAGGAGTATCTTTATTGTAAGAAAAACATTTGATTATAAAACAAAGGGACTAAAATCTTAATGTTAAAATTGATTTTAAAATCACAACATGAGCTTATGAATTTTTTTCTTATTTAAAAAGACATAACCTACCTTTCTAATCTGAAAAGGCATGGAGACCATGATAGGTCAGTATCAATGAGGACCGCTAGCATAGATTATATCCTCTATTAGTCACTACTAAAAAGAGCCAAGAGTCCTTGGAGAAAAACAATCTAAGTATGAGGGAGCACATGTACAAGAAAAGGTCCTACTAAAATTCTGGGGGATAAACCGGCATATCGTCAGCAACGGGGGGGCACCTGGTTGGCTCAGCCAGTTAAGCATCTAACTCTTAATTTTGGCTCAGGTCATTATCTCCAGGTCACGAGATCGAACCTTGAGTCTGAGTCCCCACTCACTGGGGAGTCTGTTCTCTCCTTCTCCCCGCCCTCTCTCTCAAAAATAATAAAACACTTCAGCAAAAAGACAAGACAGGCGGAGACAATGGTGGCAAAATGTTAATTGCGAAACTATGTGATAGGCCAATGCATTATGCCATACTGATATATGGAGGACATCCAACTCTTTTGCTCTGTTTGAAAACTTTTTAAAAATTAGTTTCAGAGTGGAATTTAGTGATTCATCAGTTGCATGTAACACTCAGCGCTCATTATCAAGTGCCCTCCTTAATGTCCATCACCCACTTACCCCAGTCCCTACCCACCTCCCCTCCATCCTCCAGTTTATTTCCTGTAGTTAAGAATCTCTTATGGTTTGCCTCCCTCTCAATTTTCACTGTTTTCCTTCCCTTCCCCTATATTATTCAACTGTTTTGTTTCTTAAATTCCATGTACCACTGAAGTCATATGGTATTTCTTTCTGATTCTTTTCTCTTTGCATAATACCCTCTAGTTCGATCCACATTGTTGCAAATGGCAAGATTTCTTTCTTCTTCTTGATGGCTGAGTAATATTCTATATAGTGTGTGTGTGTGTGTGTATACACACACACCACATCTTTATTCATTTGTTGATGGACATCTGTGCCCCTTCTATACTCTGGCTGTTGTGGACATTGCTGCCATAAACACCGAAGTACAGGTGCCCCTTCCACTCGCTAACTTTATATCCTTCAGGTAAATACCTAGTAGAGCAATTGGTGGGTTGTAGGGTAGCTCTGTTTTTAACTTTTCGAGGGATCACCATTACTGTTCTGTAACAGAATTTAAAGTGAAAGAAATTTATCTAATTTGCCTAGGAGCATCTGCAAAATCCTACTACAAACATTACCATTTGGTAAAGTTTTGACTCCTTTTGAGATCTGAAGTGAGATTGGGCTATTTGCTAGGCCAATTGCTGTTAAAAATTGGGGTAGGGGTTCTACTTCCTCTCTATCGTGTCTGTTTTTTTCTTTTATCTTGATTTCCTTTATTCTATTCCGAATCAAGTTCTTAGTTTGGACACTTGACTATTATTCAACTTTTCAATTATTTATATCACTTCTACATGCTTTTTATTTCCATTGATATCTTCTACCCTTGTGTTTATATTTTTTGTTTTATGCACACACACACACACACTTATTTAACCTTTGTTTTTAGCAACTGCAGGACTGTTGACCAAAGCATCTGTACCATCTCCCACGCCCTCCAGAAATGTCTGAGGGTTCCAAGCTCTCCACCTCTGCACCAGTACTCATTTTTTAAAACGGATTTTGTGTGTGTGAGAGAGAGAGAGAGAGAGACACGTAGTATGAGAGCACAAGCAGGGGGAGCTGCAGACGGAGGGAGAGGGATAAGCAGGCTCCCCACTGAGCTGGGAGACAGATGCGGGGCTTGATCCCAGGACCCCGGGATCGTGACCCGAACTGAAGGCAGAGGCTTAACCAGCTGAGCCACCCAGATGTCCCACCCGTATGATCAGTCTTTTTAATGACACCCATCCTGGTGGGTGTGAAGGATACATCATTAGGGTTTTTCAATCCTTTAAGACTACTTGCGGGGTGGGGGGGCGCCTGGGTGGCGCAGTTGGTTGAGCTCAGGTCATGATCCCGGAGTCCCGGGATCGAGTCCCATGTCGGACTCCCGGCTCTGCGGGAAGTCTGCTTCTCCCTCTGACCTTCTCCCCTCTCATTCTCAGTCTCTCTCTCTAATAAAAAAAAAAAAATCTTAAAACTACTTGCGGTTTATGTCTTTGACCAAGAGATATTGATGCTCTGTCTGCTGTCTTGCTGCCGATCTTTCCATAGCTTCCATCTTTGTTGCAGGTGACTCCGAGAGAGAGAAACGATTCCCAATTTTGGCTTTAGCTTTTTTCTTTCAATAGGCCTGCCGTTTCCAAAGATCATTTTTATTAGAGGGGCCAGGTACTCTGCAAACCCATTACGGCTAATGTAATGCACCGTATAGGTCATTTCTATCAGCAAATCATTACATGAGCGTTGATTGCTTCACTAAGTCACATAACATTCCTAGGGATAAGCAAGAAGTGTGCTCCCATTTTCTCTGGGTGGATAAACTGAGACCCGAGGAAGATAATTTGCATGCCCAAGGTCTCCAAAGAAAATCAAAATTTTTATAACTGTTTTCTAAGTATGCTGTGGTCAGAGAACATGCTCTATAGGCTTTTTTTTTTTTTTTTTTTTTTTAAGATTTTATTTGACAGCAAGCGGGCTAGCGAGAGAGGGAACACAAGCAGGGGGAGAGGGAGAAGCAGGCTTCCTTTGGAGCAGGGAGCTCGATGCGGGGCTCCATCCCAGGACCCTGGGACCACGACCAGAGTAGAAGGCAGCCGCCCAACGACTGAGCCACCCAGGCGCCCCTGAAGGCAAGTTTTTATACATGTCCCAAATGACCTCCTCGGGACAGTCTATTCTAGGGTCTTGTTGATTGCCCAATTCTGTGTGCTCATTTGCTCAAATGTCCTTTATCTTTGATAATATTTGTGTGTTTGGCCAATCAGTAACTGAGAGCAAATGTTCAAAGATCACAGAATGATAGATGATTTGTCACTTTTGTCAAAGTTCTATTAAATTCTGCTTTGTAGAATCCACGGAGAGTAGAATGGTTCAAATAATTGGGGTTTTCATATCCTGATATGTAGCCACAAAAATTGAACAAGACAACCTGTGTGAATATTAAAACCTAATACTGAACAAAAGCCAGGTTTATAAAATGCATTTCGTATGACTTAATAAAGTTTGGACAAATATGTTATTAGATGCGTACAGGCATAGAACTTTCACATCTTTAAATTCTTTAATGTACATTTTTACTATACTGTAAGGCCCTTAACTATTTAAGTCTTAAAAGTCTATTTCATCTGCTATCAGTATAGGTATACCAGATTTTTTGGCTAGCATCTGCCTGATCTTTTACATAGACTTTGAAACTTTCTATGCCCTTTACATTTTAAGTTTCTTTTTAAATGCGTACAGCTGGATTAGTTGTTATCAATATTATCGTACTCAATCTTTTTACCTCTTATGCTTAATGAGTTAACAATTGATTTTCATATATTTGGACTTATATCTTATGTCTGTATGTAATATTTTTGGCATATTTTTCCTGCTTCTGATTTTTTCCCTCTAATTTGTAATTTACATACTTAGTGGTTAACCCTGCCACTTTAGCATGTGCAGGTACTTACCAAAGAAAAATTAAAAATGCAACAATAAGCTTGTAGCTTTAAAGTTTCATGCCTGTTTCTCTGGTTCAATATTTCAAATACGTGCTGTTTAGCTTCATTAGACAAACACTATGTTACCACTAAGGACACTTATTCATTTATCGTACCTTTCTATAAGCCACGCCACGCTTCTGGGATCACTCCTCCCCTGCAGCATAGTGTCTGGAGTATTTATGTTCTGAACCTGGCATTGCAGTATGTTCTGTACGTGCGACTGTAAAACCTACCTATTGCTGAAACCCACAGGTACTTTCCTGTCCCTACCTTGTTGGATGGCTTTTGGACACCTTAAAAGTCTCTCCAATTGTTGGAATCCGGACATTTGGAATTAAGTAGCACCTTTACAAATCATCCATGGGTCAGAAAGGAAATAGCTAGGTAAGAATATTATGAATGACTCCATCAACACATCTGACAAGATAAACTGGGTAAGTCACCAAGTACCAACACTGACCTAAGCAAAATTCAAATTCTTGTCCCGGGTCTACTCAGATGATTAAATTTTTAAAAGATTTTATTTGACAGAGAGAGAGGGAGAAGCACAGTCCCCACTGAGCAAGGGGCTCGATCCCAGGACCCTGGGACCACGACCTGAGCCGAAGGCAGAGTCTTTAACCCACTGAGCCACCCAGGCGCCCCAGATTATTACATTTTTCTGCACATTTAAAAAAACTGAATAGTTGGGGCGCCTGGCTGGCTCAGTGGGTTAAAGCCTCTGCCTTTGGCTCGGGTCATGGTCTCGGTGTCCTGGGATCGAGCCCCGCGTTGGGCTCTCTGCTCAGCAGGGAGCCTGCTTCCCCTCCCGCCCCCCGCCCGCCTCTCTACTTGTGATCTCTGTCTCAAATAAAATAAATTAAAAAAACAAATTGAATAGTTAAGCCCTTTGCCCCCAACACACACAAATACTTGCAAATGTTCTAGGGCACCTGGGTGGTGCAGTTGGTTAAGCATCTGCCTTCTGCTCCGGTCACGATCGAGTCCTACATGGGGCTCTCTGCTCATGCTCTCACAGGCTTTCTCTCAAACAAACCAACAAAATCTTAAGTGTTCTAAAATGGAGTTACTAAAACCCAGGCAGAGCCGGAGGCTGCTGAGCCCGGCACTCCGCACCTGCTGTCCCCCAGTGTCGACTCGGGCAGGGGCACCGAGGACCCCAAGTGCCCCAG
Organism: Nasua narica; assembly: GCA_028533885.1. Lineage (NCBI taxonomy): Eukaryota > Metazoa > Chordata > Mammalia > Carnivora > Procyonidae > Nasua > Nasua narica. The sequence continues at coordinate 7,630,824 of CM052809.1, read as the reverse complement.
CGCCTGGGGCGTGGACTTCGGCTCAGTCATGGGTAAGAGGCTGAAGCAGCTCCCAGGAAGCCTGTGACCTCTCTCCCTGTCCGCTGGCCACCTGTGGGAGCCGGGGTGCTTCTGTCGGGTCGGGGCAGAGTCACTCTTGGCTTTGCGACCATCCTACCAGAGCACGGCCCCTGTCTCCCCAAAACATGCTCAATAGTTTCCTGGTTGCTCCCCTTTCTCTAGCCTGATCCTGGGGACACAGGCAGGATGCTCTGTGCTCTCCACCCCACTCAGAGGTTGAACACCCTGACCCTTGTCTTCTGCAGCTTCAGTGACTTTAGAGGTTATCAGAAACACCTGTTGGAGGGTGACAAAGTCAAAGAGATTTTAGGGTGGCCTAGTCTGCCCCGGTGGGACCCCAGATTGGTGGACCAAAGTCCTGCCTTTGGCTGCTAAACCTATACAGGAACCCCTTCTCTTCCAAGACCACATAGAAACACAAACCCAGGCAGCCTCCAACCTGATGTGGCCGTCGTGACAGAGCCCTTCTTGAAGATTCTTCTCAGACAGCCAGCTGAGTTAGCAAAGGAGAACACAAGTTGTTTTTCCCAGTCTTAACGTGTCTCTTTCAGGCTAGCATTCTTTTTTTCTTCTGCCAACTGTACAGTTCCCTTAGGGAATCATCTTGAGCCTCGGCCCTTCTGGACGGCCATGGAGAAGTCTGTCAGCCCCTACTGCCTACCCCCAGCTCCGCGACTTGGGAGGAGTTCAAGAGGACACTCCAGAGACGATGAGCCTGTTCTTACAGGAGACTGACAGGTACCTAAAATATTCAGAATGTTTTCTAAGGCCATGGGAATGAGACAAAGTGAGCAATCACTCTATGCTTTTAGTACTTACTAGTCAAGCGTTCAGTGGAAAGTATAAGGAAAAAGTTCACGTAATGTTTTCCCTGGTATCAGATAAGCACCTCAATTTGGCTTAGGTTTTGTGACCGCCTGAGTCCCCACACGCAGTCATCTCAGTCCCTTCTCCAGCATGGAGGCTCCCTCCTTGAGATTTTGGGGCCAGGCTTTCGGATGCTTCACAGTGGTCACATCCTAGGGAACGCTGGGAGGATGAGCTCCCTTCCACGTGCTTTTTCCCGTGTTTTAAGGTAGTAATACATTTGGGGTTCAGAAAGTTAAGTTCATTAAATAATAATTTAAAAAATAGTTTTTAGAAAGGCTAGAGTAGAATATAGCTAAATGGTAGAATTAGTATCCCTGCTAATACAAAACATAACTACCAATTAACAATAAGCATAATCTGCAAGGTTAACATTATACTTGATGGTGAAAGACCAAATGTTTTCCCCCTAAGGACAGGAACAAAAAAAGGTAAAGGTATCCCCTCACTGCTTCTCATTAATCTTAACTTTCTGGCTGGAAAAAGGGAGGGTAGATAAGGAGGGAAAGGGTAGCCTGGGGGGAAGAGAGAAAGAGAAAACAAATACAAGCCGTTCAGGTTAGAAAGAAGTAAAATTATTTCTATTTGCAGAGGGCATCATCTCGTATAGAGTAAATCCAAAGAAATTTACTAAAACACTATGGGAATGGGCGATTTCAGCGAGGTTGGAAGATACAAGATTGTGTTTAACATCTTGTTTACGGCAGCATTGAAAAGAACAAAATAATTGAGAATAAATTTAAACGTGTAAAACTTGTATATTATGAACTATGAAATGAAGTTAAAAAATTAAAGAAAAAAATTATCTTAAAAACTATACTCATCAAGACAGTGCTGGCATGAAAAAAGGTGACTGAAATAGTATTGAGTCTCCAAACGGACTCTTAAGGTTATAGTCAATTTTGGGGCCATGATAGTTCAATGGAGGAAAGAATTTTCTTTTCAACAAAGGGTTCTAAAATAACCAGATATCCGCCTGCAAAAGAATGAAGTTGGACCCCTACCTCCTACCACCTGTGAAAATGAACTCAAAATAGGTTCTAGGCTAGCTGCACCGGGGTGGCTCACTTGGAAGAGCACGCGACTCTTGATCTTGGGGTTGTGAGTAGGGATTACTTCAATGTAAAAGCTAGAGTTCTAAATTTCTTACAAGCAGACATAGGAGTAAATCTCTGCATCCTTCAGTCAATGGTTAATGGGTCTTTGACATGGCGTAAATCAAGTAAAAAGAGAAATGGGGGGAAAAGGATAAACAAAATCTGATAGATCCATATAATAGATTATTGACTCATGAAGTACTGATATATTTCATAACCACAGATGAGTTGTGAAAACATTACACTAAGCAGCCAGAAAATAAAAAAGACCACATATTAGAATAGGGAAATGGTGGCGTAGGAGGACCCTAAGCTCACCTCGTCCTACAGACACAACTGGATTACACCCGCATTAGCATAAATAACCCAGAAAAGGACCTGAAGACCGGAAGAACAAACTCTACTCCTGAAAGCGGGGAAAAGGCCACACTTACGGCAGGAAGGCAAAGGTGCAGTCTGGGAGCTGAATGGACCGCGGCTATGGGAGCGGCAGAGGGCGCCAGCGGCCTGGAGGAGGATGGAAAGCAGAGTCACGGGGGAGCCCACCAACAAGGAGGACTGAATCTCTACAGGATTTGCTTGGAAAGTGAGTTCTAAAAACCAGCAGGGCTTAAAAGCCTGGAATTTTTTGTTGTTGTTGATAAGGAAAAAAACTTCTTAGGTTCAGTTAGCATCATTAGTTTTTGGTGTTGTGGTCGACGATTCCATAGCTGCCCACCACACCCAACTCATCACACCTGCCCTGAAATTTTAAAACCCAGGCGGCTTAGCTCGGCGCTAGCCCTTAGCGCCCTGACTACATGCGGAAGTGGAGACCCCATTCTTACAGAGACGGCACAAGACGCAGCCCCTGCAGATGCAGCTTAGAGATAGTTTGAAAAAGGCTAGGGGCAGGCAGGAGAGAGAGTGATTTGCTCAACTCGGAGTGCAGCCTGCAGAGACAGGGCTCTAGGAAAAAAAAAAAAAACCAACAGCTGGCAGGCACCATTTCTCTCCCCTGCCTCATACCTCCCAACCCCGGCATACACAAGGGGCGCCTGCAGAAACCAGGGGGGTCCTGGACACTCGCTGCTTAACGGGCCGGCACCAGGCCCCGCCTCCCATATTCAGTGGCTCCAGTCACATTCACCTCCGTCCGGGCGGCGTGAGCCCCCCCAGCACCCAGGGCAACCCTTGCCAACCCATCTCTTGACCCAGGTGTTTGGCGGGACTTTGGTTCTGGCAGCGGTGGGGGCAGGTCTCAGGCTGCGAGCAGACTACCTCCCACTTCACTGCCCCAGCAGGCAAGGAGAGCCTCCGCACGCATGTGGACCGAACAAAAAAGAGACCAAGACTCAAGAGCAGAGCACAGGCGACACACATAGAAGACACGCTCTGAAGACCAGGCCCCGGGGGACAAGGCACACCACGCTGCAGGATAACACAGGGCGGCTGCTTCATAAGGACATTAAGAGCAAGAGAAGCAGCTGATTTGCCGAACACAGAGAGACACACAAAGTCAGACAAAATGAGGAGACAGAAAAACATCTCCCAGATGAAAGAACAGAGCCAAACCACAGCAAGAAACCGAAGGGAAACAAATGGAAGTAATAGGCCTGACAGAGGATTTAAAGTAACGATCATCAGCATAGTCACTGGACTTGAGACAAGGGTAGAGAACACCAGCGAGACCCTCAGCAAAGAGATTTAAAATAAACCAATGTGAGTTGAAGGACACCATTAATGAAATTAAAAATACACTGGATGGAATAAATTGCAGGCTAGAAGCAGCACAGAAATGAATTAAGGACCTGGAAGACAGGGTAATGGAAAGTAATCAAGCTGAGCAAATGAGAGGGAAAAATCATACAAATTGAGAATAGTTTTAGGGAACTCAGTGACTCCGCCAAGCATAACAACACTCACGTTAGAGGAATTCTGAAAAAAGAGAAAGGGGCAGAAAATTTGAAGGCATAATAGCTGAAGGCTTTCCTAACCTGGGGGAAGGAAACATATCCAGATCCAGGAGGCACAGAGATCCACACCCTTCCCCCCTCCCGCCCCCCACCGATTATTCAACCCAAGGAGGTCCGCGCCAAGACACACAGTAATTAAGATAGAAAAGTAGTGAGAAAGAATTTTAAAAGCCGCAAAAGGAGACTGCTACGTACAAGGGAGACCTCAATAAGGCTATCACTGCATTTTTCAGCAGGAACTTTGCAGGCCAAAGGAAGTGGTATGATATATTCAAAGTGCCAGAAGGGATAAAGCTGCAGCCAAGAAAACTCTATCCGGCAAGGCTACCGTTCAGAATAGAAGGAGGGGTACAGTTTCTAAGACAAAAGTTGAAGGAGTCTATGATCACTAAGTCAGCCCTACAAGAAATATTAAAGGGGATTCTTTGCGTGCAAAGCGGAGACCATAAGTGAGAGTATGAAAAGTAAAAAACACAAAAGCAGTAAAAATATTTCTATAAAAATCAGTCATGGGATTATAAAATGAAAGGATGTAAAATATGCCACCATACACCTAGAATGTGAGGGAGAGGGAATGGGTATAATGTTAAAGGATCATCAACCTAATAGAGACTGCTGTATGCAGAGGACATTACACACAAACCTAATGGTAACCATAAGTCAAAAAGCAGTAGCGGATATATTTGGATCCTTTTCTTTTTTCTTTGCCTGTCACTAAAGAAAGCCTATAAACCATGAAAGAGAGCAAGAGAAGAAAGAATCATAGAAAATTTATAGAAACCATAAAACAAGTAACAAAATGATAATACATATCTATTGAATGTAAATGGCCCAAACACTCTAATCAAAGACGTAGGGTGACGCAGTGGATTAAAACACACGATTCATCTATATGCTGCCTGCAAGAGACTCCTTTCAGACCTAAAGACACCTGCAGATTGAAAGTGAGGGGACAGGGATGCCTGGGTGGCTCAGTCAATCATCTGCCTTCAGCTCAGGTCATGATCTCAGGGTCCTGGGATCGAGTCCCACATTGGGCTCCCTGCTCAGTGGGGAGTCTGCTTCTCTCTCTGTCTGCCCCTCTCCACTGCTCATTCTCCCTCTCTCTAATAAAAATCTTTAAAAAAATTAAAACTAAAAAATATTAAAAAACTCTGTACAAAATGCCACTGATTTTTACATTTTAAATGAGTTCATTTTATGGCATGTGAATTATATCTTAAAGCTTATTAATTTTTTTTGAGAGACAGAAAACGGGAGGGCAAAGGCAGAGGCAGGGGCCTGGGGGAAAGAGACTATTAAGCATGGAGCCCAATGCTTGGCTTGATCTCACAAGGCTGTAATCATGACGTAAGCTCAAATCAAGACGCAGATGCTTAACTCATGGAGTCACTCAGGTGCCCCATCGTAAAGCTTTTTAAGAAACACATAATTGCTTTTAAAATGTTCACCAGAGAGAGGGGCGCAAGATCGCGGAGAAGTAGGAGATCCTGTTGCAACCAGTCCCCAAAAGTGAGCTGGATATCTACCAGAATATGCTGAACACCCATGAAATCACCCTGAGGAGCAAGATTTCTCACTCCTGGATCTCTATGGGAGCAGAAGACAGCAGTGGAGAGGTAAAAGCAACATGGGAACACTAGAACTGATATCAGAAGATAGACAAAAGGGGGAGGGAGCCACCAGAAGCTAACCAAGGACAGTAATACCCCGAAGGAAAGTGCCTGGTGGTTGGGGGACCAGCAGTAACGTAGAGCCCAGTTAAAGATACTTAAAAAGAGCAAAAGGTTCTGAGGAGCAACTAGTGGAAGGGGGGTGTCGTGGGCATGGGCCTGGGCCCACACTCCCAGGAAGGACACCACTCGCCTCAAAGAGAGACTGGTGAGAGGGTCCAGTCCGTGGTTCAGGAACCTGCAGCTTTCCGTTCCTTGCACCATTTTGTGGGCAGGGCGCGCTCCTGCAAGAGCCTTAGAGAGTGCTGTGGTCGAGGAGCCTGCAGCTTTTCACTGGTGCCCCATTCTCTGGACTGAGTGCAACCCTGAATGAAAAGACGTATGTGGTCTGTGGCAGAGTCTGGGCACTACCAGCCGGTCCTGGAGAGAACACTGGCTGGCGGCCTAATCGCCTGCAGGAATCTGCGCGGGCCTGGGAGCACTGTGAGCAGAATGTTGCAGAGGGGAGTGTGTGTTCTGGACCCCACAGAGGGAGCAGACTGAGGCTTCTCTGTGATGCCGAGGTCTGGGTACTTCCGGGCAGATTCCTTGCTTGGACTCTCCGAAAAGGTGAAAAAGCTACAAAAGGTCAAAAACCTTCAGAGAGGGAAAGACTGAGAAACCGGCCTCCACAGAGCTCAGCCCCTTGACTGGGGGGGACAGGGTGACTCATCCCAAGCAAGACTGACTGGAAAACAACGCGGCAGGCCCCTCCCCCAGAAGACCAGCCAAAGAACAAAAGGACTATAACCACAGGGTCCCCATAAAATTTTAAATCCCCATCAGGGGAAATCAATATATTGAGCTCCTGATAATAGCCTCAAACCTGTATATTTCATAGCTAACGAGTTTTTCCTCTTTCTTATTTTCTATTTTTTTATTCACCCATTTTCACATTTCTTGATTTAAAAAAAATTTTTTTTAACTACTTATCATTACAACTCGAGGCTTAATACAACGATAAACCCAGGAAGACCTGAAATAACCTTCCTCGCCCATGAGGAGTTATAACCACCCTCCCATCTTATCCTTCTGTCAGTGTTTCTACGTATTTGCTTTTTTCCTGGTATTACATAAATCTTATTCTTGGCGTTCACTCTAAGTTCTTTATTTCTTATCAGTTACTTTTGTCAGTCTGTATGCTTGTGCCTGTTTGTTTACATACCTTGTAAATCTTATTTTTGGGGCCCATTCTGACTGGGATTTCTTCTATCTTTTTTTATCCTTATTCTTTCTTTTTGGTGGTGAATCCCAATTGCTCCAAAACCCTCCAGGGTGCACCCTGCCTGGACCATGGGTGATATATCCAGCTATACATCAAAATTTCTCATCAAAATGACTAGGAGCAGGAACGCCCAACAGAGGAAAAACCCAGAGACTGCACCCTCTCCCTCAGAACTATTGGACATGGACATAAACAGTATGTCAGAAAGGGAATTCAGGGTGACAATTATCCAGGCAATGGCTAGGATGGAGAAGAACATCAATGACAACATAGAATCTCTAAGGGCAGAAAAGAGATCCAGTATAGCTGATGTAAGAAGTGCTATTAATGAGATCAAATCCGATCTAAATAGCCTAACAGCTAGAGTTACGGAGACAGAGGACAGAATTAGTGATCTAGAGGATAAAATGGTTGAGAAGAAAGGTCAGGAGGAGAGCTGGAGCAAACTGCTCAGGAATCATGAGAAGAGACTTAGGGAAATAAATGACACCATGAAACGTTCCAAAGTCAGAATTATTGGAATCCCAGAGGAGGCAGAGAAAGACAGAAGACTAGAAGATATAGCTGACCAAATTCTGAATGAAAATGTCCCCAATCTTGGGAATGGAACAAGTGCTCATGTCCTAGAGGAGAAAAGGACACCTGCCAAGATCAATGAGTTCAGAAAGACAAACAATTGTAGAATTTGCAAATTATAATTTTTAGACTAAAATTATAAATTTAGAAGAGGTTCGGAGGGCAGCAAGTGGGGAAGAGATTCCTTGCATACGGAGGAAGACCCATTAGAATAATATCAGACCTGTCCACAGAAACCTAGCAAGCCAGAAAGGGCTGGAACGATATATTCAGGGCAATAAACGAGAAGAACATGCAGCCACGAATACTTTATCCAGCAAGGCTGACATTCAAAATGGATGGAGAGAGAAAGAGCTTCCAAGACCAGAAAGGATTAAAAGAGTATGTGATCAACAAGCCGACAGTACAAGAAATATTAAAGGGGGTTCTATAAAAGTAGAAAGAACACATGAGTAACTTACAACAGAAATTTACAATCTATAGAAACAAGGACTTCACAGGCAACATGATGTCAATAAACACTCATCTTTCAATAATCACTCTCAACGTGATGGCCTAAATGCCCCCATAAAACGGCACAGGGTTGCAGAATGGATAAAACGACAGGACCCGTCCATATGCTGTCTACAAGAGAAACATCTAGAACCAAAAGATACATCCAGACTGAAAGTGAAAGGATGGAGAACCATCGTTCATGCCAACGAACCTCAGAAGAAACCTGGGGTAGCGATTCTCAGAGCAGATAAATTAGATTTTAAGCTAAAGACTTTAGTCAGAGACACAGAAGAACCCTACATCATTCTTAAAGGGTCTATCCTCCAAGAAGATCTAACAATTGTAAACATTTATACCCCCAAATAGAGGAGCAGCCAACTACATAAGCCAACTATTAATCAAAATAAAGAGTCATATTGATATGAATACATTAATAGTAGGAGATCTTAACATGCCACGCTCAGTAACTGACAGATCAACTAAAGAGAAAAATCAATAAAGAAACAAGAGCTTTGAATGACACATTGGACCACATGGACCTCATAGATATATACAGAACATTCCACCCTAAAACAATAGAATACACATTCTTCTCAAGCACACATGGAACTTTCTCCAGAATAGACCACATACTGGGCCACAAATCAGGTCTCACCAATACCAAAAGATAGAGATGATTCCCTGCATTTTCTCAGACC
>CM052809.1:7584473-7605583 GCA_028533885.1 Nasua narica | reverse complement strand
GGGCAGAAGACATGAACAGACACTTCTCCAAAGAAGACATACAAATGGCTAACAGACACATGAAAAAATGTTCATCATCTTTAGCCATCAGAGAGATTCAAATCAAAACCACACTGAGATACCACCTTACACCAGTTAGAATGGCCAAAATCAACAAGACAGTAAACAACAAATGCTGGAGAGGATGTGGAGAAAGGGGGACCCTCCTCCACTGTTGGTGAGAATGCAAGTTGGTGCAGCCACTTTGGAAAACAGTGTGCAGATTCAAGAAATTAAAAATAGAGCTACCCTATGACCCTGTAATTGCACTACTGCGTATTTACTCCAAAGAAGCAGATGCAGTACAAAGAAGGGCCACATGTACCCCAATGTTCATAGCAGCAATAGCCACAATTGCCAATCTGTGGAAAGAACCAAAATGCCCTTCAACAGATGAGTGGCTAAGGAAGATGTGGTACATCTATACAATGGAATATTATGCCTCCATCAGAAAGGATGAAATCCAACTTTTGTATCAACATGGACGGGACTAGAAGAGATTATGCGGAGTGAAATAAGTCAAGCGGAGAGAGTCAATTGTCTTATGGTCTCACTTACGTGTGGAGCATAAAGAAAATCATGGAGGGCATTGTGAGAAGGAAGGGAAGGGTCAATGGGGGGAAATCGGAGGGGGCGATTAACCAGGAGACGGTGGACTCTTAGCAACAAACTGAGGGGTTTGGAGGGTCAGGGGTGGGGGGTTGGGTGAGCCTCGTGGTGGGTATTGAGGAGGTCACGTATTGCATGGAGCACTGGGTGTGGTCCATGAACATCAATCTGGTAACATTGAAAAAATAAAATAATATTTGGGGGAAAAAGTTCAGAGAAAAATTTATTAAATAAAAAAATAAAGTAGTTATTTGGGAAACCATTGGGGGGAAATAAAAAAAAGAAGGTACATCTTTTTGTTGCCAAAAAGACACTGAGTTCAGACCTAAACTCATGTATATACTAAATGTGGCATATCTAAGAAGGTATGCAATGCAAATGAAAGAAAAAAAACCCCTGGTGTTGCAATACTTATATCCAAAAAAAAAGGAGGGGGGGCTGGACTTTAAAACAAAAACTGTAACAGGAGACACCGGGAGGCAATTTCCTAATGAAAAAAAGGAATCTATCCAACAAGAGGACATAACAACTGCAAATATATACGCACCTAACAGTACCATCTAAATGACACATTAGACCTGGTGTACTGAACAGATATATACAGAACATTCCATCTCAAAAGCGCAGAGTACACATTCCTTTCAAGTGCATATGGAACATTTTCCAGGAGAGATCACATATTAGGCCACAAAACAGGTCTCGGTAAATTTAAGAAGACTGAAATCATATCAAGCGTCCTTTCCAACCACAATCATAAGAAACGAGAAATTATAAGAAAAAAGTGGAAAAACAAACAGAAACAGGTGAAGGCTAAGTAACATGCTTCTACATTGGTCAATGAAGAAATCAAAGAGGAAATTTTAAGAAAAAGGTCGAGGAAAATGAAAATGGAAAAAGAATGTTCCCAAGTACTTGGGACACATCAAAAGCAATTCTAGAAAGAAAAGTTTATAGTGGATGGGGAGGAGCAAGGTGGCGGAGTAGGAGACATAAATATCATTGGGTCCCAGGAGTTTAGCTAGATAGTTATTAAACCATTCTGAACACCTATAACCTCAACAGGAGATTGAAGAGAAGAGCAGCAATTCTAGGCACAGAAAAGTGACCACTTTCTGGAAGATAGGACGTGCGGAGAAGCCAATCTGAGGCATACATGGGAATCAGCCACTTACCAGCAAGTGAGAGAACAGCGGAGCATAAAATCAACTTTTAGAAGTCTGCTCCACTGAGGGATATCACTCCAGAAGCTAAGCAGGGCTTGGAGCCCTCTCTCCAGGGACAACATGGTTTCAGGACCCATCAGGTCAGAGAAAGACCAGGGGTGTCTGAGTGCGGCAGAGCTCCCAGATATGGGAGCCAAGGAGTGTGCTCTCAACTTGGAGTTACCTTAAACAGTGACGCAAGGCACCATCACGCCACTGCCCTTCAAGCAGGGATACCACAAGTAGTAGCTCTGGAGACACCCCTATTGTAGCTAACCTTATTTTGTGTGTATATATATTTTTTTATTTCCTTAAAATTTGGGGATACAGTTTCTTCTAACAGACCAAAATATACCCTAATTCTAGTGAATGGCATCGTTCTAGTCTCCCACCTGATCGCATTCTTTTCTTTTTAACTTTTTTCTTTTTTCAACCAACTTCTTATCAATTCATTTTTTAAATCTTTAATTTTCAACTTTACAGTCATATTTCATGCCCTCATATTTACCCTTTTTTGTGTATACATAAGTATATATATATATAAACCTATATATATATATGTATATATATACATATACATATAAACTTATATATATGTAAGTTTTTCCTTCTTTAAAATTGTGGGAGGCAGTTTCTTCTAACAGACCAAAATATACCCAAAGTCAAGTGTGTGGTTCTGTTCTATTCACCAGCCTGATCATATATTTTTTTCCTTTCTTCTCCCCCCAGTTTCAGGTCTCTTTTGATTTGTTGAGTGTTTATTTTTCTGGGGTCCTTGTTACCCTTTTAGTATTTTGTTCTCTCTTTCATCTATTCTTCTCTGGACAAAATGACAAAATGGAAAAACTCCCCTCAAAAAACAAGAGGCAGTACTGACTGTCAGCAACCTAATCAATATGGGTGTTAATAAGATGTTGGAATTAGAGTTCAAAATGACGATTATAAAGATTATAAACATGCTAGCTGGGCTTGAAAGAACCAGAAGATACTAGAGAATCCCTTTCTGGAGAAATAAAAGAACTAAAATCTAACCAGGTTAAAATAAAATGGCTATTAGTAAGGTGCAATAAAAAAATGGAGGCTCTAACTGCTAGGATAAATAAGGCAAAGAGAGAATTAGTGATACAGAAGACCAAATAATGGAGAACAAAAAAGCTGAGAAAAAGAGAAACAACTATTGGATTATGAGGGGAGGAGAGATAGTGATATCATAAGATAAAACTGTATCAGAATAATTGGGAACCCAGATGAAGAAGAAAGAGAGAGAGAGGTAGAAGGTATATTGGAGCACATAATAGCAGAGAAGTTCCCTAATTTGAGGAAGGAAACAGGCTTCAAAATTCAGGCAGCACAGAGAACCCCCTTCAAAAAAATCAGTAAAAATAGTTCTACACCCCATCATGTAAGAATAAAGCTTAGAAGTCTCAGAAACAAGGAGAAAATCCTGAAGGTAGCTCAGGACAAGATGTCTGTAACCTACAATGGTAGAAACATTGGATTGGCAGCAGACCTATCCACAGAGACCTGGGGGGCCAGAAGGGACTGGCATGATATATACAGGGCACCAAGAGAGAAAAATATGAAGCCAAGAATATTATATCTAGCTAGGCTGTCATTGAAAAGAAAAGGAGAGAAAAAAAGCCAGGACAAACAAAAACTAAAAGAATTTCTTTACACCAAACCAGCCCTACAAGAAATACTGAAAGGGGTCCTTTAAGCAAAGAGAGAGCCTAAAAGGAACATAGATCAGAAAGGAACAGAGACAATATACGTTAACAGTCACCTTACAGGCAATACGATGGCCACTAAATTCATGTCTTTTAATAGTTACCCTGAATGTAAATGGACTAAATGCTCCAATCAAAAGACACGGGATATCAGATTCGATAAAAAAACAAGACCCATTGATATGTTGTCTGTAAGAGACTCATTTCAGACCCAAAGACACCTCCAGATTTAAAGTGAGGCAGTGGAAAACCATGTACCACGTTAGTGAACATCAAAAGAAAGCTGAGGTGGCAATCCATTTATCAGACAATTTAGATTTTAAAACAAAGACTATAATAAGAGATGGGGAAGGACACCCGATCATACATAAAAGGTCTATCCAACAAGAAGATCTAACAATTTAAAATAGCTATGCCATTATTATAGAAGCAGCCAGTTATGTAACTAATTAATAACAAAAATCAAAGAAACACAATCAACAATAATACAGTAATAGTAGGGGTGTTTAACACTGCCATCATTGAAATGGACAGATCATCGAAGCAAAAGATTAATAAGGAAATAAAGGATTTAAATGTCACAGTGGACCAGATGGACTTCAAAGATATACTTAGAATATTCCATCCCAAAGCAACAGAATACACATTCTTCTCTAGTGCACATGGAACATTCTCCAGAATACATCACATCCTGGGTCACAAATCAGGTCTCAACTGGTACCAAAAGACTAGGATCATTCCCTGAATATTTTTGGATCATAATGATTTGAAACTAGAACTCAGGCACAAAAGGAAAGTTGGAAAGAACTCAAATACATGGAGGCTAAAGAGCATCCTACTAAAGAATGAATGGGTCAACCAGGAAATTAAAGAAGAATTGAAAGAATTCATGGAAACAAATGAAAATGAACACACAACTGTTCAAAATCTTTGGGATGCAGCTAGGTGGTCCTAAAAACAAAATATATAGCAATACAAGCCTTTCTCAGCAAACAAGAAAGGTCTCAAGTACAAAACTTAGCCCTACACCTAAAAGGAGCTGGAGAAAGAACAGCAAAGAAAGCCTAAACCCAGCAGGAGAAGAGAAATAATAAAGATCAGAGCAGAAATCAATGAAATAGAAACCAAAAGAATAAAACAAATTATCAAAACTAGGAGCTGGTTCTTTGAAAGAATTAGTAAGATTGATAAACCTCTGGCCAGACTTATCAAAAAGAAAAGAGAAAGGACCCAAGTTAATAAAATCATGAATGAAAGAGGAGAGATCACAACCAACACCGAAGAAACACACACACTTATAAGAACATATAATGAGCAACTACATGCCAGCTAATTAGAGTATCTGGAAGAAATGAATGCATTCCTAGAGGTGTATAAACTACCAAAACTGAAGCAGGAATAAATAGAAAACCTGAACAGACCCATAACTAGTAAGGAGATAGAAGCAGTCATCAAAAATCTCCCAACAAGAGCCCAGGGCCAGATCGCTTCCCAGGGAAATTGTACCAAACAGTTAAAGAAGAATTAATACCTATTCTCCTGAAATTGTTCCAAAAAATAGAAATGGAAGGGAAACTTCCAAACTCATTGTATGAGGCCAGCATTACCTTGATCCCAAAACCAAACAAATACCTCATCAAAAAGGAGAATTATAGACCAATATCCTTGATGAACATGGATCCAAAAATTCTCACCAACATATTATCCAATAGGATCCAACAGCACATTAAAAGGATTATTGGGGATGTATTCCTGGGCTGCAAGGCTGGTTCAACATCCGCAAATCAATGTGATACAATACATTAATAAAAGAAAGAACAAGAACCCTATGATACTCTCAATTGATGCTGAAAAAGCATTCGACAAAGTACAACATCCTTTCTTGATCAAAACTCTTCACAGTGTAGGCAGAGAGGTTACATTCCTCGACACCATCAAAGCCATCTATGAAAAACCCACAGCAAGTATCATTCTCAATGGGGAAAAGCTCTGTTTTTCCTGAGATCAGGAACACGGCAGGGATGCCCACTATCTCCACTGCTATTCAACATAGTACTAGAAGTCCTAGCCTCAGCAATGAGACAACAAAAAGAAATAAAAGGCATCCACATTGGCAAAGAAGTAGTCAAACTCTCACTCTTTGCAGATGATATGATACTTTATGTGGAAAACCCAAAAGACTCCACTCCGAGATGGCTAGAACTCCTACGGGAATTCAGTAAAGTGTCAGGACAGTGAAAGAAATCTGTTTCATTTCTAAACACCAACAAAAGACAGAAGAAAGAGAAATTAAGGAATTGATCCCATTTACAATTGCACCAAAACCCACGAGATGCCTAGGAAAAAATCTAATGAAAGAGACAAAGAATACTCATTAAGGGACGCCTGGGTGGCGCAGTTGGTTGGGCGACTGCCTTTGGCTCAGGTCATGATCCCGGTGTCTTGGGATCGAGTCCCGCATCGGGCTCCTTGCTCCGCGGGGAGCCTGCTCCTCTCTCTGCTTCTGCCTGCCTCTCTGCCTGCTTGTGTTCTCTCTCTGTTAAATGAATAAATAAAAAAATCTTTAAAAAAAAAAAGAATACTCATGAAAAAACTGAGGAAGACACAAAGAAATGAATTGTAATCCATGCTCATGGATTAGAAGAACAAATATTGTAACAATGTCTATGCTACCTAGAGCAGTCTACACATTTAATGCAATCCCTATCAAAATACCATCAATTTATTTCAAAGAAATGGAACAAATAATCCTAAAATTTAAATGGAACCAGAAAAGACCGTGAATAGCCAGAGGAATGTTTAAAAAGAAAACCAAAGTTGGCGGTATCACAATTCCAGTCTTCAAGCTCTATTACAAAGCTGTAATCATCAAGACAGTGTGGTACTGGCACAAAAGCAGACACATAGATCAGTGAAACAGAATAGAGAGCCCAGAAGTGAAACCTCAACTCTATGGTCAACTAATCTCCGACAAAGCAGGAAATAATGTCCAATGGAAAAAAGACAGTCTCTTCAACAAATGGTGTTGGGAAAACTGGACAACCACATGAGAAAGAATGAAACCGGGCCATTTCCTTACACCACACACAAAAAGAGACTCAAAATGGATGAAAGACATGAATGTGAGACAGGAATCCATCAAAATCCTTGAGGAGAACACAGGCAGCAACCTCTTTGACCTCAGCCACAGAAAATTCTTCCTAGAAACATCACCAAAGGCAAGGGAAGCAAGGGCAAAAATGAACTATTGGGGGGGCACCTGGGTGGCTCAGTGGGTTAGAGCCTCTGCCTTCGGCTCAGGTCATGATCTCAGGGTCCTGGGATCGAGCCCCTCATCGGGCTCTCTGCTCAGCAGGGAGCCTGCTTCCTCCACCCCTCTGCCTGCCTCTCCGCCTACTGGTGACCTCTCTCTCTTTCAAATCAGTAAATAATATCTTAAAAAAAATAATCAAAAGCTTTTGCACAGTAAAGGAGACAGTCAACAAAACCAAAAGACAACTGACGGAATGGCAGAAGGTATTAGCAAATGACATATCAGATAAATGGCTAGTATCCAAAATCTATAAAGAACTTACAGTCTCAACACCCAAAGAACAAATAATCCAATCAAGAAATGGGCAGAAGACATGACAGACATTTCTGCAAAGAAGACATCCAAATGGCCAACAGACACATGAAAAAGTGCTCAACATTACTTGGCATCAGGGAAATACAAATCAAAACCACAGTGAGATACCACCTCACACCAGTCAGAATGGCTAAAATTAACCAGTCAGGAAATTGCAGGTGTTGGCGAGGATGCAGAGAAAGGGGAACCCTCCTACACTGTTGGTGGGAATGCCAGCTGGTACAACCACTCTGGAAAACGGTATGGAGGTTCCTCAAAAAGTTGAAAAAAAAAAAAAAAAGTTGAAAATAGAGTCACCCTATGACCCAGCAATCTACTACTGGGTATTTACCCGAAAGATACAAATGTAGTGATCTGAAGGGGCATCTGCACTCCAATGTGTATAGCAGCAATGTCCACAATAGCCAAACTATACAAAGAGACTTGATGCCCATCAGCAGACGAATGGATAGAGATGTGGTATATATATACAACAGAATATTATGCAGCCATCAAAAAACCCCCCAAATCTTGCCATTTGCAATGATGTGGATGGAACCAGAGGGTATTATACTAAGTGAAGTATGTCAATCAGAGAAAGACAATTATCATATGATCTCACTGATACGAGGAGTTTGAGAAACAAGAGAGATGATCATAGGGGAAGGGAGGGAAAAGTGAAACAAGACAAAACCAGAGGGGGAGAGAAACCATAAGGGCCTCTTAATCTCAGGAAACTGAGGGTTCCTGTAGGGTGGCTGGGTGATGGACACTGGGGAGGGTATGTGCTATGGTGAGGGCTGGGCTGTGAATTGTATAAGACTGATGATTCACAGACCTGTACCCCTGAAACAAATAATACATCATATGTTAATTAAAAAATGTTTATAGTGATATAGGTCTACCTGAGCAAAGAAGAAAGATCTCAAATTAGCCATCTAACCTTACAAATAAAGGAACCATAGAAATAAGAACAAAGCTCAAAGGGAGTAGAAGATAGGAAACAATAAAGATAAGCGACAAAATAAATGCAAGTGGCAAAAAAAAATAGAGATCTATGAAACCAAGAGCTGGTTCTTTGCAAAAATAGACCAATTTGATAAACCTTTAGCCAGACTATTCAAGGCAAAAAGCGAAAGGACCAAATAACTAAAATTAGAAGTGATAACCAATACCACAGAAATATAAAGATTGTAAGAGCCTACTACTAAAAACTATATGCTAACAAATTGGACAACTTATAAGAAATACGTAAATTTGTAGACACATAGCATCTTACAAAACTGAATCAGGTAGAAATAGAAAATCTAGACAGACCAATTACTAGTAATAAAACTGAATCAGGAATAAAAAACTCCCAACAAACTGAAGACTAGAACCAGAGTGCTTCACAGGTGAGTGAATTCTACTAAACATTTTATTTTTTTCCCCAAATAGGTTTAGTTTATTTTTTCAGTGTTCCAAGATTGATTGTTCATGCATCACACCCAGTGCTCCATGCAATACATGCCCTCCTCAATACCCACCACCAGGCTCGCCCACCCCCCCCCAACCCTTGCCCTCCAAAACCCTCAGTTTGTTGCTCAGAGTCCTCAGTCTGTCCTGGTTCATCTACTAAACATGTAAAGAAGAGTAATACCTATGCTTCTCAAACCATCCCCGCAAAATAAAAGATAAATTCCAAATTCAGCCCTTCCCTGATACCAAAGATACTACAAAAAAGTAAAACTACATGGGGTGCCTGGGGGGCTCAGTTGATTAAAGCCTCTGCCTTCGGCTCAGGTCACGATCTCAGGGTCCTGGGATCGAGCCCCACGATGGGCTCTCTGCTCAGCAGGGAGCCTGCTGCCCTCCCCCCTCTGCCTACTTGAGATCTCTCTCTCTGTCAAATAAATAAAATCTTAAAAAAAAAGTAAAACTACATCAAGTAAATCTTGATGAACATAGATGAAAATATCCTTAAGAAAATATTAGCGAACTGAATTCAAATATACATGAAAGGATTATTTCTATGGACTGCAGCATCTGCAAATCAATGTGATATATCCAATTAACGAAAGGAAGGATTTCATCATCAAATAGATGCAGAAAAAGCATTTGATGAAATTCAACATGTGTTCATGTAATAAATGCTCAACAAAGTATGTGCAGAGGGAACACACCTTAACAGGATAAGGGTCATACATCACAGCTACCATCATACTCAATGGTGGAAACCTGAATTTTCTTTAAAGTCAGGAAAAAAGATGTCCACGTATGCCACTTTTATTTTATTTTATTGTAGGACTTGAATTTCTAGCCATGGCAATCAGACAAGATAAAGAAATAAAAGGCATGCAAATTAGTAAAGAAGAAGTCAAACTATTGGGCCCCTGGGTGGCGCAGTTGGTTGAGCAACTGCCTTCGGCTCAGGTCATGATCCCGGAGTCCCGGGATCGAGTCCCATATCGGGCTCCCAGCTCCATGGGGAGTCCGCTTCTCACTCTGACCTACTCCCTTCTCATGTTCTCTCTCTTTCCTAATAAATAAATAAATAAAATCTTAAAAAAAAAAAAAAAGAAGTCAAACTATCATTATTTGCAGCTGTTACTATATATGGAAAACCATAAAGACCCCACCAAAAAGTTATTAGAGTCAATAAATGAATTCAGTAACATGGAAGATACAAAATATACAGAAATCTGTTGCATTTCCACACACTAAGAACAAAGTTGCAGAAAGAGAAATAAAGAAAACAATTCCATTTATGACTGCACCAAAAAGAATACAATACCTAGGAACCAAGGAGGTAAAAGACATATATTCTGAAAACTGGAAGACATCAATGAAAAAAGTGAAGTCAGCACTAATGCAAAGTTTCATGCACATGGAAGAATTGATATTATTTTTTTTAAAGATTTTATTTATTTAATTGACAGAGAGAGAGTTCACAAGTAGGCAGAGAGGCAGGCAGAGAGAGAGAGGGAACCAGGCTCCCCGCTGAGCAGAGAGCCCGATGCGGGGCTTGATCCCAGGACCCTGAGACCATGACCTGAGCTGAAGGCAGAGGCCTTAACCCACTGCACCACCCAGGTGCCCCAAGAGTTGATATTGTTTAAATGTCCACACTACCCTCAAACAATCTAAGGATTCGGTGCAACCCCTATCAAATTCCAACTGTATTTTTCATTTAACTAGAACAAATAATTCTAAAATGCACCACAAAGAACGCCGAATAGCCAAAGCAGTCTTGAGAAAGAACAAAGCAGGAGGTATCACAACCTCAGATTTCAAACTACACTACAAAGCTATAGTAATCAAAACAGTATGGTCCTGGCACAAATATAGACACATCAGTCAATAGAATAGAGCGCCCAGAAATAAACCCATTCGTCTACGGTCAATTAACCTATGACAAAAGAGGTAAGAGTATACAATGGGAAAAGACAGTCTCTTCAATAAATGGTGTTGGGAAAACTGGACAGCTACATTCAAAAGAACGAATTGGACCTGTTTCTTATACCATACAAACAATTAAACTCAAAATGGATTAAAGACTTAAATGTGAGACCGGAATCCATAAAAGTTCTAAAAGAAAACACAGAGAAATAATTTCTTTGACATCAGCCTTAGCGACATTTCTCTGCATAGATCTCTTAGGCGAGAGAAGCAAAAACAAACTATTGAGACTACACCAAACTAAAAAACGTTTGCACAGTGAAGGAAACTGTACATAAAATGACAAGGCAACTTACTGAACGGGAGAAGACATTTGTAAATGATATAAGCAGATTAATATCCAAAATATATAAAGAATTTATGCAACACCAAAAAAAGCCCACAAATAATCAGATTAAAAACGAGCAGAGCACTTGAAAGGACATTTTTCCAAAGACATACTGATGGCCCACTAACACAGAAAAATATGTTCACCATCATTAATCATCAGGTAAATGCAAATCTAAACCACCAAGAGGTATCACCTCATACCTGTCGGAATGGTTAGAATCAGAAAAAATAACAAGTGCTGGCAAGGATGTTGAGAAAAGGGAACCTTCGTGCACTGTTACTGGGAAAATAAGTTGGTGCAACCACTGTGGTGAACAGTATGAAGGTTCTCAAAAAATTAGAAGTAGAGGGACGCCTGGGTGGCTCAGTTGGTTAAATGGCTGCCTTTGGCTCAGGTCATAATCCCAGGGTCCTGGGATCAAGTCCTACATAGGGCTTCTTGCTCGGCGGGGAGCCTGCTTCTCCCTCTGCCTGCTTGTGTTCCCTCTCTCTTTCACAAATAAATAAAATATTTAAAGAAATATTAGAAATAGAAATACCATATGATCCAGTAATCCCATTAGTGGGCATTTACATCAAAGAAACAAAAACGGTAGTTCAAAAATATACATGTATGCCTATGTACAGTGAAGCATTATTTACAATAGCCAAGATATGGAGCCAACCTAAATGTCCCTTGATAGATAAGTGGATACAAGGAGATGTAGGGTGTGTAGGATATATAGATACACACACACACACACACACACACACACACAATTGAATATTACTTAGCCATAAAAGACAATGAGACCTTGCCATTAATGACAATATGGGTGGACCTAGACGGTATTATGCTAAGTGAAATCAGTCAGCATAAGAAAGACAAACGCCGTATGATTTCACATTGTATTTGGAATCTAAAAAACAAATAAACAACAAACACAAAACCCCTAGAGAAAAGGGGTGTGGAACAGGAGCAAAATAGGTAAAGGGGATTAAGAGGTACAAATTTCCAGGTATTAAATATGTAAGTCACAAGGATGAAAAGTACAGGATAGAGAATATAGTCAATAATACTGTAACACTGTATGCTGACAGATTCTAACTACACTTACAGTGGTGAAATGTATAGAATTGCCAAAACACTACATTATATACCTGAAACGAATACAGCATTGTATTATCAACTATATTTCAATAATAAAAACTTAACTGAAAAAGATCTGGTGGACTACTGTTTGTTCAAAGTAATGAAAGTAACAACATATTATATTATGAGATATATATATATATATATATATATATATATATATATATGACCAAAATGTCATAAGGAACAGGATATGGAATTGGGAATATTCTTAGAAAGTACCTGTGCTACCTGTGAAGCAGTCTAGTATTAGATGAAAGTAGAGATGAGATGAAAACTCATCTCATAGAGATGAAAATGTATATTGTGAACTTTAAGGCAACCATTAAAAATTTTAAAGAAATATAATATGCTAAGAAAGGAGAAAAAAATGGAATCATAGAAAATGCTTTTAAAATGCAATTAAAATCAGAGAGAGCAGAAAAAGACAGGATTTTTTTTTTTTTTTAAAGAACAGATATAATTGATGAAAAACACTCATAACCATGGTAAATAGTAATCGAACTAAGTCAATCACTTTAACTGTGAGTGGTTTAAATATACCAATTAAAAGACAGAGACCATCAGAGTAGATTAAAGTAGGAAAAGACTCACTATATACTGCCTACAAGAAACCCAGTTTAAATACAAAGACACATAGATTAACAGTAAAGGGATGGAGAAAGATATACCATGCTACCTCCAATCAAAAGAAGGAAGATATGGTTTTATATATACAATGGAATATTATGCCTCCATCAGAAAGGATGAATACCCAACTTTTACATCAACATGGATAGGACTGGAAGAGATTATGTTGAGTGAAATAAGTCAAGTAGAGAGAGTCAGTTATCATATGGTTTAACTTATGTGTGGAGCATAAGGAAAAACATGGAGGACACTGGGAGAAGGAAAGGAAGAGTGAATTGGGAGAAAACGGAGGGGGAGACGAACATGAGAAACTGTGGACTCTGAGAAACAAACTGAGGGTTTTGAAAGGGGGGGATGGGCGAGCCTGGTGGTGGGTATTGAGGAGGGCACGTATTGCATGGAGCACTGGGTGTGGTGCATGAACAATGGATCTTGGAACACTGAAAAAATTAAATAAAAATTTTAAAAAAGCAAGTTGGAAAAGCTATATTAATTTCAGACCAAGCTTATTTCAAAAGAAGAAAAGTTATTAGAGACAAAGAGGGACATTACATCATGATAAAGGAATCAATTCTCCAAGAAGACATAATAATCCTTAGTATGTATGCACTTAAGGGGCGCCTGGGTGGCTCAGTGGGTTAAGCCTCTGCCTTCGGCTCAGGTCATGATCTCAGGGTCCTGGGATCGAGCCCCGCATCCGGCTCTCTGCTCAGTGAGGAGCCTGCTTCCCCCTCTCTCTCTGCCTGCCTCTCTGCCTACTTGTGATCTCTCTCTGTCAAATAAATAAATAAAATATTAAAAAAAATATGTATGCACTTAACAACGGGACATCAAAATATGTGAGACAAAAACTGATAGAACTGCACAAATAGACCAATTCACTATTATGTCTGGAGACTTTAAAATATGTCTTTATCAGTAACGGACCCATACAGGTGGCAGAAAATCAGGAAGGATAGGGTTTAACTAGATAACACCATTAATCAGTTGGATCTAATCAACATCTGTAGGGTATTTTATCCAACCACAGCAGAATACACATTTTTCTTAAGCTCACATGGAACATTCACCAAGATATTCCACATTCAGGGCCATAAAAACACCTCAACATTTTTTTTTAAAGAAAGAGAGAGAGAGAGTGTGCATGTTAGTGGGGTGGGGGTAGTGGGGACAGGGAGAGAGAGAACCTTCAGCAGGCTCCATGCCCAGCAGAGAGCCCAATGCAGGACTCAGTCTCACGACCCTGAGGTCATGACCTGAGCCGAAATCCAGAGTCCAACAACCAACCCACTGAGCCACCCAGGTGAACCAACAATTTTCTCTTAATGCAAATCACACAAAACTGTGCTCTCAGATCACAATGGAATTAACTTGGAACTCAATAACCCAAAGATAGCTGGAAAATACCAAAAAATTTAGAGATTAAACACACTTTTAAATAAACATTTGGGTCAAAGAGGAAATCAAAAGATAGTTTTAAAAATATTTTTACCTAAATGAAAATACATTTTAAAATATGTAAGATGCAGTAAAAGCAAGGATTATAGGGAAATTTATAGCAATTAATAACATATATTAGAAAATTAGAAGTTTCTAAAATCAATAATCTAAGCTCCCACCTTAGGAAACCAGAGAAAAATGAGCACTATACACTCAAAGCAAACAGAAGAAAAGAAATAAAAATTAGAACAAAAATCAGTGAATTTGAAAACATAAAATCACTAGAGAAAAATCAATGTTCACCAAACATTAGCTTTTTGATATAACTCTTTATCAGGGCTAACCAAGAAAAAAAGAGAAATCACAAATTACAAATATAAAAATATCAGAAATGAAAGAGGGATCACCACTATTGATCCCAGACATTAAAAAGAGATATTACAAATAATTCTATGCCCCCAGATTTAATAGATTCAATAAAATTCTCTGGAAGACACAAAACTCATACAGTGAGGAATCCATAATCTGAATAGGGCTATATCTATTAAAGAAACTAAAATAATAATTACTTTCTAAAAAGAAAGCACCAAGCACAGATGTTTTCACCAGTAAATTCTACCACAAAATTGAGAATGAAAGAATACCAATTCTCTACAATATCTTCCAGAAATTAGAAGCAGAGAGAACTCTTGCTGATGCATTCTACAAGGCCAGAATTACCCTAACACAAAAAGATGAAGACCTTACAAGTAAACTACAGACCACTAGGTTTCATGAATATAGTTGCAAAAATTCTCAACATGTTAGCAAATGAATCAAAAAAAGTATTAAAAAAATTATACACTATGAACAAGTGAGGTTTATCCCCGGCATGCAAGGCTGGTACATTTGAAAATCAACTAGTGTAATTCATCACATTGACAGGCTAAAGAAGAAAAACCATATAACCATGTATAAATGCACAAAATCATTAAAAAAAATCCAACACTTATTCATGATTAAAATCAACAAGCTAAGAATAGAGGAGACCTCCCACATGATAAAGAAAATCTACATAAACCTATAGCTAACAACACATTTCATGATGAGAAAACTGGATTCTTCTTCTAAGATTGGGTAGAAAAGATGTCCACTCTCATCAACTCCTATTTAAACTTGTTCAAAAATACCATCAGAAAGACACATTAAAACTGATACTACAGAAATAAGTAGGATCATAAGAGTACTATGAGCAATTACTTTGTTCATATTGGATAACCTAGAAGAAATGGATAAATTCCTAGAAACATACAACCTACCAAGACTGAATCTTGAAGAAATAGGAAATCTGAACAGACCATGCCAAGATGGGATCAGTAATCAAATCCTCCCCCAAAAATAAAACCGCAGGACAGACGGCTTTCCTGGCCAATTAGAGCAAACATTTTAAGGAGGAATGAATGCCAATTCTTCTCAAGTCTTTCTAATTCTATTAGGAGGCCAGCATTACTCTGATATGTAGACCAGATGAGGGCACTACAAGGAAACTATAGACCAAAACCCATGATGAACACAGATGCCAAAATTCTCAACAAAATGTTAACTTTTTTTTTTTAAAGATTTTATTTATTTATTTATTTATTTATTTATTTGAGAGACAGAGAAAGTGAGAGAGAGCATGAGAGGAGAGAAAGTTAGAGAAGAAGCAGGCTCCCCATGGAGCTGGGAGCCTGATGTGGGACTCGATCCCGGAACTCAAGGATCATGACCTGAGCCAAAGGCAGTTGCTCAACCAACTGAGCCACCCAGGCGCCCCAATGTTAACTAAACTTAAATAAACATTGAAAGGATTATACATCAGGACCAAGGGGAATTTATTTCTGGGACACACGAAGATGGTTCATCATACGCAAATCAATAGATGTAACACGCATCAATAGAATGAAAGATAAAAATCATGTGATCATCTCAATAGATACCGAAAAGGCATTTGACAAAATATAGCACTCCTTCATCATAAAAACTCAAGAAACTGGGTACAGAAGAAACGTATCTCAACATAACCAAGGCCGTTAGAGTGAATCCACAGCTAGTGCTCTCGACATCAAAAATGGAAAGCTTCGGGGCGCCTGGGTGGCTCAGTGGGTTAAAGCCTCTGCCCTCGGCTCAGGTCATGACCTCAGGGTCCTGGGATCGAGCCCCGCATCAGGCTCTCTGCTCAGCGGGGAGCCTGCTTCTCCCTCTCTCTCTGCCTGCCTCTCTGCCTACTTGTCTCTCTCTCTCTGTCCAATAAATAAGATCTTTAAAAAAAAAAAAAAATGGAAAGCTTTTACTCTAAGATCAGGAACAAGAGAAGAGTGCCAGGCCTCTCTCGCCTCTCTTATTCAACATAATGAGAGGAATTGGGCAAGACAGAGAAATAAGAGGCATCCAAATCAGAGAGAGAGAAGTAAAGCTGTCCTTGTTTGCAGAGGATACGATCTTCGGCACAGGAAATCCTAAAGACAACCAAAAACTATCCCAACTAAATCGATGGATTTAATAAGGTTGCAGGATACAAAAATCAACGTCCAGAAATCAGTGGTATTTATATGAACTGTGAAACGTCTGAAAAAGAAAGAAACAATCCCATTCACAATAGCATCAAAAACAATAAAAAAAAAAAAAAACACC
Organism: Nasua narica; assembly: GCA_028533885.1. Lineage (NCBI taxonomy): Eukaryota > Metazoa > Chordata > Mammalia > Carnivora > Procyonidae > Nasua > Nasua narica. The sequence goes on along the minus strand of CM052809.1, from coordinate 7,588,777 downwards.
TTAGGGATACATTTAACCAAAGAAGTGAAAGAGCTATGCCAAAAATACCTATAGAACTTTCACGAAAGAAACAAAAATCTATTCTGTGTGCATGATCAGCATTAATATTAATAAAATGTCCATACTACCCAAGGCCATCTATAGATTTAATGCAATCACTATCAATCCAATGGCATCTGTCACAGAAACACAAGAAACAATCCTAGAATTTGTATGGAACCCCAGAAGACCCTGAGAAGGCAAGCAATCATAAAAAAGAAAAACAAAGTTGGAGGCATCACACTTCCTGATTTCAAACTATACTACAAAGTTATAGTACTTAAAACAGTAAGATACTGGCATAAAAATAGATACATAGACCAAGAGAACAGAATAGACAGCCCAGAAATAAATCCTCGCAGTTACGGTAAACTAATATGTGACAAGAGAACCAAGAATCCTCCACGGGGAAAGGCAATCCTTCAACAGAGCGTGCTGAAGAACTGAATACCACACGCGGAAAAATGAAATGGGACCCTTACCTTATACCCCTCACAAAAATTAAACTAAAGTGGATTAAACATTTAAGCTTAAGACTTGACATTATAAAAATCTTAGAAGGAAGCATTCATGAAATAAGTTAGAGAAAGACAAATGATTTCGTTCCTAAGTGTAATTTAAGAAACAAAACAGATGAACACGGGCGAAGAGAGGGAAAATAAGATGAAATCAGAGAGCGAGACGAACCATAACTTTTTTTTTTTTTTAACCATAAGAAACTCTTAACTCCGGGAAACAAATAGGGTTGCTGGAGAGGAGGTGGGTGGGGGATGGGGTAACTGGGTGATGGGCACTAAGGAGGGCACGTGATGTAATGAGCACTGGATATTATATGCAACTGATGATACACTAAATTCTACCCCTGCAACTAATAATACAGTATATGTTAAAGTGAGTTTTAAGTAAATATTTTTTTTTAAAAAGAGAGAGAAGAAAGCATTCAAAAGAAGCTCCTTGATAGAGGTCTTGGCAGCAATTCCCTGGATGTGACACCGAAGCGTAAGAAGGGAAAGGAGAAGTTAATAAGGGCTGGTCAGCATGAAAGCAACAATCCACAAGATGAAAAGGTAACCTATCCAACAGGAGAAAATATCTGTAAATCATATACACGATAAGGGGCTAATACCTAAAATACACGAAGAACTGATAAAAATATAGAAAAGACTCAACAGTAAAACAAAATCCCATTCAAAAATGAGCGGAGGAACTGAATAAAGTTTTTTCAAAGAAGACCCCTAAACGGCCCACAGATCCATGAAAAGATGCTCAGCACCACCGTCAGCAGGGAAACGCAAATCCAAACTACATGAGCTATATCACCTCCCAACTGTTAGAATGATTACTGAGAAGAAGATAAGAATGAGTGACAAGTGTTGGCGAAGACATGGACAAAAGGGAACCCTTGTGCATGGTTGGGGGGGGGGGAATGTAAATTGCTGCAGCCACTACCGAGAACAGTATGGAGGTTCCTCCAAAAATTAATAATAGTGGGGCGCCTGGGTGGCTCAGTGGGTTAAAGCCTCTGCCTTCGGCTCAGGTCATCAGGTCATGATCTCAGGGTCCTGGCATCAGCCCTGCATCATCGGGCCCCCTGCTCAGCGGGGAGCCTGCTTCCCCCTCTCCCTGCCTCTCTGCCTACTTGTGATCTTTCTCTCTGTCAAATAAATAAGTAAAATCTTAAAAAAAAAAAGTTTAAAAAATAGGCAGTATTGGGGAAACAATTCGATTCATAGAACTAGCTCTTTGTAGTTGATTTTGGTCAAAAGTAAAAAAAATCGTTTTATGTATTTACTGTTGTCTGCTTTTTAAAGAGGTTAAAACACTCAAGAAATTAAGATCTATTAGGTTGGTAATGGAATCGAACTTTTAAAAACAATTTGTCAGATAAGCTTACAATTCATTCAAAAGGAAGACATCTTATTTTAAATCCATGCATTTTGATTTGTTATTAAAGAAGTATGTGAATATTTAGAAGAATGATGATTAATACTTAGGAGAATATTTAGCAAATTCACAAAATGAATAAAGTTATGGGTGTTCCAACTCCAGGCATAAAAGCTCTTGGACATTAAAGAATCAAATGGTAGATATTAAAGGATGATGAGGAGGAGGAAATCAGTGAAAGATTTGGTAAAGAAAAAAAATTTATCAGCAAGTCTAACAAAAAGACAAAGAAACAGGAAATAGGAGGGGGAAAACCTAGAAACCTAGAGGACAGATCTAAGAGAGCCAATGCCACTAGGAGAAATTCCAGAAATAGGGAACAAAGAAAGCCAAAAGAAATGCAATTTTATGCAAATATTTCAGAATTTAAGAATAGAGAGTCACTGGTATGAAAGGGCCCCATAAGTGGCAGACAGGAGGAGTAAAGGAGAGATGTTTTCACAGCCACGTGGGAATTACAAAACCCCAGAAAGGAAGAGACGATCTGGCCTTTAGGGAGGTACAAATCACAGCACAGGAGACAGCAGTCTCCGGAAAAACAAACAAAACGGGATCTTAGGGATTATCTGATTGATTTGAAAGCTCAGAAAGTGACCTTAGTTAGGAATTTTGTGTTCTTTCAGAGCAACCGGGAGAACAATTAAAAAACCAAGGGAAGAGGAAAACAAAAGGCAATTAGATGCTCCAGAAAAATCAAATGTTACAGGAAGTGAAATGTGATAGTAATACACCATTTCTCCCCGTGCTAAATGAACACGGGGGAAGAGAGGGAAAATAAGATGAAATTTATTTACAGCCTTACAGAACCGCTAAGGCTAACTACCAACTTAACCAAAATTGTCCTGTAACTATACTTGGAAGAGGGTAACAGGAGCGTGGGTAGAGAAGAGTTAAATCTTCATCTACAATTACAGAAAGTCTGTATTTTACATTACTGGGGATGGGACGAGAAACAGGGGCGGTTTTTTTTTGGTAATAAGCCCGAGAGTAGCCTTATAAAAGTAGTAAAAACTACTTCTCGTTGCCATTTTTAAAAACTGGCAAACAAAGCTCTTACTTCGATTACAGTGAAGGCACGTTTTAAGATAATTGTTGAAGAAATGAACAGATTCAAGAAAGGGTGGTGTGGAATCCAGAACAGGGGATGGAATGGCTGGGACAGACTCTGGACTAGCTCGGTCGGAAGAGGATATGATTCAAGATCTCTAAGATCATGAGTTCGAGCCCCATGTTGGGTGCAGAGATGGGGGGAGGGAAGGACACTTAAAAAAAAACCAAACCCTGAAATTCAGACAGTTCTCTTGAAAAAGGTAGAGGAAGAGAGAGGAGAAAAATCTCTTCTTTGATGGCTGGCCCTCTGTGTATCTGACATCCCGAATTTCCATTGGGTGGTTCAGCCTTCCTCGACCTTTTTGTTTTTTTGTGTTTTTTTTTAATTTTTTAGATTTTTAAATTAATACATAATGTATTCTTGGCCCCAGGATACATGTCTGTGAATCATCAGGCTTACACATTTCACAGCACTTGCCATAGCACATACCCTCCCCAGTGTCCATAATCCAGCCACCCTCAGTTTGTTTCGTGAGTTTAGGAGTCTCTTATGATTTGTCTCCTTCCTGATTCCATCTGGTTCAGCCTTCTTTTAAGATTAGAGAGAGCAAATAAAAGAGGAAAATATTCAAGTTTCTCTTATGAAGAAGGAAGAGGAGTAGCAGCCTTCTTTTAAGATTAAAGAGCAAATAAAAAAAAGATTAAAGAGCAAATAAAGAGGAAAATATTCAAGTTTCTCTTAAGAAGGAAGAGGAGTAGGGGTTAAGGAAAAAATAAAGATGTAAGAATGAGTATACCAAACATTAGTCAAAGAAAATGTAAACAAGAAAAAAAAAATACTCTGGCTTCTTGTTCGCTCATAAAATTGAGAATGCCAATCAAAGTGGCAATATGGAAGAAAACACACTTAGAAAGAAGCCAAAATTAAAACAAACAAAAAAATAAAACGGAACAAAGAAGAATACCTCGGAGGCTTTGGATGTAGATGGGTTTTACATTTTAGAGAAGATGATTTCCATTTCCTACAGATTTTTTTTTTTTTTTTAAGGAAAGAACTAAAGATGTATAACGATCTAGCTTATTATGCAAAAGAAATCTAGGATACCTATAGGTGATTGAGAGGAAAAATTATCCCAATAAATGAAGCCAGAGAACCAAATAGAATCTAAGGTGCATCAAGAGAATGACGAATATAATCAGGTCGGATTTATCCCAGGGAGTCATAGTGGGTCCATTGTGGTAGATCCTCTACCGGGGGGGGGGGGGGGGGG
>CM052809.1:7542413-7576651 GCA_028533885.1 Nasua narica | reverse complement strand
GGGACGGAGCAGCAGGTGGCTCTTCCCCGCTGCTCTGAGGGCCGCTGGTTTGGTCAGTTCTGTCTTTTGGGGATGGACAAGAGGACCTGACTTCTCTGACCTTGGGGTCCTTGTCCCTGCGACCAAAGGGCCTACGTGGTGGAGAGGCAGCTGTCTACACCCACGGGTCCCCCCTTCACCTTCCTCACCTGTTCCCCTGACTCTGGGGCACATGGGCCCATCTCACCCTAGAAAATGCCAGAATCTCCCAGAGGTGTTCTGGCTGCTGGTTGGGATAGCCTACACCAGCTCTCCAGGTCCCATCTGCTGGTACAAGGACACCAGGGCTCAGATAGACCCGGGGTCCTACAAATAAGTTGATAAGGACATGGTTTGAGTACCCTAAACCCCAAAGCCTTAGGCCATGTGGCTTCCTAGGCTTATCCAGACACTGTAGCCCCAAACACACACACACACACACACACACACACACACACACACACACACACACTCACCCTCAATGAGTCACCCTGTGGGGCTGACCCCTACCCTTATTCCACTTTGGGCTTCTTAGTTGGGGGCCAGGAGAGAAGTAAAGGACCCCACAGGCCTTTAGATGCCAAGTGTTCAGGGGGTAAATCTCAGGGGCTGGTGGGAGGGAGGGGAGGAGGGACCTCAGTGGCGAAGGAACTTGGAAGACTCTGAAGCTAACTGCCCAAATACAAACGGGGCAAATTCTCGGAAGCCCTCCTGTTATTGGGTTTCACCATTTACACCTAGGTCAGAAAAGAGAGAGTGAGGGGTTCTAATTCCCGGGGTACTGGGAAACCTGGAAAATAGTAAGAGGTCTGATAAGCCCCTGGGTGGGGGGGGACACCCACCTAGTACAGTCTTAGAGCCTGGCACCTGGGCCCCTAGTGTGGACCCAGCACTTGGAGGGCCCTCTCTTGTCCCTCTCCACCCGGTGAGAAGTTCTCAGGATCCCAGCCTGCCCCTTTTCCCAATTAGGTCTCACACCCAGGTCCCCAGTGCGGTGATTCCCTGCCTGAATGCACGGATCCCTTTTATAGCGTCTGCAAGATGTAGTCCCCCCCCTTCCATTCTCCTGAAGGCAGGCTGAGCCTTGGTCCCCCAGGGAGCCAGAGCGGGGTGAGCCCCACACAACCCGCAGTCTGAGTACCCATCGAACTGGAGAGGTCTTTCGGCGTACAGGAAGGAGTAGGGGCTGCTACAGATGTCAGGCTAGCAGTGGGCCGGCGTCTTCACTTGTCCCCTGGCCAATCTCGGAAGCCAGGCGTCCCCATTCTGAAGGAAAACTGAACATGCCCGTGGAAGTCAAGTCTTCTCAAGACTTGTGGTCATGGGTGGCACGCTGACCGTGTTTCCGGACGGCAAGCTCTGAGCCTGAGAGCTGCATCCTGCAAGGCGGCCAGGTCCCGGGGAACGCGAGGCGGGTGGAGCGGGAAGCGGCCCCCGATCTGGAGCCTTGCGGCTTCCAGCGGGTCCCTCGATGGAATGCTCCTGGCCGCCCCCAGGAGCAGAAATGAAGGTTTCTCCCGGCAGCTGAATATTTTACAACCTCTACTTTCTTAGGCCTGGTTGTTAAATCGTGATCGTCCGGGCACCTAGGGTCGCCTAGGTTTCGCAGAAACGCACGTGCCGCCCCCAGAAGCCCCCTTGGATCATGCGCGCTCCTGCCCACTGGCGCCCTCCCCGCGCGCTCCCAGGACCGACCCTTGGAGGGTCTTCGTGACCCACGACTCTGGGGTCTAGTCCCTGGGTCTCTGGTAGTGAATCACTCCTTCCCCCGGAGCCACGAGCCACGTGCCCAGCCAGGCCACCCCAGAACTCTCGTCCTCTACTCCTTGCACTCCCCATTTCAGGCTCCAAGCCCTGCCGTTTCTGAACCGGGATTTGGATCCTACTGGGAAAGGATCTTCCCCAAAGACCAGCTATTTCGATTTCCTGGCGCAAAGATGAATCCCTCCGTGTCTGCTTTCCCCTCTGGTTGGCGGGGAGGTGGAAGGGGATGTTACTGCTTGAAGGACAGTTTTCTTTTTCTAAAGTTCACTAACTTATTTTTTAGGTAGTCTCTACACCCGACATGGGGCTCGAACTTATGACCCTGAGATCAAGAGTCTCATGATCTACTGATTGAGCTAGCCGAGCTCCCCTTTTACCGTCCCTTTTTTTTTTTTTTTTAAAGATTTTATTTATTTATTTGACAGAGAGAGACACAGTGAGAGAGGGTACACAAGCAGGAGGAAGGAGAGAGGGAGAAGCAGGCTTCCTGCGGAGCAGGGAGCCCGATGCAGGGCTCGATCCCAGTACCCTGGGATCATGACCCGAGCCAAAGGCAGACGCTTAACGACTGCGCCACCCAGGCGCCCCTCCTTTTTTTTTTTTTTTTTAAATTTATTCCCAATCAGGGCAGATTCCAACCCTCTGCCAGTTTTAAGAGGATCTCTTCTTCCGAGAAGGGAGAAAAAGGAGAAGAGTTGAGGTGCGCCCTGCCCTTCCACCTGGCCTTTACAAGAAAACTTGCCTGGACTCGGTGATGCCATGTTAACCCTTAAGGCCCCATCGTGCGGGGTCATTCTCCCTCACTGGAGGCACGGGGGCTCCCAGGTGAGCAGAGAGAAGGGCCCTATAGGGAGCAAATGCCCTCCAGAAACTGCCGGTCTGCAATTTTTACTTCATCTATATGCATCATAATATGCATTTAAATTTTTATCACTTTTAAAATTGTCTTGCACCGTTGAAACTTTATATAAATGGTTTGATATAGTGAAAGTACTTTTCTGGGAAAAAGTGCTTTTTGCTCAACGTTAAGGCTTTTGGGGGTTAATCCCAGGTTAATACACATACAAATATACTGTTGTATATAATATTTTGAGTAGACTTGTTACAAAGAGTACTTCTAAAATTTATAAAACTCTAATTAAGGTTTGTTTTAGATATACGCATGTGTACATATAAAGAACTTTCCTGAATGACATAAGAGGAGCCTGGAAAAAAATGACAGGACACATCTGTGCTTGGATAAGACGACTTAACATTTTTAAAAGATATCAATAATCCTTAAATTTTGCAGAATTATAACCCTAGGGTGGCGGGGGGCGGGGGGAGGTGCAAAGGAACAAGCTAACTGATGGAAAGGACCAGGCATCCACAACTGTCTTGTGTATAAAGGAGAACTTAGCCTGTGAAAAAGCAGGACTTTACGAGTCAGCGTTAGACGATCAGATAAATTCGACCGGTAAGACTGGCTAGCTGGTCGGGAGGAAATTACGTGACAATTTTGCATGACTGCACATCCTAAGATAAAGTTCAGATGATTCAAAGCGAAGTATTTTGATCTAAATCGTGGAGGCAATAAAAACAAGGGGAGAGGTCTCATGGGGGCGGAGGGGGGTTTCCTTATCCAAACCACACAAGGCAGAGAATGACCTGGGTGAATGCTTTCTCGGGTTCTACCAATTCTGCACAAGCGGTAGCATTCCAGGTGCCGAAAACACAAGTTGCATACGAAACGCACCTACAGCATTGGGTCTGCATTCTCGCAGGAAAGCCTTGCTCAGAAAGGCTAGAACAAGTAACAAATAGCGAAGGGCGGCCGCCGCACGTCTCGAGGCCAGTAAACATGCAACTGTTTTGACCTCTCGCTAGCAACGGAGTAGATGAAAACTGACAGACAGGCAACAAGGAGACATCGCCCTCAGGGGGCAAGAAGGTCAAAATGGTACAGGTCAACAAGGATGGGCCGAAACCAACACTGGGGGAGTGTGGGAGGCTGGCGTCATGTTTCCGGAAGGCAGTCTGGCCCAAGGAGACGAGTCCGTGGGAGGGCGAAGGTATGGTACAGAGGTTTGGACTTCAGACTTTTAGATATATAAAATTTTATAAGTAACCTGAATAGCCATTCCTAGGGGCTTAAGAATTTTTCTATGGGCCTGCCAGTAAGTGAGGCAAGTAAGCACATTATGAGTAAAATCCGTCCTTTATAGGCCACGTGATATATAAATGGTGCCACCAATGAGGCCGCACCAGGTTTCTGTAAGGAGGGCTCAGACCAAGGGACTTCACGGCGGGTTCTTTCCTGGGAATGACCTCTTTCGAGCCTTAAGACTCATGGCTGGTGTTTGGAAAAGTCAGCCCTGAATCGAATTGTTTCTTCTCTATCAGAAACCACATACGTGGGGTGCGTGAACAATTAATCTTGTAACACTGGAAAAAATAAAACAAACGTATTTGGGGAAAAGAATAAAAAATAAAAAAAATTAAAAAGTCAAAAAAAAATATATAACTCAAAAATCAAGGTAGTTTTTTCCAATTGAAAAAAAGGAAAAAAGAAACCATATACGTTATGACATGCGGTCGATTCCAAAGTCGGGTTGAAGGTAATGTTGGAGACTCAGATCCTACTTATTGTTTATGAGACGTTGGTTCTGTGATGGTCGGATCTGCAGGGTCCTGTTGGTAATGGGAGAGGCGGGAGCGAAGGGAGCCCCTGTGGAGGACCAGTTAGGAGATATGGGGCCGGAAAAGGCAAAGTGTCTGCTGGAATGGAAAAGAGAGGAAGAAATTCAAGAGGTATTTCTAGAATATTAGTGAACAAAAGTTAATGACCGATTTGAGTGGTGGGATGGGTGACGGGGAGAGGATGAACAGGTGGACTCTGAGTCAAAAGCCTTACTGAAAGCAGCTAGAAACCGCTGGGTGAAGATCTTCAACTGTGGTCTTAATCAACGAAGCCCGAAAGTTCTATCAGTGACATTCAGTCACTTCCGTTCACCAGCAGTGACAACTGCTTCTGTCCGTACCCACCCTTCCTCCGGTCCCCACCCCGGGGGCTTTTTACCTCTAACTTCCAGTAGGTTCACCTCCCTAAATTCCCACAGCGAATGACCTCAGTGGCCCTTCTTCAGCATGACCTCCCATTTCTAGACTCCCAGTCTCTGAGCTGTCCTTCACCAAGTTTCTACTTGACCCTTGGAAGGAAGGGAAGCCACCCAACTTTCTGTGCATTTCACCAGGGCCTCGGGCTGGGGGGGCGGGGGTGGGTGGGTGGGGATTTCCTTATCAGCACCCGTCAGACCTTAGTTCCAGGACTTTGGTGGCTCAAGGCTGAGGGGAAACATGGTTGGGGCTGGGGGGCAGGGCAGATGGCCAGCAGGCGTTGGGTGCAAGGTGGGATACCAGTCTTCGGGCTGGTGGGGTCGAGCAAAGGAACCGCCGGTGGAGGGCTGAGAGGGAAGGACGTGGTTGTAGGGGTGAGGGAAGCAGGTCATGGGTGGAGGCGGTGTTGGGTAGGAGTAGGGGCAAGCAGGGGACTCGGGCAAGAAACCCGAGAAGGTGGCAGAAGACAGATGGGCCAGTGGCTGGAGGAGCGAGCGCTCCTGCTTCCTCTGCTTAGCTCTGCGGTTCTGGAACCAGACCTGAGGGAGGGGGAGAAAAGCCGCATCAGAGCCTCTCTCTCCAGTAGGGACACTCTTCCTGTCAACGACAGAAGCTTCGGGTACCAAGCGTAAGAGGAAGGAGAGCTCTCCCCCTCACAAAGGGAGACCCACACCGTCTCCCCCAACCGGTGTCTGAATTTCCTCTCCTGCACATCTGGGGGAGTCTGAAATGTCAACTTTCCACGAGAAAAGGGATAAATCATGACGCCACGGCATTTTCCCTCCACAGAGAAGAGGAAACGTCCCCGCGGATTATGAGAGATTAAGACTGTGGATGATCCACTGTTGGAAATGGGGCTGGATTTCGGGTAGGGTTTGTACCTAAGATTCACTACCTCGATGGTTCGGGTGGGAGGAGCTTCAGGCTGGTGGGTTTCAAGGCCATGGTTAGGGACAAGGCTACGTATGCACGCAAACAGTTGAGACTGTATTTCTGTTGGAATTCACGTCCCGGTTAAGGTTGAGGGTGGGGTGCTAAAGTTCAAGTTGGATCAGGTTCGAGCTCGGGCTCAATTCAAGGGACACTGCCGTTGTGGATGAGGCGGTGTGGACCGTGGGTCGAGGCTGTGTCCTGGGGAACGTTGTGGGGGGAGGTGTTATAACGCCTAGGAGACCTTAGAGCCCAGCAGTTCCCGAGCACCAAATCTGCATCTCTTCCCAGAAGAGGAGGGGGATCCTGGGGCCTCACCTGGATTCTGGCCTCGCTGAGGCCGGTGTCCCGGGCCAAGCCCTCTCGGGCCCAAATGTCGGGGTACTGATTCCTCCCAAAGGCCGCCTCCAGCTGCTCCAGCTGCGCGGGGCTGAAGGTGGTCCGGTGGCGGCGGCGGGAGTGCGGCCGAGCCCTCTGTCCTCCTTGGGGGGACAGCCTCGGTCTCTGCACTCCTGCACCAGAGAGGCTCCTGTGGGGCCGAGGGCCTGTGTCTGAGGAGGGAGGGGAGGGCAGAGGCTGTGCGGAGCGGACCCCCCTGTCCCCCCGCCCCCCAGATTCTCTTCCGTACCCCGATGGGGCTCGCACACTCTGTCCTGACCAGAAACCCTTCAGCTCTGAACGCAGCTCAGCCTCGGCCAGGCCTCACCTCGGGGTGGGGGCAGAGTCCTAACCTGTGCCCTGCTCTCCCCACACATTGGGACAGCCTCGCTCCCCACCCGGGGCCCTGCTCGCCTCCCCTCACCGTATGCCCATGCCCGCGGAACATTCCCGTGCAACGGGCGCCCCTCGTGTGCCCTCTACCTCTCTGAGCTCCTGGGTCTCAGCCCACGGGGCTCCCCTTGGCTCTGAGGGCCCCGGTCCCCGCTCCCCAGGCTCGCTCAGCGCACACCTTCTGGAGACTGCTCCCATCCTCTCAGGCCCTTCCCCCGGGCAGATGAAACATTCCTCCCTCTTGCCCACCCTCCCCTCCCATCCATTTCATCTTCTCCCCTACCCCCGGCCCTGGCCCGGCCGCCGGGCTGCAGGAACCTGAGCTCGTGGGAAAGGCTTGCCTCTCCTCCGCACAGGCTCACTAAGCCCCCACACTAATTAGTCTGAGAGCCAGCCGGGGAAGGGAGAACGCGGAGCGAAAGGAAACACCTGGAAGGCACACACTGCGAAAAGGAGATGTCTGGAGCTGAGGCACCCATCCCCATGGGGACCAAGGGTGTGGCTCCTACCCAGCGCTGCCGGTCCACCTGGGGGACCCACACGCGTCGAGCCGCCGGTCACAGGGGGTCCCGAGCCCCGGCCCCTCCAGCTGCCCATTGCAGAGGAGGCCGTGCCGTGGGCGAACCAGGGGCTCAGGAGGGAGGTGAAGCCTGATTTCAGCCTCACCTCCAAGCACGCCACCCCCCGCCCGCAACTGTGGATGCCATTCTGCAGCCCGCCCACGCTGGGGCCTCGGTCCCGTGTGCGAAGCCAAGACTTGTCCCTCCCCACGCTTTCTGAGCTGCCCAGGGTTTTAGCATTCTGATGGTTTTTTATCGTCTTCCTCGTGGGGAACCACTGGCCCCCACCCCAAGAGCCTAAGCATAGAGTGGCCCCATCCCCCACCTGCTGCCTCCTTGGGACCAGCCCGGAGAGTCACTCACCCACCGTGGAGGTCAGAGTCCCAGCGGCGGCGGGGTGGCTCTGGGGCCAGAGGCCGCTGCAAAGTCGCCCCTTCTTTTGCTTACCCAGCGCACTCCTCCCTTCCGCTTCCATGACTAGTGACAAAGACTAAGACAGTCGGGTCTCCCGTGTCCCCGAGTCTCTGCTCCTGGGTCAGTCTTTCTCTGGTCTGTCGTTCCCCTCTACGCCACCTTTTCCCTCTGTCTACACCTCTGGCTCTCTGTGTGGATGTAGGTACGAATAGGTATCTTGGCCTTTCTCACCGTCTCTCCTTCTTTCTAATTTTTTTTTCTAACCCTCCCTTCCTTCGCTTGAGTATCATTGCATTCTCTCTGCTGTGCCCGGACCCTGTCTCCGTTTGTGCCTCGACTTCCCGATACCTGCCCTGTCTCCGCGATGCGGTCCTCTCCCTTTGCTCTCAGCTGCCTACCTTCCCAGCTTGCAATCCCACACCGCCTCCTTCTCCCTGAGCCTTGGAGGAGTGACCTACTCCTCGCCCCTCGGGGGCCCGTCCAATCATTGCCTGGCCACCAGGGCCCCCTTCGTCTGGGGAGGATCACAAGCCGGATGAGGGAAGGTGCTCAGTTGGAGGGTCCAGGGACTGGGGCCAAGAGCTCGTATTCCCAGAGGACCCAGTTCTTTTGTCCTGTTAAATCCCCTCCTGGGAGCAGGACAGGGTAAGAAGTAAATGCATTCCTCCCGAGACCCTTCCTCAGAACCCCACCGTGGGGAGAGGGGGTGCAAATGTGGGCCAGGAGCCTGGCTTGCCCGGCATCTCAGCATGTGGGTGATATCCAAGGACCTGTTTCCAGGAATCTAAAAAGCTAAAAGACACCAGTGCATTCTGGCCCCTCCTAGATGCCCTAATTCTCAGAATATACTAGACGCCCCCCCCACCCCAACGGCAGGACCTGAGCCACAGGATGAATGTGCAGGAGACCGCAGTTCTCAAGTACAGTCTGCTTTCTTCCCCCAAGCTTCAAACATCACCTCCCCGTTCACTCAGAACCCCCGGGACTCCATCACCTTCCGAGGTCACCCAGTCATCCAGAAAACCCTGACCCTCAGGAGCATGGGAATGCCAGGGGCTTCCTGACCCCTTGGACTTGTGGACTCTGCAGGAGACTGAGAGTCCGACGACATCCTGACACTCTGATTCTTCAAGGAAACCCTGAAGCACCCAGATCCCCAGGCAGTCAGGATACCCTGCCACTCACAGTAGTCGGCTTCTTGAGAGGACTTAGACCCCGGAAGTCCGTTCTGACACCCAAAGGACAACCTGACCCTTTAAAGACAACCTGATACCCCAGGATTCTACGATACTCTAGGACACACTGGAATAACACTGAAATCCAGAACGTTCTGCCTCTACTCGAAGATCCCCCTGACCCTGCCATGAGGTCCTAACCCCTCAGGACACACTGACCCAGTGAGGACACCCTGCCTCTCTTGGAAGGGACAATCTGGATCCCCAGGTCATGCCAATCTTTTGTGCACATCCTTTAAAAGCACCCTGACAGGGGTGCCTGGGTGGCTCAGTGGGTTGGGGCCTCTGCTTTCAGCTCAGGTTGTGATCTCGGGGTCCTGGGATCGAGCCCCACGTTGGGCTCTCTGTTCGGCGGGGAGAGGCTTCCCCCTCTCTCTCTCTCTGAGGCTGCTTCCCCCTCTCTCTCTCTGCCTGCCTCTCTGCCTACTTGTGATCTCTCTCTCTGTCAAATAAAAAAAATCTTAAAAAAATAAATAAATAAAAGCACTCTGACAATTTAAGACAAAAAAAAATATCCTCTAGGATCTTGATGTTTCCAATACGGCCCACAATCAGCAGCACAGGAGAGCTTGTAATAAATGCAGAATCTTGGCCCCGCCCCCCTCAGTCCTACGGAAATAGAACCAGTATTGTAACAAGACCCCTAGGAGAAACGGATGTACATTTCTTTTCATCAGCTCAGGCTTCCATAACAAAATACCCAAGGATGGGTGGCTTCGACAGTAGACATCTATTTCTCACAGTTGTGGAGACTGGAAAGTCCAGGGGCCGGGGGCTAGCTGATCCGGTTCTCGGTAAAGACCCTATTCCCGTGTTGTAGACAGCTGCTTCTGGGTCTTCATGTGGCAGAGAGAGAACCGCCTTTGGCCTCTCTTCTTCTTCGTGTCTAGATGCGAACCCCATGCCTAGGGTCCTCCCCTCATGATCTCATCTCACCCCGATCGCCTCCCAAAGGCCCCACCTCCAAATGCCATCACATCCGCTCAGGGCTTCAACCTATGAGTGGAGGGGCGGGGGGGTGACACGAACATTTAGTCCGTAACCACATTCAAGCTGAGAAGCACTGATCCAAGACGCCCACCTTTCTCCCCCCACCCCAGCATATACCGTGATTTCCTGGAGCAACCTAAGCCCCAGGACATCCTGACGTTCCAAGACCCAGTAACATGCAGTCAACTTAATAGGACGTACAGGTAAACACTGAATTCCAATACATCCTGCAGCTTCAAGGTACCCTAACCCTACAGGGAAACTTCCCAGCCACCCAGGACAGCCTGATTGCCCCAGGATGCTCTGGCATTACAAAGAGGCTCTGACCCACTACCCCTGCTCCCCGAGGACACGGAGACACTGACAGTTTGACTCGCCATTCCAGAATACCCATAATCCCTCGGGAGGGCTGGGAGGCTTAGGGGCATCTGGTCTTCCAGGGGGCGTCCTGCCTCCAACCCCCATCCCCGACCATCAAGGAGGCCTGACACCCGGGAGCCTCTCACCCTACGAGAAGGCCAATGGTGTGGAGGGGAGGAGTGTAAGTGAAGCCCTGGGTTCAAATCCCAGCTACAACGCTTCCTACGCTATGTGATCCGAGGCTCGTTTCTTAATACCTCTGTGCCTCAGCATCATCATCGGGAACGATGACATAGTTGGTTCTCCTTTATTTTGTTAAATTTTTAAATTTATTCGTTTGAGAGAGACAAAGTACAAGCAGTGGGCAAGGTCAGAGAGGGAGAGGCAGACTCCCGGCTGACCAGGGAGCCTGACACAGGGCTCGATCCCGCACCCCTGAGATCATGACCTGAGCCAAAGGCAGACGCTTAACCGACTGAGCCACCCAGGTGTCCCTGATTCTCTTTGAGGGAGCTATGTTCCATAAAGTCACTACAAACACCAAGTTAGTGAATATTGAACCACTGCTCCAAAAGAGAGATTTCTGTGAGCCCCCAGCCACAACATTTTTTTTTCTTTTTTTAAAAAAATTCATTTACTTGAGAGAGAGATTGAGCACACAGTGGGGAGAGGCAGAGGGAGAGAGAGAAACTCAAGCAGACTCCCCGCTGAGCGTAGAGCCCAAGGTCGGGCTCAAACCCAGGACCCTGAGGTCAGACTAAGCCAAAACCAAGAGTCAGATGCTTAGCCGACTGCGCCCCCCCAAGCATCCCCGGGCCACAACGTTTTCATCAACCCATCAAGACGGAACCTTGTCGTATGTGTTTGTTTAAAGATATCTTATTTTAGTATATATTGCTAAGTTACTAACGCTGACCTCGGGGCCCACAGCACTGTGACTCACGCCTGAACAAGGGTTACTGAGCATATATATTTTCTCCCTAAAGCACATCGCGTCCCAGCACTTCAAGCACTATACCTAGAAGCCACGTTAAGCAGCAAAATGACCCAAGAAAGCACAAAAATGCGAGAGGCACTTAGGAGACTGCGAAAAGCCCCCTGTTTACAGCGTGGAAGTTCAAACAAGAAGGCACAGCTTCTGAACAGCTACAACAGCTGCTTTGTTTGACCTCGGCTGGGAGCGCGGCGACCCAAAGTTCTCATCCCACTGCGCCTGCGCACAGCTGAGGACACCTGCGCAGCTGCCGGAGAGCACTGCGAGAGAGTACTGACCTCCTCGGGGTTTCCGATAAATGTTAGTGAGTAGGCGACTTCCCAAACACGGAATCCACAGATAGAGAGGATCACCTGTACCTCCCTGGCAAAGACGGGAGGACGGAGAGTTAATGAAAGAGAAGCATTTAGGATGTACCCTGAACGTAGTAAACACAGGCGACCGTGCTACTTTATTTCATTTATTAGCATTCTTCTTACGACCACAGTCCCTGGGACACTCTAGCCCTCGGAGTCATTCTGACCTTATCTGATTCCTGAATCGCTAGGGCGCACGCTAGGTTGAATTCACTCCCTAGGACACAGGAGCCCTCCCGGAAGTGTTGACTTCCACACCTCAGAGTTGGCATGATAGCCTGAATTTAGGATGTTCCTCCACAACCCTCTAGGGCACCCAGAACCTAGACCGCGGACATGTCCAGACGAAGGCACGGTGAGATTTGGGAAACCCTGACCCTATAAGGAATTCCCTGCCCTGACCTGACTGACACTCAAGGGCATCCTGCCCCCTAGTCCATTCAGAAACCGGGGTTGGCTCTTATTTTGCAAAGGGCATGTTGCCATTGAAAGACCACTTACTCCCCAACGCCCAATGCAGGTGATAAGAGAAAGAGGGAGAGGGAGGGAGGGAAAAAAGAAGGAAGAGAAAAGTCTTAAATCAGTTATCTAACCTTTATCTTAACAAACTAGACAAATGAATGTCTAGTTGCAAATGGAACCCAAAGTAAGAAGAAAAAAGAACATTAGATAGAGATCAGACCGTTGACAAAGATTTTTTCATGGACAAAACTTGAGTCTGGCTCCTGAACTTTCTCTTAGGCCCACTTGTGTATTTCCTTGTAAACCCCCAGTTTCAGCAGAAACCCTTCAAAATCAGTTTAACCAGAATCTCCCCCCCTTGATATCTGGCCACCTTCCATCCCTGGTGGGGTTCCTCATCTTCCACCAACCCTTAAGTGAGGTCTGTTTACCCTGGCCTGTCTTCAGCAAAGAATCCTCTCCGGTCGGTCTGCCCAGAATCCTCCACTATACCTGGTGTCCCTCACAACAACTTTCCATCCGATGCCCTTCACCTTGCTCCTTGACTAAAAATTCCAACTTGCTCATGCTATATTCTGAATTAAGCCTGGTTCTTATACTTGGGACTCCCCCTATTGCAATAATCCTGAATAAAATCTGTTTTTGTCACTTTAACTACTGTCCAGTACTGATTTTTCTTTGACAGTTTAAATCAATGAAATGGAAAACAGGTAAGAGTGAAAATTAATAAAACTGAAGGCTGGTTCACTAAGAAAATGAAAAACACTAGACTCTCTAGCCAAGCCGATCAGGACAAAGATAAGACAGAAATGACTAATACAAAGAATGACAGAGGTAAATCAGTACAGATTCTAGAGACATTAAAAGGATAGTAAGAATATTATGAACAAATTCATTCTGGTAAAGTCGATAAATCAGATAAAATGGACAATCTTATGAAAGACAATCTACCAAAGCTGACTCAACAATAAATAGATAAACGAAGTAGCTCTATATCTAACTAATAACTGAATTATAGTTTAAAAAAACTTCCTACAAGGAAGACTTCGGGCCCAGATGGTTACATCGGTGAATTCTATCAAACGTTTAAGAAATATATAATAAAACCGGGCACAAGTTCTTTCGGAAAACTGAAAAGGTTTGAGTGCCTTCCCAATTCATTTTATCAAACATTAAAATAACAGACCAATATTCTTTATGAATATAGATTCATTGGGGATCCTGGATAAAACTTTAGAAAATCGGTATCTCATCGTATCTAAATGGGATAATACATATGACCAAATGGGCTTCACCCCAGGAATGCAAAGCTGGATTAACATTAGAAAGTCAATCCATTGTAATTCACTGTATTAACAAACTAAAAAAGGAAAACCATCCCAATAGACAAAGCTAATGCAACAGACAGAATTCAGCATACATCCAAAACAAAACCATTGAGTAAAATAGGAACAGAAGATTTTCTCAACTTGATTAAAGTCACATATGAAAAAACGATAGCCAACGTCATAATGTTGAAAGGGAGACTATTTTCCCCTTAAAATTAGGAACAAGGGGCTCCTGGGTGGCTCAGTAGGTTAACTGGTTAACCGGCATACTCTTAATTTAGGCTCAGGTCTTGATTTCAGGGTCCTAGGATCCAGCCCCTCATGGGGCTCGGTGCTCAGCGAGGAATCTACTTCCTCTCTGCGTCTCCGTCTGCCCTTCCCCTCACTCGTGCTCTCTCCCGAAAATAAATTTTAAAAAATTAGGAACAAGACAGGGTTGTATGTTCTTACCACTTCTATTCAATATTGTACTGGAGGTTTGAGCCAGTATAAGGAGGCAATAAGAAGAAATACAAATGTGATGTAAGTGGACATATATATATTTAATCTTTGTCCCTAGTTCCTGAGACAAGAGCTTCTAAAACCCTTGGGATCTCCTGAGTGATGGGGAGAGAGGACCATATTTTGTTATACATAATAAGCCCCTTGGACCATACCTAAATGTATGTGAATGAAATAACCCTTGGTGGACCCCTAAATAGCTTCGGGATGGGGGCTGGTGGCCAGAGGAACCAACTAGGTAATCAGTTGTAGTTGTAACTTTTATTTTATTTTATTCCTTTAAATAAGAGACACAGAGAGGGAACCCAAGCAGGTGGAGTGGGAGAGGGAGAAGCAGGCTTCCAGGCGAGCAGGGAGCCCGATGTGGGGCTTGATCCCAGGACCCTGGAACCATGACCTGAGCCAAAGGCAGACGCTTAATGACTAAGCCACCCAGGCGCCCCCATAGTTGTAACTTTTAACCCCAGTCCCTCACCTCCAGGGAGGGATGAGTCACTGGAGATTGAGTTAATCACCTATGGCCCATGATTTAACCAACATGACTACATAGTGTTCTCTCCATGAAAATTCGTAAACTATTAGGATTCGGAGAGCTTCCGAGAGCAGCCGTGTGTTGGGAGGATAGGACACCCCAGACTCCATGGGGTCAGAAGCTGACCTTGCCCTACAGTGCCTCTCCATTTGGCTATTTGTTTGTATCTTTTATAATACCCTTTATAATAAACCGGTGAGAGTAAGTAAAGTGTGTCCTTGAGTTCCGAAAGCCATTACAGCAAGTGATCCAACCTGAGGAGAGGGACGTGGAAATCTCAATTTGTGGCTGTATTAGACAGAGTGTGGGTAACCTGGGCACTCACTACTTGTATCTGGCATCTGAGGATGGGGCCGACTTGTAGGACCGAACCCTTAACCTCTGGAGTCTATGCTAGGTCAGGATAGCGTCAGAACTGAACTGAATTATAGGAACCCCAAGTGGTGTCCTGAGAGTTAGAGAACTGGTTGTTGGGCGGGGGGGGGAGGGGGACCCACTCACTTGGCATCAAACGTGTTGTGAGCAGGAAATATTTTTATTGAAGGGCGACGGGATTAGAAAGAAAGAAGTAAAACCGCCTGTGTGTGTAGACAAAATACTCATCCGTGGAGAATTTATGGTGGAATTATAAACAATCTACTAGAGCTAATTAGTGAGGTTTGCAAAGTTTTAGGATGCGAGGGCAAGATTTTTAAAAAAATCATATAACAAGCAATAAGAAATTCAAATTAAAACCTTAGTAACCATTTACATAAATGCTAATCGTGCAATTACATACATGCTAATTTAGCGTCAAAATATGAAATATTTAGTGTTTAAAGCTGTCCAAAAATGGGAGCAATCTGTCCACTGAAGACTAAAAATAACAGTCATGAAAGAAATGAAAGAAAACCTTTTAAAATGAAGAAATACGCTATGCTCTTAGGTCAGGAGACTAAATGCTATTAAGCTACCAATTCTTTTTTTTCTTTTTTCTTTTCTTTTTTTTTTTTTTTGATAGAGTGAGAGCATGAGGGTGGCGGAGGGGCAGAGGTAGAGGGAAAGAGAGAATCCTAAGCAGGTTCCACACTCCCAGCTCAGCGCCCGACCTGGGGCTCGATCTCGCAACCCCGAGATAATGACCTGAGCCAAAATCAAGAGTCGAAACCTCCACCAACTGAGCCAGCCAGGCACCCCAAGCTGTCAATTCTTACTTGATAAAATTCCCCGCAATCTCAATCAAAACTTCATCAGGATTTTCCATAGAAACTGGCAAACTGATGTAATAATTTATATAATAATAATGCAAGGAACCTATCTGGTCGGGGGAGGGTACCAGCTACAAAGGGAAGCCAGAGAACTTTCAGGATAATGGAACCATTAAGCAACTTGATTGTGGTGGTGGTTACATGACGGCACGTGACTATCCCAACTCATCCAAGTTTACCCTTAAATGGGTGCTGTTTATCGTTCGAACATAACTCAAAGCCTGGAAGAGTTAATTTTGGAATGGGGGGAAGAATAAAGGCATGAAAATGAAGCCGACGAAAAAAATAGGCAAGGATGAATTTCAGAAACATCCAAAACTTGTACGAGGAAGAAAAGTTAAGGTTCGGTGCACCCGCACTGTATTGACAGCGTCGGAATGTTGCCAATAAAATACTGATCTGCCCCAAACTGTGATGTGCCTACATTAGGAGGGCTTGAGGAAGAGGAAATGGGACAGTCACCTGTCAAATGGCAAGAGGGTAGGTAAGACTGCATGTAAATCAAAGGTCAAAAATAGCACTCTACACCTGAAACTAATGTGATGCCGTGTGTCAACTATACTTCAATAAAAAATAGCATTACAGGGGCGCCTGGGTGGCTCAGTGGGTTAAAGCCTCTGCCTTCAGCTCCGGTCATGATCTCAGGGTCCTGAGATCGAGCCCCACATCAGGCTCTCTGCTCAGCAGGGAGCCTGCTTCCTCCTCTCTCTCTATCTGCCTCTCTGCCTACTTGTGATCTCTCTCTGTCAAATAAATAAATAAAATCTTTAAAAAAAAAATAGCATTACAAGCATATTGTTTAGACAACTATAAAAGTGCTTACAAGGGCAATGGGATCCAGGGATGGAGATGAAGGGTCGGGGGGCCGAATTTCCCATCTAGAGACTTCCTTAACTTCTAAAGCTGTGCTAATATATTTATTTGACCAAAAGAAAAATAATTTAAACATTAAAATGCTTGAGGTGAGGAGGATGCTTGGCTGGCTCAGTCAGTAGAGCATGTGACTCTTGGGTCGTGAGTTCGAACCCCACACTAGGTGTGCAGATTACCAAAAAAATAAATAAACTTAAAAACAATGCTTGGTTGAATACTCGGTTGATGTTATCTATATTCCTAATTAATAAAAGCACTGAAGGCCATTTTTCCCCCCATAGGTTTTTACTGTTAATTTTTTCTTTAATTCAGAAATCATTTTGGTGATAAAATTCCTTTTTTAAAAAAATATTTTATTTATTTATTTGACAGAGAGAGAGAGAGAGAGATCACAAGTAGGCAGAGAGGCAGGCAGAGGGAGAGGGGGACACAGAGGGAGAGGGAGAACACCTCTACCCAACTTCACATTTGTGTTCTTTTTTCTATTTTTTTTAAAAGGTGCATTCTGAAAACACATCTTTTAAAAATTTTGCTTTGTGTATCACCTACAAATCCCGACTTAGAAATACACACCCAATGGCTCAGTTGGTTAAGCGACTGCCTTCAGCTCAGGTCATGATCCCGGAGTCCCGGGATCGAGTCCCACATCGGGCTCCCAGCTCCATGGGGAGTCTGCTTCTCCCTCTGACCTTCTCCCCTCTCATGCTCTCTCTCGCTCTCTCTCTCAAATAAATAAGTAAAATCTTTAAAAAAAAAGAAAAAGAAAAAGAAATACACACCCAAGGTGGCTCAATCAGTTAAGCCTCTGCCTTTGGCTCAGGTCGTGATCCCAGGGTCCTGGGATCGAGTCCCGCATCGGGCTCCCTGCTCGGCAGGGAGCCTGCTTCCTCCTCTCCCCCTGCCTGCCGCTCTGCCTACCTGTGCTCTCTAACTCTCTGTCAAATAAATAAATAAAATCTTAAAAAAAAAAGAAAAACACACCCAAGTTCTAAGAGCCATTAGATACCACTTAGATGACAACACCCACTCCCCGTCCCCGGGACCCCTACCCCGTCTACAGGTCAGAATTATCAAGGCAGTGGCTCTGGTTTCCAATGCTGGGGCCGCAGATTAAAACACGGATTTGAGGCTCTGTTCTTAATAATTACTTTCTTAATGAACAAAGCAAACTATGTATTTGAGAGAAGAAAGAGCGCGGGGCCCTGGAACCTTAAGGATTCCACAAGAGAGTCAGGGCAGGAGCAAAGCGTACAAAACAGAGCTGCTAAGAATGGAGGTGGGCCAATTTCACTGGCTTCGCGATTTTTCTGCAGGTCCGCTTTGGGCCGACGGCAAGAGATGAGGTCGACTCTGTGACACAAGACATACTTGAGGCAACTGGAAGCGACAAGTCTGAGCAGCAAAGGGAGTTCCTCTCACACAGAGACAGCTGTGTCCAGAGAGAAGAGGAACAAAGAGCGGTTGGCATGTGTGTCTCTAGCGGAGCTATGGGGAGTCCACCCTAGGGACCCCCAAACTTGGCAACTATTGCCACCTGGAGTCCTAAGAGAGTCCCGACCTCCAGGGAACGAAGAGCTATTTCTTTGCTCCCAATCCTCCAAGCCAGACCTGGGAGAGCCCCACTGTCTAACTCCAAATGTTCTCCTCCGGCGAGAAAAGGTTCCTCAGTCCTCAAAGCTGAGACCCCCCCGCAATCATCCAGGGTCAAGCAAGGAGCCAGTGGAGACGGGGGTCCCATGACCGCATCTCCACATCTCACAGCAGCAGAGAAGGGTAAGAAGGGCAGGGGACCTTCAACAGACAGATTCACGCAGGCGCACAGTTGGACCTCCGCAAAAAACAGCCCCGCGAAATCCCGCTGCACCCGAGGAAGCGCGAAGGGGACACACGTCTTGGTTTGACCCGTACAAGCCTTTCTCTTTTCAGGGCGTGCTGCCCTGGGCAGGACAGAACTAGAAAGCAGCAGCGGGAGACGAAGGAGAGAGCTAAGGTCAGTGGTGCCAGGATCAGTGACTGCGGGCTCCTAAAAATCCTGCCCCGAAGCCACCCTCCCTCCCCCACCCTGCCAGACTCTTCTGGAAGCCATTCCAGACCCTCCCCTGCTGCCCCGACTCTGCACCTCCCCAGCAGCTGCTTCCCTAGGTTTGGTCATCCACTGTTGCCTGTGCCCGCGGAATCGAGGTGTCCCAGAGGGAGGCTACTTGGATGCCACAAGGGGCCCCAAGGAGGGGACTCGGCTGGGGACCGGGCTCCAAGCAGCTTCGGTTCGGAGGTCCAGGACCACAAACCCTCAGACCTGTGTCCGAGGGCTCAGAGACGGCCACACAACCAACACGACTCCCGAGAGATCGGGGCAGGAAACCAGCGATGGGCGCGGTCATTCCAAGGGCGCCGGACACTGCACGGGAGACTGAATGAAAGTCCAGGGGTGGGAGGTGGAGAGCCACTCAGAGGAAGAGGAATTCAGTGGGGGGCTACCATGATGATGTGGCTGGTTCCCTGGGGAGTCTCGATTTTAGGGGTGCAAACCATGAAATTGCAACCTTTTTTTTTTTTTTTGCTGTAACCGACACTCCCAATGCTGGGAAATAAACTCTACACCAGGAAGCGTGGGATACTTTGGGCTTGTTTTACTCAGTCTTTGGCCTTCGTAGCCATCCAGAGGCAGTCGGAAGAATCTCACTTGATACCCCGTTGTCCCTCTTTTATCTTTTCCTCTGTTTCCATTTTGGGAAACCACCTGTCTTTACATCCCGAACATTCACCTGTGCTGGGCAGCCACTGTCCTCAGCATCTACAGTCCACGGTAACCAGGTTCCTTCTAGAACATCTTCAAGCTTCTGTCTAGTACTGTTGCACCTACTACCTATGATCCGGGAAATAGTCCAGGTAATAAACCACATCCAACCTCAGCGATTGATTGATTTTACTGATTGAAATCTCGCAGTGATAGGCACCTCGCTGTCTCCATTTTATGTATATCCTACAACCAACTTCCTAGGAACATTCCCTACAAGGTCCTCTGGCCCAGCCACTGACACATCGCAAACCAGTTCCCTGCCTCTCTTTCTCCCTTTTCTCCCCTCAGGCCTTTGCTGTCTCGAGTAACGAACGCATCCCCTCTCCTTTACTATTCCAACACCAAACATTCTTCCAATCCTGTAACGATTTCTCAATCCTGGGATTATGTGTTGGAGGTAACACATGAATTCGCCCTTTCCCCATCGGTAAATCCCTTCTGTCCAGTAGCAAAAAAGAATCTGACTGTATTATTGGGTACGTATATGCTATATACGACTATACCGTTTTCAAACGTCTACCTGTCTGTGTTCTATCAGAAATCAGAGGAATGTTTCACCCGGCACCCTGAATAGCACGCTTAGGACAGCCTTCCCAACAGCTGTGATCCATGGTCAGGTCAGCCTCGTAGCGGCTAAAATGTTAGGGGCAAACCCCCAACCAGATGTTTCCAAACCCACGAGTGCTCCCTAATCCGGGAAAATATGAATGCTGCAGAGAACATTAGCAGGTCTGTAATACAGCACTTAGTACAGAGCCTGCCACATGGTTAAGCTGTTCTAATAAATGGTTAGCTCATCAAAAAAAAAACCACGCAGAGAAAAAAGCACTTCACTCTATTTGGATATCTAACTTTTACTGTCTCATGAGTTTGGAAATATCACTTAACTCTCCCGAACCAGGGTAGTATCTGTTAAACGGATAAAGTATCTGTTGAGTGAAATTAAGTATCGAAATTATTACGCTAGGTTAAATACTACATGTGAAAGTATCGATACAGGATACTCGGTAAATAACAGTGGAACAGATAAAACTACAGCCCTCGGTAACTAAACACGCTTGAAATTAAGGGGGGTTTTTCTGCAAAACGATCATTCATCTTCAGTTTTCTCAACTATATGGAGAAACTATTCCAAAATCTATTTGCTCAAATGATCTGACCCTGTGATGACATTTTCCGCTCCCCCCGCAGATATGGACGGACACAACCAGTCAACAGTCACAGAATTCCTTCTCCTGGGACTCTCTGGGCGGTCAGAGCAGGAGGACGTTCTCTTTGGGCTGTTCTTGGGGATGTACTTGGTCACCATCCTCGGGAACTTGCTCATCATCTTGGCCATCACCGGGGACAGCCATCTCCACACTCCCATGTACTTCTTCTTGGCTAACCTCTCCTGTGTCGACATCTGCTTTTCATCCGTCACAACCCCCAAGATGCTGGTGAATCACATACTGGGAAGCAAGTCTATCTCTTCCGTGGAATGCATGATCCAGATCTACTTCTTCATCACTTTCATCAACATGGATGGGTTCCTCCTGAGCGTGATGGCCTATGACCGGTACGTAGCCATCTGCTCCCCACTCCGCTACACCGCGATCGTGAGGCCCAAGCTCTGCATCCTTCTGGTGGTGGCATCTTGGCTTGTGACAAACCTGCATGCTCTCCTGCACACTCTTCTCATGGTCCAACTCACGTTCTGTTTCGATAACGCCGTGCATCACTTTTTCTGTGACCCCTACGCAATTCTAAAGCTGTCTTGTTCTGACACTTTTATCAATGACCTGACGGTGTTCACTGTGGGCGGACTGATATTTCTGACGCCACTTACCTGTATCATCCTCTCGTATGCTTATATCCTCTCCAATGTCCTGAAGTTGCCATCCGCCCGCGGAATAAGGAAAGCCCTGTCCACGTGTGGATCCCACCTCACTGTGGTCTCCCTCTTCTATGGGGCCATCCTGGGGGTCTATATGCGCCCTTCGTCCTCCTACTCCGTCCAAGACACGGTGGCCACTGTCATCTTCACAGTGGTGACTCCCCTGGTCAATCCCTTCATCTACAGTCTGAGAAATCATGACATGAAGAGAGCCTTAAGGCAACTAATCTCAGATTCTAGAATTAGGAAATTTTAGAGCTTGGAAGATTTTTGGATGATATATATATATCATTTGAAATATATATATATATATATATATATATATTAATGATTAGAGGACCTGAGTCCCAGGATAGGTCTAAACTCACTCATGACTACTCCTCTAATTGAGGATATGTGGACATGCTCATATTTTTAGTATCAGGCTGGTATTTGCTCTTAAGTCATAAAAGCATTAGTTTGGGGTGCATGGGTGGCTCGTTCATTGAGCATCTGCCTTCAGCTCAGGTCATGATCCCAGGGTCCTGGGATTGAGCCTCGCATCAGGCTTCCTACTCAGCGGGAAGCCTCCTTCTCCCTCTCCTGCTCCCCGCTGCTTGTGCTCCTGCTCTTGCTACTAAAATAAAAGCATTGGTTTGTTATCTATAAAAAAAGGGTGGATTCTAAAACACTCATTTTACATACAACAAAAACTCAGGACAAATGGTGTATTTGGATATTTTTGGGTGGTTCCTGCAACCCCATGAGACAGTGGCCACCAGAGTGATCTGGGAACTTCAGAGGACTTTGGGGCCGG
This sequence comes from Nasua narica, assembly GCA_028533885.1. Lineage (NCBI taxonomy): Eukaryota > Metazoa > Chordata > Mammalia > Carnivora > Procyonidae > Nasua > Nasua narica. The sequence continues at coordinate 7,554,748 of CM052809.1, read as the reverse complement.
CTCTGCTCAGCATCAAAGTGAGGCCCTCTTGGCCTCCCATTAGAAGATGTTAAAATTATTCCCAATTTAGTGAGTCACAGAAAGGTTACTGTTACCAGGACTGCACAACTAGTAATTGTTGATTACGATACGGTCCTGTGTACTCTCAAGGTCATTGGTCATTACTGACTTGGGCAATTTTCCCCCCTCTATCCTAGGCTCCAGGCAAATCTGGACCTCTCACAGAACCCTGCCCCTACACGGCTCCTCTCCCCCGCTACCATTCTAAATTTTTGGTGCTTTGCTGTCCAGTATGGGTGTCAGGAAGCTTCAGATAGTAAAGTAGCTAGACTTCCTCATGGAGCTCTTGGCATCCCTTCAAGTTTAAATGGGCTGAGACACAGGTTCCCTCGATGCTGAAGTGTCGGGAGTTACTACAGCACCTTAGGGACATGAAAATATGAATCACAGGATTTGGGTGGGGACCCAGGACTTCTGATGCAAAGTCAAGTTTGTTCTACTCCATGAGGCCAAGTGTCCAAGAGTCCCAGCTTCTTCCCCTACTCTACATCTGAAGGTTGGGAACCCATAAGTCAGTTCCCATCCCCTTTTCCCTGGTGTCCAAAGGTCACTCCCCTAATGTCCAGTGGCCAGTCTTCAGTACCCCGCCCCTCACTGGCCTTCTTGCCTCTCGCTTCTCTCCTTTCTCAATCTCCTCCGATCTCATGGGTCATCAGTACTCCTCATGCTCACCATCAGCTCCTTTCTGACTTGGGCCCAACACTGACCAACCCTTCCCTTGACCACAGCAACAGGCTTATGGTGGATGGCTGCCGCCTGCATCTCCCTGCCCTTATCTATCCTGCATACAGGATCTATGTAATCCTCCTAAACCACCGACTGTATCCCGTCGGCCAGTCTGCATACAAAGCAATGAAGAAGCCAGGATAAATCCGAATATTACCGCTGAATGTGAGGCCTAACGTGACTTGGCCTCAAGCCAGCCCCATGATTTTGTCATCAACTCACATACCCACCTGTTCCATGACTTGCCTCTTCTAATTTTTTTTCTCTTTCCTTCATTCATTCTCTGCTGGAAGACTGCCCTGATTTTCAAAGACTCTAAGAGTTGTGCATTGCCCTAAACTTCTTTACCGATCCCGTCCCACAGACCTGTACTGAGCACATAACCTAGTGCTTCTCAGATGTAGTAAATGAAGTCCCCAATGTATATCGGTGCCGGTGGAAACCTGACTATATGTGATAAACCTAATGCATTTTCCTGAACTCTGAGTCTGATTTGAGTAGTTTAGTGTAAATGTCTGAGATATAATAACATAGACGAATGTTGGTGTTTAAGGTTATGTGACTCATTTTACACTCATCATATTCTTTGCGTTAATGTCTATCCGCACACATGTCTCATTACATTATTGGTCATTACATTACACACTTATTTCAAGAAAGTACTGTAGATTATGCATGGGCCTATCCCCTACAATGCTTAGTAGAGTTTTTGTTCGTCCCAAATAATCTTGTGTTGATAAGTCATTGACGATGGGGTGGTAGGCAATCTAATGGAAAACCGGAAACTGAACATTCCTAAACACAAAAAATCAGAGCAGTAGAATTTTTGCATCTAGAGAACTAGAGTACTGCCAAATTTACTCCGGAACATGGGAATATTTCACTGAATTCTGGGACGCAAAGAGGCAGCAGGGTTGAATGGAAAAGAACCATGGTTTGGGATATAGTTTTCTTCCTCAGTCCCTCTCTCCCTCAACTCTCAAAAGTTGGGTATGAGAAGGAGGATGAAGGAGGGGGATGAAGGTAGAGGCAAGTCAATGAACATTCTAGATGGTGCCGAGTCAAAGGGAAAATCACTCTCTATCCTCATGGTCCCTACCAATTCTTCTGGGGAGAAGTTATCATTCACCATACAGCAAGCTTGCCTTAAAGGGGAAAAGAATTCTCTAAAATGTCAGCAGCATGGTTTGAGCAGAAAGAGGAAATGCCTCCTTCTTGCTCGGACTGGCCCTGGTATGAGAGGCTATGTGCTGGTCAATTTTACCCTAGCCGCAGGTCTTCAATCCTTCTAATTCTGGGGACCACCTTCTACTGGAATCTTCACTGGCTCTTTGCATTACATTTCACGGGCCAACTACACAAGGGGACTGCAGGGGAGATAGGGAAAGGAGTTTATTCTGGGGGCCTGAGCAGAATCAGCTTTTGTTGGGGCTTCCTGCACATGAAGCACTCATAGGACACGAACTCATGAACTTCTGAACTTGTAAATTAAAGCGCAGCATCATTTGGAGCCGATGGTGCCCTCTTCCCTACAGAGGCAGACGCAGGGCTGGGCTGGCAGAGTCCTCCCTGGAGTAGCCGGGAACTCAGGACTATGTCTGTGAATGCACCCTCCAGGGTCTGCTCCCTGCAGCTGGGGTCCCCACAGACACCATCCCCCCTCCTCATAGGCAACTTCCACCGAGCACTAATTAGCCACGAGGGGCCATCTCTTTGTAAGCAACTGAAACAACTAGCAGAGAAAAGTTTGACTCTAGCTCAGTGAATGTTGAAAGAGAGGCTCATCCCTCTTCCCAGCATATTTCCCCAGACACTGCTCCCCCAGCGGAGCAGGGACCGCTTCGTGTTGTGGCCATTGCAATGAGATGTTTTTCAGGTTCATGGACCTTTCCCAAGGATTTCCCACAGACCTTCCAGGAGAGCCTAGCAGTGTCTCTTATGAGCTGGAGCCTTTCCCTGAGTATTGTAAGTTGCTGTCCTGCCTGTAGTATCTGGTCGACCTGTGTTTGAGGGCAGAAGCTAAGCTTCACGTGGACTTTGTTTCTCACGATGTCAATCAGCCTTCAGCAGATAACTTTGTTCTGGCCATGAGCTTTTATCGCATGAAATATTAAAAACTGGTTGACTAATCCAAATAACCAAAAGACACACGAAAAAGTGTTCAACCTCACTTGGCATCAGAGAAATACAGATCAAAACCACAGTGAGATACCACCTCACACCAGTCAGAATGGCTAAAGTTAACAAGTCAGGAAACGACAGATGTTGGTGAGGATGCGGAGAAAGGGGGAACCCTTCTACACGGTTGGTGGGAATGCAAGCTGGTACAGCCTCTCTGGAAAACAGGATGGAGGTTCCTCAAAAAGTTGAAAACAGAGCTACCCTATGACCCAGCAATTGCACTACTGGGTATTTATCCTAAAGATACAAATGCAGTGATCTGAAGGGGCATGTACACCCCAATGTTTACAGCAGCAATGTCCACAATAGCCAAACTATGGAAAGAGCTTAGATGTCCATCAACAGATGAAGGATACACACACACACACACACACACACACACACACACACACACACAATGGAATACTATGCAGCCATCAAAAAACCCCGAAATCCTGTCATTTGCAACGACGTGGATGGAACTAGGGGGTATTATGCTAAGCAAAATAAGTCAATCAAATAAAGACAATTTTCATCTGATCTCTCTGATATGAGGAATTTGAGAGGCAGGGTGGGTGGTCATTGGGGGTAGGGAGGGAAAAAGTGAAATAAGATGGGATTGGGAGGGAGACAAACCATAAGAGACTCTTAATCTCAGGAAAAAAACTAAGGGTTGCTAGGGGGTGAGCAGGGAGGGATGGGGTGGCTGGGTGATGGACACTGGGGAGGGTATGTGCTATGGTGAGCGCCATGAATTGTGTAAGACTGATGATTCACAGACCTGTACCTCTGAAACAAATCATACATTATATGTTAATAAAAAAAAACCTGGTTGTCTAATTGATGAACTCTGACTCCTAATAAATCTGCTTATCTAAACACAACTCAATATTAGAAAAACAAACAGAAATACAAAGGATTATAAGAGACTACTATAAAAAATTATATGTCGACAAATGTGCCAACCCAGGAAAAATGGATAAACTTCTAGAAATATAAGATCTTCCAAGGCTGAATCAAGAAGAAATAGATTTATCTGAACAGACCAATTACTAATAAAATTGAATCAATAATCAAAAAACTTCCAACAGACAAAAGTTTAGGGCATTTATTCCCTCAAACATTTAAGGAGTTAATACCTATCATTCTCAAGCTATTCCAAAAAAATTGAAGAGGAAGGAATGCTTCCAAATTCATTTTATGAGGCCAGCACTACCCTGATATCAAAACCATACAAAGACAACACACACAAAAAAGGAAAATGACGGGCCAATATCCATGATGAATACAGATGCAAAAATCCTCAATAAACTATTAGTGAACTGAATTCAACAATACATTCAAGAGATAATACACAAGGAACAGGTGAGATTTATTCCAGGGATGCAAGAATGGTTCAATATCCACAAATTACTCAACAAGATACACCACATTAACAAAAAATAAAAATCATATAATCATCTTTTTTTAAAGATTATTTATTTATTTATTTGACAGAGTGAGAGAGAGAGAGAGAGAGATCACAAGTAGGCAGAGAGGCAGGCAGAGAGAGAGAGAGGGAAGCAGGCTCCCTGCTGAGCAGAGAGCCCCATGCGGGGCTCGATCCCAGGACCCTGAGATCATGACCTGAGCCGAAGGCAGAGGCTTAACCCACGGAGCCACCCAGGTGCCCCAAATCATATGATCATCTTAATAGATGCAGAAGCAAGTATTTGATAAAATTCAACATCCATATATAATAAGAACTCTCAAGAAAGTGGGTATAGAGCAAACATATCTCGACATAATAAAGGCCATATATGACAAACAGAGAGCTAACTTCATACTCAGTGGGGCAAAGCTAAAAGCTTTTCCTCTAAAATATGGAAGATAAGGATGTCCACTCTCAATCCTAGCCAAAGCAATCAGACAATAAAAAGAAATAAAAGCCCCCCAAATTAGAGAAGTAAAACTGTCGCTAGTTGAAATGACCTGATACTATATATAGAAAACCCTAAGGACTCTACCCAAAAACTTTAGAACAAATGATTTCAGTCATTTCAGAACACAAAATTAATATACAGAAATCTACTGCATCTCTATATGCTAATAATGAATGCCCAGAAGGAGAAATTAAGAAAAAAAAATCCCACTTACAATTGCACCAAAAAGAATAAAACACCTAGGAACAAATTTAGCCAAAGAGGTGAAAGACCTGTGCTCTAAGACTATAAGACAGTGCAGATAAAAATTGAAGATGATACGAATAAATGGAAAGATATATGGTGTTCATGGATTAGAATAATATTGTTACAACATTCATACTACCCAACGCAATTAACAGATTCAAAGCAATCCTTATTTTTCACAGAAGTAGAACAAATAATCCTAAAATTTGTATGGAACCTCAAATAGTCAAAGCAATCTTGAGAGAGAAGAACAAACCTAGAGGCATCACGCTCCCCGATTTCCAATTATACTACAAAGCTAGAGTAATCAAAACAGTATGGTACTGGCCCAAAAACATAGATAAGACATAAACACACAGAAAAGTAGAACAGACTAGAGACCCCAGAAATAAACCCACATTTATATGGTCAATTAATCTTTGATAAAGGAGGCAAGAATATACAAAGGGGAAAAGACGGTCTCTTCAATTAATAGTATTGGGAAAAAACAACTACATGCCAAAGAATGAAACTTTCTTACACCAAATATAAAATATAAACTCAAAATGGATTAAAGATTTAAATACAAGAGTGGAAACTGGAAAACTCCCAGAAGAAACAAAGGCAGGAAGATCTTGGACATTGATCTTAGCAGTATTTTATTTTTTTTTTTTGCAGTTGTCACCTCAGGCAAGGGCAACAAAAGCAAAGGTAAACAAATGGGGCTCCATCAAATGAAAAAGGTTTTGCACAGTGAAGGGAACCATCAACAAAATGAAAAGGCAACCTACTGAGTGGGAGGCAATACTTGAAAATATAACCAATAAGGGATTAACACCCAAAATCGATAAAGAACTCATACAACTCAATATCGGAAAAACAAACAATCCAATTTAAAAATGGGCAAAGGACCTGAAGAGACTATCTCTGAAGAAGACACGTAGATGGCCAACAGACACATGAAAATATGCTCAACATCACTAATTATCAGGGAAATACAAATCAAAAGCACAATGAGATATCATCTTGAACCTGTCAGAATGGCTATTATCAAAAAAACCAAGAAGAAAAGGTGTTGGTGAGGACATGGAGAAAAGGGAGCCCTGTGCTCTGCTGGTGGGAATGTAAATTGGTGCAGCCACTGTGGAAACTAGTACAGAGGTTCCTCAAAAAGTTTAAAGTATATGGGGCGCCTGGGTGGCTCAGTCGTTAAGCGTCTGCCTTCGGCTCAGGTCACGATCCCAGGGTCCTAGGATCGAACCCCACGTCAGGTTCCCTGATCTGCAGGAGGCCTGCTTCTCCCTCTCTCACTCGCCCTGCTTGTGTGTCCCTCTCTCGCTGTGTTTCTCTGTCAAATAAATAAATAAAATCTTAAAAAAAAAAAAGTTTAAAGTATAAATACCAGGTAATCCAGCAATTCCACTTCTGCGTATTTAACTGAAGGGAAAAAAAACCCCACTAAATCAAAAAGTTATATGCACCCCTAGGTTCATTTCAGTATTATTTACAATAGTGAAGAAAGGGAAACAACTTCCATGTCCAACAATAGATGAATGGATAAAGAAGATGTGGAATACATATTTAATGGAATATTTCTCAGCCATAAAAAAAAATCTGTGGCAAAATGGATGAACTGAGATGATATTATGGTAAGTGAAAGAAGTCAGACGACATTTATCATGATGATCACCTCCTTATATAAATGTAAGGCTGTACACATCAACTACGCTTCAATTAAAAAAAAAAAGAACACCCAATTATCAGTATGCACTCCTGCACAAGTCTTTTTTTTTTTTTTAAAGATTTCACCTATTTCTTTGACAGAGAGAGAGAGAGACCACAAGCAGGCAGAGAGGCAGGCAGAGAGGGGGAAGCAGGCTCCCCGCCGAGCAGAGAGCCCGATGCGGGGCTCGATCCCAGGACCCCGAGATCATGACCCGGGCCGAAGGCAGAGGCTTTAGCCCACTGAGCCACCCGGGCGCCCCATTCATGCGGAAGTCTTCACGTATTCACAGGCATCTGCGAATCCTCAAAAAACTCATAAAAGAGGTAGACCAGTGTATACAGGATGTTTACAGCAGCATGATGCTTTTTCGAAAACTTTTTATTGTGGTAAAATACAAGTAACATAAAATTTACCATCTTAACTATTTTTAAGCGTACGGGTCAGTGGTCTTAAAGTCATTCAGAGTGTTCTACAACCATCGCCACCATCCCTCTTCAGAACTCTTCATCTTGCAGAACTCAAACTCTATACCAGTTAAACAGTAATTCCCGTTTCCCCTGCTGCCCACCCCCCCACCGCGACCACCATTTTACTTTCCACAGAGTCACACACTATTTGTCTTTCTGTGACTGGCTTAGTACAGCAGCACGTTTTCTTAAAAATTATTATTACTCTGGGCGCCTGGGTGGCTCAGTTGGTTGGGCGACTGCCTTCGGCTCAGGTCATGATTCCGGAGTCCCGGGATCGAGTCCCATACCGGACTCCCGGCTCTGCAGGAAGTCTGCTTCTCCCTCTGACCTTCTCCCCTCTCATTCTCAGTCTCTCTCACTCTAATAAATAAATAAAATCTTTTTAAAAAAATTATTATTACTCTGATCTGAAAAACAAAAACAACAAACCTGGAGATACAATCACTATCTACCCTATCGTGAGCCCTCTGATTAATGTGAGACAAAGGATTTTTAGTTTGTCTTCAGTTTGCTTCCTGCTTCTTGTTCTACTGTGTCTCTTTGCTGGCCTTCTCATGGGTTACTCTAACGTTTTCAGAATTCCGTCCTGATTTATGCAGTGTTTTAGAGTATATCACTTGGTATAATTTTTTTGGCAGTTGCTCTAGATATAACAGTATACATACGTAAATTAGCAGTCAGCCAAGTGCAGAAACCGTACTTTCATTTAGGACCCTTTGTTTCCCCACTTTTAAAATGTAATTGTCTTAAGTATTCCCACTGTATACATGGAGAACATCAAATGGTGTTATTTTTGGCTTTGGTGTTATTTTGGCTTCAATCATCAGCCATGTCTGAAGTAGGACAGTATAATATCCCTATTTTCCCATTCTGATGTTCTTTTCTTTCAACAGTTTCAAGCCTTTGTCGTTAACCATTGACTTTGTTTAGAATATTTCCTTTAGTTTTTCCTTAAGGATAGGTTTGCTGACAATACTCTTAGTTATCTTTTGGAAAAATGTCTGTATTTCCCTTTTATTCCTGAATATGTTCACTGGATAGAGGATTCATTGCTGATAGTTCCTTTCGTTCCACTTGAGAAAAATATGCAACTTCCTCGGGCTTCCATGGGTGAGATTGGGGCAGGATGGTGGTTTCTCCATTGGTGTTTGGTTGAAGGAAGGTGGGTGTTACCAACAAAGTTTTCTGGCCACCCTTTTCCTGGTTTTGACTAAGGGGAACAGGCTTAGAGCTTCTTTGTTCTGTGTCTCTTGGAGGGTCCAGATGGAAGCTTCTAGAACACATTAGTTGAGAGATACGGGAGGTGAGAAGGAGAAGAAGGGAATTTACTACCATGTTGCTCCTCAGCCCTGAAGTTCCTCGAAGTTTGCCTTCTTATGCTTGTTTATTCGGAGCCTTCTTATGATTGTTTATTTATGTCAGGGATTTTAGTTGTAAGAGGGATCATATAGGAGGAATGGTGGTCATCTGTTCTGGCTCAAAAGCCCTGATATTTTATTATGAAAAATTTCAAACACAAAGTGAAACTGAAAGAATTTTATAGTCAACACACATACACTATCACCTAGATTCTACTATTAATAGGAAAAGGGGTCTACTTCTCAACTTGAGTGGATATTTTTCAGGGGTTTTCTCTTTATAATTATGTGTCATTATTAGATTATATGTTCTAATTGCTTTTCTGTATATTTCACATTTTGCAAAATATGAAAAATATGACTCTATTTTTGTTTCATACACACAACTGTGTGTAAGCACACACAATAGTATATATGAATAGATGTAATCAGTATTTATTACTATTTCTTCATTCCACATACTCTGTGTAAATTTCTTATAATTTTCACAATCAGGTAAACAACAAACGACTTTTCTCTTTACAAAATTATGCATATGCAGTATTTAAAAATGACCAAAATTTTGAACGTTTCAATAAAGTACGTATACAGGCAATTTATATCAGAAACTATCTAAATGGCTCAATAAATATAAGATCATATTTAATTTCACAGGCACTCAAAATCAGATATAAAAAACTTTCCCTCTTGAATAAACAAAAGCTTTAAAAAAAAGGATTAAAAACAAAACAAAACCAACCCAAGTCGGCATGGTTAGGCACAGCACATATTATCGCCAACTACTTATGGAAATAAAAATTGTAAAAGCTTCCAGGAAGGCAACTAGGCAACGGGCTCAGAACAGCACCAGTCCTTGATCCAGTCATTCAACTCAAGAAATTTAAAGTAAGAAAATAATCTTCAAAGATATAGGTACGAGAATATTAATGGAGCAAAAAATTGGAAATAACAATAGACGTTAAATAAACTAAATTTAGTTAAATATATTTAACTAGATATAATGGTATACATACAATAGGCGTTAAGTAAGCTTAGTTTATATATTATATAGTATATATGTTATATATATTTAAACTTAAATAGTTAAGCCAAATAACTAAAATAGTTGAATAAAAACTTATTTAACTATTAGTTTATTTAAATATTTACCTATTAGCTTATTTAACTATTTTTGTTAAACATGTTTAACTAAAAATTTTAATTAGCCATAACGGGATGCACTGAAGCCATTCAAAACAATCCTGAGGGAGAGTATCTATGGGGAAATTCAAACGTTCGAGATACATTCCTATGTGGGGAAAAAAACCACAGTAGGTTACAGTGGCTATCTGCAAGATTCCATTTTGCTAAAAGGAGGTAGGCAGCAAATGTTCACCAAAACGTTAACCACTTTTGGGCGGTGGCATCGGGTGCATTTTTCTTTCTTTCTTTTTTTCTATTTATAAAACCTCCCCAATGGGACATGGTCCCATTACGAAGAAAAGAGAACCCCTGGCTTCACCGCCCCTGGAATGCCTCTGCCCGCCCCCCCGCCGCTGAGGCAGGGCTGCCAGGGGACCCCTCCTCTCACTTTTCCCAACGCGCCCAGATGCCACCACTCTGCTTTCCTCTGGTTTTTCCCCATAACGCTTATCTTCTAAAATGTTACAGAAGTACGTTCATGGCTTACTGTCTGCTCCCTACCAACTCCCCCCAAAAAGTTCTCGAAAGCAATGACCTTTGTTTTGTTCACTGATTCCCAACCACTTATGGCAGCGCCTGCCACAAGAAGGTGCTCGAAACACTGGCTGAATGACCAAAGGGGAAATAGGTTCATTCTCGGCGGTTGTCTACTTGCCTTACTGTCATTTATGCAGATGCACAGCTACAAGACACTGGCCTCGGCGAACCTCCATTTCCTTCACCGGGAGTCAGAAGCCAGAGACCTCGCAGCCCAGGCGGTGTGACCACGAGCCCGGAAGCGGGAGCTCGGCACGTGACACGCTCGCCCGGCCCCGCCTCGCAGACGGGAGCGGAGAACTACACTTCCCAGAAAGCTTAGGTCTCTCGTGGACTACATTCCCCAGGGGCATGAGCGGCCGTCCCTAACTCGCCCCCTGCCCCGCCCCTCTGGACAGCCGGCTTCTGCAGCCAGCGGCTCTGGGCCTGAGTTCAGCGCAGGTATCGCGCGAGGAGGGGTCCCGACCCCGGGCGGCTCTCCGTCGGGGCAGTGCGGGAGCCTCCGCCTGCGGACCACGGCCAGGAGGCGCAGCCCCGGGAACGCCGAGGCCTGGGCGAGGTGAGCGGCGGAGGGTCGGCGGAATGCGGGACGGAGGGAGGACCGGGGCCTCGGGAGATGCAGCGCCGGGGCGCGGGGCACAGGCCCGAGAGACGCGAGCGGGGCCTTTGTGGGCGCGGGCGGGGGGGCCAAGAGCCCGCAGCCCCGATGTGCCCGCCTGCCCCGCACCGGCCAGCCGGCGGACGCGCCCCTGACCGCGGCAGGTCGGGCACTTGTTCCCACCCGCCCAAGCCCCGGTCACCCTCCTGCTCCCTCCGGACCCGTGCCCGGCGCGCTCCCTGCCGGGCCCTGCCGGCGTTTGGATTTGCTCCCGGCTGTCAGAGAGCAGGAGAAACGGTGCTTCCGCCCCTCCCCGGCGCCGCTGCCCTCCGGGCTGCAGGCGCAGAGATGTGTTTTCCCATAGAAGTGAGTTGCCGGCTCCAGCCCCCCATCCCGCCCCAGGGCAGAACCTGGACTGGAACCCAGGTTTTCGGTCTCTGCGCCTGCTCCTCCAGACGGCAGCCCTCTGGCCGCAATCGGAAAACTGCTGTCATCCCTTTCCGAAGCAGTTTCCTCTAAAAACCTGGAAGGAGACTCCTTGACAGGAGGGGGAGGAGTCGGATGGTTCCTGCTTGAGGTGGAGAAAAGTTGTTCCCTGCGGGCGGTGAGGTTAGAGAGGTGCGGATCCCGGTGCACCCTCACTGGCCGTGTGCCCTGGGGCAAGTGGCTCCCACTCTGCCCTCAGTTTCCAGATGTGTAAAATGGGCGTGGACAATGGCAGCTGTGCTTCGGGACTGAACGGTGTGGGCGGTGCCTGGCCCGAGGGGCAGGTTCAGTGAGTCCTTGCTGCTCCTGCACCTGGAGTCCTGGGTCCTTTTTCTCTGAGCCACGCGAGGAAGAGTTGGGGCCCGGACCACTGTGGGCCGGCTCTTGTCTCTGGGCTGGTCTAGCCCCAGCTCCTTCTGCCTTCCCTCTCCGAGGGCACGTGGCCTCAGTCTCAGGTGGTGGAAGGATTGCAGAGCTGGCGATCCTCAGGGGTGGAAAGCAGAAGGGGCTTCGGTGGAAAGCAGAAGGGGCTTCTCCGTCCTGGCTCCCTTTTTCCTCTTTCAGATCTGCCTTCTGGAGACTCCACCCATCCTGGGGAAGAGCCGAGAAAGAAGATATGGCTATTGGACCAAGGGAAGCAAGGTCTCAAGTGAGTTACTGACATCTTAGGTCTTAGAAACAGATTTAAAAAAAAAAAAAAAATTCTCAAACTGAAGCTCTCTACTGCATGCAGCCTTCTGCAGGATCTGGAGCCCAAGCCCTCTTCTCCTGGAAGAGTTGATCCACCCAGATAGAGGGTGGATTCTGTAGGGAATGTTTGCCTCCTCCCTGCCAACCCATGTCTAGTGTTTCTCTTTTCTTTTGCTAACTGACACTTCTTTTTAT
>CM052809.1:7501868-7541913 GCA_028533885.1 Nasua narica | reverse complement strand
GTATGTGAGAGAAGGAGCTGAGGAAGGAAAGGGTGTCAGAAAGCTAGCAGGGCCGTGTTACAACGGACAGGGGACCGTCCCATGGAAATAAAGGATTTTCAGCAGAAGACTGGAGTTCTGGGTATTTTAGAAAAATTGGCTTAAATCTGAAGCAATGTAAATGTCCTCCTGTCAGGACGAGGCCGGAGAAGCTGGGGCGAGTCCCCGCTGTGGCACTGAGGGCCACCTCAGCGGGTGTGGACAGAGCTGGGGGGCGCTGCCGATGTGTCCCCGTTGGTGCTGAAGGGAGATGACGAGGCTGTGTGTGCGTGTGGAACGTGTGTGCACGTGCAGACAGACAGGCTGCGGGGCCACACCTGAGCTGGCGCCCGGAGCCCCACGTGGAATGGGATCGAGAAGGGCCGGGATGACAGAGGGCTTCCGTTATATGTAATCTTAGCGTTTCATAGAGAATAGATTCGTGAAGTCCTGGTGTAATTTGAGTTTAATAAGCCTGGTCACCTTGGAGCATGGTGGGGGGCAGATTTAAAGTGAGGGAAGACCTGATGGGGAATCTTCCCGGAGACACCCGTAGTAAGGTAGGCGAGATGTTTCTAGGGTCCGGACAAAGGCACGGGCACTGGGCCCAGGAGGGAGGAAGAGGGGCCCCCTTGTTAGGGGTGAAGGCCGAGATCGCGGTGGGATGGGTCTCGCTGGACAGCGGGTGGAGTTGTCGGGGAGGGAGGCTGGTGGGGGCAGCTGTACGAGGTCTGTGGGAACTCGGAAGGGAGTTCAGGGGGTCGTCGGTACAAAGGTGGCCTCCGACGCCTCGAGCTGACCAGGCGAGGGCACGGAGCAGAGGACAGAATCCCAGGAAACCTCACCATTTACGAAGTGGGTTAGGAAAGAAGACTGGCTGAGCCCGAGAACAAGTCATCAGAGGAGAGAAGCGGGAGAGGCAGCTGACAGGAAGCTGGGGACAGAGAGCTGATGAGTGGGGGAGGATCCAGGTTCAAGCCCCCAGCCCCTGCTTTCCTGTCCCCTAACGGACAGTGCGTGAGCTCCATGCTGGGCACTGGCGATGTGACATTGGACAGAAAGATGCAGGTCCTGCCGGCTGGGGTCACAGCGGAGTGGGGAGACAGGTGATGGTGCACTGAGCGCACACGGGGTGTGGAATGACCCCATAGAAAGGCCGCAGAGTGGGTGAGGGCCTGCGGCGGGAGGGGCCGTGTGGGCAGAGGCTTCCTGGAGGAGGTGGGATCTGAGGATGGGAAGCCCAGTCCAGCACAGGAAAGGGCCCTGTGAGTCCAGAGAAGGGAAGCCAGCTAGTGCCGCGGGGACCAGATCTCCAGCGGCAGGGACCAGATCCCACCCAGCGGGGGGTGGGGGGAGGAGCCCGGACACAGGATCTGGTCTGTGACTGAGAGCCAGGCCAGGCGCCTGGGGACTGGGACATAGCCTGACCACCGCCCCAGGTGTCCACTCTGCTGAGAGCAGCCTGCAGGCCAAGGGGGGCCTGCTGGCCTGGAAGTGGGGGCTCCTCCCAGCTGTTGTCCAGATGCGACAGTGACGGCCCCTCCTCCCCTCCTCCCATGGGCCCGCAGAGGAGCTGCAGGCCTGGCATTGTCCTTCCCCAAGCCCCCAGGCCGGGGGGAGCCTCCTTCCCACCATACTCTGAGGTTTCTGCTGTGGGAACCACCCTTGTCTGTATGTCTGTCTTACTCTGGTTTGGGAGAAAGACAGGAGGTCTGGGAAGCGGGTAGAGGCTGCCACCAAGTGCCCAGAGCAGGCAGGCATCAGGGAACCAGCCGAGGGTGGGCAGGGGCGTCAGGCCACTGGCGGTTGTGCGCCGAGTGTGGCAGGAAAGATCCGAGGAAGGGAAGGAAGGCTCTGTCCCTTTCCCCGCCCCTCGGGAGCGTCCCATCCAGGAATGCATCTCTGGGAGTGAAGCGAGTCTTCAGTGGGCTCAGGGGAGTAGAAAGTGTGCCCGGAGTCCGGGGCTGTGCAGAGAGGGGCTGGGGCCCCCGGGGGACGGGGCTGGAGTCCTCAGCCAGCCGCCTCCTTGGGTTTGGGACAAGTCCCTGAGGGCAGACCTTGGGCGAGCGTTGGAAGGAAGGGAGGACGGCGGGGCCGAGGGGTAGGTGCGCGTCCCCGGACTGGATGAACCTCCTCTACTTCCGCGGAGATGGCGGTCACCCCGCGGCGCCCCGGGAGTGCCGGCGCGTGGCTGGCTGTCTGTCCCGCGCCCCTGGCGGGTCTCCCTCTGCGCGACCTCGGAACGGCTTCCCCGTGAGTGCGGGCGGAGGACCGGGTGCTCTGGGAGTAGCTGGGGTGCTCACCTCTCGACCAGACCCGGAACCCGCCCCTCTGCAGCCGGTCACCCCGGGGTGGGCTCCCCGCACCTCTGGGGACCTCCGGATGGCCGTTTGTTTTGTTTTAAATTTCAAAACTGTTCGCAACTAGGAAAAACAAAACAAAATCAAAGGTCCATCCCCGGGGTGTGTGTTTAAAGTGAGAGCTGGAAGGCGGGGGCGCGAAGGGGCGCGTCTCCTCTGAATCTCTTGCTGAGAGAGGAGCACAATCGGGAAGAGTTGTAATGAGGTGATTAGACCACCAGGTCCGTCCTGAGTTAGCTCGGACACCTGAATGCGGAAATAGTCCTGAAATCTAAAATTTAAAAATGCGGGGATGATCTGGGTAAACAAACAGCTTCCAATGACGATGTGTTTTTCTTTCCCGTCCTTTTCTCCTCCTTTGTCATCTCAGTGCAAGAAGCCTGGCGGGGGGACTCAACCCGGGCCGCGTGGTCAGCGGAGGGGCCCCTGAGGGCTGCCCCGCACCGAGGGTCGGGGGTCGGGGGTCTTTAGCAGCCGGGGGACCAGCAGGCCGTGGTTTTAAAGAATGAGTCTCTGAGGAGGTGAAAGCGGAGCCCGGGTACTCAGTAGGCGTCTCTACTCTCATTGGTCAGTCTTGTCCTTGGTCCCCTGCCCCCTCCCCCAACAGTACTCCTGCTGGCCCGGCACCTCCCTCCTGCCACCGACCTCTGTTCCCCTAGCTGCCAGAATGCGCTGTTAAAAGGCAAATCAGGTCATCTCACTTCCCTTCACAAAACCTCTCCTGGCTTCCTTTTTGATGTTTATATTTCAAAGAGATTGGCTCCGAGCATCTCAAGAAAAACATCCTTGGTGGGGGCCTGAGCGGCTTAGTTGGTTAAGCAGTTAAGGATCTGACTCTTGATCTCAGCCCAGGTCTGGACCTGAGGGTTGTGAGTTCAAGCCCCACATTGGGCTCCACACTAGGCGGAGCCTGTATAACAACCAAAAAATGTCCTTGGGTTATAATGTTCCCAGAGGCTTATGATGTTCGCAAGGTTCACATACATTTCCTATCAAAAGCACAGAGGAAGGATTTAGAAATGCAAATTTTCTCAAAGAAATGCTTTGAGAAAAAGGTACACAGCCCTCTTTCCCTTTGGAGGTCCCGCCACACAATTTTTCAGAGCAACTGTACTTTTACCTTCCCAACCCGCTACGGAGATAATGGAGGTTCCAATTTATCTGCTGTTGCCAAACTTCTTATTGTCCCCTAATAATTTTTTATTACGGTAAAATACAAATAATGTAATTTGCCATTTTGACTGTTTTTAAGTATACGGTTTGGTGGCATTCATGTGCAACTGGGAATGAACCCACCATCCAGGTGCCAAAGTTCTTCCTAATCCCTTCCTGAAACTCCGTCCCCACCTAAAGACTAATTTCCCACCCACCTCCTCCCTGCCCCCGTAACCACTGTTCTATATTCTCTGTCTCTCTCTGCATCTGACTCTTCTAGGAACCTCACAGAATTCTTCGAACACCTGTCATTTTGTGTCTGGCTTATTTCACTCCACATTGTATCTTAAAGGTTCATCCATGTTGGAGGTCTGTCCGAATTCCATTGTTTTAAGGCTGAATAGTAATTCCATTATATGTTTCCACCACATACTGTCCATCCTTAGGTCACTGGGTATCTGGATGATTTCCATCTTCTGGCTGTGGTGAATAATGCTACTCTGAACGTGGGTGTGCAAAAACCTCCTTACATCCCTGATTTCTTGCATTACTGTTTCCTTTTGGGTTTAGTTCATAAACATTTTCGTTCCCCTCCAATTTTCTTTTAATATATATTGTGTAGGTATTTTCTTTTTGGTTACCATTGGGATTATGTTTAACGCCCTAAATTTATAACACTCTGATTTGAATTTATACCACCTTATGTACAATAATGTATAAAATCTCTGCTTCTGTCTACTTCCATCATTATCCCCTTTCAATTAGTGTTGTCATAGATTGCATCATTATACATTGTGTGCCTTAAAACACAGCCTAATGACTTTTAAAATGCATTTGTCTTTTGAATCGTGTGGAAAATTACAATAATACTGGTTTTTATACTGACCATGCATTTACCCTTACCAGAGATCTTTATTTTGTATCACTTTGCCTTGCATCCTTTCATTTCAACTTGAAGGACTCCTTTTAATAATTCTTGCAAGGCAGCTCTTAGGAGTAAAAAAAAAAAAAAAACAAAACCCCTCAGCATGGGGATGTCTTAAGGTCTTAATTTCTTTATCCTTTTTGAAGGATGGTTTACCAGATAGAGAATTCTCTTTTGAGGTTTTGTTTTTTCTTTCAGCACTTCGACTATATCGACCCAATTCTTTCTGGCATTCAGAGTTCCTGATGAGAAATCTGAGAATCTTATTGAAGATCCCTTTTATGTTATAAGTCTTGTTTCTCTTTTGCTGCTTTCAATATTCTCGTTTTGGCTTTAGGTTTTGACGGTTTGGTGGTAATATGTCTCAGTGTTGGTCTCTTTGACTTTATATTTTTTGGAGTTCATTATGCTTCATAAATGTATAGGTTCGTATCTCACGTCAAATTTGAGAAATTTTCAGCCATTGTCTTCAAATGATCCTTCTGCCCCCTTTTCTTTGCCTTTATGTCTGTCCCTCCATGACCCCAAGCAGTGTTCTTCACTCAAAACCCAGACCTACAGTCATTGAAGAACAAGGCTCTTGTCACCCTAGCTTCAGCAAGCCACCTAAGGAATGTCAGTATAGCCACCTGCCATGGGGCTGGGGCCTGGGGCGTGGGTAGCGGCTAGCAACTGAAATTACCTACAGTTTACCAAGCAGGCTCTCCCTTAGAAGCTGCTAGCCTTCGGTTAGATTCCACAGTTTCAAAATCATTGGAGCAGCCAGATTCTGCCAGTTCATTTGTTGTCTAGGTGGGGAAGACGGAATCCTGGAGCTTTCTAATCTGCCATCTTCCTTAATGTCCACTTTTTCCTCTTTGGACTCACATTTATTTTACAAGTTTGGGCACTTTCTTTCTTCTTTCGCAAGTAATGTTGAAGATGAGGATTTGGATAGAAGTCTCACAGTTAGGGGCGCCTGGGTGGCTCAGTTGGTTGAGCGACTGCCTTCGGCTCGGGTCGTGATCCCGGAGTACTGGGATCGAGTCCCACATCAGGCTCCCACTCCATGGGGAGTCTGCTGCTCCCTCTGACATTCTCCCCTCTCATGCTCTCTCTCACTGTCTCTATCTCAAATAAATAAATAAAATTAAAAAAAAAAAAAAAGAAGAAGTCTCACAGTTAGCTGGGTGGGGGATGGTCTAAGTGGGTGATGGGTGGGCACTTGTTATGATGAGCACTGGGGGTTATATGTAAATTCTACCCCTGAAACCACTATTACACTATATGTTCACTAACTAGAATTTAAATAAAAATTTCAATAAACAAACAAACAAGAAAGAAGCCTCACAGTTATAAAGTTATTTCTTATTATTTGGTGAAGTAAGTTTGATGGGGGTTTGCTTACTATCCGCCTACCATTGTCTTCAGTTACCCAGAAAGCTTTGGGATTTACTGTTTAAACATAAGTTTTATCATTCTGTAAGTATTCTAATTTTTTACTTAGGAAGTATTTTTTTTTAAAGATTTTATTTATTTATTAGAGAGAGAGATTGAGAATGAGAGGGGAGAAGGTCAGAGGGAGAAGCAGACCTCCCGCAGAGCCGGGAGCCCGATGTGGGACTCGATCCCGGGACTCCGGGATCATGACCTGAGCCGAAGGCAGCCGCCCAACCAACTGAGCCACCCAGGCACCCAGGAAGTATTTTTTTTAAGTGAAAGTATTTTTTAAAGACCTTTTCCTTTGTGTATTGATATTTTTAAATTCATGTGCAGAAACCTTTAAAAATTGCAAGTCTCTTATTAGATATGATATTTAAGAGGAAAAAGATTAATCTCCTTGTTCTCATTGCAAGGAATGACAGAAAGTGGAAGATTTAGTTTTTAGTTTATCATGAAAATTTTAAACACACACACACACACACACACTTGAGACACTCTGGATTGTCAGAGCTTGAGGAAGAGTGGGAGTGGTGGAAAAGCTAATGCACAGGACAGCTCTACAGCACAGAATTATCTGTCCTCAAATGTAAGCTGAGGTTGAAAAATCCTGATCTCTATATAGGACTTAAAATATCTTTATATTTTTATAACATCGAGTTGTTCTATCCAAGAACAGGAGGGGTTGTTCCATTTGTTTAGGTGTACTTTAATGTCATTCAGGAGTATTTAACATTTTCCTCATATAGTTTTTATAGTTTTTCCTGTAAATTCATTCCTCCAATTCTTTGTTAATGTTAATGAAGGTTATTGACATCAGCATATTAATTTCATATCTGCTACATCCCCGATCGAGTTTTATCATTGATTTTCTAGATTTATGTAGATAGGGTATTATAACACCAGCAAATGGAGGTAGTTTTTTTTCCCTCATTTTCTCTTTACTCATCCTTGTGCATGTAATTGGCTTTTCTTATGTAACTGAATTAAGACATCTAGTAGAATGTTGAATAGAAGTGAAATATAAATGAAATAATGGGCATCCTTGTCTTGTTCTTTTTTTTTTTTTTAAGATTTTATTTACTTATTTGATAGAGAGGGAGAGATCATGAGTAGGCAGAGAGGCAGGCAGAGAGAGAAGGGGAAGTAGGCTTCCCGCTGAGCAGAGAGCCCGATGTGGGGCTCGATCCCAGGACCCTGAAATCATGACCTGAGCTGGAGGCAGAGGCTTTAACCCACTGAGCCACCCAGGCGCCCCTTCTTCTTGATCATAGTGGAAATGCCTCTAGTCTTTCTTCATTAAATCAGATACTGGTTTTAGGACTAAACTATATGTATTTTAGCATATTGAGGAAGTATCCTTCAATTCCTATATTCTTTAATGTTTTTACTATCAGGGGTGCTGAATTTTTTTGAAGGTTTCCTCACTCTCTCTAAATATACTCATAATTTTTCCCCTAAGGAGAAAATACTTTATAAAATACCACAGTAAATGGTATAATAAGGGGAACGGATTTTTGGAGCTGGATTCACGAAAGGGTACACAGAGCAATTAACACTGGAACTGAGTCTAAAGACTACAGAGAAGTTTGGCACATAGAAAAAGGAATGACATTCAACATTAGAAATAATTATATAAATGAGAGCAATGTCATATAAATAATGTATAAGTTTGTCATAGGCTTTGGATATCAGACTGCACTTAAAATTCATACTCTTCTAATCCTGTCTCCCCATTCATTCTTCTGGTTACTTACACATTTTTGCCTTCCTTAAATGAGCTTCCTTTATTCTTTTAGTTCCCCTAGTCCTTCTGCCCGCATCCATTATTGTTTTATATGTGTTACTTTCCTAGTTTTTCCTCTTGCTAGTATCTTTTAGCCAGAAAGCAAGCCCTAATTTAAATATCATTAATATTTATTCTTTCTACACATTAAGTCTCAGCCAATCGTGTGAATCATTTGTGATTTTTTTTCCAGGATGTAAGAGTACTCCTAAAACTACAAAATCAACTCAAACCCAAGATTCATCATTTCAGGGGCTAAGAAGGAAAAGACTCAAAAGGGATGAACCCTGGAGTTTCCTGTCAGAAAAACCCTGCGTATATGAAGGCAGATTAAAGAAACAAAAGGACAAAAATGAAAGTTTACAAATAATTTCAATCACCCATACAAAAATCCTCACTGTAGAAAGAAGCCATAAAAATATCGACTTTGGCCACAATTTCAGCCTGAAATCAGTTTTTGTTAAGCAACAGAGGGTTGCTAGAGAAAAAACACCCTCAAAATATGAAATACAAAGAAACAGTTTCAAGCAAAACTCAAACTTACTTAACCAACCAAAAATCAAAACAGCAGAGAAGCGGTATAAATGTAATATATGTGAAAAAGCCTTCATTCACAACTCTTCCCTTCGTAAACACCAGAAAAACCACACTGGAGAGAAATTATTTAAATGTAAGGAATGTTTGAAAGCTTTCAGCCAAAGTTCAGCTCTTATTCAGCATCAAAGAACTCATACTGGAGAGAAACCCTACATCTGTAAAGAATGTGGGAAAGCTTTCAGCCACAGTGCATCCCTTTGTAAACACCTACGAATCCACACTGTGGAGAAATCCTATCGATGTAAAGAATGTGGTAAATCCTTCAGCAGGAGGTCTGGCCTTTTTATACACCAAAAAATCCACGCTCGAGAAAATCCCCATAGATACAATCCCGGTAGGAAGGCAGCCAGCACCTCCCTTCCCGGGTGTCAGAGAATTCACCTCAGAAAGAAGTCCTATTTATGTAATGAATGCGGCAACACCTTTAAGTCGAGCTCATCCCTTCGTTATCATCAGAGGATTCACACGGGAGAGAAACCCTTCAAGTGCAGCGAATGTGGGAGAGCCTTCAGTCAGAGCGCGTCTCTTATCCAGCACGAAAGAATTCACACTGGAGAAAAGCCCTACCGGTGTAACGAATGTGGAAAAGGTTTTACTTCTATTTCACGACTTAATAGGCACCGGATAATTCACACCGGTGAGAAACTGTATAACTGTAATGAGTGTGGTAAAGCCTTAAGTTCCCACTCAACGCTTATCATTCATGAAAGAATTCACACCGGCGAGAAACCGTGTAAATGTAAAGTGTGTGGGAAAGCCTTCCGACAGAGCTCAGCTCTCATTCAGCATCAGAGGATGCATACCGGGGAAAGACCCTACAAATGCAACGAGTGTGGGAAAACATTCAGATGTAACTCATCCCTTAGCAACCATCAGAGAATCCACACAGGAGAGAAACCATACCGATGTCTGGAATGTGGGATATCTTTCGGCCAAAGCGCAGCTCTTATTCAACATCAAAGGATTCATACGGGAGAAAAACCCTTTGAATGTAACACGTGTGGGAAAACTTTTAGACAGAGCTCATCACTTATTGCACATCAGAGAATTCATACTGGAGAGAAACCCTATGAATGTAATGCATGTGGGAAACTATTCAGCCAGAGGTCATCCCTTACTAATCATTATAAAATCCACATCGAAGAGGATTCCTTGAAAGTAGATTTGCATGTGTGAAAAGCCTTAAACCAAAGCTCAGCAGAGTATACCTACTTGAGATTGATTTAATAAATGTCATGAATATGAGAAAATTTTTCTATTTTAATTTTGTCTAATCAGATATTAAATTCTAAGGATAAAGATCTCTGACTATATAATAAATATGTGGAAAACTTTCATATCTGTCAGTCACTTTTTAAAATATCCTAAGACAAGGCAATCACAGTTGTAATCTGATTGCAAAATGACAATTTTGACCATTTGTAAGATAAAAGGTGGGGTTTTTCTATTTCTTTATACAGGATTATACACTATATGTGATACGTTAACATGAGAAAAGTCTGGGTGCAGGAGTGCTGGATTTCTCATTAGAAAGACACCAACTGTATAAACCAGTAGCATATTTATTAGAACTAACATTTTAATAGCAAGCAGAACTGATATTAAGATATATGCATATGTAGACCAAATAATAGTTCAAAAACAAAAAACGAAAAACAAAAAACCCCTGCAAACTACCTCAGTCTCTGGAATTTGCCTTTTCCTAAATTGTTGTTAAACTTTGTGCATGGTTTTCATTAAAAAAGAGAAAGGAAAGAAAATGTGTTCTCTTACTCCTTTATTCTTCTAGTTATTTCCAAACTATATCTAACAGTCTCCCCAAATTTTTTTGTACAATTTCTAATTTTGTTCTCAGAATTACATTTCTTTGTTGCCCTGAAGTCATTTAGTGTTGGATTGCCTTGAAGTCATTTATTATTGAACTGTACTTTGTGTTCTGAACAGCATGTTAATTTAAGTAGAAAAAATATAGTTCGTTTGGCAGTCACTTCAAGGTTAAAGCTATTAATATTTTTTTTAGCTGGCTGCAAAAGAAAGCCTAAGAAATAATTTAAAGACGGGGCGCCTGGGTGGCTCAGTTGGTTGAGCAACTGCCTTTGGCTCAGGTCATGATCCTTGAGTTCCGGGATCGAGTCCCACATCGGGCTCCCAGCTCCACGGGGAGTCTGCTTCTTCCTCTAACCTTCTCTCCTCTCATGCTCTCTCTCACTTTCTCTGTCTCTCATATAAAATAAATAAATAAAATCTTTAAAAAAAAAAAAGAAATAATTTAAAGACTATGTCATTGTGGCGAAGTCTTAAAGAAATCCATTTTATGAAATAAAAGTATGTTTTCCCTACTTGAGGTTTTCAATTTTTTTAAAAAAAAACTTAGACTGCAAAAGCAACTAAAAAATACTTCTAAGCCTTAGAAATGGTTTACTCAGTAAACGTTTGCTTAATCCCAGGGTTGAGCCAGGTACTATCCCGGGCACTGGAAATTGTACAGAAGAGAGAAACAGGCCCTAATCTTCAAGAAGTCAAGAACTGAGAGGATGGGGTTGAAGGGAATAAGGAGTAAATAAGCAAATTGTCATAAGGTGTTGAAGTTTTCACGGAGGAAGAGACATTACAGAGACACGGTATTACAGAACCTCTTGCAGACATTCGCACAGGATTCAGAAAGAAATAATGGAGCCTAACCAAGGGAGCTTGGCCAGATGTAGTGTCCCAGAGACAAGGATGCCTGAGTCCAGTTCTGGAAGAACAGGAATTCTCCAGAGAGTGAGATAAGTACTTAAAAGACAGACAGCCACACATGCAAAGGTAGAGGTGTGTGACAGCATGGCGCATTTGTAGAACATCTATTAAGTGATGAGAATGACAGATGTTGAAGCTTGAGAAAGGCAGAGACCAGATAACCAAAGGTCTTAACTGCCATTCTGAGGAACCTGAATTGGATTCTGAAGTTATGGAACTGATGAAAGGTGATACGTAAGGGAAATCGCTCTGACAACGTACGGAGAATGAGTTCAGGAGGTTGAGGACAACCGAGCAGTCAGGTTGGAGCCTACAGCATGGGCTGTTACGGTAACTTGAATGATAGGTAACCGAGGCTCTAAACTCAAGCAGGGGGCAGTGGAAGTGAAGAATGTGTGACAGATATTAATGTGGTAAAACATGTTTTTTACAATCAAAGAATTGGGAGAGGTGAGTTAAGAAGGAAGGCAGGTTGACTGCCAGGCTTCTTCCTCGTCCCCTGGATGGATGATGGTGCCATTTGCCAAGCAGGCAATACGGGAGTGCACAAGTGTGATTTGATCGTACGGATCCTAAAGGGAATGATGAGCCAGTAGACCAGAATTAGGAATAATTAAAATAGAGCTGTAGTCAAAAACCATGGTACGTGAAATCGGTCAGCAGAGAGCAGATCAGAAGGAGAAACAAAGCGGTCACAGATAAAACCCAGGAAAGCATCAATATATACGGAGTTGGTGCAAGAGGAAAAATTGAACTAGAGGAAATGGAGTGGCTCTGCAGCCCGAAGAGTGACGTCACTAAGCCCAAAGGAGAAATGAATGTCAGATGGTCAGTAGTGTTAGGTGTCACAAGTCAAGTAATAAGGAGTAAATTGGAATTGGGAACCAGGACAGTAGTGGAGACAACTTCAGTGATTTACGGTGAATGGAAGCCAGATTATTCTAGGTTGGGTTCTTAATAGGAAGATGAGAACTAGTGGGCTGTTTTAGCATGTTTCAAGAAGCTTAAAGGAAGAGAAGACGAGAGGGCTGTATTTAGAGAGGAGAAAATGATTTCCATGTTAGTGGGACAACTGTATACACATGTCAAGGGTGAATTAAAGAAGAGAGCATTAGGTGGGACAAATTTTCTGCAATGTTCTAAGGGAATCAGGGTTAGAGCGCAGGTGAAGAAATTAACCTTAGGCTGGAGGAAAAAGCCTACAGAAAGACAGGAATGCAGGTAATTTTCTGTTTGGTTTGGCGGTGACGGAATTTCCTCCTGCGGACCTTATCTTCTGTAATGCAGGAGAACGACGTCATTTTTTGTTTTAAGAGATATTAATTATAGTGGCAATTTTGGGTATCTAAAATACGTTAGTGAGTTTCAATCTGTGATTTGCAGATGTTTTTAGAAAGTCATGGCTTGGAGTTCATTCTATATCCTTGAGTCAAAAGCTCCACTTTTATCACTTTTATATGTTTGGCA
The DNA here is from genome assembly GCA_028533885.1 of Nasua narica. Classification (NCBI taxonomy): domain Eukaryota; kingdom Metazoa; phylum Chordata; class Mammalia; order Carnivora; family Procyonidae; genus Nasua; species Nasua narica. Next base: position 7,529,447 of record CM052809.1, on the reverse strand, counting down.
CCTGTGTTACTTTTTGTCTTTTTAAGAAAAAATGTCCTCATGAATTAGAGTTTCAAAACTACTTAGGAAAGGGGCGGTGCCTGGGTGGCTGGAATAAGTGTCTGCCTTTGGCCCAGATCATGATCCCAGGGTCCTGGGAGAGGGCCCTGTGTTGGGCTCCCTGCTCAGAGGGGAGTCTGCTTCTCCCTCTCCTCCCTACTCGTGCTCTCTCACTATCTATGGTGCTCTCTCTCTCTCTCAAATAAATAAAATCTTTTAAAAAAATTCTTAGGGAGTGCCTGGGGGGCTCAGTGGGTTAAAGCCTCTGCCTTCGGCTCAGGTCACGATCTCAGGGTCCTGGGATCGAGCCCCGCATCGGGCTCTCTGCTCAGCAGGGAGCCGGCTTCCCCCTCTCTCTGCCTGCCTCTCTGCCTACTTGTGATCTCTCTCTCTCTGTCAAATAAATAAATAAAATATTAAAAAAAATTCTTAGGAAGGGGAAGAAAGAATGCTTTAAGAGTGATAAAGAGTTGGAAGGAAGAGAAACTGGAAAGAAATATAGAAATTCAACAGGTTTGTGGAGGTAGATGAAAAGGCATTCACATCAGAGGAAAAGTTTGTGCAATGACAAGGAATCATGAGAGGACACGATTTTTTTTTAAAGATTTTTTATTTGTTTATTTGACAGACAGAGAGGGATCACAAGTAGGCAGAGAAGCAGGCTCCCCGCCGAGCAGAGAGCCCGATGCGGGGCTCGATCCCAGGACCCTGAGATCATGACCCGAGCCGAAGGCAGAGGCTTTAACCCACGGAGCCACGCAGGCGCCCCGAGGACACGATTTTTTAAACTTCATTTTCCAATTATTTCTTATTAGTACATAGAAATACAACTGATTTTTGTATATTGACCTTATATCCAGTAACCTTGATAAATTCACTTTTTTCAATTGCTTATTTGTATATGCTTTTGGATTTTCTGCATACATAATCATCATCCGTAAATAATGGCCATCTAATTTTTTCTTTTCTACCTGTAATACCTTTTAAATTCTTTTCTTACATTATAGTACTATATGGCACAAGCCAGTGCAATGTTGAATACAAATAATAACATTCAGTATTTTACCACTTAATGTGTTAGCTTTAATTTGTGGTTATCTGTTATCAGAATAAGGACATTCCTTTGTAGTCCTAGTGTGCTGGTTTTTTGTTTGTTTGTTTGTTTTAAAGATTTTATTTATTTATTAGGAAAGAGAGAGAGTGAGAGAGAGCATGAGAAGGGAGAAGGTCAGAGTGAGAAGCAGACTCCCCATGGAGCTGGGAGCCCCATGTGGGACTCGATCCCGGGACTTCAGGATCATGACCTGAGCCGAAGGCAGTCGCTCAACCAACTGCGCCACCCAGGCGCCCTGTTTGTTCGTTTTTTATCCCAAATGGTAGTATTTTGTCTTTTTTCTTCATTGGATCAAAATGACCTTATCTTGTCTTCATACTTTAATAGAGAAGTACACTGACTTACTTTTTATGTTCGCCAATGTCACAGTCCTTTAAATAAATCCTACTTGGCCACAAGATATCATCATATATAGGTATGTATGTAGAAGATCAGGTTTCTTCCTTAATAAATAGAAGTCTGAAGAATTGACCAAGAGCTGTATTCTAAGAATTCGGAGCAGAATTTTTGTCATTCAAATCTGAAGAACAGATGGAATCACAATAGGGGGAGAGGAAGGGAAAGGCAAGGACAAGTGTACTACAGGGACAAAAGGCTCAGAGGGAGAGTGAATACAGCATCTGTAGGGACCCGCAGGGAAACCAGTCTTGCTGCTGTAGAGGGCTCCGGGTAGGACAAAAGAAAAACTAATATTGGAAATGAAAGTGAGAATTAGTGCTGTCTGAGACTATCGTAGCTGGGCTATGACCCTTTAAATAGTAAATCACTGTTTACGTCTGAGGAGCAAATGGTCAATTTGAAGACTATGTTGTCTGAGGGGACTGAAGGATGATTTGACAATTTCTGGCTTGGGAAACTAGCTGAAAGACAGGCTATTGGCAGTAGGCGTTGGGAGAGTGTATGAAAGATGTTCTCAGTGAGCAGTACAAAGAGAACAGAGGGCAGCTCCATTCTTGGTGCCCTGGTCTTTTGTCAAACGCCCCAGGTGATAAAATTCTTAAAGCTGACTTTGTGACATTTTTCAAAATCAAGATGCAATTATACTTTCAAAATCAGAAGACACAGTCCAGTTAGTATTATAGGTCAGTATGTTTCAGGTTCAGGAACACGTTTTCTAAGTGCTATAAAAAAAAAAGTTTTTCGGGGCGCCTGGGTGGCTCAGTGGGTTTAAGCCTCTGCCTTCGGCCCAGGTCATGATCTCAGGGTCCTGGGATCGAGCCCCGCATTGGGCTCTCTGCTCGGCGGGGAGCCTGCTTCCCCCTCTCTCTCTGCCTGTCTCTCTGCCTACTTGTGAACTTTCTCTCTGTCAAATAAATAAATAAAATCTTTTTGAAAAAAAAAAGAAGCTTTTCATTTTGAGAGATAACTTCCTGTTGGAACATTGGATAAAGAGTCAAGAGACCTGCATACTTGTCTGCCCCCATCCTGCTTCAAGTTACATAAGTCTCTGGCCTTTTCAACTCTATAAATTCCACTGTGTTGTTACAGTTTGTAATGGTGAAGATCAACTCAAAATTTTAAATTTACATCTTACGCATTTTTTTGCGTTGGAATGTCGAGATGGGCACAAAAAGAACTACGAAGAAATCCTATTCTCGTCAATCAAATTGTTAGTAATACTACTGGCACAGTTGGTGGGATAAAATAATTAAGTTATACATTATGAACTAAACATTTCAACCTAAAGGTGAATTATCGTAGGAAAATGGAGTAGACAGATATAACATTCCTTATTTTTCCCATTAAGTATATCTAAAAACTCATAAAAAGACTGCAAAGTGGAGAGAAAATAGGTCACGCAGGAACCTCAGGAAAAGAGGAATGATATGGTGATTGTGGGGTGTTTTTTTTTTTGTCTCATATACTCCCGACTTGGAGCTGAAGAAGCAGGAACCCAGGCAGACACACAAAAATATTGCAAAGCCCCAATAAGAGCCTGTGTTCCTTAACCAAAGGGCCAAGAAAGGGGTACCCCTAGCAAGACAAAAAACTCTTAGACAATAACCGCTCAACTCCAGCCAAACAACACAGAAAAAAACTAGTCCTATCACTACCCACACCAGCAAAGACTGAGTGTGGAGTCTAGGCTCTCCACTCCCCCTTACGAGGCTGTAAAGAGGGGTCATAAAACCCTGCTGGGTGGTGTCAGAAAAGGCCAAGAACTAGGACATGCACCCATGCCGGCTGGCAATAAACACCCCACTTTCTCAGCAACGACGGTGGAGAGCATGTGGGGATCTAGACATTCTCAGTAGTAAGAGAGCATCCCCGCCCCCTCCCTTTTGGGGTGGCGTCAGAGGAGGCCTAGAACTGAAAGTGAAAGCGGGAACTTTCACTACTGCCCAGCTCATGGTGTCACTGGAGGCCAAAAGAGTAGTGACAGGGCCCTCTAACCCCTCAACCAAAACAATGTCAGTGAAGGCCTAGTGAGGAACTAGAAATCCCACCCTTACCAAGCAATAAAAGAAGAAGACCCTTACCTCCTTGGCTATTAGGGGCAGGAGTGTGCAAATGGGGAAGTTGGGCTTCTTTCTACCTGCCATGGCCATAATGAAGAAAACCACCTCTTCCTTTGCTAGAGCAGTATTAAAGCAAGCCAGGTGAAACAGAAGGTTCAAGTAAGATCCAGAGTTTTCACCGCAATATTCCAAATGTCCAGGATTCAACGAAAAACTTTTTTTTTCAACAGAAGACTTTTCTCAGACCAAGAACAAGGAAGATCACTTGAATGAAAAAAAGACAATCAATAGGCATTAAAAAGTTGGTGACACATTACAAGAATCTAACAAAGATTTGAAAGCAGCCATCATAAAAATACTGTAGTGAGCAATTATGCAAATGTTTGAAACAAAAAACAGAGTCTAGGCTAAGAAGTTTAAAGTATCAGCAAGGCAATAGAAGAAATAAAAAAGAAATAAAAAAATGGGAATTTTAGAATTGAAAACATACTGTAAGTGAAAACTTTAAAGCTCACTGTGTGGGCTCAAGAACGGAACTGGATGGAGAAAACAATTTCTACGGACTTGAAAATAAAACAGCATAAATTCCCCAATCTTAACGAAGGAGAGAAAATTGAAAAAAAAAAAAAAAGAAAGAAAAGAGCGTCAGTTTCTGTGGGACTATAACAAAAGATCTAATACATAATCTGAATTCAGAACAGTGGGGAGAAAGAGAAGATAGGCCTGCAAAGCCTTTGAATCATTTTTAGCTGAAAATTCCCAAGTTTATCAACAGACATAAACCTACAGATTCAAGAAGCTGAGTTAACCCTAAAAAAGCACAAAACCAAAACACGTCATAAACTTCTGAAAACTAAAGTCAAAGAAAAAAATCTTGAAAGAAGTTAAAGAGAGAAATAACACCTGAGTATAAAGGGGAAAAATCTGAATGAAAGCAGACTTCTCAGCAGAAACCTCAGAGGTACAACATAGTAAAAGAATTATGAACCCAGAAAAATGACGTCAGCAAAATGGTGGAGTAGTAGGTCCAGGCTCTCATTCTCCCACAGAGACTTTGACTAACAAAAAGACATGGAACAAATTGCTATTAAGAACTCCAGAAAGCAGGGGCCCCTGGGTGGTGCAGTTGGTTGGGCGACTGCCTTCGGCTCAGGTCATGATCCCGGAGTCCCGGGATCGAGTCCCACATCGGGCTCCCAGCTCCATGGACAGTCCGCTTCTCACTCTGACCTTCTCTCTCTCACTCTCTCTCTTTCCTAATAAATAAATAAATAAATAAATAAATAAATAAATAAATAAATAAATAAATAAAATCTTAAAAAAAAAAAAAAAGAACTCCAGAAAGCAGTTCAGATATTGCAGTACCCCAGGTGAGTGCAAAGCCAATAAGAAATGCATTGGGGTGGGGCGCCTGGGTGGCTCAGTTGGTTAGGCGACTGCCTTTGGCTCAGGTCATTATCCTGGAGTCCCAGGATCGAGTCCCATATCAGACTCCCGGCTCTGCGGTAAGTCTGCTTCTCCTTCTGATCTTCTCCCCTCTCATTCTCAGTCTCTGTCTCTAATAAATAAATAAATAAATCTTTAAAAAAAAAAAAAAAAAAAGAAATGCATTGGGGTGGATGGTGAAACTGGGGACATTTTACCAACCCCAGCCATGCCCCCTGCGTGGCCCAGCAAAGCACATTTGGGAGAAAACTCTCAGCTCTGGGCTTTTCCCTCAGAGGGAAAGAGAAACATCGACTCTGCAGTCAGTGGTCTTGCTTTCTGGAGCCTTGCCAAAGGACTGGTTGTTAGCATATTCACATGTATTTAGTTTATGTGCAATCAACACCACAGGCAATTTAGAACATTTTCATCCCCTCAACAAAATAAAACCCCACACTCCCCTATCACTGTCCCATTCCCTTCTATACCTCCAATCCTAAGCAACCGTACGTATTTAAAGGTTTATTTATTTGTTTGAATCTCGAACAGACTCCCCACTGAGCACAGAGCCCAACATGGGGCTCAGTCCCATGACCCTAAGATCATGACCTGAGCCAAAATGAAGAGCTGGACGCTTAACTGACTGAGCCATCCAGGCGCCCCTTTTTCTGTCAGTTTTTGCTTAATGTTTTTTTTGTGTGTGTTCTGTTATTAAGTGCATATATGTTTTTAGTTATTATACTTTCTTTTCTAATTAAGGGCTTTAATGCAGCATATATAAAGAACATTCACAGACAAATAGGCCCCCTATTATAAAAGATCTGAGCCCTTCACTTAAGAAGATACACGAATGTCAATTAAGCCATAAAAAGCTATTCGAAATTACTTATTGGGGAAATGCAAATTATAATCACAATGAGACACCATCTCACACACCCCCACACCCCCACATCAGAATGCCTAAAATTTAAAAGACTGACAATGCCAAGTGCAGGCAAGGAGAATAGTCACACATTCCTGAGGGGAATGAATAATGGTTCACCCCTTGGATTATTATATATTCTTAATGTAATGGCTTTTTTATTATTATAACATGACTTTCATCTCTAGTAACTTTTTGGGGTTTTTTTGAGAGAGAGAGAGAGAGAGAAGGGAAAGAGGCAGAGGGAGAGGGAGAGGGAAAGAGAAAATCTTAAGCAGGCTCCACGCCTAGTACAGAGCCCAATGTGGGGCATGATCTCACAACCCTGAGATCTTGACCTGAGCCAAAATCGAGAGTTGGAGGCTTAGCTGACTGACCCACCCAAGCGCCCCAACATTTTTTGTTTTGGAGTCTATCTTGTCTTATATTAGTATAGCTATTCCAGCTTTATTGTGATCGTTCTTTGCATGAAATATATTTATTCATCCTTTTACTTTCAATCTTTGAATCTAATGTGTGTCTCCTGTAGACAGCATATGCTTCAATCTTTTTTTTTTTTTTTAATCTAGACTGAAAGTCTCACCTTTTGAATGTGTTGTCATCCATTCACATTTAAGGCTTTTATTGACATAGTTTCTTTACAAATGCATTTTAGCTTTTGTTTTCTATATGTCTTACGTATTTTTTGTTCCTCTATTCCTCTTTTACAGTAAGTGGAAATTTTACAAAATAACATTTTAATTTCTATGATTTTTTTCACTATAATTTTTAAAGTTGTTTCTTTAGTGTTTCCTCTAATCTTACCTTCTACATCTTAACTAGAATCAGCTTCAGATTTGTTGTAACTTAGTTCCAGTGAGATAAAGAAACATTATTCCTACGGAAGATTCCTCTTCATCCCTTTTTGTGGTATTGTTAGACATACTACGCATCTATAAATGTTACAAACCCAACAAGTACATTGTTACAGTTGTTATGTAACGTTGTAACTTTTGGAGAAGCTCAGAAAAAGGAAAACAATATTTATAGCTTTTTAAAATATTAACCTCATTTTTTACCGTTTCTGGTTTTCTTCGTTTGTGTTGGTGAATTTCAGTTCCTAACTCAAGTGGTTTTCTTAGCCCCAACCGGCTTTGCTTGTACCTACCTTCTTTGTGCTCTTACTCCCAAATATAGATTTCTAAATGTTAGGCCTGACAATACATTACATGCAATAGTTTCACGTATTACTTTGTAGAACAGTTAAGGGTAAGAAATATGTACATATACTATCTTTTATAATTACACGATGATCTTTTCCAGCATTCTGTTTTATCATGTCAATTTAAATTTATCATCTGAAAAGCTTCCTTCAACGTTTTGCAAGATGGGTTTGGTAGCAACAAATTTCGTTTTTGTTTATCTGGGGTCGTCTTTATTTTGTCTTCGTTTTTTAAAGATAGCTTTGCTGAGGGGCACCCTGGGTGGCTCAGTGGGTTAAAGTGTCTGCCTTTGGCTCAGGTTGTTATCCCCGGGTCCTGGGATTGAGCTCCACCGTCAGGCTCCCTGCTCGGGGGCTTCTTCTCCCTTTCCCACTCCCTCTGCTTGTGCGTGCTCTCCCCCTCTCTCTCTCTCTTTATTAATTAAATAAAATCTTAAAAAAGAAAAAGATAGCTTTGCTGAATATGTGATTCTTGTTCGACAGATTTTTTTCCTTTCAGCTCTTTGAATATGTTAGCCCACTGCTTTGTAGCCTCCATTGTTTCTGATAAGAAGACAGTGTTCTTCTTACTGTTTCCCTCCTAGGTGATAAGTGATCATTTTCCTGCTGTATTCAAGGTTATCCTTTTGGGTTTAGATATTTGTATTTTTAATACGATGTATCTAATTGTGGATCTCTTTTGAGTTCATTTTACTTGGAGTTTGTTGAGCTTCCTGACTCTGTGGATGGTTGTTTTGCAATAAATTCTGGATATTTTCAGTCACTATTTCCTCAAAATATTTTTCTGCCCCCTTCTCTCCCCTAGTACTGCCATAAACATATGTGGGTGTGCTTTACCATGCCCCACATTTTCTGACTCTCCTTTCATTCTTTTTTCTTCTTCCTTCTATCTTTCGGATTGCATAATTTCTATCCATCAATCTATTATCAAGTTTGCCAATTCCTTCTTTTACTAGTTCAAATCTGTAAAGACCCTCTATAAATTTTTCATTTTGATTGTACTTTCCAGCTCTTTGGGGGTCTTTTTCTGTTTAATCCAACATCTATTAACAGGCAGTTTCTGGGTCCTGCTTATTTCCCAGTGTACGTATGGGGCATCCTTTCCTGTCTCATATTTTTTGTTGGAAACTGGACATTGTACATAATACGTGGCAATACTTGTGGCAAATCGGAGTACATACCACCCCCACACGATTTTTATTTCTATTTGCTGGGTTTTTTTTTTTTAAACAACTGGCTAGATTATTTTAGTGAACTCTACCCAACATAACGTTAAGCCTAAGATATTGCAATTCAATGGGTGCAACCCTGGACCCTCAAACAGAAGTGGGATCCAGGTTTAAACGACTTTAAGTTCTATCTTTAAAGTCCTAGATCTGGTTCAGAGTCAGACGTGCTCCCCACTGTTGCTGGGTCCTGAGGTCTCCAAGCAGAAGTACAGAAAACGAGTACAGACCAGCCCATGACCCAAGGTTCCCAGAATCCAGCCCAGTACTTGGGTGTCCTCAATATAGTTTATGATTGACCCTCAAACTGACCCCCAAACTGACCCTCAGGAATGTAGATGGGCCAGGCCTGGAGCTGGCCCTGGAAAGTGGAACATGGCCACGTGCACAGGGAAGAACTATGTGGAATGGACATTTTCAGGGCTGGGTTAGGTGGCCCAGACCTCTGACCCTGCATCCCTGCCGTGAGACTTGCCTTCCACAGGGGCCACGGCCACTCTGCACAGGTTGGCAGCAGAACCCTATGGCGCCATTGCTTTGGGCCCCAGTCTATGAGGAGCAACCAGGAAAGAGAGGCAGGTTCAGAGTGTTAAGTCCTTTTCAGGCTCACGGAGATGGGACCAGGGGCAGAAGCTGGTCTCATAATTCTCCACCCTGCTCAGGGCACAGTGTGGTGGCTGGCCCAGCCCATGTTAGTCACTTAAGGGCCAGAGAGTCGAATATGGAAGAGACCTCCCTGAGGAGATAGGTTCCTCCCAGTTCTGGCCCAGGGTCGGCTGTGGGCCTTCTCCATAAAGATGGGCCAGGGTTCACTTGTTGGCCGCATGTATAGTCAGTCCAGTGTAAGTCCTGCAAATTTATCAGGATCTGAGGACACGGTTGCCGGCTCTTCTTTATGGCCCTGGGCTTGGGCACAAAGCAACTGTCCTTGTCATGATGTGATTCTTCTTCCTTGACTCAAGATGAAACTCATTTCCAAGGATTCCCCAGTCTTGTAAGAAACTCTGGATTCCCTGGTCTCCCCAGAGACTGGCCTGGAAGGGACAGGGAAATGTAGATGTACCTTGGCATGACTCACTCCTCACATGCTGGTTTTCAGAGACTCCTTCTACACCGGTAAGGCCCACACACGCCTTTATGTCTGCTGGTAGGAGGTGAGAAATCCTTAAATGGAAAGGTCAGGAACTAGCATCACTGGGCAAAGTAATGTCCAATCCCCATCTGCATAAACCTGTCCAGAAGCATCTGTGTGTCTGGATAATGTTCAAATTCATGAATGAAAAGATCTGAAAACTCACTGAACAAAAGGGTTTGAATTAAGGGATTCCTGGCCTGGAAGGGCTCTTCCTTTGTTTTAGGGAAGGTGATATCTGTCCTTGTATAGGGTCTCATTTACCTTCCACTCATCAGGGTTTTGTGGGCAAAGACAAGGCTCCAGGTACCCAGAGTCACTCCTGTCATTCACGGAGCAGCCCTGTGGGCCAGGAGAGGAACTTAGGGTTGGTGAAGGTCTTAAGGCTGGGTGGGAAATACGGAGAAAAAGAAAAGTGGCTATTCGATTGTTGTGACAAGAAGGCTGCTCTTGTCCTGGGGTTTCTTTTTCTTCCTTTGCTGCCTTAAGATTGGTAATATTTCCGTTAGCATAATGCCCTGGGCCCATCCACATGCTGTCACAAATGGCATGATCTCCTCCTTCTTTATAAATGAGTAATATTCCATTGTGTATATATACCACCTCTTCCTTATCCATTCTTCTATCAGTGATGGACACCTGGGCTGTTTCCATAACTTAGCTCTTGTAAATAATGCTGCAGCAAACACAGGGGTGCATGGATCTTTTCAAATTCGTAGTTTTGTTTTCTTTGGGCCAATACCCAGTAGTGGAAATATTGGATCACACAGTATTTCTATTATTAAATTTTTGAGGAACCGCCATACCGTTTTCCACAGTGGCTGCACCAATTTACGTTCCCACCAACAGTGTACAAAGGTTCCGTAAGTCAGAATGAGAAAGACAAATACCATTCGATTTCACTTGTATGTGGAATCTAAATGAGCAAAACCAAAATCACATGACTAAGCAATCAAAAAGCAGAATCAGGGGCACCTGGGTGGCTCAGTGGGTTAAAGCCTCTGCCTTCGGCTCAGGTCGTGATCTCAGGGTCCTGGGATCGAGCCCCGCATCGGGTTCTCTGCTCAGCGGGGAGCCTGCTTCCCCCCCCCTCTCTCTCTGCCTGCCTCTCTGCCTACTTGTGATATCTCTCCTCTCTGTCAAATAAATAAATAAAATCTTAAAAAAAAAAAAGCAGAATCAGACCTATAAATATAAATACAGAGAACAAACTGATGGGAAGGGGAGTAGAGAGATGGGCAAAATGGGCAAAGGGGAGTGGAAGATACGGTCTTCCAGTTATGGAATGAATAAGTCACGGGAATAGATAAATGGCACAGCATAAGGAATATACTCAATGATAAGGTCATAGCCTTATATGGTGACAGAGGGTAGCTACACTTGTGGGAAACAAGTGTAAAAACTTGTCAAATCACCATGCTATATACCTGAGACTCATGTAACATTGTGTCAGCTATACTCAAGTTGAAAAAAAAAAAAAAAGATTTTTAATAACTCGGTGGAGTGACCTGATTAAAAAAATAAACGATATCTTAACATGCATGAGGCAATCTGTTAATGTCTTACCTGTGAACCTGTTAAAATACGGGAAATCACAGTACTGAAAATAATAATCTAATGTTCTAAGAAGCTAGAATCTAATAAAGGATCTCAAGCTTCCCCTTCTGCCTGTGATGAAAGCACAAGATCCAGACTTCCAGCCTCAAATGGGTAAAAAGCCAGAAGAACTACATGAAACTTAACAACGGGAGTATAGGACAGCGTTTGGGGGAAAGAACCAAGTGACGGGAGCCCCATGGCTGCCCCAGCTCAGAGCCCCACGGAGCTTCCAGGATGCAGGGAGGGGATCCAGGCAGAGCGGGGGGTGGGGGGGAGTCCCCCTGAGTTAAGGAAACATGGATGATAATATGAGGAGGGAACGGCAGCCTTGGGTCCAAGCACCAAGGAAGTACTTGCTGCAACAAGGGGTGGTTGAAAAAACTCAGAGGAGTCCGATGAGAGTCTGGTAAAAGAAGGAACCTGTTAGCATGACTGGCCCAATGTCTAAATATTCCCTTTAGCTAAATGTTTAAAGAAGTTTCTGGTCTTTTTAAAAATGTCTAATTGGGGGGCGCCTGGGTGGCTCAGTGGGTTAAGCTGACAACTCTCAATTTCTGCTCAGGTCATCATCTCAGGGTCATGGGACTGAGCCCCAAATCAGACTCTGCATGCTCAATGAGGAGGTGGAGCCTGCTTGAGATTCTCTCCCTCTCCTTCTGCCCTTCCCCTGCTTCTGTGCTCTCTCTCTCTACAATAAATAAATAAATCTTAAAAAAAAAAAATATCTAATTGGCATTGTGAAATTATGTGGCTTTTATGATACCAATTCTTTAAAATGTTTAAGACTACTTCACAGCCTAGCATGAGGTCATTTTTTTAAAAAAAAGTGTGATAAAAATGTGTTTTCATCAATTTTTGAATGCAGTATTCTATATGTCTACTCACTAAACCAAAGTTGTTCATTTTGCTCTTCAGAAATTCCCTATCTTCAGTGACATCTTGGGGGGAGGGGGTCAGCTTTTCTGTTACTGATAGAGATAGGTTAAAAATACCTCTGTCATGGATTTATCAATTCTCCTGTCAAAATTTGCTTTATATATTTTGAAGCTACATTGTTAAATATATAAGAGTTTATTACTATTTTACTTGGTGAATTAACTTTTATTGTTATGTAATTATTTTTCCTATTTCCAGTAATATTTTTTCTTAACAAGTTATCTTTTATTTAACTAAATGGAGCCACATGAATTTTCTTTGGTTAATATTTGCCAGGTGTATCTTTTTCTAACATTCGACTTTTAAGATGTATCCTTGTTTTAGCATGAAGCCATGTTTCTAAAAATCCAGTCTTATCGTTTTCTTTTAATCGGAAAGTTCAGTCCATGTGCATATCTAGTGATTGCTGATAGGACTGGATTTATTGCTACCATCTCCTTATGTACCTTTTATTTGTCCAAAGTTTTGTTTCTGTGTTTTTTGCATATGTGGTATTTTACTTTACACTTTAATTTTTTTTTTTTTTTTTTTGTCCTTCCTCTCCCCTATCCCATACCTTCTGCCTACTTGTTTGGAAATTGCACACTCTATGTTTTATCAAGGACAGTTTCTCTATCAGAACAACTATGATGAATATGTTCATGTAGTTTCTAATGTAAAAATGACCTATAGTGGTGGAGAAACTGGTTCAAGGTATTTGTCTTATGTAGTGACATATTTTTACTTAGTTTGGTGCTATCTGGGTTACGTTAGCTTGATTAAATGAATTGTGAAACCTTTCATAGTTTTCAATATTTTGCAATAGTTCACACAGCTCTCAAGAGGAAATAAAGCTAGTTAAATAAATTAAGGCACTAGTTAAAAGTAGTAAAGAAATATTTTACTCAGCACTACTGCAATAGGGGAGAGAGGCTTCCGTAAAACTGAACTCAACTCCCAATACAGCAAAGACAGCTGGGGATTTACAGTAACAGAGTAAGGGGATCAGTGGATGGAAAATTACCAAAAGGAGATAGCGAAGTTGGGGGATTCCTGAAAACCTGTCTCAATAGGATTCTTGCTAAAGGCAGGCCAAAGACGTAGACATCAAGAGGAGGGAATAAGGAAACTGATCAGATACCAAGAATGGGGTTTCTACCTAAACTGACTTAGCAGGACTCTTGCTAAAACTAGGGCCCGCAGGCTAGGATTGGGCCCATTGTGTCCTAGTAGAAAGAGGACTGAGAGGAAACTGAAGTTTGGTCACGTGTCTGTCACAGCAACAGAAAGAGGCAGAGGAAACTAGTTAGTATCTATCTTGATAAAACCAAATATCACAATCTAGGCTACCATACTGATAGATACAAAGTGTCATGTATTTCTCCAAGTTCCAGCGACATATCCAGCTGAAATAACTCTGGCCAAACGTTTAATTAGACGTTTTCGCGGCATTCTACACTGTGCATATCTTGAGCACCTAGCTAGCGGTGGGAGGGATACAGTAATCACCACTCACCGGGGCCCCCTACGTATATGGTACGTTACTACCTTCTGACAACTTTGCAGAGGCCTCAACATTTCACAAGAGTAAAATGAGGCTAGTTAAGGCTCTCTGCCCCTTCATCCCTCCGCATGGGTTAAGCATCGACAGGCTCTAACGAGCAAGGACTTCTTTGGGGTAACCGGGCCCCTCCCAGCTTCCCAGAACAAAACCCCACTAACGCGAAGGAGCCCCGCTAGAAGGGCCCTCGGTCCTACCGCCTGGATCGCCCCGTCCTCCCGCGGGCTCGCGCCTGCGCACCCTGACTGCCGCGCCGCGCCCCTGCAGCCTTGTGGGAAACGTAGTCCGGCGCCTGGGGCGTACGCGCCGGAGAGGGCTGCGTCTGCACCGGTTGCTCCAGCTGCTGCGGGGAGAGGGTGAGTGTGGGACCGGGGTGAGACGCACCGGATGGGGTAGGCGCCAGGCGGAGGCCCAGGCAGGAGAAGGGCCGGACGGTCGGGCGAGGCCCCGGAGGGGCGTGGCCGGCGGTGGATGGGCTGGGGGCCGCGTCCTCTGCGTCCCCGCGCGGTGCCGGGCCGCTCGCTCCAGGTGCGCCCTCTCCCGCCTCGGGAGCCCGGCTGGGTGGGAGCATCAAGAGCTGAGAGCCGTCACCTGTCGGGAGCGGTGAGGGTGGGGGACCTGGTGCGGCGGCCCCGGGCCCAAGGGCTCTGGGAGTCACTCAGACCCTGGGTTCCTTCCCACCGCGGGCTTTCCCCGGGCCCCGCTTCGGAAGTCTCGGGGGATGCTGCACCTGGTACGCGGTCTTGGGGCTCCAGGACCTGCCCTTTATGTCCGCCTCAGCTCGCGGACGCGCCATCTGCGGTCTCCGTTTCCGAGAGGCGCTGGCGTGGGCTCCCCTTGACCCATCTAAGAATGGGGAGGTCGACCCCGTGCAGGTTTCTATTTCAGGGACTCCTTTTATTTTTTTTTAAGGCCATTTTTTTCTTCGCCTCCCTCAGCCCCCAAAAAGAGTACGTTCACTATAGGAAAACTAGAAAATTCAGAGGAGCATTAAAAAAAAAATTATTTGAAAACTGTCAAAATCTGCATGTCGGCGTATAAACATAGAAAGGCTTTGTTTCTACACAAAGATGTGGACATTAGTGTCCTTTTTTTTTTTTTTAAGATTTTATTTATTTATTTGACAGAGAGAGAGAGATCACAAGTAGACAGAGGCAGGCAGAGAGATAGGGGGAAGCAGGCTCCCCGCTGAGTAGAGAGCCCAATGTGGGGCTCCATCCCAGGACCCTGAAATCATGACCTGAGCTGAAGGCAGAGCTTTGACGTACATTTGCAAGGGGTTTAAAGTGCACAAATATTAAGCTCCATGATTTTTTACAAATGTTTTTATCTGTGCAAGTGCCACTCGAATCAGATAGAGAATAAACTTTTTTTAAAAAATGAGTATTTTGAAAACATATAGTTATACCAATTTTTAAAAACAAGTGTCATTTTAAAAAGCCTGAGAAAAAGTGTCGGTGTCATACTCAGTCCTCCCTTTAGGCCTTTACATTCCTTCTTAGGGATCCCCCCCCCCCCACCCCGTGTTATAAGCCATATATAGGCCATCTGGTTACACACATCTTTGTATCCCTGTCTCATTCTTTAAATCTCTTCATATGAAAATTTCTGGATCATACTGTAAGACTTTTGATACCCTCCCACCTTACTCTCTCCAGAAAAGTAGTAGTTTATAAGCATTTGCAAGGTAAGTGTGCCTGATGGACCCACTCCAAGTCTGGGTGTTCCTATTCTCCAATTTTCTGAGAGGTGCGGGCAATAGGGTTGTTTAAATGTGTGTTTTGAACACTAATGAATATTTTATGAAATGTTGAGTTTTGTTTTTAAATTCTGTATCTGATACAATGTTTTCTTACTAGGCAAAAAACGTTACATTTTCACATGGTTAGGCATGAAAACCATCCCTTCCTGTTTGGGTCTTTGACCTCCTTGTTAGGGGGCCCATTATCACAAAAATGTTCCTTTGCAGTTTCATCTAGTACTTTAATTTGATTTAATGTGCAAATTTTTATTCTTTTCCAAATGGTATGCCCTTGTTCCAAGTTACTAATTCATTCTTTTTTCGCTGATGTGAGATGGCATTTTTTCATATCCTGAATTCGTACATACAAAATGTTTTCTGAATTGTTTGTGTTGGCAGGATTTTACTTTGTTCTACTGATCCTTCTCTCTGCTAGACTATAATCCATGAGGGCATGGGGAACTTGTTTATCTGTTTTGTTTATGGCTGTATTTACCCTCTCCCCTAGGAATGGTGCCTGGTACACAGTAGGCGGTCAATATTCTGTCTGGCGCATGAATGACTCAGCCCGTTCCATCTATCACAGTGTGTTCTAATTATTGTAGCTATATGATATCTGATGGGCAGATTCTCCCTCACCACTCTTCCTTTGCAAATGTTTCCTGGCTGTGGTTAAATGACACAATTAACTTAAAAAAAAAAAAAAAAAAAAGATCTTTTCCATAACTATCTTTAAAATACTATTACTTAAAAAAAAATACTATTACTTAAGGATAACTTGGTTAGGAATGTACGAAGTTTATAAATTAATTTCAAAGAAGTGACAGCTTAGATATTGTGACAGCCTATCTACGAATATGGTATGTCTCTCTGTTCATCTTAAATAAGCTTAGCAAAATAAGCTTCATGAATAAAGAATACAGTTTTCCTTAAGAACGTACCCTACATTTCTTACTTGGCTGATCTGTAGGTATTTTATTTGTTGTCATTTCTTGTGGCTTCCTTTCCTTCCCTTAGCTCTGCCTCCTCTGAATCCTGCCCATCCCCTAGGAAGGACTGCGCAAGAAGGAAGGAGAACCATCGCATGGCTATTGGGCCTCTGCCACTGGCAGCTCCAGTGAGCTCACGGTTCTCTCTAAACCCTTTCCCTTACTCCTTAGCACTTATTCCTGTCCTGTATGTGGGCTTCACTGCAGAGGATGGGGCTACTGAGATTTTTCCAGTTTTAGTATATGTGCTGCCAAAGCGAGCACGGGGCTACTGAGATCTTGGAAAGTTGGATATTTCCCATACAGCCCCCCTTAGTGTCCCTCAGCTTTGTCCTCAGCAGCCTGCTTCCTTATTCAGCTGGAAGCCCTGGACTACTGAGCTTTTGGTGCCATTCAAGCATCATCAAAGGAACAAAAATCATATGAGAGATGGTCTGGGTGCGTATTGGGTTTATGGACTCCCAGGGAACATGAGAGAGGTCATAATCTCTACAAGATACAGTCACATTGGTTACACGTGAACCTGATAATAGAACAAGTATGCCCAGGTACTCAGATTGTCAGTGTTCCAAGACCTGTGGCAGCCAGGAGAAGTAGGGTTGGATAGGGATAACTGGAGAAGACTTGCAAGAATGGAGTTCAAGTGTCCCAAGTTTAAATCCCCATTCTACCAGTTATAGCTGCGTTGTCTTGGGTAAGTAACCTGACTTCCTTGAAGTTCCTCATGATGATGATAAAAGTTAAGAGGATTAACTGAGTGTTTGCCACCTATGGGACATTAGCAAGCATTTCACATGGCTTATTTCGTTTAATAATACATACTTGATAGGTTTGTTGAGAGTTCAAGTGAAACAACGTATGTAAAAAGTACCCAGCACGGCCACTGGAATGTTAGGGGTAGTCCCTAAGGCATTCTTAGCATTATTCTAACTTGGTATTTTAGTTTTAGAGGTGGAGGCAAATGTAGCATCACCCAGTCATGAGAGGGAATCAGAGACAAGTCCTGGGTCAAGTTCCGGGAAGAAGGAATATGTGCGTTTGGTAGAGTGGTAGGCAAGGGGGCGGAGGAGGAGAAATTTTGATCAGGGAGTTGGCATGTTCCAAGGAAGAAGCAGTGTCCATTAGCTAACGAAATTCATGCAGTGTAAAAGTAGTGAGGAGCCCAGGGGTTTTTTGCCCTGAGAGATGAACTGAAAATGGAACCTGTTGGGGGCGCCTGGGTGGCTCAGTTGGTTAAGCGTATGCCTTGGGCTCAGATCATGAGCCCAGGGTCCTGGGATCAAGCCCGGGGTTAGGGAGTCTTACTTCTCCCTCTCCTTGTGTTCTCTCAAACAAACACAAAAATAAATAAATAAAATCTTTGAAAGAAAAGGAAAAATGGAATTGGCTAGTTTTACTAGAACCTGGAGGTTTTGCTTCTCTGGAAAAAGAAGGTGTCAGGGGACTTTGCCCCAGGAGACCCTAAGTTTTGTTTTGTTTTTCAAGGTTAGACTTACTTAACTTTGTCTCCTACCCCATGGGGCTCATGGTGTTTCCTCTATTCATGGGAGCATGTATTAGGGTTCTCTCAGATATGTCACTTGCTTCTTTATCAAAAGAACAAGTTTAAAGAAGGCTTCATGGAGACAAGTACTAACTGTTGTGATTTCTGTTTGTACTACTTTCTCTCCTTAGTATTATCAAGCTCACTTATAAAAGGCAACATAACTCATAAAAATAGGCAGAAGAAAGAAGGAGTTTCGAGACAAGAAGGTTTAAAGGGGGAGCATTCAGAAGATTTTGGTTGATGAAAGTTGTGGTTGGCTGTCAGGAGCCTTGATTTAATTTAGTAAAAATAGTGTTAATTAAGTGGTTTTTTTTTTTTTAATTTTTTTTCATTTGATTTATTTATTTGATAGAGAGAGATCACAAGTAGGCAGAGAGGCAGGCAGAGACAGAGGGGGAAGCAGGCTCCCTGCTGAGCAGAGAGCCCGATGTGGGGCTCGATCCCACGACCCCGAGATCAGGACCTGAGCCGAAGGCAGAGGCTTTAACCCACTGAGCCCCTAATTAAGTTTTTAAATCAGCCTTTTTTTTTTCCAGGTGTAATTTTACATAAGATAACCCATTTTAAGCATATTATTCATCGAGTTTTGACAAATTTATGCACCAACATAATCACTGCCCCAATCAAGCTACAGAACATTTTCCGCACCCCAGATAATGTCACCCTCTTCCAGTCCGCATCCCCTACCCCAGGCAATCACTGATTTGATTTCTGAATACGTCAGTATGTGTTTCCTAAAAACAAGCTCTCGTTTTACATCACCAGAATACAATCACCAAATGAGGGCGCTTACGGGGACGCAGTACTGTTAGCTAACCTACAAACCTTACACACATTTTGCCACAAATTGGGTCCTTTATCTGGTCCAGGACCTAATCCAGATCGCAGCTGGCATTCAGCTGTCACATCTCCTTAGCCTCCCTTCATCTGGAACAGCTCCTCAGTCTTTGTCTTGGATGACCTTGACACTTGGACCTGGGATGTATCAGTGAAGCATTGGAGCTGTTCCCCTTTTCCATCTTTCCTTTTAGGGTGGTCATAGGACTATGAATCGCCCAAGTAGGACTTGCATTTGCCTTTAAATTACATCCTCTTTTTCTGAATATACATACTAAGCGTGTTTTAGACTATAATATATAGTTGCAGATCTCAAACTCTCAAAAATAAGCATGGACGTACATTCTTCTGGCCTTTTAAATACCTGTTTACATCCTTGTCCAGTTTTATACTGGGTGGTTTGTATATAAAATGAGCCTTGGAAATTAAAATAAAAAAATACAAATTTTTGTATATAAAATGCAGTGTGGACATTAATCCTTTGCCATAAATCGCCGATATTATTTACTCCCTGTCATTTCTCTCTTTTTTTTTTTTTTAAGATTTTATTTATTTATTTATTAGGAAAGAGAGAGAGTGAGAGAGAGCAGGTCAGAGTGAGAAGCAGACTCCCCATGGAGCTGGGAGCCCGATGTGGGACTCGATCCCGGGACTCCGGGATCATGACCTGAGCTGAATGCAGTCGCTCAACCAACTGCGCCACCCAGGGGCCCTCCCTGTCATTTCTCTTAAATCTGTTTAAAACATCTGCTATGAGTCAGTTTTGAAGTTTTATGCAGTTGACTTTCCTTTTCCTTTGTTTGGCTTTGGAATCATGCTATGAAAGGCTTTCTGTACCCTAAGAGTATGTAAATATTTTTCTACGTTTTTCTATTAGTTTTATTATTTTAAATTGACATCCTTGAGTCATCTGGAATTTATTGTGTATGACGTGAGTTTGGAATCTAACGTCATTTAACAATGTGTTGTAGCATTTCGTCATCCATCCGTCCACTCAACAGGGACTGAGCACCTGCCTACTGCGGGTTAGGCAGTATTCTGGACGCTGGGAAGATGGCAGTGAGTGAGACAGGCTCGGTCCCTTTCTCCAAGGTCCTGTCTTACAGAAAGGGGAGGCAGCAGAGAAGAAGTAATTACTGAGGACATTGTTAGATGCCATGAAGGCCACACAGCAGGGAGGCATGATGGAGTGTGACGTCTGTTTTAGCTGGCCAGAGGCGGAGTGGCACTCTGGAGGAAAGGGCATTCCCTCTCCTAAATAATCTTCTTCTTGTCCATAGACTGGAAATGATACCTTTAATGTATGCTATGTTTATATATATGTTACATAAGCTTTTCTGGATTCCGTTTAATCGCTCTATCTCTGCTATAGTACCACCCTATTTGGTGTTTTAGAATTTATTTTGTTATTTCATAAAGCAAGTCCCCCCTTATCTTTCCAAAATTTTGGATTACTGTACTTCTTTTACATTTACACTTAGTCTAATTTTATTACCTATTATCAAGTTTCAACAGTAACAGTTAAAACGTAGGCAATTCTGATTTGAATTCCATTAAACCTATATCAGTTTGAGGAAGACTGCCATTTTTTACAATGTGTATTCTTCCTATTGAATTAAAAAACTACCCTTCATTTTATTCAGATCATTCATAATGGCTTTTGTTAAGTTTGATCACAAGGATCTTGCATATTCCTGTTAAGTGTATTCTGAGGTGTTTTGTTTTCTTTTTGTTGTTGTAATTGTGATTTAAACACGACTGAGATTAAAAAAAAAAAAAAAAAAAGATTGCTGGGGCACCTGGGTGATTCAGTCAGTTAAGCACCCAACTCTTGGTTTTGGCTCAGGTCATAATCTCAGGGTCCAGGATCAAGCCCCATGTTGGGCTCCCTGCTCAGGAGGGAGTCTACTTGAGATTTTCTCCCTCTGCCTCTGCACCCACCCACCCTCAACTCACACACTCACGCATGCATTCCCTCAAATAAATAAATAAATAAATCTTAAAAAAATAATAAAATAAAAATCGGATTGCTATGAACTATATCTGAAGAAAGACAGCGTGTTGCTGTGGTGCCTCAAACTTCATCACTGTCATACTTTTTTTTAATAAATTATACTTCGATCCTTTAAAATGTCCCCATTCATTCCATTTGATTCTCAGCCTTTTCAAAGGATAACAATATCAAAAAGCCGGGGTCTTTAGGTTTAAGAAAACCTTTGCACGAAAGAGACCAACCCATGAAGCTGCTTATTTCAAATACCGTGAGTTACCCTGTGCTTTTAAGACCATACTAGGTGGAAAGGCGAAAGGGAAAAACCTCTGAAGGGATTAACAACAAATACGTTTTGTGAACAATATCATTGAGTTTCACATGAGCCTTTGAAAATGCTCTTCTGCACTTCTCTAAATCAGTCTTCAGGAGCCCTTCTATATAGCTCAGGGGACCAAAGGATGTTTTCTAATAGAGACAAGCTCTGGGACACTCTTGGGAGCTCTGCGCTGAAGCCGATGAGAATCCAGGGGAGTGGGGAACACTGGCACACGGCCCACAGGAGTCTGAATCTGGGCTTTTAATTTTGCCCAATATATTCAGCTAACAAGGCAATTTATTGGGGAAAAAAGTGGATTAATTTTTGGAAAGAAAATATCCTATTTCTGATGTTACCTTTTTTCTTGTTCTCACATACATTCTGCCTTATCTGATATTCATATATTCTCCTCCTAGTTTCTTTTTTCTCTTGCTTTCTTTTTATTTACACTGGCCTGCTGTATCTTGTCTCTACCCTGCCACCCCCCACCCACACATACTTACTTTTTAACTTTCTGGTTTGTGCATTAGGTATGTCTCTTGTATGTGCTAGATTTGAAATCATTTTAGAGTTTTTGTCTTTTATTTTTATTTATTTATTTTGGAGGCCCCACTGGAATTCGAATAGTTTTTGCCTTTTAATAGAGAAAGTCAACTCATTCACGTTTGTTGTTATATAAGTATCTTGTCTTTTTCTGATTATGTAATGATTTGTGTTTATTATGCTTTCTTATTTCCTTTCTTTTTTTCTCTCTCTCAAAGATTTTATTTATTTATTTTACAGAGAGAGATTACAAGTAGGCAGAGAGGCAGGCAGAGAGAGGGTGGGAAGCAGGCTCCCTGCTGAGCACAGAGCCTGATGCGGGGCTCGATCCCAGGATCACGACCGGAGCTGAAGGCAGACGCCCAACAACTGAGCCACCAGGGCGCCCCTCTTATTTCCTTTCTTTACATTTGTTTAACTGATGATTCTTCTCGGTTCCTTTTTTTCCTTTCATAAAATGGAAATTCAGCCACGTAATTATGTCCTTCTAGAAGCCACCTTCACATTTTTTGACAAAATTTTGATTTTTAACATTATGTTGATATACTGATTAAATATTAGGAGAAAATAATGAGGTAGAAAGAGAATGAACTCTGCCTCAGTGCTGAAACTTTTTCTAGAAGTTCACAGTGAGCAGGATGTAAAGTACACATATTTCTTAGCTGTGGGCTTCGTCCCATCTCTGGTATCTGGGCCTTTTCTCTTCACTACTTTTCTCTCCTTTGTCCACTTACATAGCACAGCACTCTTGGTCCTTAAATGAAAGCCTCCTCAGTGGCTTTATCCCCATTTCCTTGTCCTTACTTCTTTCCATACCACCCCCCCCCCCCAATACACAGACTCTCACTTGCTCTGATGGGCGTTGGCTGCAAGAGTTCTTTTCTTGGCCTTTTCCTCTAACAACACGAGGAGATAGATGGCCTTGGGTTTGAGTCCCAGCTGTGTGATCGTGGAGAAATTACTAGCCATTCTGCTCCTTAGATTCTTCGTCTGTGAAATGATGACTTTAGTGCCAGCAATCTACCAGGGTTATGTCATATGGGTTAATGGGGTGGAGTGTGTGACTCTCCTATTAGTGCAAAACTCAGTACGACAGTGAATGCTCAATTAGTGCTCCCTCCTTGTACTAGTTGGGCTTCTTCAAACAAACAGAACCCATGGGCTGAAGAGTCCCCATGATCTACCGTCTGCAATTTGGAGGCCAGGAAAGCCAGGGTGTAGCTCTACTCCACACCCAGAGGCCTGAGATCTGGGACTGAGGGTGTAAGTCCTGGTCCAAGTCTGAAGGCTCACAAGCTAAGAGTGCTGTCTGAGGGCTGTCACCAACTCAAGCAAAGCCAGCACATTTGTCCTTCCTCAGCCTTTTTTGTTCTATTTGGGCCTCAATGGATTGGATGCCCTCCCACATTGCTGCGGGCTGATCTTTACTCCCTCACTGGGAGTACCCTCACAGAAACCCCTAGAAATAATAACACTTTACCAGCTATCCGGGCATATACCTTAGCCCAGGCAAGCTGACACAGAAAATTAACTATCACACTCATTAAACAGATACTGAATGCCTGTTGTGTGCTACCTCCTAGTCTAAGGGCTAGAGAACAAGACTGAAACGGCCTTATAAATTTGAAATGCCACTTTCAGGTCAACCTGGGTGTTTTCTTGGACCTCTCAACCATATTCTGCATGTATCCTATTTGGATGTGCTCTCCCTCCATTAACGGGGATTCTGCCTATATCGTAATGCCTGAAATTCCATGTGCTGCCTTGACAACGCTGAGCCGCATGGGGCTCCAAAGACCTGGCTCTGAGGTCCCCTGGTCTTCCTGCCCCAGCCCAGCAGGAAGAGCACCCTACCTAGCTAGCTGTCCTATCAGCACCCCTCCCAACCCATGAAATTGTTCAAACAAGCTGACTGCATCTTCCGACGGTAAGGGTCCCCTCACTCTCTTGTCGCTACAAAGCACGCCTCCCATGGCCCCTGCTGGTTCACAAGTACAGGCCCTCAGTGGCCCTGCAAGGTGGGTGGTTCCTCCTTCCCCAGGCTATGAGAACACGTGACTGGTAAACTGCTGTCAGCTTCTTCTGCCTGGTGCTGGGTGTCACGTGTTCAGTCATCTTGTGCTCTGTAAGGCGCGGGATCCCTCCTTCACCAAGAGGGTAAATGGGAGCCATTAGAACATAACCTACTCTTCGCCAGTGGTAATCTAGGGCAGCCTTCAGTACCTTTCCCTATTACTCTCGAATACCTCCTCTCCCTGTCCTTACATGTCAAAGCACATTCTTTTTTTTTTTTTTTTTTTTAAGATTTTATTTACTTATTTGACAGAGAGGAGAGAAATCACAAGTAGGCAGAGAGGCAGGCAGAGAGAGAGGGGGAAGCAGGCTCCCGATGAGCAGAGAGCCTGATGCGGGGCTCGATCCCAGGACCCTGAGATCATGACCTGAGCTGAAGGCAGAGGCTTTAACCCACAGAGCCACCCAGGCGCCCCAGCGCATTCTTTTCATTTACTCATTTTAATTATTTGAGAGAGCGCATATGATGGGGTGAGGGGAGAGGGAGAGAGAATCTTAAGCAGGCTCCATGTCTGACATGGGGCTCGATCCCAGGACCCTGAGATCATGACCTGAGCTGAAACAAAAGTCGGATGCTTAACCGACTGAGCCACCCCGGCACCCCACAGCACTTTATATTACATTTACCCCTGGTTATTTCATGATAATGTACCTTTTTTTGTTTAGTTTCTTTTGGCAAATAAGACATTTTTCTCACACAGATCTCTATCCTGTCCCTTCTAATGCTGCTGTTTTGTTTTGTTTTTTTCTTCACTTCCCTCAGGGGGTTTTATTGGCACAATCCTCTGAGCAGGAATTTATTCAGGAGTCAGTGACATTCAGGGAGGTGTCTGCGGATCGCCCTTGGGAGGAAAGGATTTGTCTGGATTCTGCTCAGAGGAACTCGTATGGGACGGTGATGCCGGAGAACTACAGCGACTCGGTTTCACTGGGTAAGGACCTCTTGTTCTAAGTCAAAAGCTCCCTACTGACATCTTTCCCCACCTACTGTCACCGTGTACAACCACAGAAATTCAGGAGTTTGCACTTGCAATCCTGACGTGACAGGTCATTGTCTTAGAGTGGTTGCCTGGTGTCCTCTCTGGACATGGAATGGAAAACGGAACCTTCAGAAGGCCTGGCGGGGAAGGGACAAGGACAGGCACCGGGAGTGGTTATTATACGCTGCCCAGATTTAGCGTCGCTCCTCGTGAGCAGGGCATCAGCTTTCCAAACCAAATGTGATTTCTCAGCTGGAACTCGAAGAACTAAGCTGGACGACAAATGGACTCACAGGGTGCCTCTCTCCGGGTACGGATCAGGCTGCAGGGACTTGTTTCGTGAGTGTGTCCCCTTGTGGGAAATGCCCGCGGAGCTCCCTGCGTCTCCCGGACAGATCTGCACCCCTGCCTGCCGTACATCCTCTCAGAGGGCTCTGCATTACTCATGTCAACTCATCCTCCATCGGTCTGACGAAAGTCCTCGCCGTGGAGGGAAGTAATAATGTAGGAAGATGAAGTGAGCTCCATCTGTGGCACTTACTTATTGCTGTGGACGTCAGTACATGTTACCAATTATTATTGCTTTTCTGTCTTCATCTGTATTTTGAATCCCTTTTTGTCTTCCTCCACTTTATATTCTCTTTCCTCTGTTTCATACATCTTTCTTCTCAGCCATAATCTGTACCCATAGCTTTCTTTCCTTCGTTCATTTAAATGTTTGTCAGCTTTTAAGGAAACTGATGTTTTTCTCCCTGAGTTGCAAACTTGTATACGTGTCTTTAGTCTTCATTGAAAAACACATGAAGGTGACTTTACCCTTATTTTCACTAGTAACCTCACGTTTTATACATTCGCTTTCTCATTCCTAAATTTTCACTCTGCATTCCATTTTCCTCTAAGCATTTAATGCCTTTCAATCTTTGTTAATGGGTTTCTTTTTTTTTTTTTTTTTTAAGATTTTTATTTATTTATTAGAGAGCGAGAGACTGAGAATGAGAGGGGAGAAGGTCAGAGGGAGAAGCAGACTTCCCGCAGAGCCGGGAGTCCGACGTGGGACTCGATCCCGGGACTCCGGGATCATGACCTGAGCCGAAGGCAGTTGCTCAACCAACTAAGCCACCCAGGCGCCCCTGTTAATGGGTTTCTAATCCCCCCTCACAAAAGAAATTTCTGTTCGAGGTTATCACTGACTTCCATCTGGAAAAAAAAATTTTACAGTCTATATTCCCCACACAATATGAAAGCACTGATCACCGTTTCTTCTTATACATTTTTTAAATAAAAGAGATAGGCACATATTTTTTAATCTCTGAATAGTGTATGGCTTCCTAAGTATAAAGCAATAAAAAGAAATCATAGTGATACGAAAAGAACATATTGATAGGAACAGAAGGATCTCTGAATGTGGCTGCCCGGTTCCAGTAAGCTTTCTAAAGAAAAGGATTTTACAAGAATCACTGGGTCCAAAGATGTATTTTTTTTATGACTCCTGCAACACATTGCACGACTTTGGATGTTTTATGCCTTTTAATGCTAATTTATTAGGTGTAAAATGACCCCTGGAGGTAGCTTTCTAATTGAAAGTCATTGCCTTTACTATAGATTCTGTGGTCTGATTACTGTTGCTATTTATATTTATTCTTATGTACATAATCTTTGTATTCCACAAACATTTTGGGAGCACTAGGCCCTATCCTAGCACTGTGGCTGTAGCGCTAAACAAGACAGGCGGTTTCCCCATGGAGCTTTTGGTCTGCTGGGGGAGACAATAAATTAATATAGAAAGCAAGCATGGAGGGAGGAGGGAAAGGAAAGGAAGGGAATGAATAGCAGAGAGTCCTAGTGCTATGTGGAAAAAGCAAGCAGCGTAAGAGAACTAGGTCAGTTAACAGAAGCTTTATTTTAGAGGGGGTGATCAGAGAGGGCCTCTCCTTGAAGAAGGATGCTGAACAGGTAACTCACAAAGTGATGGGCCATGTAGGAAACCATGCTGGGCCCAGGAAACAGCGGGTGCGAAGATCCTGTAGTTGACCGCATTGCCTTGTTTGAAGGGAAGAGTGCCAGGAGATGTAAAGATTTCCTTAAACTTAGTCTTTCAGTCCTTCTCTGAAAAAAAATGTGTTTCTGTTATATCTTTAAGTTTCTATGAGCCACCTTCTCATTCTGAGTGTTCCTTCTTAATAGCAGTATTTTTTTAAAGGATGCATTAATGTCTCTTGCCTGTATGAGAAGATTTAAGTTTTTTGGTGTATGTATGCAGCACTTTTCCCCTTGTTCCCTAGATTGGTATGTTTATATATGCCTTTTTCATTATCCCACTGTCACTTTTGGTGGGTTTTCTGGAGGCAGCAGAGGCAAACACATGTATTTTTTTTTTTTTAAGATTTTATTTATTTGACAGAGAGAGATCACAAGTAGGCAGAGAGGCAGGCAGAGAGAGAGAGGGGGAAGCAGGCTCCCCGCTGAGCAGAGAGCCCGATGCGGGGCTCGATCCCAGGACCCTGAGATCATGACCTGAGCCGAGGGCAGAGGCTTTAACCCACTGAGCCAGCCAGGCGCCCCTAAACACATGTATTCTTAATCCTAGGTTATCCTCTCTCTTCTTTACTGGTCTTTAGGCTTCTCTGTTGTGCTAAATCCTAAAGACTCTTCATTTGTTTATGCTTGCCTTTCACATTATATTTATTTGCCTTGTCTCTCTGAATGTCTGTCTAGCCGCTAGTACGCAGGCTCACCAAATTGTCAGGATTGAGCTAACTTTGCTTTATGTCCCCTGCCTGACACGTTGCCTGCCAGAGTAGGTATGTAATATATGTTGATCTGTTGAATGTTGAACGACATCAAGTAGAATTTTTAGAAATGAGGTGAAAACAGAGGTTTGAAAGTTATAATCCTATCTGTGACATTCGTACCAAGATGAGGGAATGAGAAGGGCAAAGCAGCAAGGAATGGGACCCTAAAGGGCAAT
>CM052809.1:7357470-7501368 GCA_028533885.1 Nasua narica | reverse complement strand
GGGTAGTCTGCTTCTCCCTCTTCTCATGTTCTCTCTCATTCTCTCTCTTTCAAATAAATAAAATATTAAAAAAAAATAGAATAGCTGTCAGGACAGTTATGAAGGGTACTCTGAGAGTACTGTCACTGAATGGGGGAAGTGGAACCAGTAGGAGCTAAGAGGAAATAGCGACCAAAAGGAAAATGAAAAACAGCAGGACAAATTAGAAGATGGTGGCACAAAAGTAAGACAATTTCACATAAGGTAAGAATAGTTAATATTTCCCTATGCCATGGAGGGTTAAAGTCAGATAAAAATTAAAAATGGCCTTTGGTTTTGGTTACTGATAGCCTGTGTTAAATATTAGTGGGTTAAAGAGTGAGTTAAAAAGGTTGAAAAAGACTCATTAGCTTGGCTGAGAAAGGAGACACTGAGAAAGATACCTAGAGGGAGACTGGCTTTGAAAGCGGGTCTATCTGTCAGAAGAGCTTTATGGTTACAAATACTGGAAAGCCCAGTTAACAAGTTAACAAGACTTGCAAGCAAGCAGAGATTTCCCCCCCCCCCCCCACATAATAAATCTGGAGGTGGGTGGCATCGTTTCAAAGACAATATTCAATGTCTTTAGTTTCGTGGCTTTTTTGTCATGGTCACATGATTGCTGCTCTGCTCCAGGTAAAGTACCTGCATTCAAGGCAGGAAGAACGAGGGTAGGAAGCACCAGCAACATCTGTGCCTTTTAGCAAAAGAGGTTGTCCCAGAAGCCGCTCAGCGGACTTCAGCTTATAGCTCATTGACCACAGCTGTGCTCTATGGAGGCCAATAGCAGAAGAGGCTCAGAAAATACTCTTCCAGCCTCTAAAGTGGAGGGAGGCAAAGAAAAGGAGGTTTGATCAAGGTGTTGATCTGGCCAAAAGTCTGTCGAGAGTGTTTACCCGACCACTGAGAAGAAAGGTGTGGGAGAGTGGAAGGTGCGGCATGGAGGGGACAGGCTCAAAGTGGGAAAACAGGATTGGGGTAGAGGTAGCAGCTATAGGAACCTTTTTCAAAGGAAGGGAATTTTTCACCGGGAGAGGCGGGAATCAAGAAGTGATGGGTTCGGAAGATGTTTGTGGGTGGCAATGGAAGAGGCTCCCTATGGACACTGGGTCCCCAGGCAGGTCAGTCTCTTTGGGATATGTGACCTCTAAGCTCTAACTCTTGGGGGCTGGAACAAAGAGGGAATGAAACAACCATATCCTTGGAAACTTAGATCTTTAATATTTGTCCCTTACACCTAGTTTCCTCCTTTGCCTTCACAAGTATTTTTCTAGAGGAGGCAGAAGAGATGGCTAGAAAGTAGATGAAAATGATAAAGACAGCAGCAAAATAAAGGGTCAGAAGGTAGGCACAGGGACAAGGGGAAGAGGAAGTATGAAACACTGAAGCCTAAGAGTGATCCAGTAACTCAAAACTTGGTGAGATATTAACCTTTACAAGAAGCAGCTGGAGAAACGAGTCAGCTACATGGAGGTTAGCTGCATGCACTGTTTTTGCAGGAGTTTTTGGACACCTTAGGCCCTTGTGTGTCCGTTCTCAGTCATTCTGGGCAACAAGTAAGGAGGACAGTCTCTGCACCTCTTCTCTATCACCAGGGCCAGGACTCCGGGTTACTCCACTTACTAGACAGGAGACCTTGGGCAAAACACAGAACATCTCCGTGCTTCACTATTCTCATTGTTAGTAGCGCAAACCGCACAACTTCGGATTACAGAAGATACCCATGTAAGGTACTTATAAAAGTGCCCAACACATAGTTAGTGTTCCATAAATACATTATCATCAACCTCATAGAGCTGAAAACAAAATAACCCCCAGACTCCTTAGCACGGCATCCAGAAAATTATCTTAGAATCACCAGACCCTCACAACGAATGCGGTGTACACACAAAGGTGGTATCACTGTGGGAGGCTGTCCGTCCCCGGGACTGTTCTAACAGCCTCCTACCTGGTTTCCCTGGGCAGCCTGGGCCCCACCAGAGCCTCTTCTCCCCTCCGCAGCTGGCCAGTGATTGTCAAAACGTGCTCGGCCACGACACTCGCGCCGACTCCATCCCCATCGGTGGCTGCCCGTCACACGGGACAAATCCAAAGGCCCCGGGTCCCTTGCTCATCACCGGGCCCTCTCCAGCCCCTCCAGCCTCGCGAAGCCTCAGGCTCACCGAGCACACACATTTCAGCCTCGGGACCTCGCTGTCCTCTCCCCTTAGACGGCTCTTCCCCCACGCATTCGCACGGTTCCACCCTCGCCGCCGGGGTCCAATCTCTGCTCACGTGCTCCCCCCTCAAAGAGAATTTCCCCAAACGCGACTGAACATCATCCCCACGCCCACGGCCCCAGGTTTCCGGGCCGACGCCGTCTAAGTGCAGGTTCCCCGGCTCCCTCCCCAGCCCCCAGGCCAGGGCCTGACACACACGCGCTCCCCAAGTGTCAAGAGCATGAAATCTTCCCCCAAACCTCCAAACAGAATGCTGTCGCGTGACCTGAGTCCCTGCCACCGCTTCCTAAGCCGACAGTCCCCTGACGAACCTCCGGTCACATTTTTTACTAAGTTCACCACCGGCAAAACTAAAACCTCCCCGAGCTCCGCGAAAACACATATTCAAAGGCAACTAAACATCCCGCGTGGGATTTTCCACAGGTCACCCCGTCCCTGCCCGTCCCCGCAGAAAGGAATCCCACTCCGGCCTCCGGGCTCCCTCCTGTCCCCGCGAGCCGCCGACCCCCAGGTCCGCTCGACCTACTCGGCGCTTCTCCCGCTCCCCGCCGCCGGCCCCGCCCCCCCGGGCCACACCGCTACAACGGTTTACGTCCTCCGCCCTCTCAAGTCGTCCCCGCGCGGTCCTCCTCCAGGAACACGCTTTTGGCAGCTCCTCACCTCTTACTCCGTCCTCGGGGACCGCTCCCGACCCGCTCCCCTACGGCGACGGACCGACTTCATCCTGCGTCAACTTCTCGCTGGTCTCTACCTTTCCCGGGCGTTACTTCAGGACTGAGGACGACGCCGAGCCTGACTCGAACGGAACGAAAACCGCACGTGCCGGTTAGCGCACGGAGGAATTAGCTGCACTAAGGGGAACTGCAAAGAGTCTGCCGTGACCTCTGGGAGATGTAGTTTCAGCACGCAAAGCCGCGGGGCGTCGTGTGGAAGAGCCGGACCCCGTCTGCGCAGGCGCGCGATATCACGTTCTCCGCCCGGCGCAGAGGCTGGCGCTTGCCGCCGCTTCGCCTTCTGGGAAGTGGAGTCCGGGAAGACGAAGGGCTGCAGCCTTCGGACTCGCGGGTACTCGGCTCAGCGGCTCCCCGGGCAACGCGCAAGCGCAGTTCCGACCTGGGCTGCCGACTCTAGCTCATTGTGTTCAGCCTGCGATGTGGCGGTTGCGGTTTCTCGCCGCGGGCAGAGGCTCCTCCAAGGGCAATCCGGTGGTGACCAGGCACGGTGGCCAGAGCTGTGTCGGCAGAGCGGGAGCGGCCGTGGGGTGGTCGGGCCCGGGGGGCGAGGGCGGCGGGAAAGAAGGCCGAGTCGGTACGGGTCGTAGTCCGTTCCAGAGGACGCTGATCTGATGCCCCAAACTTCCCCGGACGTTTGGCTGAGGTTTGATACCAAAGAGGAATGGGGAGGACGGCCAGGTGCGGGCTGTTGTTTTTAAGGTCCGAATGTGCGAGCGCATGTGGAGGAGGATGCGGTGCGGGCCTCTGCGTGTGTCTCGGAGGAGCCGACTCCCGGGAGCCGGTGGACGCTCCAGGAGTGGATGCTCCGGGCTGTGTCGGAGCCCTGTCCGCGGACCTCGCCGAGGCCCTGGGCAGCCGCAGCTGCAGCTTCCGCGGGGACCGGCAGGAGGCCGGAGCGTGGGCTGTATGAATGAGACTCCCAGCCACACAAATGCACTGTCTCTCGCCTACCTCTGGCCCTTTGTCACCCAGACTGGGCCCCTCAGGGGGGAGAGGCCTGAGGTCGGAGAAGGGCTTGTCCGGAGAGGCCTTGACAGCGAAGATCCAGCCCTCTTAGCTTGCCCTTGGGGGAGAAAGACCATCCTTCCCCACTTCACTCCCCTTCCAGGCAGTGGAGAAACTTCTGTTGAGACCTGTCAGGGTAATTTAATGGTAAAGGCCAGAGGGTGGGTAGAAAGCCTGAGATCTGGGGCTGAAAAGTGCTTTCTGCAAGGAAAAGCCAACGTATTTAAGATACAAAAGGGACGATGTGGAGGATTTGACTCGTGCTGGGCAAAAGTGTGGGGCTGGGAATGGCTGCATGGGGAGGGATTCCCTTTACAGTGGAAGCCATTAGAACTTTCCTCAGAAAGAGGAGAGAGAATTGGGAACAAATAGGAACCAAGAATCTACTACTTCGGGGTACTGGAGGACTCCCAGGAATGTGAATGCTCACAGCCTCAGTCTGGACTGTCCTGTGATCTCTTTTAACCCAGTTCTCCTCGTAACAGGTGTATAGAAGTTTCTAGCCTAAGTCCCGCTCTGCCAGTCCCTGAAAGGGCTTATCAGAGAAGAAATGGCCGTCAGGCACCTGCCAGCCATGGTCCAGGTGAGTGGGGAGTTGCTGCAGGGATCCCCCCACCCCAAAAATTGCCTTAGAAGTTTTGAATGTAGAGGTTCAGAGAGGGTGGGCTTTTTTTTTTTTTTTTACCCTGACCAAGAGCTTTTCTCTTAATCCAGTCTCAGTTAGAGGCCTGACCCCATTGCTCCCATACATACATACATACATAGAGAGAGATATGTATATATGCATGTGTATATTGGATTTCTTCTCTGGGCTTCTCCTTAACTGTTTCTCAGGGCACACCAGCTCTCTTGGCTTCTCAGCCAAGAGTTTCCCAGGAAGACACTAGTCGTGATCAGAGGGGACAAGGCCATAGTTTCCAGAATGACTGTTCCTGTGGGAACCGTGTATGTGTGTTTTTTTTTTGTTTTTTTTTTTAAAGATTTTATTTATTTATTTGACAGAGAGATGACAAGTAGGCAGAGAGGCAGGCAGAGAGAGAGGGGGAAGCAGGCTCCATGCTGAGCAGAGAGCCCAATGCGGGGCTCGATCCCACGACCCTGAGATCATGACCTGAGCTGAAGGCAGAGGCTTTAACCCACTGAGCCACCCATGCGCCCCCCGTGTATGTGTGCTGAGGGTGAGCAGGTGAGCAGCGGAAGACAAGCAGGAGTTGCTAAGCCAACAAGTAACAGGTGCTGGGCCAAGTTCTCCAAGACATGCCAGGAAGACACCAGAGATGTGGACACAGTCCCTAGCTTCTTGGAGTTAACCGTCCAGTGAGGGGGAATCCGGAAGTAAATGAGAACTCACGGTAAAGTGGGATGGTGCTTTGCTGGGCCTGCTCACTTGAGAAGGGAGGAAGGCTGTGCCCAGGAGGAAGCGTGGAGGCTGAGGCCTGGGTAGGATTTGGTCACGGCGTGGGCAGATTGAGGGAAATGGGAGAAGACATGTGGCGCAAAATGAACAGCGAGTATGAAGTCTCGGTGCGGAGGAAGCCTTTCTTCTCCACAAAACGTGTTTCTTCAAGGCAGGAAGCAAAGTCTGATGAAAGCTCAGCCCCTAGGACACTGAGGAAATGCTTTCGTTGTCACAGAACACCAGCCCGCTCTGTGCTAACCGTCCCGCACCTCTCCACGGGCTCCTGGGCCCTGCCAGGCTCAGCTCCTCCCAGAGAGCCACGGGAGGGGGTCGCCACAGGTCACCAGGG
The DNA here is from genome assembly GCA_028533885.1 of Nasua narica. Classification (NCBI taxonomy): domain Eukaryota; kingdom Metazoa; phylum Chordata; class Mammalia; order Carnivora; family Procyonidae; genus Nasua; species Nasua narica. The sequence continues at coordinate 7,495,644 of CM052809.1, read as the reverse complement.
ATGGGGTTTGCTGTTACAGGACTCGGTGACCTTCAAGGACGTGGTCGTGCTCTTCACCCCGGACGAGTGGGCCCGGCTGAGCCCTACTCAGAGGGCCCTGTACAGGGATGTGATGCTGGAGAACTACAGCAACCTGGTCTCACTGGGTAAGTGGGGGCCTCTGAAGGCTGAGCTTCACTTTGGGGGATCCCTTTGGGACCCTTAGAAACTCTCAAACTGGTTCCACACAGAAGCCTGGGCTGCGAGTGGGCTGATCGAGGACGTTCTTTTTGTCCATGCAAGGTTTAGCTAGAAGGGCTGCTCAGAAGGCAGACGGTTAGCCGTGTGCTGCATGCCTCCCCCTGGGGTCCTGGGGACGTGACCCCTTTGGAGTCTGAGTGCAGATGCTTTGAAGGCGACCGAGGTTGAATCCTCCCTCCGCTTCAGCAGGGAGAAGGACGTGGGAACAGAGGGTCTGTGTCAGGCCGCAGCCCTCTGTTCTTCCTTCGCCTGTCCCCTGGCTTTCCTATCGGGTCGCCTTTTCCAGGAAGTCCCGAGGACCAGGTCTCCTTGCGGTGATTTTGTCGCTGGTATGAACAGATGTGGTCCATTTTTTCCCCTGGAAAACAGGACTCTTGGGAGCCCAAACAGATGTGCTTTCCCGACTAGGAAAAGGAGAACGGACGCTGGAGGACACGTCGGGAAGCTTCTGTCTTGGTAAGGGCCCCGCGTGTGGGAGGCACCAGGAGGGCCTCCACAAATACTCCAGGCCCCTGAACTGCGAAACAACGTCTTTTCCCCTCCCTCTCGCCGCAGCATCTGGTTGCCACATGGGCCCCTGTGTGCATGTGGGCCCTCCTCTCCATGAGTTTTCTTCTCTCTGTTTGGTGTCCATTAAGAGGCTCCCAATTTGGAAAAGTCCACCAGTGTAACCTGGGCCGCTGCCCCCACCCCGTGCCTCGTTTAGCATCTCCCAGTGCTGTCTCTGCTCGCGGCTCTCGGTGACAAGGAACCGCGCCAGGCTGCACGCAGCGGGGTGAGATGGGCCGGCTAACCGTCTGCCTTCTGAGCAGCCCTTCTAGCTAAACCTTGCACGCTTTGCTTCTTCAGCCGCCTTCGTAGTTGTTCATCTGCGTGTACGCAGATTCAGCCAGCATCTAATTATTCTCTGCCTGCTGTCAGCCCCTCGCTGTGCGGGAAGCTCCGTGATGGTGTGGCCAGGATTCCACTTTGCCGGGTCCCTCCCTTGGCACCTGGTAGGTGGCACAGACTTGTAGCCTGAGGATTCAGAGAATGTGACAGTTTGGTGGTTGTTACTTGTCTCGAGGAGCCGCGTGGGTGCCCCTCCCTTTGCTCCTGAATATTCTAAGACAGCGTATTGCCTTATGCAAGACATTAAGACGTTTCCTTTTGAGCTGGCATTTTGCAGGCTATGAGATATTTTTTTTTAAATCTTTTGGTACTGATTTTTCACCCAGCCAAACAGGTGGGGATTTATCCCTGAACGTCTAGGACCCAGTCTGTTCTGGAATTTAACGCTCAACTTAACTCTCAAACTTGTTGTCCAAAAAAAATCTCTTCTAACTTACCCCGGTGGCATTCTGAATTTGTGTGTTGTTGTATACCCAAGCTAAGGCATTTTTAGTATTTCATTCTGGACTATTCAAGCAGGGTTCTGACAAAAGGGGAGCGTGGGGGAATTAAGCAAAAGAACTTCATCTACTGTCCTGCCACAGGAGCATAACTTCATCCGTTCTTCCATTATCTCTCATTACCACGAGTTCTTTCTTGCACTTGGGTGGGGGGAATATGAAGACGAAGTTCTGTGCCTAGAAGCAATGTGACAGTCAGGTGTGGGTAATGCATGAAAAAAACCAGGTGGTCCCAGGTGTCTTTCCCGACTCTCAGGGTCTAGCACCTCGTCTTCCTGAGTTGCCTGGACACCCCAAAACCTTGAGCCGATTCTGGAGGAATGATCAGTGGTTAGCACTGATCGGACATGGCAAGAAGTCTTACTTCATACTTCCCAATAAGGTTTTGTGGCTGTTCCTCTCATTATCTATTGAAGATATATTTTTTTTAAGATTTTATTTATTTGTTTGACAGAAAGAGAGAGAGAGAGAGAGAGAGAGAGATCACAAGGAGGCAGAGAGGCAGGCAGAGAGAGAGGGGGAAGCAGGATCCCCGCTGAGCAGAGAGCCCCATGCGGGGCTCGATCCCAGGACCCTGAGATCATGACCTGAGCCGAAGGCAGAGGCTTTAACCCGCTGAGCCACCCAGGCGCCCCTATTGAAGATATGTTTTTACTTTTGAATAGAACCATCTTCTCTTTTGTTTTCTTAGGCCGAAATGGCTGCTATAGAGAAATGGTAGTCATTTCCAAATATCTATTGCCCTCTCGTCACTCTCTAATTATTAGCCTTTTTCAGGCATTCATTAGGTCATTTTTAGTTGTGGTTTCTTTTCTTATTTCTGTTTCATTTCATAATGACTGACCAGGACTTCAAAAACCATCTAGAGTTTCTCCGCTGTTGCACCAGTGACCTCTGGTTTAGAACAGACCCTTATTTTCAGTTGCAGGGAGACAAAGTCCTTCTGATAGGTTTTCTCTTCTCGGGGCCCACGCGCAAGCGGAGGGAGAAGAGAGTTGGCATTGAGCACCCAGGGACCATCACCATGCTGGGTGTCTTCCGAGGGAATTTAAGGGAATTGCCCTATTCAGTCCTTAAAACCTGTGAGGCAAGTCGCATCAACCCCGCTTAGAGAGAACCAGGCCTCGGCATGGTTAACTCATTTGGACAGATTTAATGTTGCTGTTTCCTGGCAAGTCAGGATTGGGGTGAAGCCACCAGTGAAACCCATCCGACCCTCAAACTCATTTTCTCCCCTCCTCCACGAGAGCTTACGAGAGCTTCAGTCACCTAGAAATTGTTCACTCAGTAAACCTACAGATAACCACCTGGTCCCTTAATTTGGGTCCTGTGCTAATAACTTTTTAGAGTTTTTCTATATATATTAATCTGTTGAGGTTTCTTTTTTTCCTTTTTTTAAGATTTTATTTATTTATTTGACAGAGAGAGAGAGAGAGAGATCACTAGTAGGCAGAGAGGCAGGCAGAGAGAGGGGGGGAAGCAGGATCCCTGCTGAGCAGAGAGCCCCATGCGGGGCTCGATCCCAGGACCCTGAGATCATGACCTGAGCCGAAGGCAGAGGCTTTAACCCACTGAGCCACCCAGGCGCCCCATCTGTTGAGGTTTCTTTCTGTAACACTGATAGAACATTTTACCTATTAGCTTTAAGCTGTTGGTGGGGTTTTTTTGTTGTTTTGGGGGGGTTTTTTGTTTGTTTGTTTTGAGCCATGAAGTGTATTCGTTTACAACTGGGCATAGCATTCACCTAAAAATTTAACACTCAATAGTGTGTCTTCTTCCTCATTTCCAACTTTATCTGCTTTTTTTTCTTTTTCCCTCTTCAACGGGTTAGGAATTTTTTTTCAGAGATCCAGCTCTTGTTTATATCTCTTACAGGCTGTAATTTTATTTCTACGCTTGTGGTCATTTCCTTGTCTTATTTTAAAATAAACGTATTTTGATGGCTGTACGTTCTGTGTAACAAAAGACAATCTGTGTTATTTTGTGACAGTTTGAAGAGTAAGGAAACAGCACCCACGCCCCACTGTCCAGCTGAAGAAATAAAACGTAGGGGCACCCGTGGAGTCCGGTGCACCCCATGTCACTGCCCCATCCTCTTCTCAGTGCCAGCCAGAGCCGCTAGCTTATTACCAGCAGCCCTGCGCTCCTCGCCATGGTCTTTCCACATTTATCTCTAGCTCTGAGCAGTCACATTCAGCTTAGCATGCTTTAACGTTTGATCCACGTATTATACAGTGGATGCCTTTCCTTTTTATCTTTTTATTTTTTTTAAAGATTTTTATTTATTTATTTGACACACAGAGAGAGATCACAAGTAGGCAGAGAGGCAGGCAGAGAGAGAGGGGGAAGCAGGCTCCCTGCTGAGCAGAGAGCCCGATGCGGGGCTCGATCCCAGGACCCTGAGATCATGATCTAGAGCCGAAGGCAGAGGCTTTAACCCACTGAGCCACCCGGGCGTCCCCAGGTTGTACTTTTTAAACCCTTGTTGAGATGCGTAGCTCTGCCCTTTGATATTCTCTCAAGAGCAATACCTCAGTTTTTCCTTTCTGTTGCTGGTAGACCTGTAGGTCGTTTCCGGACTTTTCTGTGTGGAATAATGCTGACTGAATATTCTTAGACACGTCTTCTTATACGCATGGGCCTTCTTCAAGAGTCTTTTAAGTGTATTCGTAGGTGTGGAAACACTGGGCTTAAAGGTATATGCTTCTTCAACTGCTAGATTTTCCCAGATTACTGATTAAATTAGTTGTTCCACACTATACCGATAGTTGATGCAAGTTCTTGTTACTTTGCAGTCTTGCCAAAATTGGGAACTGTTAGACTTTTTTCCCAGTCCCATTCCTGCGAAACGGTATCTCCCTGTGGTTTTCAATTACATTTCCTTGTTGGGACGCCTGGGTGGCTCAGTTGGTTGAGCGGCTGCCTTTGGCTCAGGTCATGATTCCTGCGTCTTGGGATCGAGTCCCGTATCGGGCTCCTTGCTCAGCGGGGAGCCTGCTCCTCTCTCTCTGCCTCTGCCTGCCTCTCTGCCTGCTTGTGTTCTCGCTCTGTTAAATGAATAAATAAAATCTTAAAAAAAAAAAAAGAAATTAAATTACATTTCCTTGTTTTCCCAGTCAAACTGAACATGTTTTCGTGTGTTGCTAATTCCTGTTCTGTGACTTAACATTCATACTCTTTGCCTGTTTTTCTTTTTTTTTTTTTTTTTTTTTTGCCTGTTTTTCTATTATAGTTTATCTTTTTGTTACTCGTATTTAAAAAGTCGTTATGTATTCAGGAATCCAGTATTTTATCAGTTAGTATGTGCTATCCTAGAGCTTCTCTTTTCTCTCTACCAACAGAAGTTCTTTTTTTTTTTCCAACAGAAATTCTTAATGAAGGAAAATATATCAGTCTTTTGCCTTAATGATCTTTATCTTCATGGTTTTTGTGCTGTGTTGTGCTGAAATGACCCTTTCTAGCCTTAGATCCATGCGGGAGGGACTTGGTCTTGCTTGTTCTTATACCCTCAGCACACTGGGTCCTAGTGTGTATTTGTTGAATGGAAGCATGAATTTCTAATAGTACTTAACTTTCGTCTTTTTTTTTTTTTCTGTCACATCTTGTCAGAGGTTGCTTTTTAATAGACTTTTTTTTTTTTTTTTTTTTTTTGTGGAAGCCTAACATGGGGCTCGAACTCGCAACCCTGAGAACAAGACCTGAGCTGAGATCAAGAATCAGATGCTTAACCGACTGAGCCACCCGGGTGCCCCTTTAATAGACATTTTAATGAATGTTTGACTTTGCTGATCCTTTCTATTTTATCTTGATCTGGTTCATTGATTTTTTGGCCCTTTGTTTTTTACCTTTGACTTTCTTGGATTTTATTCTGTTCTTATTTTGGGGATAAAGTTTTATCACAGTAATTAATACATGCATTTCGTGAAACTACACTGTTTAATGTAAGAAATGAGTGGCCCCTTTGTCTCCCCTTTTCTCCATTCTCTCCTCTGGAGAGAGAACCCCTTTTCTCTTAGCTGATTATTTGATGTATTTGCTTCTGAATAATGACGTTTTTGGTATCCCTAAGAGTTTCTGACCTCTTTGCAGTGAATCCCCTCCTCCATCCGTAGCCCAGGAACCCTCATCTGCCAGGATTTCATAGGAATGGACACATAGCCTTCCGCGTCTGACTTCGGTCATTTACCACAGTATGTCTGAGAGTCCTCCTTGCCGTTGTCAGAAATTCTTTGCTGTTGCTGAGTTAGCGCCCTGTCATATGGCGATAGCTCTGTTCAGTCATCGTTAATGAGCATTTGGGCTATTTCCAGGTTTTGGCTAAAGCTGCTGTGAACAGTCCGGTACGACGCTTCTTCGTGTGGATGTATTTTAGTTCATATGCTCTTTGCAGACATATGTTTTCACTAAGGTACGTGCCTAGAAGCAGGAATCCCGGGTTGTATACTAGTTGTGGGTTTAAACTGGGACACTGTTTTCAGTGGACGCGGGATCCTGGTGCTCTTTACTGTGCTGGGTCCCACTCCAGCACCTCGCTTAGCGGCAGCTCTGCGAGGGGCCATCCCTCCTTGTTCCCTGTCTCCGGGAAAGCACTCGATCTTTCACGACCGAGTCTGTCGGGTGTGGGTTATTTTGTAGATGCCCTTCTGATGTCAGGTTGAAGAAGCTGACACATCTGAGGAGAGTTTTATCATGACTGGATATGGCATTTCTCCCAAATGCTTTTCCGAATCCTGAAGATGCTGCTATGGTTGATCCAATTACATTGATTGGTTTTAAAATGTCAGATCAGATTTGCATTCCTGGAAAACCCCAACTTGCTTCTGATTTATTGTTTCTGAAATATTGCTGGATTAAATTGGCTAACGTTTTGTTAAGAATTCTTGCATCTGCAGTCATGATACATTAGTCTGGTCTGTTCCTCAAAACATCTTTGTTTTTGGTACCAGGGTAACATTAGCCTCATAAAATGAAGTTGGACATTTCCCCTTCCCTATTATTTTTTGGGCGAATCTGTATAGAAGTCGTGTTATTTCTTCCTTAAATGCTTGGTCAACCCAGTGAAGTTTTCTGGGCCAGGAATTTTCCTCATGGGAAAGTATTACACTACAAATTCAGTTTCCACAGCTTCTTTTCAGTGGGCCACAAATGTTAGCTGCCTCCCTGAATCCTCAGCCCTGTCACTTCAATTCACTGAGCCTCCTGGGCTGTTTCGGTCCCCGTGCTATGACCCGGACACTGTTTCCGGGGCTAAATCCATAGGCCTTCCCTTGTCTGTTTCCTTTCTTCCAGGGATCTCCATCTTTCCCTGTCATTTATCCATTGCCTAAAAAGTTGTTTCTCTCTCTCTCTCTCTTTTCCCTCCCCTGGTTTTCTAATTGTTTTACGGTGGGAATTCTCAGAGTTTCCAAATTCTGCCATCATTTTTAATTTCCAAGAACTCTTGTTCCTCTGGATATTGCTTTCTTTGTATGTTTGTAGTCACATATTATGGTTAAAATAGTTTACCTCTAAAGATAAATGGTTTTTTAAAAATATTTTCTTCTCCCTTCATAAGCTCTGTGTTCTTGAATTTTTCTCTTTGATTATTTTGGTATCCCTTTCCTGTTAGAAGCTTTCCTCCACTATCTGGTGGTCTCCGATTGTCTGTCCAGGTAAATTGTGGGAGGATCAAGGTCCTTTTTGGAAACTCTTCATGGGTAAGAGCTTGAGTCTTGAAGCTCTTCGGCCCTCCTGCCACCGGCTGCCCTGGTGTCCAGTCCAGAGCACCTTCGATTTACTCCCTCCAAGAGAAAAGGCTGGATCTTCAGCCAAGTTGGGAGAGGGGAGTCCCCAAGCTCCTCCGAGTGGGGGAAGGGATGTGGGGGCCCAAAGGCTTCGTAAACTGACCTTAAAGCAACGCTCCATAATCCATTCCCCACTTCCAGGTGTACCTGTTGGTGCCAGTTCTTGAAACTCTAGGTAATTTGGAAGTAAATTGGGTTGGTTTCCCTCCCTGAGGATAACCTATCGAGAACTTTGTAAAGGGAGCTTGGATCATACCGCTTGCATGCCCCGTATGAAACCCTGGAGTTACATAGTTTAAGACCATACTTTGTTTTCTGTAACGTGGGACCATGCAGGGGTATTGCTCCTTAATTCAGCCCATTCTGATGTGATCTGGGGGCCCCAGGGAGAGCGGGTTCCATGTGCTCAGACCTTCAGCCGGGGTCCAGGCTCTCCTAACCTCAGTTCATCTTCAGTGTGGGAAAACTACAGGGCATTTGACTCCTCTCTTGGTTACACGAGTGTTCTCCTGGAACACTAGACATTCAGAAGACAAATATTCTCTTAAATGTACGTGATGTGATTTTATTATCACGATCAAGAAAAGGCTTTAATGGAGATATAACCATCCAGCAGCTGCTAGAAAAGAAAGCCAGCAATTGGTTATTTTTGTGGAGCCACAGTATCCTTTTTGAAAGCCATCTGCCGGACTTTTTTTTTAAGTAAAAATGTTTTATAGTAATAGAAAAGTACACAAATTTTATGTGTAAAACTCAACACATTTTTGCAGTGTAAATCCTGTCTAATTGGCATGTGTAACAAGAAATAGAATGTTACCAGCATGTCAGAAACCTCCCATCCCCTCTATTTCTTTTCTGTTCCAAAGATAACTACTACCCTGACCATAGGCTTATTTTGCCTGTTTTTAAAGTTTGTATAAATGGAATCCTATAATATCTACTCCTCTGTGCATACAGTATGTTTGAGATTCATCCACGTATGGCAATAGTTGGATCATTCTCACTGATGTACAAGATTTCACTCTGTAAACCTTCCAACATTTCTACTTTCTACTGTTGCTAGACATTTGATTCATTTCTAGCTTGGAGCTATTATGAAGTGTACTGCTTTGAATGTGCCTATACGGCTTTTAGAGAATATAAATGTACCTTTCTGTGCTCATGAGTATGCAAGCTTTAGCTGACACTCCCAAGTAGTTTTCCAAAGTGGGTATACCAGCAGCATGTGAGGGTTCCATATTCTCCTACAGCCCTAGTATTACCATTTGAATTTTTTCCCCCCACTCTAGAGGATTTATGGAGGATCTGATTGTATCTCAACTTATGACTGATGAAATTGATCAGCTTTATTTTTAATCTCTTTAATATTCTCTTTTTATGGAAAACTTATTTATTTATGGTAGAGAGAGAGAGAGAGCACAAGTGGGAGGGGCAGAGGGAGAGGAAGAGAGAGAGAAACCTCAAGCAGACTCCCCACTGAGCACAGAGCCCGATACAGGGCTTGATCCCAGGACCCTGAGATCATGACCTGAGCCAAAATCAGAAGTCAGCCAGTTAACCTACTGAGCCACCCCAGGCACCCCTGTGAGAAGGTTTTAAAATGAAGATTCATGGGGCGCCTGGGTGGCTCAGTGGGTTAAAGCCTCTGCCTTCAGCTCAGCTTTTTGTTGTGATTTTTTTCTTTCATCTATTAGTTATTTAGAAATGTATTGCTTAATTTAGAAATACCTGGATTTTTTTTTAAGATTTTATTTATTTATTTATTAGGAAAGAGAGAGAGTGAGAGAGAGCATGAGAAGGGAGAAGGTCAGAGTGAGAAGCGGACTCCCCATGGAGCTGGGAGCCCGATGTGGGACTCGATCCCGGGACTTCGGGATCATGACCTGAGCCGAAGGCAGCCGCTCAACCAACTGCGCCACCCAGGCGCCCATACCTGGATTTTTTAAGTATCTTTTTGGTATTTTGGTGTTCATTTCCAGCTTAATTCCACTGAGTTCAGAGAACATATTCTGAATGTTCTCAGTCCTGTGAAATGTATTCATTTATAGCCCAATATAAGGTCAGTTTTGGTAGATGTTCTGTATGTACAATAATATGTACTCTGTCATTGTTGGTTATACTGTTTTCGAGTCTATTAATTGAGTCAGATTTGTTTATCAGATCATGGAGATCATCGCTATTCTTAAAGGTTTGATTTCTGAGTTACTGAGAGTGGTATGTGAACATAGCTTGCTAGGATTGTTAAGATTTCTCTGTTTTTGCTTTTCTTTTCTCAGTTTCTACTTTATACATTGTGAAGTTTATGTGCAAATATAGATTTGTTATATGTTCCTGGAGAACTATCCCTTCTGTCAATGTGAAATATCTGAAAGTCCATTTTTTTCTAATATACACACCAGCTTTCTTGTGGTTAGTGCTTGCTTGCTAAATCCTTTTCATTCTTTTCTATATTTCTATGTCTATGTTTTGGTATTTCTCTTCTAATAGGCATTTAGTTGGATTTTTTTTTTAAAGATTTATTTATTTATTTATTTATTTGAGAGAGAGAGAGAGAACATGAGAGGGGAGAAGGTCTGAGGGAGAAGGAGACTCCCCGCGGAGCTGGGGGCCCGATGTGGGACTCGATCCCGGAACTCCGGGATCATGACCTGAGCCGAAGGCAGTCGCTCAACCAACTGAGCCACCCAGGCGCCCCTAGTTGGATTTTTTAAATCCAGTCTTACAATCTTGGTTTTTTAATGGGATATTTAAACCAGTTACTAATATGTACGGGATTGGATATCTATCATCTTAATATTTATTTTGTGTTTTACTCACCTGCTTTAAATTATCTTTTGTCTTCCATTTTGCCTTCTCTTGCTTTATTCTCATTCTAATGCTTGTTTATAAATTCTTATTTAACTATTAGACTTGGTTGCTAGTACCTTAAAATATGAACTCCAGGGGCGCCTAGGTGGCTCAGTGGGTTAAAGCCTCTGCCTTCGGCTCAGGTCCTGATCTCAGGGTCCTGGGATCGAGCCCCGCACGGGCTCTCTGCTCAGCAGGGAGCCTGTTTCCCTCTTCTCTCTCTGCCTGCCTCTCTGCCTACTTGTGATCTCTCTCTCTCTCTGTCAAATAAATAAATAAAATCTTAAAAAAAAAATATGAACTCCATTTTCTCCCACCTTTCATGTTATTTTTGCTATGTGTATTTAATTACATATATATTTTGAACCTCTCAAGATGTAATTATTGTGTGCAATAATATTTACATGTATTCACATATTTACTTTTCCTATTGCTTTTCGTTCCCTCTTACATTTCTATCTTTCCACTGGGATTTTGTTATGCCTAGAACATGCTTTTTACTGGTTGTCTTTTTTTTTTTTTAATGTGGGTCTGCTGGTGTCACCGTCTCAGTTTTTATTTGTATAGAAATACCCATTTCATACTCACTTTTTAAGGATATTTTCTTTCTATTGAATTCTGTTTGGCAATTATGTTCTTTCAATACTTCCTGATTCATTCATTGTCTTCTGGCTTCCATTGTTTTTGTTGAAAAGATGGCTGTCAGTCTTATTTTTTTTCTTCTTTAAAAGTAATGTATTTGTTTTCCTCTCAAGCAATTGTCAAGATTAAACTCGGGTTTTCAGTAGTTTTGTGCTTAGGTGGATTTTCTTTGTATTTATCCTGCTTGGAATTTCTAGTGCTTCTCAAATTCATTTTTCAGCCTCTGTGTTGTTTCAAATAGTATTTTTGTCCCATTTGTTTCCTTCTCCCATTCCAGAACTCGTCACACATATGTTCAGTCTCTTCATCATGACTTGTATGTTTCCTGTTTTTCAGCACCTTTTACCATAGATCTTTTCTGCTTATGTATTTTTCCAGTGCACTACTGCTCCCTTCTGCTATGTCCAATATACTATTAAATCTATCTGTTCAGTTCTTACTTTCAATTATTATATTTTCTAGAATTTTTGTTTGATTCATTGGTTCCAGTCTCCTATTGAAATTCTCATTCTTAGGTGTTTTACTGAACATATTAATCACAGTTATCTCAAAATCCATGTCTGATCACTTTGGTATCTTGAGTCTTGTAGGTCTCTGTGTATCATCTGTTTTTTTCTATTTCTTAGCCTTGTGATTTTTTTTTTTTTTTAGTCTTGTGATTTTTGATTGAATCTCTGATATTGTATTTGAAGAAGTGAAGAGGCCCTGGGTGATGTTATATTCCTTCAAAGATTTGCCTTTTCTTCTGGCAGATAGTGAGTGTAAGGGAACCACCTTAATCCAACCAGGGACATGTTAGCTGGAGATTGGGTTGTGGTGTTTATAAAGCTTTGCCCAACTCTCATCTGCCCTTGCTACTAGGTCGTAGCCCTCCAGGAGCGCCTACTGAGAGCTTTACATGTTTGCTGTGACCACTACCCTCTTCTTGGGAAGATCCTGATCTCCGTTTTGGGCTCCATATTTGAAGAATAGAAAATTCTGAAATTCTGCTTAGCTTTGGTTTCTTGCCCCAAGAAGTTTTAGAATTCAGCAAATTCTATAAGGGAAAAAACCAGTAAGTACTGGGATTACCTTTCCGTATTTCCCTTTTCTCCCAAATATTAAACTATCAGGTTGGCCTTGGGTGACATCTGATGCCTTTAGACAGAATTTTTGTTTTTCAATTAAGATTTTCCAGTTGTTTTCTACAGGAATGTCTGCCACAGCCTACGTTATCAGGCCCAGAAGTGAAAGTCAGCCCTTAAGGTGTTAAGATTTGGCAATCCTGGCATTCAACTGACTGTTTTTGTTTTGAGCAACATTATTCTAAGCTCACCAGGATTTTAGCTTTAAAATGCACCTGTTTGGGCGCCTGGGTGGCTCAGTTGGTTAAGCAACTGCCTTCGGCTCAGGTCATGATCCCAGAGTCCTGGGATTGAGTCCCACATCAGGCTCCCAGCTCCACGGGGAGTCTGCTTCTCCCTCTGACCTTCTCCCCTCTCATGCTCTCTCTCACTGTCTCTATCTCAAATAAATAAATAAAATCTTTAAAAAAATTAAAAAAAAATAAAATGCACCTGTTTAACTTTCTTTTCCAGATAAGGAGTTAGTTTACTTTGGTTTTGTTGATTATAGCTCTTTGTAGATTTTCTGGAGTGTGTAGGAAAAAATGTGATGAGGAGAATTGTTCTTGATAAGACGGTTCATGAATCTTTACATCATTGCAAAGTAGTATCTAGCTCTGATCATTTCATGTCTTAGTACAAAGTCTTAATAGACTTAACATAAAAGGCAGATATTCACAAATACATAGGAAAAAACTAGTATGCAATCCAGAATTCTCCTTGTTAATGCAGACATACCTCATTTTGTTGCACTGTGCAGATATGCATTTCTTACAAATTGAAGGTTTGTGGCAACCCTTGTCAAGCAAATCTGTTGGTGCCATTTTTCCCATAGTGTTGGCTGACTTCATGTCTCTGTGTCACACTTTGGTAATTCTTGCAATAAAATGGAAAACCTCTGGAGAGGATTCGCTATTCTAGATATCATTAAGAACATTCACAATTTATGGTCAGAGGTCACAAAAATCAATATTCCAGGAGTTTGGAAGTTGATTCCAAGGCTCACGGATGACTTGGAGGGGTGCAAGACCTTAGTGGAGGAAGTCACGGCAGATGTGGTAGAAAGAGCAAGAGAACTAGCATTAGAAGTGGAGCCTGAAGATGGGACTGAATCGCCACAAGCTCGTAAGACAACTTGAATGGATGAGGAGTTGCTTCTTACAAATGAGCAAAGAGTAGTTTCTTGGCAAGGAATCTACTGAAGGGATGCCGTGAAGGTTGCTGACGTGACAACAAAGTATGTAGAATATGGCATAAAGTTAGTTGATAAAGCTGAGGCAGGGTTTGAGAGATTGACTCCAATTTTGAAAGACGTTTTACTATGGGTAAAATGCTATCAAATAGCACCTCATGCTACAGAGAAATCATTCCCGAAAGGCAGGAGTCCATCGAAGCAGCAAACTTCATTGTTGTCTTATTTTAAGAAATTGCCACAGCCACCCCAGCCTTCAGCGGCCATCATTCTGCAACCATCAGTGCCGAGGTAAGATTTTGCTGAAAGCTCAGATGCTGGTTAGCATTTTTTTAGCAATAAAGCACTTTTTAATTGTGGTATATAGAGTGTTTTCTAGAAATAATGCTGTGCTACTGAATAGACTACAGTAGAGTATAAAATAACTTTCACATGCACCGGGAAACCAAAAAATTCATTCGACTCACTTTATGGCGACATTCACCATATTGCAGCAGCCCAGAACTGAACCTTCAATCTCTCTTAAGTATGCCTGTACCGTGAAACCAAGGGAGACGATTGTTGAGTAAGTGCAGAATCTGTCTGTGGGGAGAGAAATGATTCTGTCAGATAATGCATGGGACCACAGCTCCTATCCCAGTAGCAGAGTCCCATTTCTGTTGACTAGTATACTGTCTTCCCCAGTCAGGGCCTCACCCTCTAAGGTGTACTGGGTATATACAGGCAGATTTACCGCTTTGTTCCTAATTTTCCATCCTCACATATACATCCTTATGGTACATTTTCCCCATATAGATGTTACATTATTTATATAAGTTTAAAGACTTTACTTCCTCACCAGTTCTAGGAGGTCCTAATTTTATTAGCAGATATGAGTGTTTTACACAACCTTTATATTGGCTTTTTTATTAGCCATCTGAATGAGTCTATAAAACCTAAAAATTTGCTTTTAGTAGTTATGGGAGTTGAATGACTTCTCTACCAAGTGTTGACCTCGAGTTTCCCTTGTTTCTTTAGGCTGCATCTAGGTTATTTTAAACACCATACCACTAAAATAGACAAGGTACATTTTTTTTTTAATCTATTAGCATAGTAGGGTCTGCGTAGGCTTTTTGAGGCTTAGAAAGTCAGGTAACTTCTTTGTAATCACAAAATGACTACTAGGGGCGCCTGGGTGGCTTAGTGGGTTAAAGCCTCTGCCTCAGGTCATGATCTCGGGGTCTTGGGATCGAGCCCCACATCGGGCTCTCTGCTCGGCAGGGAGCCTGCTTCCCCCTCTCTCTCTGCCTGCCTCTCTGCCTACTTGTGATCTCTCTCTCTCTCTGTCAAATAAATAAAATCTTAAATAAAAAAAAAAAAAAAGAAAGAAAGAAAATGAGTACTATACTCAGGATCCCAACCCAGGCATGTGACTTCTGAACTCAAGCTCCCAAGCTGTCCTTGATACATCTGACATTAAATCAACCCCTTCTATATCCTCTGTTCACCTCTCTTCCCCTTTCCTTTCCTATCTTGCCTTCAAGACACCTTCAAAACTGCAGCCTCTTTGTCAGCATTATAAACAGGCTCATCTTCTTACCCCAACGAGATAAAACATGTTTATGTTTGATGTCTTTCAGACTGGATGACTGCGCCTGTGAGCAAGAACTCTCCTCCCAAGGCGGATATTCCCGATCAGGACTTGGATCAGTGGATGACAGAGGAAGGATTCACTAGCGACAGTCCCTGGAAATACGATGGCCTGTGGGAATGGCAGCATGGAGGCCAGAGGGTCCTTGCTCACCAGAAGGCCCCCTCTGTGCTCAGCGCCCAGGCCGGGGATGAACCTGGGAAGCACTGCACTGTGAGCTCATCTTTGGATCAGAGTCAGGGATTTCAATCTAGCAAAAATGCCTTCGCGTGTAGGGAGTGTGGAAAAGTCTTCACTAAGAGTTCAACCCTTAATAAACATCAGAAAGTCCATACTGAAAAACTGAATGCAAATCGGAAAACTGTTATTAAAGAGAAACGATATGAATGTAGAGAATGTGGGAAAGCCTTTCACCAGAGTACACACCTCATCCACCACCAAAGAATTCACACGGGTGAGAAACCGTATGAATGTAAGGAATGTGGCAAGGCCTTCTCTGTGAGCTCCTCACTCACTTACCATCAGAAAATTCACACCGGAGAGAAACCTTTCGAGTGCAACTTATGTGGGAAAGCTTTTATCCGAAACATACACCTTGCCCACCATCATAGGATTCACACTGGAGAGAAGCCTTTTAAATGTAACATATGTGATAAAGCCTTTGTGTGCAGGGCACATCTTACCAAACACCAGAATATTCATAGTGGAGAGAAACCCTATAAGTGTAATGAATGTGGGAAAGCCTTTAATCAGAGTACAAGTTTTCTTCAGCATCAAAGAATTCACACAGGGGAGAAGCCCTTTGAATGTAACGAATGTGGAAAGGCCTTCAGGGTGAACTCCTCCCTGACAGAGCATCAGAGAATTCATACTGGAGAGAAACCTTATAAGTGTAGTGAATGTGGGAAAGCTTTCAGGGATAATTCATCCTTCGCTCGACATCGGAAAATTCATACTGGAGAGAAACCTTACAGATGTGGTTTGTGTGAGAAAGCCTTCAGGGACCAATCAGCCCTAGCCCAACATCAGAGAATTCATACTGGAGAGAAACCTTACACATGTAATATATGTGAGAAAGCCTTCAGCGACCATTCAGCCCTCACTCAACATAAGAGAATCCACACCAGAGAAAAACCTTACAAGTGTAAAATCTGCGGGAAAGCCTTTATTCGAAGCACCCACCTTACTCAACATCAGAGGATTCACACAGGAGAGAAGCCCTATAAATGTAATAAATGTGGGAAAGCTTTCAACCAGACTGCAAACCTCATTCAGCATCAGAGACATCATATTGGAGAAAAGTGATAGGATTATAGTTTACGTGGCAGAGCTTTGAGACTGAGTATGTTAGTTACCGAATGTAAGCGAATCCATTCCAGAGAATAGCCATGAAAGCTCCCGTGGAGATGGAATTTTTATTTATGGAGCGTCAAGCTTCACGGTTCTGTGAGTTTGAGAATTTAAGAATGAAACACCCTCCGAGTTCAGAACTGCCTCAACTGAATACCAATAATGTTTAATTAGTCTGAATTATCAAGTATCGTAACCAAAATGAAGCTTCACTAACAACACAGAAATTAGATGATCGTATTTACATTTTGACTATTAAATTATAAAATTGTAGACGACCAGGTCTAGAAGCAAAGGAACAAAAAAGTAAGAAAATGGTCTATTAACATTTCACTCATTTACTTAGATTGCAACCCTTTGTTCTCACCCCCCACACACACGCACTTTCCCGGTTAGTCACCGTGCACTGGCCCCGGAGTTACTTAAATTATGTTTCCCACCTTCTGCTTCAAACCATCTTCTCAGAGCTCCCTGACTTGTATGTCCACTGGCTGCTTACCCGTACTCTCCTTCTGGGACAACTCATTTGAATGGTGTGTCCCTCTTGATTTAGGACCTCCTAAGTGGTGACATCATGTCACTTATCATTTGCCCTTGGGGAATGGGGTGATCCGGCCTCCTACACCGTCTGATTCTGGATGTCGCAATCAGACTCAGCGTTCAGAACTCAGGGTCCCCTGGGAGACAGAGCTTGATCAGACTTCTGGAGTTCCCCAGTTCCTCTGGGCCTCACCTTGACTCTGACGCTGGGACGGTACCCGAAAGTAGGGGCTTACTTGGTGTAGCCGTTCCCTCCAACTGTTCTGCACTATCCTCACCCCACACCCAGCAGTCGGGGGCCTGCTCAGCTTCAGATGTGACAATCCAGCCATCTAGCAGTGTTCCAGGCCCTCCGTGCTGCTGCGATTTGCCGTTCCCTAACGTGCAGCCGACACACGTCAGAGCCTCAAAGGCTCTCCCCCCTGGCTGGCAGTCCTCTGTGTCCGCTGCACTCGAGTGCGCTAGATTCTTCGCCCCCAGAATATGAGCTGCTGCACCCTGGTCCCTGCCCTTCTTCCATCTGATTTGCTGAAGGTCTCGGCTGTGTTCACAGGACAAGCATCTTTGAATTTCTGCTTTTGCACTTGAAAGTGGGCATTTCCTCTCCTCCATCTGGGTGTTCTATTTAGAGACCGTCCCATTCCGACAGTGGTGAGCTAGCCGTGGAGTAATTCCCTGGGTCAGGAAGTGGTCAACAGCATCGTGACGTTCCCTGGCAGGGCACTGTCCATTCCCAAAACGTTTAGTAATGCTCTATTCCTGCAGGTACAGTCTTCTCCAGCTTCGGTCCTTCACTGCCCTCAGTAGAAATCGCAGAGATAAAATAACATGTGTGCCTTCACGCACGCACAGCCCCCTTGGATGGGGAGCCCACGCGCCTGCAAACTGGAACACCACCCCACATCACGAAGACGGAAGAGCAAGTCCACCATGGTCCTGGGAAACGGAGTGGCAAGTTCTTAGTCCGTGGAGGTGCTCTGCATTAAGTCAGGCGGCCCACTGACCCCACAAATGCTGCACCTCGACTCCGCGGTACGGAAGAGGACAGTCTGTTTCCTGGTGGACTCAGTAGACTCCAGGTTGAACAAAGACTTGGAAGCTTCCAGCTGCTCTAAAGCCCAAGTTCTCTAAATTCAGCTTCCGTCGAATAAAGGCCACCGGTGTGGGCAGGCATCTCCCGTAAGGGGGTCAGCAGCAGCTCATGCTTTCTCCCCTACTAAGCTGCAGGTGAAGCAGCATTTCGAGGGGTGACTTGGAGCTCTTTGTACGCTGGGGCCCCAAATGTTCATCTGCAGCCCTACGGGGCTGGCGACCCCCGATTCCCCAAGAAACTTAAAAACCTGCTCGCTGCTATAGATCCCTGTCTTCAGTACCAGCCACACGACCCGCCTGCTCCTAGCCACATCACCCTCTTCCCTTGAAGCCCTGTGGAACGCTGCTCAGTTGAGTTCATTGTTTGTTTTGTTCGTGTGTAACGAGAGCTGTCGCCACAGGTCCTGTGCCTGCAGTCGAGCCAGAGCCAAGGCCGGCTGCCCTCTGAGAGCCTCCTTCATCCCAGGGACAGCTCCTGCAGCTGCCCCAGTTCCTGCACCAGAATGCTTGCAGCCTGAAGGCCCTCAGTCTGGGGTTGCTCCCTGCCCCGTCAGTGCTCAGACGTCCCAGTGCACCCACGACTGTGCCATTGCAAGATAATGAGCGAGCCAGTCTCCCCACCCCCTCAACGGGACTAGAGAGAGAGGAGCCAGAGAAGCAGACCTAGACCCCACTTCCCACATCTGACACACCAGAGCTCTCCTGGCCCACTGTGGAATTGCCCCGTGGGCAAACACAGTGGCAGGGCCAGAGCCGTTCTGCCCAGGGGAAGGGTTTGGGAAGAAGATTAGCACCGTAAACTGGGTTAAAAATCGTCATTGGCTGTGGGCTCCTGTTAATACGCCCTGAAACTGCCAGCTCTTGGGGGGAAAATAATCACTTCAGTTTCCCCCTTCGCATTTCTCTAATGCTCTCTGGTCAGGTCTTCCCATCTCCAGCTGACAGACTGGGTGCCCGGGTTCTCCCTCGTCACCTGAGCTTGCCTCGCTCTGCCAGCTGTGTGTGCCCAAGACGTTGCCTTCCTCCCTACTCAGCACCGGCTTTCAGAATGGCACCTTGGCCCCCAGCAGACTGGGGCTTCCCAGTTACAGTGCCTGAGCCTCAGGGTCTTGGAACAAAACAGCCCTACACTGCATGCATCTTTGGTTGAGAAAACAACTTAATCCCCTTGAACATGAACTTAGTCCAAGTGCATAGCCTCCAGCTGTCTGACTCCTCTTCCCTTTGCACTTTGCCCTCCTCCGCCCTTTACTGGATTGGCCAGCAAGGCGATGTGGACGCATAAAACCCTCCCGCCTACGGTGGGAGGGGTCCCAGCTTCTGGCCCCACCTCAACTCCTGCTAAATATATTTTTGGTAATATTTGTACTTTTAGTATTTTTATACCAGTTTGTGAAGGGAAGAAGAAAATACATGGTTTGATTGTTTCCCATCACTCATGAACTTCCAGCTGCGCTAATGATCATTTTCCGCCAGTGCCAGGATTTGGCCTCTCGGGCATGTTCCTCCTCAGCCTGTGTGTTACCCCGTTTACAGCTCACCGCTGTTCTTAAAAAGTCGCCACAGAATGATCCATAAGTGTATCTTTCTGAAAATAAATGAGAAAAGTACACAGTGTTCTAAGAGCTACAAGCTGCATTTGTGTTACCTGGTTCTCTCTTAAAATGTGGCCAAAAGTAGTACTTCCAAGAGATATTTTTATCTTTACATGGCCGGTCTGGTCCTGCCCAGAATAAGCCGCCAAACCTACGTGGCCCCAGACACCATAGTTGAGGCTGTGGAATAGAAAAGAATTGTATCCCCAGTCGCCAGGGACAGCAGTTAACATTGGAGGACGTCCCTCAGGCCGAGTACTGTAGTAAGCATTCTGCATGTAATAACTCTAAATCCTCACAATTCTGTGAGACTGTCTCATCCCCACTTGAAAGTTGAACAGAGAGGCTTAAAACCATTTCAGAAGTTGCACAGCTGGTAACATGCGTGGTCTGAGGACACAACCCAGGCACTAGCTCTGCGGCACACATGCCTCCCTGCTGCACTCGGCCCCCTCCTTCATGGACACACTCCAGGTCACCCTGGAGGGCCACCTGGTTCCAGACATTAGAGTGGGACAGATGTGGCTACGAACGGGCTTGCGACCGTGTTGCAGGCATGGTTTTCCATACCCACATCCTCCACAAAAAGACCTTTCTTCAGCCTTGGGTT
Organism: Nasua narica; assembly: GCA_028533885.1. Lineage (NCBI taxonomy): Eukaryota > Metazoa > Chordata > Mammalia > Carnivora > Procyonidae > Nasua > Nasua narica. The sequence continues at coordinate 7,475,629 of CM052809.1, read as the reverse complement.
GGCAAGGTGGAAAGGGTTCGGGTGCTTCTCTAGCCTGAGAGTACAAGAACCATGGGTTCACTAACAACTATCAGCCCTGGAATATCTCGAGGGCACAGCCTGATAACCACGGCAGGTCCTGGACACAGGCCAAATGAGAGTAATTACTATACTGCCCTCTTTGAGGTTTTCCAAAAGCGGAAAGGTGAGACACCTGGGTGGGTCAGTCAGTTAAGGGTCTGCCTTAGGCTCAGGTCACGATCCTAGAGTCCTGCATCGGGCTCCCTGCTCAGTAGGGAGTTTGCTTCTCCCTCTGCCCCTCATCCTGCTCCTGAGCTTGCTCTCTCTCAAATAAAATCTTAAAGTACAGACACACACAGAAGCAGAAGCCAAAGCTAGGAGCTAAAGAAACAGCAATGACCAAGCATGGCACATACACAGAGGGTGTGCACGCATCTAAGTACTGCTTTCTTGGGACTTGAATACAGAACACAGGCATGGCAAAATGAAACGCAAATAATGAGCAAAATAATTGTAATTTGTGGGATGCGTATTTACACGGATGGGGGACCACGAAAGAGTGTGTGAGAGGCCCAGCTGTAGATTGTGTGGTTGTATCGGGCTTCACTAGGATTAACGACAGACACAAAGCACAGTTCAGTGAGACAGAGAAAGAGATTTGGACACACAAGGAACTAGTGGGGGCTGGTTAAGTGCCATTAAAAAGTTTGGGTGGAGCCCAGAGTCAGGACTTGGGTTGGCAAGATGAGGTTCCACAGGAAGAGGCAGGACCACAGCCCGACCCGCCACTGTCGTGAGTCTGGCTGGTGCTCTAAACACAAGCTATTGCTAGGGGTCAGGTTTTGTGCTTCAAACTTTTAAGCTACAAGTGGTTGCTACTGATGAATAGATTTTAGCAGAGCACCGGGGCGCCTGCGTGGCTTCGTCGTTAAGCATCTGCCTTTGGCTCAGGTCATGATCCCAGGGTCCTCGGCACAAGGGTCTCCCTGCTCAGTGGCAAGCCTGCTTCTCCCTTTCCCACTCACCCTGCTTGTGTTCCCCTTCTCTCTGTATCTCTGTCGAATAAATAAAATCTAAAAAAAAAATTTTTTTTTACCAAAGCACAAATACTGGGAAATTTTCTAATTAGTTTCCTTCCCAATTAATTTTCCTTACAGTGAATAAAAAATTCACTGTAATAAATTTGGAAGGACTAAAATATGACCACGTAAGGTTCAATTGCGAATTTATTTCAGCAATATACTTCGACCAAGGTACGGCGTTACTCACTGTTACCTAATTTTATCATTTTAAAAAATTTTTTTTTAATTTTATCATTTCCAGCCATTGTAATAGAGGGGAAAATGGGGCTATAGATATTTACAGGCGAGGATATACCAGATTCCCCCGGTGCATCCCAATCTCTCTGGTCCCCTCCCGGCCACCTCCCACTCCAGCCACCCGTGACTTTGTCCACACCACAGATCCAGCCATGGCACTCACCTGTGTAAACCCTCCCATGGCTCCCGTGGGCCAACCATGGGAAGCAAAACCTTCCAGACCCTTCACAGCCAATCCGTATAGAATTCATATTTTTATGAGGGAAATACAGCACCGCTTTCTCTAGAGAGCAATTTTGAGGAAGGAATGCTTTTTGGGAGGTCTGAGATGGGGTCTTGGGATTGGTCACCTGCAGGGTCTGCGTAATGAGTGGGGTCTGTATGCACATTGACTGGTAGGGCTGGGAGGGTGGGGGTCGGGTAATGGGGTAAATGCTGTGGGCATCTGCAGGGATCAAGGAGACTGTGGCTGTCAGGAACTGTGGGAGAAGCTAATCACCTTGGCCAAGGTCACTTACTAATGTGGCAGACTGCCACTGATATCAAGAAGTCTTAACCTCGACACTGTACAATTTCTAGACATGAAAGCTGACTGAAGGAAGTCTACAGGGTCGGGGGCAAGACAAAGTCTGTGGCCCCTAGAAATGTCTCTGTCTGGCAGACAGGGATGGGAAAGAAAATAACTCAGAAGTTGATAGTATTGGTAAGTTCAACATTCCGGAGCCCTGGTAGAATAAGCTAATAATACCTCAAGTTGGCCAGATTGTATCAGTGACCAGCATGTGGGGCCAGACCTGTGTGTCCTTCCTGCTATTTCTGTTTCTGAGTCTGCAAGCAAATATGAGAGTGAATTGTACCCAGATCAGGGGCCAGGAGAGGGCAGGGCCCATAGCAGCATCCCTGTAATAGCTGGTGCCCCAGAACAATGATTTTGATATTGGCGTGTGGGATGGAGGGGTAAGACACAGGAAGGAAAGACCACTAATCCACAGTAATCCACAGATGAAGTGATAAGGCTCACAGTGTCCAAAACCAGTCCCTTCACTAATCTGCCGCCTCTCCACACCCTTGACTGCCTCTCATCCAAGCCTCCCCTCAGCATCTCCTTGTTCAGAGCTGCGCGCCCCATCTTGGTTCCTACCCTTTGCTCCACAGGTTGAAAGATCATTTCTGAAACCCCCAGCCTTCTATAGCTGTCACTACGCGGTCCACACAGCAGCAGGCTTCCCTCCTCAGAGCCCAGGAAATGGGAAATATTTACACTTGGGAATTTTTCATATTTAGGGGAAAAAAGGGTGTCAATATAGGGGAGTATTTCGGAAGAGGTTTCATTCTGTAAAATGATGGTGGGAAGACTCACTTGGAATTGTGCACTTTATTCCAGTTTAGAAGGAGTCTTGAAAATTGGTGACTACATTAAAAAAAAAAAAAAAAAGCAGCAGAAAATGCAAGTCGAACTTCTGGGAAAAGTTATATTTATTTAACAAGACGTCACTGAGAGACAATGAAAGTAATGAATTTGGAAGAAATTTCCAAAGAGCACAAAATGTAATAAATGGGACAGAACTATAGTAAGTGTAATAGATGTGTTGAAAAATTCACACTAGGGGCACCTGGGTGGCTCAGGGGGTTAAGCCTCTGCCTTCGGCTTGGGTCATGATCTCAGGGTACTGGGATCGAGCCCCACATCGGGCTCTGCTCAGCAGGAAGCCTGCTTCCCCTCTCTCTCTGCCTGCCTCTCTCCTTGCTTGGGAACTCTCTCTCTGTCAAATACATAAATAAAATCTTAAAAAAAAAAAAAAGAAAAATTCACACTAGTGAAAAAATATAAGCATGTAGCCAATATGAGCGAGGGCCTCCTTATGCAACTCTCTACACATTGGACACAAATGATATCCTTACAAATCGGTGAATAAAAGTTTATATCAAAATGTAATCTTCCTCTGCTTTAGAGAACTCATACTGGAGAGAAACACTGTGATCATAATGTGGGAGAGCCGCCAATCTAGAGCCCCATTTTCACTGGAACACAGAACTCATACTGGGAAGAAATCATTCAGGCGCAATGAATGTGAGAAAGCCAATAAGCACAGCCCAGCTCTTATTCAGCATAAAAGAAACCAATGCCTTATAAATTCCACATATTTGAACAAAACAAAACACCTTTATTCAGGGGTTCAACTTGAATGACTGAACCTCAGAGAAGGCAAAACAGTGCATGTAAATAGCATGGGAAGAACTTCAGGACGTTGTCAACCCCATGATGAACATCAAATGATCCTTTGTACACATCAATCATAGAAAAGCCTTCATCTGGGAGTCGAAACTTTGCATACTGTAGAGAACTCATAAAGGAAAGAAACCTCACAAGTGTGCTATATACAATAACATGTTTAGTAACAGGATTCCCCCACCACAAACACAATGGCGTGTGCTGTGGAAATCATTAAAAGTGGACTGAATGTGAGATGCTCGTAAGAAGGAACCGGAACCTGCTTGTGGTTAGTCAAGCATTCACATCAGAGAGACCAGTATGAACGAATGTGGGGAGTGTGTGAAAGTCTTCAGTAGGAAGCCAGGACTCTAAGGCAGAAACCTTATGCTGGGGAGAAATCCTCTAAATGGTCTACTAAGAAACATTCTACTAAGAAAGCACCCAAACTCTAAGTCACAGAGTTCAAAGTGGGGAAAACCACAAATTTGTAAAAAAGTGGGAAAGTTTTTAACTAGAAGTCAACGCTTATTGCACATCAGGGAATTCATCCCGGGAGAAACACCAAAAGAAAAACGACAACAAAAACACAAGAACACCTTCCTTTGGAACTCAGAGCTAACAGACTCTCTTGAGAGTTCATATAGGAGAAAAACACTATCAAAGCACTAATGTGGAAAAGCCTTCAGCAAGAAAACACACCTCATCACATTACACGTCAGAAAACCCACACAGGAAAGAAGCCCTATGAAATAATTTTGGAAAGCAGTGAGTGATAAATAAAACTTTCTAATTCACACTGTGGAGAAAGCACAGGAATGCAAAAAAAATGTGAGGAAGGAGAATCTGTACACCAAAAATGTTACTCTGAGGAGAAGCCCTATTAACTTAAGGAACGCAGAAACACCTGGTCCCAGGGTCAAAATCTATGCAACAGAGGAAGAGGAAAGAGTCTTTCTGCTGCATGAAGTCTGGTTGACCTTCAAAATCAGTTCTGGACATCAGATATGGACATTAGAATTCAAACCGATAAATGCAAATAACCAATTTAACAACTATAAATTGTACCACAGGGAAATACGATTCCGTAACTGAAACCAAGCTTTTTGGGGAAAAACAAAAAAACAACAACAAAAAAAACAAACTAAAAAAAACCACCCTCGGGGTGCCTGGGTGGCTCAGTGGGTTAAAGCCTCTGCCTTCGGCTCAGGTCATGATCTCAGGGTCCTGGGATCGAGCCCCGCATTGGGCTTTCTGCTCAGCAGCGAGCCTGCTTCCCCCCCCCCTTCTCTGCCTGCCTCTCTGCCTACTCGTGATCTCTCTCCTATCAAATAAAGAAATAAAATCTTAAAAAAAAAAAAAACCCTCAAAAATAAATGTCCATGCACCTGAAGTCCAAGTATCTTCCTCCCCAGGCTTCATGTTTGCCTTTCAAAGGGAACCTCTCAGTAAATGTTGGGAGAGGAAAGTGTGTACATTCATCCTAAAATGTCTACTTGGAATTAATCGTCACCACGGACACAACCTGGATCTCCTGACTGTAATCCCTCACAGGCATAAGAGGGCAACCGCCACCCCGTTACTTTCTTCTCACACCATTAACACCACAAAAGTGTTTGGGGGTCATTTAAAGGAGGCGGCATGGGAAAGGCAAAAAGCTATAGTCTAAGTGTGACAGTCCCCAGATCCCAGGGGTGAAGGTCCCAAGAAAAAGACCTCAACACCAGTAATCCCATAATCCCAGTTCCTCCGCTGGCTCCCACGTCCCATCCCAGGTCCATCCCTACTCACAGAGCTCTCTCACCCGAGGTTCGATCCCTCAGGGTCAACCCTGAATTACTCAGTCCAGAAGACAGAACCCCAGGTCTCTTGTGGAAACTTCCCCTTCTCAAATCCAGCCCTGCATTTCCAGAGTGAGATCTACACATTCTTGCATGCTGCCCAGTCTCACGTTCTGATGGCTAATTGGGTAGAACTCTCACTCACGCTGGGCCAAGCCCAGGGGCTTCATCACAATCTCTGAACTCAGACCAGGGAATGTAAGTTCATTCCCTCCCTAGAGTAGGACCCTCTTGGTAGCCGTTCCCCACCATGAGTAGAAAGTCTGGTCTGCAGCAAGTAAGTATGATGCCAACAGGCATGGAAAAAGCAGGGGTGAAGTGTGGTGTGTGGGTCCAGGTCTTTCCAGAGGCCAGCCCCATCCTGGTGGGTGTGGGTTTTGAGGACCCCCTGCTTCTGACTGTTCACAGCTTCCACCGTGAAGCAAGAGAAAGCAAAGAACAGAATGGGGTGGGAGCAACCACCCCCACTCGCTACTTGGGGGCCTCTGTGTCCTCGCCCTTGGGTGGGGCTGCCACCGTGGAGGTCGCCTTGAGGCTCCGCTTCCGCTTCTGCACGTTCTGCTCCGGGTGGAACAGGATGACGTAGGTTTTGGGCACATAGAGCATGCCGAGGGACACGGACGCACTCAGGCTCAAGGACACAGTCAGAGTGGTGGTCTGGATGTAGATCTGAGCCATGGAGGAAGAGACCGGGTGAGACTCAGCCCTGTTCTCTCCCACCCCCCACCCCCACAGGTGTCTGTGTTCATCAGGTAATGGAAAAGACAACCATATAAGCAAAGGCCCTGTGGCATGAAGTGATGGTCATGGTGGGGCTCTGACGTAGGCAGGAAGGAAGATGAATAACACAGGACCAAGTGGACGAGTGACCAAGGGAAGGGTTCATCCACAGCGAGTGACATCTGGGGAAAGGGTCTCTATGCCTAAAAAGTGCTAGAGCATGTTAATGAACGGATGAATGTGTTTTCGAATGTACAAATGACAACACATTGAGTGAAAGAGCAAGTGCGCAAACATATGAAGGACAGGGGTGAATAAACATGTTCTACTATACCCACAAACAAATCCCTGAGTAATGAGCAAGCAAATGGACTCACAGATTAATGGACTGACGGCTATAAAGTATATAAAGAAGTAGCTGAATAAAAATAAGTTTAGGGAGAGGCACCTGGGTGGCTCAGTGGGGTAAGCATCTGACTCTTGGTTTCAGCTCAGGTCATGATCTCGGGTCATGGGATCGAGCCCCACGTTGGGCTCTGGCTCAGCATGGAATCCGCTTGAGATTCTCCCCCACCCTCCCCCCGCCCCTCCCCCGCTCACATGCACACTCTCTCTCTCAATACATCTTTAAAAAAAATAAAACAACCCAGGTTAATGGATGGTTAGAAGCATGGATGAACACGTGAATGAACGAAGGAAAATGGGGCTGACTGAAGCAGCAAAGGGAGACTGACAAACGAGTGAATGAGCTTTTAAGTACACGAATGAACTAACCAACAAGCAGTCATTCACACGGGTGGCCCAGCGCTTGGGACCACTGAGCCCTGCCATGGACAGGCAGGAAACAAAGGAGGCAGCGGAACCGATGGGGCGGGGTGGGGCGGGGGGGCAGATTACCTTTTCAGCTGACTGGGCGGTGCCAAAGAAGATGGGCACGAAAGCCAGCCAGATGATGCAGGTGGTGTACATGGTGAAACCGATGGGCTTGGCCTCGTTGAAGGTCTCGGGCACGCCGCGGGCTTTGATGGCGTACACCGTGCACGTGACCATGAGCAGGAGGCTGTAGCCCAGGCAGCCAATGAGGGACAGGTCCGACATGTCGCACTTGAGCACCCCTCTGGCCTGCTCCGGGTCCACGGTCCGTTGCTCTTCATAGTCGATCACGCTGTGTGGCGGCCGGGCCCCCAGCCACGCTATCACTCCCACCACCTGCGGGAGCCAACACCGGGTCAGGGACACACGCAGCCTGGCCACCCACCGCTGTCTCCGGCAGGTTAGGGTCACCTTGAGGCTCCTGGCCTCCTTAGTGGGATGCTCAGGCCTGAGAGCCCCCACGGAGAGCGGAGGGCCATCCAGGAGGGGACCGCCCACACAAAGGCTGGCGGACAGAAGTGGCTGTGGTGACAAGTATGTGCTGGTAATGTCCTGGCCGCCGGGGCAGCAGGCCCTAGATACCCTCTTCCTGTATCCAACCATCACCAAGTCCCATAAGATACAGCGACCACGGGCGCCTGGGTGGCTCAGTGGGTTAAAGCCTCTGCCTTCGGCTCAGGTCATGATCTCGGGGTCCTGGGATCGAATCCCGCATCGGGCTCTCTGCTCAGCAAGGAGCCTGTTTCCCGCTCTCTCTCTGCCTACTTGTGATCTCTCTCTCTCTCAAATAAATAAAACCTTAAAAAATAATAATAGAAAGATACAGCGACCACAGGCAGAGGCTACCTAAACATTGCTCCTCCATGCCAGCTTGGGGAAGGAGCCGGTGCCTGCTTCACTGATTAAGGGCCAGACTCAGCAGAGATCCTCTCTCCTCACAACCCCCACCCCGCCCGCCCGGGTAGGCAGTACCATCTCCATTCTGCAGATGTGAAAACACTCGCGTGATCCCGTCTAGCAACGTGGCAAACCTAGTTCCTGAGGACCCCTTCTTTCTCCAGATCCAGAGAACTTCTGGACAAAAACGTAGTAAAATCATGTGGCTATACACAGGGAAGCTCAGAATGAGGCACTAAACGGAGTAGTAAGGATGTGAGCTGACGCCGGGTGGCCCGGGAGGTCATCAAAATCACACACAGGCACTGGGTGTTATACACAACTAATGAGTCATTGACACTACATCAAAAACCAACGATGTACTGTATGGTGGCTAACTGAATATAATAACAAAAAAAATTAAACTGCAAAAAAAAAAAATATCAAGCATAGGGACACCCAGGTGGCTCAGTCAGTTAAGCGTCTGCCTTTTAGTCAGCTCATGATCCTGGGGTCCTGGGACTGAGCCCTGCATCGGGCTCCTTGCTCAGTGGGGAGCCTCCTTCTCCCTCTGCCTGCTGGTCCCCCTGCATGTGCACTCACCCTCTCTGACAAATACATAAAATCTTTTTTAAAAAGTCAAACGCAAGCACTAACAGGGAAGAGATGGGAGTAGCAGTTCCATCGCAGTGACAAGAGGCGTGACCTTGAGCCAAAGGAAGCCGCAGAGCAGGAATTAAGACACCTGCAATGAAGACGGGACCCTGGAAGGGCTGCCCCGTTCGTTTGTGCAGGTTGTTTACTGTACAGGACTATGTGATGTGTGTATGTGTGTGGTGGGGACAGGCAGGGCTGAAATCAAACCAACACTTCAGTGCCATGCTATGTACCTAGAGCAGGGCTGTGTGACCTTGGAGGAAGGGATGCTTTTTAATAATTTGTACACCAGGAAGGAGCACCTTTTTGTGATTCTTCCGGAGGCAGTAACTCCACAGATAAGAAACTAATAACACCCCACCCGCCGTCCAGGAAAGCAGTCTGGAGGCTCCTCTTAGAACAAGCTTCTAGGTAGGGGGAAAAAAAGTCGCCTATGAGAAACTCCCATCCGAGCCTGAGATACATAGGAATAGTAACCAAAACGGACCCCATCAATTTCACAACCCCTGTAATTGAAAAGGAACTAGCATCAGTGCCTGTAAACAAACAAACAAACAGCTCCTATAAAATAATAGAAAATGAGCAAAGCGTAAGAACAGGCACATCACAGAAGAGGAAACATCAGAGGCCAGCTGCACCAGTAATTGAGTAGATGCAAATTAAAACAACGGGATGCCATTTCATGTCCACCATATTGATGGATAACCTAGAAACACTGCAGGGGTGCCTCTTTGCAGGGGTCCGGGATTTCTGGAAGGGAGAGTATAACGAGGGGAGACCAGAGATGAACCAGGAAGTACTCACTGTCATCTAAGTACCTCTGTCCTGGGGGCAAGGGGGTACCACAGGGATTTGGAGCAGGGAGGTAAGAAGTCGGGATGCGCTGGGCATTGGCATTCTGGCTCTCACAGGGATAGCTCAGACCCTGCTATCTGCGGGAAGATGGCAACACCTTTCAGTTGTGGAGAATCGCACGGACCAAGAGCTGCAGGTGGGAATGAACGCGGCATATGCAGAGCCAGGTAGGGGGTAGGGCTTGCCTGGAGTGCAGAGTGAGCCACGTCCAAAGCAGGCTGAGCACAGGCCCTCCACGTAGCCCTGAGAACTGGCCTGGCTCTATGATGGTCCCATGTCACACCTATCCCTGAATAGTACCCTTTGCACAGAAAACACGCAGTGCTTTCCAGATCATGAGAATAATGTCCAATGCCATAATACTACCGTAGAGAAACCCCTGAAGGTACTCTGCTTTTTGCTGCATATAGGTCATGAAATCCTGGCCATTGATGGCGGTGGACGCCCCACTCCGCAGTAAGGTCACTGGAGCCTGTGCCTCTCATCCACGTTAGCCCACAGACCGGGCAGCAGGAATACTCGCTTTACGGAAACACATTATTTTTTTTCACTTAAGAAAAAATTATCAGATGGCTCTTTGCTTTATTTTTATACGAGAGCCAAATTGTGGAAGAGCCTGTTCCGGGTAGGAAAATAATCTCATTGTTTTTTACAGAAACGGCGCTGGATGCTGGCACTCCCCAGCTTACTGACCCACTTCCTTCGAGGATGGAGCAGGAGAGAAGTTCCGCTTATAGGAGCACAGTGGGGCCCTGGCTCCTGCAGCCTTTTCTTTTCTTTTTTCTTTTTTTTTTTAACATGGAAGCCAAAATAGAAGAGCACTTATCTGATTTTCTGAGTGGAGGACAACCCCCCAGCCCAGCCGCGGCCCCCCCCCCCCCCCCCCCCCCCCCCCCCCCCCCCCCCCCCCCCCCCCCCCCCCCCCCCCCCCCCCGCATGGCCCCGGGAGCCCGCGGCCCACCTGCACAGAGGTGAGGCTGAAGGTGATGGCGAGCTGCGAGGTGGGGCTGATGAAGGGCGGGGGCGTGACGGAGCGCTTCCCCTGCTCAAAGATGCGGTAGATGCGGTTGGTCTTGGTGAGCAGGGCCGAGTAGCTGAGCGTGGTGCCCAGGCCGAGGAAGAGCCGGCGGGCGGCGCACACGGCCGCCCCGGGCTCGGCCACCATGAGGAAGGTGATGGCGTAGATGAGGAAGATGCCGGTGAGCAGCACGTAGCTGAGCTCGCGGCCCGAGGCGCGGACGATGGGCGTGTCGTTGTGGCGCACGAAGGTGGCCACCACGGTGGTGGTGGCCATGCTGCCCAGCACTGCCAGCAGGAGGGGCGGCGCGGCCCAGGGCGAGGACCAGGTGAGGCGAACGACGGGCGTGGGGCGGCAGCCCGTGTGGTTGCGCGTGGGCCGCATGTCCCCGGGGCAGGCCTCGCACGTGAACTCGTCCACCTGGAAGCGGTAGCCGTCGCACGGCTCGCAGTGCCAGCAGCAGGGCACGCCCTTCACCATCTTCTTCCGCTCCCCCGGCCCACAGGGGAGGCTGCACAGGGACGTGGGCACCTCGCGGGACTCCCCCGACCACTGGAGGGCTTCCACCTGCGGCACAGGAGACGCGCGGGCCTGGGGCCTCCGTCGGGGGCACTGGGGCCCAGCGCGCCCCGCCGCCCCCGCCGCCCCCGCCGCCCCCGCCGCCCCGAGCTCGGCGTGTCCGCGCCCACTCACGTCCAGCCTGAGTGTCTCCGCCCACTGGCCCACCGCCTGGTAGCCGCCGCTGCCCGCGCTGTCGTTGGCCGCCTGGTACTGGAAGATGTCATAGCGCCCGGGCGCGTCCCCGTTCTCGTTGAACATCACGGGGGTCCCCGCGCTGCCTGGAGGGAGAGCCCGGCACCCTCAGCTGGTCCTCCAGCCCCTCCCCGAGCGGCCCCGGGACCGCCCAGGGCGCAGGAAGAGCGTAGCGCGCGCGCAGGCGCAAAGACGCTTAGCGTCATGGTGGGGGCGGGAATCACCTCCTCCCACCCACTGAGCATGGCCTTCGTTACCCGCCCCTCCCCCCCCCAGAAGTAACAAGCCTCAGGAGCACGTGGAGAGACTGCAACCCGGATGCATTTGTGCTGGGGATGCAAAATGGTGCCGTCACTGTGGAAAGCAGTGTGGCGGGTCCTTAAAAAACTGAACCTGGCACAGCCACCCCACTTCCAGGCGTATGTCCGGAAGAAGGGACTCAGCTCGGGGCCTCAAAGATGGGTCACCTACGTTCACGGCAGCATCATTCATAGTAGCCAAAAGGGGGACGCACTGGGGAGTCGAATGGATAAACAAAACGTTGCCCTATGCTAAACGTGCAAGGTGATGCTTCGGTCTTAATAAAGGAAAAGACATTCTGACACGGGCCACAACGTGGGTGACCGCTGAGGACGTTATACAGAGGGAAAGGAGCCAGTCACAAAAGGACAAATACTGCCTGATCCCTCGCGTAGCAGGTACATAGAGTAGGCAAAATCACAGGGACCGGAAGTAGGGCGGAAGTTGCCAGAAGCTCGCTGGAGGGGGAACGGGGAGTTAGTGTTTCACGGAGACAGAATTTCAGTCTCGGAAGATAAAACAAGTTTTGGAGAACGGTTATACAACTGGGCACACGACCAAACTACACTTAAAAATGCTGAAGATGGGGGACACCTGGGGAGCTCAGTTGGTTAAGCGCCTGCCTTGGACTCAGGTCATGATCCCAGGGTTCTGGGATTGAGTCCCACATCAGACTCCTTGCTCTGAACGGAGCCTGCTTCTCTTTCTGCCTGCCGCACCTCCTGATTGCTCGCTCTCTCTCATTCTTTCTGACAAATAAATAAAATCTTAGAAAAAAATGGTGAAGATGGTAAATATGAGGCTACGTGTATGTCACCACAGTTAAAAAAAAAAAAAAGAGCGCGCTTAGCTGGCCAGGCGAGATGGTGGGCTCAGACTTGTACAAAGAACAACCGGCCTTGTTTCTACCAGCTCGTGGAGCTGGGTCTGGGGTGATGTTATGTTGTGCTATTTAAGAGAGAGAAGGCAGAGAGAAGGTGCTCCATATTTGGTGGGAGAACAGTTTTTAATTTTATAAAGGGTAGTCACTGAACAAGAAGCATATCTTTCCACACAGACCAGGAGCGGGGCTTGAGTTCACTTGGGACTCTTCCAGACCTTTTTCTGAGCCCTGCCCAGGTGCCAGGCCCTCTGCTGGTACCAGGGGACAGGATACCATTCTGCCTCTCCCATCCCTTGGATCCTGAGTCACCCCACGTCCAGCAGAGAAATCCACACCAGGGACGTCCCTTCCCTGTGGGAGGGGATCTGGCTCCCACTCACCATTGAAGCGGACGGCTCGAATATACTGCAGCAGCATCCGCCCGTCGGTGGTCTCCATAGCCGGGCACAGGCCAGTGAGCCCGGGGCAGAGGGCCTGGTGCATGCTGTGGAGGGCGTGGGCAATGGCGTACACCGCGTCGATCACAAACTGCACCTTCCCCTCCTGCTCGTAGGTCGAGTCCCGGCCGATGCGTTCCTCGCCTGTCCTAGGGATGCCCAGAGGAAGTGTCCCTGGCCCTCCTGGGTGCCCCGCCCGGCCTCCCGCCTTCTCCCTAACCTCCCGTGCCACCGCGGGCAGCTCTCACCTGTGCATTTGCGGGTGGTGTCATCGGACTGGGTACCTGAGCTGGTCAGTTTGCAGTTAAAATTCTCCTCCCAGAACTCAGCAAACCAGATGTTGCGACGGTTGTTCTCCAGGGAGCGGGTCATGAAGTACTGGTCAAATCCTGAGAGGGAGGAGAGAGGGTGGTAAGCATCTGAATGATTCTTCTGTGTCCCTTCACCACTTATGCACTGTGCAGCTAGGACTGGCCACATGACCAGCTTCCGGCCGTGATTTCAAAGCCATCCGGGGTGCTTCAGGGTGGATTGCACATCCTGTTGTAAACTCAGAGCCATGCCGCATCGAAGACTTTTATGCTGCTCCTTCTTTCTTGGTTAGGATGCTGTGGTGAAGATGTAATGGGTGGACCTTCAGCAGCCACTTTGTGAATAAGACACCTGAGTCACAGAGGCACAGAGCAACTACAGAGAATGGTGGAACAGAAGTGGGGACAGAGCTCAGGACTTTGAGAACATCATTAACTCACTGTCCCCAACCTGAAGTGGCCTATTTTCAGACATCTTATCTGGTGATGAAATGCCTTTATTGCTAAAACCATGCTCATTCTAATTTGTCAAACACAACCAAGTGCACTCCAAGGGAAAGAAAGAGCATGAGGGTGGGTGGGAGGCTGGGAGCCCCAGAAAGGGTTCTCAATCTTTACAAGGTTCTGTGCTTCATAAAATAGCCCTGAAGCACCTCGTCAAGGCATCTTCAGTTCAGGCTTTGGGAAAACGATCAATCCTGTTGTAAAGTGAAACTATCTGCTGGATTCTTCCAGATATTCACAAGTAGGATGGTGGAGGAAGGGAGGGGAGGCAGGCTTCATCATTTGATCAACGGGACAATATGTCCCCATCGGTTTTGCTTCCTCTCCCCCCACCCTCAAATTAGTGTATCTTCTGCAGAACCAGGAATACCAGGAAGATAGGCATTGAATTAAAACAAAAACAGGAAAGACACAACTAATTCTTGACCCTGTGAAGTGGGGGGGAGGGACTTTTCCTCCTTTGCCAACTCAAACTCTGCTTGCCGGGATGTATTCACAGCATTTTAGAATCCTAGACTTTGGGAATCCCAGGAGGGACAGGGAGCAGGATACAATTTTACAGATGGGGAAAACGAGCGCCCCCAAGAGGGGATCGTGGGGAAGGACAAGCAGGGGCCTGGGATGTGGTGGGAGAGGGCATCCCTGCACTCACCGTCTATGGAAGCTCTTTTGGGCAGGATGGTGATGGCCCCCACGGCCACGTCCTCCAGGTTCAGGATGGGAGAGGTCTTGGCTCCCCAGCTGTCTGAGCCAACCCATAAGAAGTGACCTGTCAGGTTGGCCTGGCGTGCGGCTTCCAGGACCCTCCTGGTAGGAACAGGGTGAGGGATGAGCGACGGCCTGAGATCCTTCTCCGACTTATCTCTGGCCACTTCCTGTTCTTGTCTCTCCTTCTATCCCATTCCAAACCACTCATCAGACCCTCCTTTAGCAGGAAAAGTGGGGCGAAGGAGGTTTTGGACACTTACCCCGAGCTTCTCAGGTAGTAAAGGTTCCAGCCAGGTTCTGGCCCTCAGCCTGCCCACCTGTTCTGTGCACTGTGGCCCACTTCCTAAGCCTGGAAGAAGGGCCTCCCTTCTCTTGCTGAGCATCCTGCTGGCTCGGAGCCACACAGGGTCCCTGGGCACCCGCTGATACCCCCTGAACTGCCCCCGGGGCTCCTTCCCTGACAGCTCATTTCTGGCACTTAGATTTTGCCCACGGGTCTCTCCCCCATTGTGACTGATAAGAACAGACAGGTTTTCCCATGTGTTTCCCTTGGCTAGTCTTGGAGCATCTCCAGGCAGACCGGGCCTGGTTCATTTCTGGGTGCGCCAGAGAGACAGACGGCAGCCAGAAAACCGTGTAAGGGCAGGAGGGGGGGGGGGTCCAAGAAGAGGGAGGAGGAGGAAGGGAGGGTGTGCACGGCCCCGGGGATGTGTAAGAAGAGGGGACAGGGCCTTCAAGGAGAGCCTCTGATAACCACGGTGATTGAATGTGCCCGCTGTCCCACCTGATGTCGTCCTCGTTGGCAAAGATGATGATGCCCCGGGCGTTGGGCGTCTCCATGAGTCTCTTGATCACCTTGTTGAATTCTCCCGGCTTCGGTTCCCTGGGAATCTTGATAGACTGGGCAATGCAGACGCCCCCTGGGTGCGAGGATGCCAGAGTCACCTCTTGTTTGATCCAAGCACCCACCCACCGGGGCCTCCGTGGTGCAATGTGGTGGGGGCTGAATGCTCCAAAGGAAAGGGGCGCCTGCCCACAGGGGCACCATCCAGGCTCCCCGCCATGGACCCAGCACCCCACCTCACGGCTTTGGCCCAGTCCGATGGCCCCTGGCTCACCCCTCTGCAGGCTCCTTGATGCCTTGGACCCCCGCTCCCAGCTCACCAGCCTCCCGGGAGATCTGTACAAAGGCCTCAACCCCACTCTCGCCATAGTTGCCCTCGGAGGCCAGCGTGGACACGTAGTTCCATCCCAGTGCCCTCACAATGTCCACCATGGCCTGGGCCTGGTAGGAGTCTGGTGGCACGACTCGGGAGAAGAAGTCGTAGCGTGTGGAGTCGCTGAGCTCAGGGGCCGTGGAGGCGTAGCTGATCTGCGGTATCTGGAATGGGGAAGGACACCTGGGCTACAGATGGAGGGTCAGTGAGCCCCGGGGGAGGGAGGGCAGCGGGGATCCAGGACACAGGTCGGGGCACGGAAGCCTGGGATTAGGGCACCAGGGGCCAACGTGAGAGGGCCGCACGGAGAGCCCAAGGGTGTGGGGAGCGCTCTGTATTCGAGATGTGGTCTGATGGAATATGGGAGGTATGGGGGTCTGGGGAGAGGGCAGGGCACCGTACACAGCGGGGCCGGCTGTGTCTGGGCAAAGGGGAAGTGGAGGCTCAAGTCCAGCCCGCAGCCAGTAAAGCATCAGCAAGGGGACTGGAACTCCTTGTCAGGCCCCAGGAGACGACATGTTTTCCTAATTCACACAAAGGGACAAGTCTGTGTAGGGGAGCAGCAGCCCCAGGCAGGGTCAGAGCAGGGGTTATTTGGTTCAAAGCTCTTGCTGGCCTAATGGACGGGCCTGCTTGCAGCTGGGCAGCTGGGATTATGGGCTGAGCTGATCCTGGAGGATGCGGGATGGGAAGAGCAAGTGTGGAAGGAGAGTGGAGAGTGGTAGCAGAAGGCTGAGGAAGTCAGGGAGAGGGAGGCGAGCAGAGCCGAGGGGCGAGGTGGGAGCTGGTGTGAAGGGCAGAAGAGGCAGAAGGTTCTGGAAGGAGTGGGCTGAGCTGGTCTAGGGGAGACAGGGATGTCGGAAGCCAGGCAGAAAGAAAGTGTGGAGTGTGGAGACCTGAAGGGAAGAGCGAGCGAGAGAGAGAGAGAGAGAGGGAACGAGGGGGAGAGGAAGGGGGAAGAGAGAAAGAGAGACGAGGAGATAGAGAAAAACAAGAACCACAAAGAAGGAGAGAAGGTCGCTGTAGCTACTCTGGGATCTAAAGTTTGATCTTTAGAACCACCTTCCTGTACAGGTTGGACCTCCCCCGGGGAAGTTCATCTAAAATGCCTACGGTCACAGTGACGCACACGCATGTGGAGGTAACTCGGACTAGGAACTATAAATCTGGCCCCTGGTTGCCTTTCATGCACCAAGGTCTTCATTTGCTTAATTTTTGAATTGGTAGCCGGGGTCTAAAATGTGGGAGGGGGGCACCACCCCAGTCTCGAGCTGAGCTGGCGGCAGTGGGCCCTGGGTTCGCGGGGTCCTGCTTCACTCATCTACACCCCAAACCTGGCCCCGGAAGACCCCTGAGTTTGAGATCTCTGCATTCAGCCTAGAGGGGCAGCCACAGGGAAAGGGACAGAAACTAGAGCTCCGGGCAGGGCAGGGGACAGAGGCACAAACGCGGACAGACGCGGGCAGGGGGGTGAGATGGAGACTCTTCCCGGAGCCCCCCGCCCCCCCCCAACGTAAACCCTCCTTGTCCCAACTAGAAGGTTTGTATGTACGACAAGCTGCCATCCGGTGGGAATTGGGGTGAGTGGAATTATACGGATGCAGATGATGGAGGGGGACCCACATAAAACTACCACCCAGCATAGGAGAAACAGAGGCCATGCCTGGGAGAATCAGAGAAACTCTTAAGAGGCACAAGTCCCCTCCCCTTGCCAGATGGAAGCAAAGCCTTCCTCTCTTCACAGAAAGTCCAAAGGTCAGAGACACCCCCCTTCCCCAACTGAACCCCAGTGAATGACTACTACAGAAAATCCCCAAACTTTAATGCCAAAGGCCCCCCAATCTCGAATTCCCGTACCCCTCCCCCAGTCACTGCCCCTCCCCCCCCCCCAGGGTGCAAGGAAGGCGCTGCCCTGCATTTAAGATGGTTCCCTAAAGATGAGGGAACTACCCTCTCCCCACCTCCCCAGCAGCCAGGGGTATGTCCTAGTTGCCCCACCGGAAGGAGGGCCCTGGTTCCAGGAAAAATTTGCACCTCATTACCCAGAGCTCTCCCCAGGGCCTGAATGAGACCACCACACAGCGCGGTGCAGTGTGCGTGCCCCAAATGAGGACACCCAAGCCAGTGACCAAGTAGGAACAAAACTACCCGCTGCCCGGTTCGAGTCAATCAGGCCCCCAGGCGAAGGCTGCAGCCGCCTCAGGGAGGGGGCCCGCCGTGACCCTCCAGAAGGCAGGTTTCCTTAATTCTCAGAAAGGGCTGTGTATGCACCCGGCAGCTCTGGCAGGGCCCCCCCAGACAAGGAAGGGTGGACCGGTTGGGTCGATGTGGCTTGGGCTTGCATCTGGCGGAAGGGGCAGGGTTTGTGAATTTGAGGATTTCTGCCAGACATCAGCCACCCCGAGGCCGAGGCCGAGGACGGGACGAGGACAAGAAGAGAGTCCCCTCACCGCAAACAGGCGCAGCACGTTGGCGACCATGATGGAGACGGAGCTGGCCGAGGCGCCGACGACAGCCACGACGCGCTCCGGGGGCGCGGCGCGCAGCGGGGGGACGCCCCCCGGGCAGCGCACGGCCCCCTCGTCGCCGTCGCCGCGGCGGCGGATCAGCGCCTGCACGAAGCTCAGCGCCTGCTCCAGCGCGTACGTGTCCCGCGAGCAGGTGTCGAGCAGCCGCGCGCCCAGGCGCACGCCGGGCAGCAGCTCGGGGTCGGCGTTCACGCGGTCCAGCGCGTACAGCATGGCCTCCAGCCGGTGCACGCCCTGCTCCTTCTTCAGCTGCCCGCACGCCCGGCCCGCCGCGCCCCGCGCGTGCACCGGGAACAGGCCGCCCAGCGTGAGGCCGCCCGCCAGGCGCACGGAGCCCGCCGCACCCGCCGCGCCCGCCTGCGCCAGCACCAGCATCGGTGGCAGCAGCAGCGCCAGGAGCCGCGGCTCTCTGGCGCTCCCGGGTCGGGCCATCCGCTGTCCTGCTGCGGGAGGAAGACAGGGCGGGGAGGGGATCAGAACGCGGGAACGCTCTGAGCGCCTGGCAGAGGGAGAATCCCGGGGCGCGGGGAAGGGTTAGGAGCCCCGGGTCCTGGGGAGACGGGAGGCGTGCAATGAACGTCTGCGGAGTCCTTGGGGAAGAACTGGAATAGCAATTCGCCCTGCCCTCCCAGGCCTCCCCCGCGCTCTCGCACCCTCTGGATCTTCTCACTCAGGTCCCCCTGCCCGACCGCTGTCTCCACCTCGCCTGCCTGCCTCTCTCCCCGACAGCTCTGGGCCCTGGTCCTCAGCGCACAACCAAACGCACTCCGTAGCCATACTCACCTGCGCCAGCCGCTGTCGCTGTCAGGACAGGGCTGTGACAGATGTGCAGGGCCCAGAGAGGATTTAGGGATTCTGGGGAGGGGATGAGAGGCCGCCCTGAGGGGTGTGCGCAGAAGGGGCGCTCCTACATCTCCTTTCCCTCCCTCTTAGGAGAGGAGGGAGCCCCACTCCCTGGGGCTGTTTCTTTCCTCCCTTTGGATGTGTGTCTGAGCCAACTCTCCCCGGCTTTTTTTTCTCTCTCTCTCTCTCTCTCATACACACACACGCACACTGTCCTTTGTCTCTCCTTTGTTTCTCTAGCTCTACCCCCCCCCCACCATTTCTGTCTCTCTCTGTCTCTGTCAATTTCTCTTCCCTCTTTGTCCCTCTCTTCTTCTCTTTCCTAGCCACCAGGGCCTTGGTTCCAGCTGCCTAAAGCACTCCCCACTCCCCACTTCGTCCATACAAAACCCGGAATGGAGGGGGAAAAGGAGCTCACGGTGACTGAGGAGTACACCTGAACAGCTGGAAGGAGAACAGGGCTGGCCAGGAAGGAAGCACCAGCAAGCGGACCTTTAACCTTAGCAAGGACTCTGGTTAAAACACACACAACAGCCCTACAACAAGGAGACATTTACCGTGAGCCCCGTTGTGCCCGATGGGAAAATAGAAACCTCAAGGAATGAGGGGACTCATCCCGCCACACAGCTGGATTAGCATCAGGATTGGCGCTCGGGCTGGTATGAAACCAGGTGCCCACACTGCCTTTGATGGAGAAGGCGGGAGGGACAGGGCCCCCTCACCCCACAGCCTCTGCCCCAGCCTCTCGCCTCTGATGATGGAACCTTAGAGAACTGTCCTTCTGGTCAAGCAGAAAGCCTTCCTGGGCTCTGGGGTCTGAAGCAGTGACTCCCGCAGTGGGAGGCTCTGGACTTGAATTTCCCCATCTCATCATGAGGGCTACGGCCAGGGGGCTTTGGCCACAATACACTCTGTCTGAGGCCCCGGATTTGGCTCTCTGATGCAGAGAGAGAGGGAGGGAGGGAGGGGGAGAGAGAGAGAGAGAGAGTGCATGGGCACACAAAGGGCACCCTGGGGACAGGTGGTGAGCTCCCAGCCCCAGGGATTTGCAGGCCCATCCCACAGGGGCTTGAGCCGGCTTGGGCTCTATTAGACCGGGTGGATTAGGATGGCTGCAGGGATTTGGGCAAAGCTCGCAGAGGGAATGAGCAGAAGCCATGCCACCCTTCTCTCCTCCCCCACCACATCCAAGGGGCCCGCCAGTCTCGCTCCCAGAGCCATCAGGGCACTTCTCTCTGGCGGAGGCTGGGAGCCAGGAGGCCGGGATCCGCACTTCTCTCTGGCAGAGGCTGGGAGCCAGGAGGACAGGATCCGCACTTCTCTCTGGCGGAGGCTGGGAGCCAGGAGGCCGGGATCCAGCTCTGCCTTTACCCATTTTACAACCTGGGAGGGATGGAGCGCTTAGCTGGCCCAGGGCCCCAAGCTTGACATGACAAAGTTCCATACAAACTGGGTGTGGTAGGTGGATGGATAGGCTGGGCTCATGCAGCCCCTCACGGCCCTCCCCCGCTCGGAATGGATCAGATGAGCCCACCGCCGATGTCACAAAGCAGGTTCCAGAATCCCAGTGGCTCCTGAATGCAAGACAGACCGTCAGCAACTGGGGCAGAGCCGTCACAATGGTGCAGAGGGAGGCGGGAGGGTCTGTGACCAGGCTGCTGGAGGTGGAAGGGAAGTGGGGGGGGGGCAGGCGTGGGGGAGGACTGACTCTGAGGGTGAGGAAGAGGAAGGTGTCACAGCTGGGGCACCTGGGAGGAATGGGGGGGCATTCCTTGAGAACGTCCAGACCAGGACCAAGGCACAGCAGGTCCGTGGAGGGCAGAAATCAAGAGTTCAGTGTGCGACCCAGGAAAGTGAAGAATCTCATTCAATTGGTTGGACTCATGAGTCTGGAAGTGAGGGAAGAGATTAGGTTGGGAGATAAGGCTGGGAAGGCATCAGCAAGTGTGTGGTGTTTAAAGCCATGGACGGGTGAGCTCACCTGGGCAGAGGACGTGGACGGAGGGTGAAGACTGAGCCCCAGGCCCCCCAACAGTAGGAGATAAAATAGAAGAGAGGAGGCTGGGAGGGGGTGGCCAAGGAGGTGAGGAGGGATGGGAGAGGGGGTGGCAGAGAGGCCAAGAAACTGGGATTGCCGAAGAAAGGAAAATTCATTATAATTAATTCAGCCCCATGTAGTGGCAAAGGGGTCCTCGTTCACCTTATACGACACAGCCTAGCCAGAGAGGTACAGTGACTCCCCCAAGTCCATAAAGCACAAGAGACTAGGGGCTGGTCACACAACCCATCGTAAAATAGCTCAACAACTTTTACTTCCGAGCCCCCAATTTTAGCTCCAGCGAGTTCAACTGACAAGACTAAAGGAAATTTGAGGCTCGGGGCTGCTGCTCTCGGTATGTTTTCACATTTCTAACCCCAAAGCTGGAAGGTTAAATATATCTGTATGTTTTAGACGAGCCTCCCAATGGAACCACCAGATGATATCCAAGGCAAAATTCATGTTTTTGATGTCCTAAGAAGCCACTGCCACATTTGAGACAAGAAGATTTACACCTAGGTTCTAGAGTAAGATTTTGATCGTTTTAGTTCTCACATTTCGGATTTTGATCCACGTGGAGTGAATTTTTGTATATCATGTGTGGGTAGGGGTCCAAGTGCACCCCTTTACACGTGGACATCCAGTGGGATGCAGAGACGTCCTCAGTGGTAGATCGTATGTAGGCAGAGCCCTGAACCGGAATGCAGGGTGTGATTGAGCAATGTCATCATCTCCCAGGCAGAGGGAAGAGCCATCGGTGATTCTGGATATGGTCAGGTGGCACAAATGAATCAAGGAATGTGCACAGGTATTTCTGCTGGAGCACAGCCTAGGTATTCCTGAACACTTTTGTGTCACGGAAAAATGCCGACAAAAGATAACTGGAGTTATCGTGGGAAGAATGGGATTAGAACAGACCATTCAAACCAATAACTGGTTTAGAAGCAGAACACTAACAAAAACCACCATCCTTTTTTTTTTTTTTTTTTTTTTTTGCAGATTTTACTATTTGTCAGAGAGACAGAGAATAAGCACAAGCAGGGAGAGAGACAGAGGGAGAAGCAGGCTCCCACCAAGCAAGGAGCCCGACACAGGACTCGATCCCAGGACCCTGGGATCAAGACCCGAGAAAGAAGGCAGATGCTTAAATGACTGAGCCGCCCAGGGGTCCCACCACCACCCTTTTTAAAAAAAGATTTTATTTGAGAGAGAGAATGATGGGCAGAGAGAGAGAGTGAGAGAGAAGCAGACTCCCTGCTGAACAGGAAGCCGGATGTGAAGCTTGATCCTAGGACCCAGAGATCATGACCTGAGCCAAAGGTAGACATTTAACCAACTGAGCCACCCAGGTGCCCCCAAAACCACAATCTTAATAAAAACTAATCGCATAGTTAAAAAGATGTAAGTTTTTAGATAAATAATTATATATACGAGAGAGAGAGAGAGTGCTTCACTTATTAGGAATGGTGAAAGGACCTTGGAAAAGGAATATGATGGAAAGTTTGTGTCACTGAATTATGAAGACCACACAGAAGTGTTTCAGATTGAAAGCAGGTGGCCACACTGAGCTACGAGACTGTGGTCTCAGGAATAGTCCAGTTCTCCCCAGTTGGACTGCTCTCAGCTCTGGCTTGCCTGCAGTCAGATCCTCTCGCCTGAAGTGTAAAATATTGTTCTGGGGAAAAGTCTCATACGAAACAATAAACCTTCCATATGACACCACATTAACCCACAATACAGAAGCATTATTGCAGTAGAGCACATTTGTTCACAAAAAAAAATTTTCAGAGTAGAAAAAAAATTATTTTATGAAGCCAAAACACAGCTAGAACAAGAAATAAAATTTTCAGCCAAACTAAGGAACGTAGAGATCAAAATCCTAGTCAAAACATTTGCACCCCGAGATACTTAAAAACCTCATAAGCAAGTCTGGTTTGTCCCAGAAATGCACTTTAGCAGATTAATGACTTAAAATTTATTAACGTAATTCACTGCATTAACAGATTAAAGGAGAAAAAAAAAGATTATCTACATGGATGCAGAGAAAGCATTTGATAACATCTAATATCCATTCACGATTTTAAAAACTTACTAATCTAGGGAATCTTCTTGCGCCTCATGAAGTTAGCTATCAAAAGCCTACGGAAAATATTACACTTGGCGATGAAGTCATTTCAGGTATTTATTTCCTTTAAACGCAGAATAAGACAACAATTCCAATAATCACTCCCTCTCTGGGCCACTAGCCAGTGCAAGATATGAGCATGATTGAATTAAAGACACATGCTCTCATCATTTCCAGATGTGATTAACCACTGTATTCAGCGTCCTCCAGAGAAACAGAAGATAGATAGATAGACAGACATGTAGTTTATCTGAGGCCTCAGAACCAGGATGGCCCATGGCGTACGTGCCTGACAGGAGGCCAGGAATCCTGAGATCCAGAAAAGAGCCGATGTTTCAGTTCAAGTTCAACAGCAGAAGACGACCGATATCCCAGCTCAAAGAGGGGAGGGGAGGCCCTTTTGTCCCGTCGAGGCCTTCTGTTGATTGGCTGAAGCCCGCTTACGTTAAGGATGACAACCTGAATCGACCAATTCAGACGTGTTTCCTCCTCTGGAAACACTTTCACAGATACAGCCCGAATAATGTTCGGGCAGATACCTGGGCACCCTGGGCCCCTGTCAAACATCGCCAGGCCATCCCTTGTCTACTTGGCACCCGTATGCTTCTCCTTAAGCCACACTGAAGCTCCGTATAAAGGCGGTAAGTAACAAGGTCATAGTTAATGTGATACTACTATCTTGCATACAGCCCAAACCTCATCAACCCCTTCCCCAGAGGAGGAGGTGATGTTTTCTGAGTGGTGTTCGTGCTTCTCCTTGATATCCTATAACATGAATACTATAAGCCATCATTGGTCCTGCCGGGACTGGATGGTTGTACTCTTCCATTGACCTTAATCACAGAGGTTGGTGACACAACAGACATCCAAAGGGGTCCCCTGTGGAGTAGTTGTCTACTCGCCCCTAGGTGACCCCTAGTCGGGATCAATCACCGAAGCCACCACCATACCTCACCTCTTTGCCTGTCCATTCAGAGGCAGAAGGAGTCCAAAGTGGCCATTTGAACCTCCAGTTCGGTGTGATTATTGCTGGGTCTCCAGGTGGAAGCATTCCACCCCCTGGAACTCAAGACCACTGGGCCAGCAGAACATGAGGTTATGGGCACCAGAAGCGAACATTTTGCTGGTGGGGCTCTAGGGGTAATACTGAGACACCACTGTGCCTCTATTTCTACCCCTTGATTCCTGGGTCCTCTAATCCTGGCTACGGGGGCAACAGCGCCATTTGCTGGAATTGGTTAGAGTAATACTAGGTTACCCATTGACCTCAAGAAAATTTCCATGCAGTGAGGTACGTTGTAAAATACCACACAATCTCTGACCCCATGGCACGTCCCTCTTAGGAATCAGTTTGGCTCCAAGAGACCCAAAGGCTTAGTCAGAGAAATGGGATCCTTAAAATTCTAAAGAGTTCAGGATGCCCTCTTCCACCACACCTGCTTGAGAACTATGCTCCCAGAAGCTCTAAAGATCTGTAAAAATGGCCACAATCGGACTAAAGAAAGCCTAGGATTTTGGGTCCCAAGAACTTGGCTTGGTAACTCTCAGAATAGGGGACCCCCAAAATGTGGCTGGACAGAAATGTGGGTTGCACCCCCTTCACAGCTAGACAGGACTCGACAGAAACGTGGGGTGAACTCAGTTTGTGGCTAAGGGTCCAACCAATCTGCTGTCAGCCCTCAGGGAAAATTACAACAGCTGTTACGAGGCATGCTCCAATCAGAGAAGATCAATTTAGGAGGTGCACTTGAAAGCAAGGGTTCCCAAATCAACAGACCAGAATGGGATAACTATTTTAATCGGCATGCAGTAGCCTCCAAAGGGCTTCAAAATTCCTAAGCAGCTTCATTGGAAGATTTGTTGCAAAAGGCGAATGAAAAACTAAAGACTTAAGAGGTACCTAAGACAAAAGACCGGAAACCTGACATCCCTCCTCTTGCTCCCCTTCACCTTCCTTTCTTTGAAGAGTCAGCTCTCATAATCCTTGGTCTGAATTGCCTCTATGAGACTGTAAACAAAAATCCGGCCAGTCAGTGGCCTAACGGACATTGCCACATCAATCCCCAAAGGAGGGCCCCTGTGCGGGGCCCCTCTCAGAGTTGATAGGGCTTTTCCGAGCCAAGGAAAAATAAAATTAACATTAATGAAGTACCTTGCCAAATTCTGGTAAATAGCAGAGTTGCATCCTCTTCTTTAAAGCCTATTTAGAGCCTGCAGATGGGGTCCTGGGGAAACTGGCAGAAGCCAGCTAGAATGAGACTTCGGACCAGAATACCCTCTCCTGATCAGATCTCTGTCTGTCGAACCTGGTAGAGAGAGATAAATCAAATTTCATATTGTCCTTTACCTTTCCAAATCCAGGGCACTGGCTATCGATCTTTGGGAGTGGCTCCGGGTCATCAGGGAAATCTCCTTTGCACCCTCCCTCCTGGGGCCATTGGATTGTTTAATGCCACCCAAAATATTTACAGTTTGGCCACGCTGAAACCTGGCAAGGTATTTAAAAGGATTTAATAACTCTATGATCAGAAATCTGGCCAGATTGAAAGCTGACATTCAGAGCCTGACAGAACATTTTTTAGGCATTCCCCCTGCCCCAAGCAAATGGAAGATAATGCTGGATGGGTGGTTCAGCTTTGGAGGTCATTGAGGCTACATACGGTGTCATTCTTTGGGAAGAGGAAAGCAATGTCTATCCTTGGAAAGTTCCAGAGGGAGTTCAAAGTTCACCTATTCATTTTTACCCATCCCCGAACCTCCCCTATTGCTCCTAAAAGGCTTGTAACTTGCATTCTCTCCCCAGGCCTTCGGGAGGCAAAGGTTAAAGCACAAACTTTGGGAAGGTCATTCTTTTTTTTTTTTTTTTTTAATATTTATTTATTTGACAGAGAGAGAGAGATCACAAGTAGGCAGAGAGGCAAGCAGAGAGAGAGGCGGAAGCAGGCTCCCTGCTGAGCAGAAAGCCCAATGCGGGGCTCGATCCCAGGACCCTGAGATCATGACCTGAGCCAAAGGCAGAGGCTTTAACCCACTGAGCCACCCAGGCGCCCCGGGAAGGTCATTCTTATCACCAGAAAAAATAAATGGGGCAAAACTCATTTGAAACTTAGCTTTAGCCACCCAAGCAGGTGGCTTTAACTTACTCCATCTGCCAGAAAAACAACTGAGATCCAACTTCTTTTCGAACTAAAACGGAAGCTATAAAGTCTCTGTTTATTCCATCTGAATGATTACGTGTGTCTCTGTATGTGTGTTGTGGACGTGTAGTATTTTCTACCTCCAGACGGTATTACTAAAGTTAGTTAAGCACTAGGCTTCTCTTTTGTTGGTTTAAACAAATAAGCGCTCCTATCAACTTCCGTAAGAATTCTCAAAAATATAATAGAAACTAACCCAAGGGAATTTCAGGTTCATGTGATCTGGGGAAAAAGATTTGGCATGAAAGCCACTTTAAGTTTGTTTGGATTATTAACTCAATATCCAACATAGAACTTGTATTCCGAGTTCACTAACCTAGTAAGTTCATGTTCTCTATGTCAGCAAGCAAAATAGCTTGGGGGTAATGGGTAACCTTGTCTAATGTTTAATGAGGTTTTTGTAGGTGATCCAAACATAATTGTTGAAAGCAAGTGATTTAAATAGATGTAATAAGCAGGATGAAAGTTTTTAGGTGAACTTTTTAGTTTTCCTGAAAATTTCGGTCACCTAAAACCTTGAAGTTTTGCTAAGTTATATTAAATGATGTTATATTATTGCTAAGTTATGTTAATGATGTTAATGATGAAGTCATTAGATATTTAGATCACTTCCAAATAAGATACTGAAACATTACTGAGTATATGTTTATTTACCTCTGGCTTCTTATTACAGAGGAACCGAAAATAAATTTGGGTCTGTTAGTAAACATATCATACACTCCATTGAACCATTTACAAACATGAAAAAGCATATGTTGCTAGAATTCATGAAGTGTATTAACACATTTGCAAAAACACAGAACACTTATATAAAAGACAGTTCATAATTGTTTACTTATTTAATTTCACTAAAAACTAAGATTTGTAAAGGATGAAAACTCTAATATATGTAACTAAAACTAATACAAATGCTAAGGGAAAGGAATTTTATACATAGTCTGCATTAGATAAGATTGGAACAAATTTAAGTAAATGAGTTTTATGTTAAAAATAAGCTAGAGCAAAGTTAGAATTTGGTTTTCTCTTAGTTCAAAGGACAAAATTCTCTTGGACTGTTGGTGTGCTCTCAATAATGAGGGGTTATGAAAGGTTGCTTATTTACCTTTTAAGTAATCTGCCTAGAAAAAACATAAAGACCTGTGTCTTGTCAAAAATAATCACCTATATTAAACCTGGCACACTCATCACTGAAAGAGCTAAGTTTTGCTCAGGACTATGTAAGCTTCTATACTTACCTACGAAATCTGTCACTATGGCTAAATGGATAACTATTGTTCCCGTCATAATCCTAATTCTTATCTCGGAATGTTCTAAGTCACAAAATAACCACGTTTCCTTGTCAACTGCATGGTAATGAACTCGAATCAGATCTCTAACCATGGCATTTTTCAGTGTTTGTCATTTACAGAGTTATTATTTTACTCTGATGCTTTTGCAGAAGTGTTTCATCTTTAGAGAGATTCATAGAAAGGACTTTGCTGGTAATTTTAAGGTCATAAAACTGAACCAGATAAGAATCTCCAGAACAGGGCGCCTGGGTGGCGCAGTTGATTAGGCAACTGCCTTCGGCTCAGGTCATGATCCTGGAGTCCCGGGATCGAGTCCCACATCGGGCTCCCAGCTCAATGGGGAGTCCGCTTCTCACTCTGACCTTCTCCCTTCTCATGCTCTCTCTCTCTCTCTCTCTCTTTCCTAATAAATAAATAAGTAAAATCTTTAAAAAAAAAAAAAAAACTTAAAAAAAAAAAAAAAAAAGAATATCCAGAACTAATGGCCAAAATGAGCTGCTCAAACTGACTTGCTAAATCCTGGGCTAGAGAGCCAATTAGAACAGGAACTCATTGCAAACAGGATGGAGCTCAGAACAGAAAGGGGATCTACCTATGGTCCTTGGAAACCACAAGAAAGACGGCAAACTCAAAACATTTATGGGATACTGCACCTATGTTTCTGGTTGTCACTGAAGCCACTGGAAGCCTCCTTCAGTCCCTCCACTGCCACCAAATCTGTTAAACAATAAAAATGCAATCAAGTAAGTTTGAAGATCTACTTGGCCTTATTAATTCATGATTCAGGTAGCATCCAATGTAACAAATACAGAGGAGCTCCAAAATGCTGCAGAAAAGGAAAGGTTTGTAAAGGCAGAGAGGGTAGAGAAAAGGAAATTATTAACAGAGAATGAATGCATTCTTCTAGGCCAGGTGGACCTCCTAACTAGTGCTGACCAGGTAATGTCAGGTTAACTGGTTAAAGGTTACATTCCTAGAGAGCTGAAACTAATCAGATTGGGTATTAAGTGTTGGTCTGCTGATGTGGGGTTTAGCACAAGTGACTCCATCCTGGGCCTGCTGTCTTCTTTTTAACACTACCAAGAAGGAAACTCAATTATAACCCCCGACCCTTATATCAAGAATTTTCTAATTTAAAAAAAAAAATAAACGCTTCTACACACTAAAAGAAGCCATCAACATATGAAAAGGCAACTCACTGAATGGGAGAAAATATTTATAATTCATGTATCTGATAAGGAATTAACATCCAAAATAGATAAAGAACTCCTATAACTCAACAGCAACCCCCCCCCCAACAATCTGATTAAAAAATGGGCAGAGGACCTGAATAGACATTTTTCCAAAGAAGATATTTGGATGGTCAATGGGTACATGACAAAGTGCTCAACGTCACTCATCATCAGGGAAATGCAAGTCAAAACCACAATGAGATATCACCTCACACCCGTTAGAATGGCTAGTATCAAAAAGACAAGAAGTAAGTGTTGGTTAGGATGTGGAAAAAAGGGAACCCTTGTGCACTGTTACTGGGAATGCAAAGTGGTGCACCCACTGTGGAAAACAGCATGGAATTCCCTTAAATTAAAAATAGAACTGCCGGGGCGCCTGAGTGGCTCAGTGGGTTAAAGCCTCTGCCTTTAGCTCAAGTCATGATCTCAGGGTCCTGGGATCGGGCCCCGCATCGGGCTCTCTGCTCAGCGGAGAGCCTGCTTCCCCCTCTCTCTCTGCCTGCCTCTCTGCCTACTTGTGATTTCTCTGTCAAATAAATAAATAAATTAAAAAAAAAAAAATAGAACTGCCACATTGTAGGGGAGGAAAAAGTTTCCTCTACCCTTCTAGATTCTTTTGGCTGGTCTAAAAATTAAATTGACCATGGGGTGCCTCAGTGGTGCAGTCACCTGGGCATCCAAGTCTAGGCTTTGGCTCAGGTCATGATCTCACGGGTTGTAAGATCCAACCCTGTGTCGGGCTGCACACTCAGAGTGGAGTCCGCTTAAAGACTCTCTCTCCCACTCCCTCCCCCCTAAAATAAGTAAATGTTAAAATAAATAGATAAATATTAAATTGACATAAGAAAGATAAATTTGCATGTAGAGGAGCTCACAAAAATATAAGACTCAGAGAGGTGACCAAAGCAGGCAGCTTGTAGACAAAGCAACAATAAATCTGTGAAAAGTGGACAAGACAAAGAAGTTTGGGCTTGGGTACCAAATGAGTAAAGAATAAGGTTTATTTATGCAGCTTCTTCAGCCCTGAATTCTCTATCTCTTGTGCTCCTTTACAAGTCAATCCATTCCAATTAATCCCAGCATTAGGGAACCACTGATTTGACTTCTGCCCCTTCTACCTTTGCCTTTTTTGGTATATTATATATAAAGGAGCAGAAACTATGTAACCTTTGTCCTGCTTCTCTCACTTAGCATAATGCTTTTTTAAGATTAATCTACGGCTACAAATGCCAGCAATTTGGCGTGGTTTTTTTTTTTATTGCATGAATGTATCAAAATCTATTGATCTGTTTACCAGTGGGCAGACATTTCAGTTTCTAGGCATTGGCTATTATGAATTAAACCTCTATAAAGATTTTCATATGAGGCACCTGGGGGGGCTCAGTCTTTTAAGCATCTGCCTTCAGCTCAGGTCATGATCCCAGGGTCCTAGGATCGAGCCCCGAGTCATTGGGCTCCCTCGCACTCTCTCTTTGTGTCAAATAAATCTTTAAAAAGGAGAGATTTTCCTACAGGTTTTCGTGTGGACATATGTTTTCATTTTCCCTTGATTAGATATCCAGATGTGAGATTGTCGGGTCACATGGGAAGTGACTTAACTTTATAAGAAACTGACAACGTATTTCCCAAAGGGCGAGACTTCTGCTCTTTTCACATTTTCACCAGCACTTTGTATTATCTTTTAAAAAAGTATTAAATCATCGTAGGAGGTGTGTTAGTTTCTTATTGCTGCTGTAACACACTGACACAAATTCAGGGACTTAAAACATGCATTTATTCTCTTGCAATTCTGGAGGCCAGAAGTTCAAAATCAATTTCACTGAGCCCAAGTCAACATGACAGCATGGCTGCTTCCTCCTGGGACTCCGTCCTTGCCTTTTCTAGCTTGTGGTAGGTACCTGCAGTCCTTGGCTTACAGTCTCTTTCCTCCATCTTCAAAGGCGGCAGTGTGGCATCTTCAATTCTTTCTTTCTGTCCCCCTGCTTCTATTACCATATAACCTCTGTTCTGACTCCCCACCCGCCTTTTGTAAGGACCAATGAGATTATGTCAAGCACACCTAGATAATCCAGAATAACTGCCCCATCTCAGGATCCTTAACTTGCTCACAATGGTCCCTTCTGCCATATAAGGTAACAGTCACACATTCTGGGGGTTAAGTCACAGATGGATTTGAGGGGATCTGGTCCCTTCTATCACAGTAGGTATGTAGTGGTATCTCCCTATAGTCTAAGTTGGCATTTTCCTAATAACTGATGGTGGTGTGCAACATTTTCTGAGTTTTAATTGCCATTCTTTTATCTTTTTGGTGACGTATCTGATCAAATCTTTTGCCCATTTAAAAAATTAGGGTGTTTGGTGTAGTACAACAGAGTTTCTTGAAAGTTCTTTATATATTCTGGGTATAAATCCTTTGTCAGATATATGCTTTTCAAGTGTTTTTCCCCATCTGTGCCTTGTCTTTTCATGCTCCTAAAACTGTCACTTGATGAGCGGAAATTTTTCATTTTGATGAAGTCCTATCTGTAGCTTTGCAGAGACCTGGTAAGTCTCTCTCCCTGGCAACATCATGGAAGTACAGGTTCCCACATATACACGAAAACAAAATACAGTTAAGCTAGATTTCTAAATTTTGGATCTAAGTCTCCTTGTTGATACTGGCGGGTACGTAGGCAGTAACACTACTCCAAGAGATGCAGACAGCAAAAAGCACACTCAGCAGTTTGGAAGGTACACTGCCAACAGCTAGAGTGGTGATTCCATCCTTGGCCAGTGTCTCTCTGAACAGAGGTGTGTGGTCCAGATCACTGGTGTGTTAGGTCCTGGTAGAAGCGCCCTCCTTGTGGTGGCTGTCTTTGTTCTCCCCAAAACACTCCAAGCTGGGCTGGCATTACCTCCCGAAGTGTCAGATCCGAGATTCGAAACACTGATGGCCCGGTGGGCCAGAAGGTGCTGGCAGTGCTAGTGAGTGCTCATACTCTGGGGAATGAGGCAGCTTGGTGTAAGCCCTGTCCTCCTCCCTACTAGTGCAGCCCAGCACCCTGGGTCCACACTTCCTTCCCAGAACAGAGGCTGATGCTGAGGCTCAGGACACAGGCTAGATGTGTGGAGAAGGAAGAGATATCCAGAACTGGTAGAAGGAGAGCAGGGCTTCAGGTCTCTCTCCACTACCCTGATTGGGACCTATGGTCACATGACGATCTTATCAAGAACTTAAAAATGTTACTTCGAAACTTTTATAATGTGATGACACAACAAAAGCTTAGGCAGCAGATAAAATCTTGCATTTTGAGACAAATATCCTTTCATTTCTGTTCAACTGAATATACAATTATTGTTCCCCAAGCGACCAACTTTTGTGTAGTACAGTATAATTTCACAGCAACAAAACACAGTGAAAAGACAACTTCGTGAAGATCTAATTACAAAGATAAATCAAATAATTTATATTTTACTTATTTATTTTTAAGATTTTATTTATTTATTTGACAGAGAGAGACACAGTGAGAGACGGAGCACAAGCAGGGAAAAGTGGGAGAGGGAGAAGGAGGCTTCCCGCCAAGCAGGGACCCCACCGTAGGGTTTGATCGCAGGACCCTGGGATCATGACTTGTGCCAAAGGCAGATGCTTAACGACTGAGCCACCCAGGTGCCCCTGAATAATTTATATTTTAAAAAGAATGTTGACTTAAAAGAATATAGTTTTTGTGGTTTTTTAAAGATTTTCTTTATTTATTTGTCAGAGAGAGAGAGAGAGCAAGAGCACAAGCAGGCAGAGTGGCAGGCAGGGGCAGAGGGAGAAGCAGGCTCCCTGCCGAGCAAGGAGTCCAATGTGGGACTTGATCCCAGGACCCTGGGATCATGACCTGAGCTGAAGGCAGCCGCTTAACCAACTGAGCCACCCAGGCGTCCCAAAAGAATATAGTTTAAGATTACTCTGTGACTGGTTACGAGTAACCAGTTTCCTGTTTGCCTACTTGTCTCTATTAAAGATCTAATATACATTTAAACATTTAAAAAAATTTACATCTAAAGTCAATTGGTATCTGTGTCATCCCCTTGAAAAAGAACCTTAGCCTGTCATCCTATTCTCTCTATCCTCTTTTATCATCTGTGTTTTTAATCCTATTATTAAATTATCTTCACAATATGCCCCAAGAATCATTGATCCCCTATATTTTACTAATGTACTTACTACATTATGTATTTTACTAATGTACTACTACATTATGGATTTTCCTATAATCCATACAAGTTACACTTTTTTTTGAGAGAGAGAACTAGAATGAGAGCGTGCAAGCGTGGAGGAGGGGCGGAGAGGAGAGAATCCCAAAGAGGCTCCGTTCCCAGAGAGGAGACTAGCATGGGGCTCAATCTCACAACCCAGAGATCATGACCTGAGCCGAAATCAAGAGTCAGATGCTCAACTGACTATGAGCCCCTCTTTGATTTTTGTTTGTTTGTTTGTTTTTTCCAAATTTGTTTATTTTAATTTTTCAGTTTTACAAGATTGATTGTTTTGATTTTTTTTTAAGGAATTTATGTATTTATTTGACAGAGAGAGATCACAAGCAGGCAGAGAGGCAGGCAGAGAGTGAGGGGGAAGCAAGTTCCCCGCTGAGCAGAGAGCCCGATGTGGGGCTCGATCCCAGGACCCTGAGATCATGACCTGAGCTAAAGGCAGAGGCTTTAACCCACTGAGCCACCCAGGCACCCCCCTCCCTTTGATTCTTCTAATGGACTATATTTATCACTAATTCCATCAGAGATATTTTAGGGATTACAATCTATGCAAATACTTTCATCTTCCAAATGCCTTTACTTCACTCACAATTGAATGCTAGATTAAAGGGTTATAGATTTACAAGTTCTAAGTCGTTTTACTTTAGAAATTTGAGGATATTGTTCCACATTGTCTTCTAGAATTGCTGCTGCTCAGGGTGTGATATCAGCCTCATCCTCTTCGCTGTGGCTGGAATAGTGGGCATGCTTGATAACCCAACATCCATTTAGCCCCCTCTTCCTATTTCCCAACAGAACCTTGATTTTTGTGTCCATGTCCATATTACACCCAACTCCTGAGCAGCAGATAGGAGGGAAGGAAGAAATGTGGTTTTCTGATGACCTCATGGAACTACTCATTCTACTGGAGCTAGAGTCTGACCCAAGAATTTCTGGGTTCTGCCTTTATCATTTAAGACAACTGAAGCACTTGCTACTTGCTACTTTGTAGGCAAAGGAGACATAGGTAATCTTTTATTTTTACATCCTGACAGCTCCTAGGATTTTCTGTTTATCCTTAAGAGTTCCGAAATTTCATCAGGATATAGTTTTGTTTTTTTTTTTTGTAGGCCTCTCCCAGCCCAATCCCATCGTTATGTTCTGTAATCTATTTGTAATTTTTCCTCCTCTTCATTTCCTGGTTTCTTCTTCTGAATCTTTCTACTAGATGGATT
Source organism: Nasua narica (assembly GCA_028533885.1). Classification (NCBI taxonomy): domain Eukaryota; kingdom Metazoa; phylum Chordata; class Mammalia; order Carnivora; family Procyonidae; genus Nasua; species Nasua narica. The sequence goes on along the minus strand of CM052809.1, from coordinate 7,441,437 downwards.
TTGGATCTCAGGGCATACTGCTGCATGCCTTCCAAGATTTTCTCTCAATTCCTGGGGTTCTGATGGTATTGTCTGGAGCTGTGGGGGATCTATTCCTTTGAAAATTAAATATGTATGTGTTTTTGTCATTTTAAGGAATATTAAGAGAAAAAAGGAGGCAATCATGTACTCAGCGTCGCTTTATTTATACTTAGTAAATCTCGATGTTATGTTGTTTTGCCAGTAACAGTTCATAATTGTTACATCTTTATTTTGTATTGCTATTATTTTTACCTCAGTAAAAGTCATGTAAAACAAAGTTTACCATTTTAATCATTTTTAAGTGTACAGTTCAGGAGTACCAAGTACCTTCACATTGTTGTATAACCATCATCACCATCCATTCCCAGAATTTTTTCATCATCCAAACTGAAACTCTATACCCATTAAACAATAAATTCTCATTCCCCTCTTCCCCAAACTCCTGGTAACCATTTTTCTACTTTCTTTCTATGAATCTATTCTAAATACCTCATATAAGTGGAATCACACAATATTGGTTCACTTTGAGTCTGCCTTATTTTACCTGGCATGTCTTCAAGATCCATCCATGTTGGAGCATGTGTCCGAATTTCCTTCCTTTATAGGGCTGAATGATCTTCCATTGTACGCGCACACCACATTATGTCTACCCACTCATCTGTCCATTGACACTGGCTTGTTTCCATCTTTTGGCTACTGTAAATATTGCTGCTATTAACATTGTACAGATACCAGTTTAAGTCCTCGCTTCCAATGCCTTGGGGAATATACCCAAAAGAGGAATTGCTGGATCACATAGTAATCTTATTTTTACTTTTTTGAGGAAAATGCTATTTCCCACAGCTGCACCATTTTACGGTCTCGCCAGCAATGGAGTCCACATTTCTCCATGTCCTCACCAACATTCTTTTGCTGCACTGTACTGTCCCGTTTCGTTCTGACAGCAGACATACTAATGGATGTGACCTGCTCTCTCAATGCAGTTTTGATCTGCATTTCCCTAACTGTCAGGGATATGGATTATCTTTTATCAATATGAAACAACTCCTTTTGCCCAATTTAATTATTTTTACTTTGAAGTGATCTTTGTCTTACAGTAACTATGAAAGGAAAAACCTGAAAGTGACTGAAAGAATCACTCGTGTCAGGACAGCATGTGGAAAATGGAACGAGGGGGCCATTAAGGACGTGGGGCCTATGCACTTCCACCCAAAATGCATACTTCATTATTATTACTTTTTTTAAAAGATTTTATTTAACAGAGAGAGGCACAGCAAGAGAGGGAACACAAGCAGGGGGAGTGGGAGAGGGAGAAGGCTTCCTGCTGACCAGGGAGCCAGATGCCGGGCTCGATCCCAGGACCCCGGGATCATGACCTGAGCCAAAGGCAGAGGCTTAACGGACTGAGCCACCCAGACGCTCTCAGAAGTAATGAGGGTCGTGAAAAGGGAAATGCGCGGCTTATGCTTTCGGTTTTTTGTTTTGACTCAATGTGAATGTCAGTTAAAAATACATCTTTTACAGGTTACCGACACCTAGACATAATTTCTTAAAAATTCAAAAACGTGTAAAATAGATTGTAACAGCTGAGAACAAAAGATCCCCATCACCAACACAGCAGCAGCCAGCCGACAAGACGGGCTCCCTCCTGTCAAGGGAGAGAAACTAAAATTTTCTGAGGGTTTTGGAGGGGAGGGGATGCGGGGTTGGGCGAGCCTGGTGGTGGGTATTGAGGAGGGCACGTATTGCATGGAGCCCTGGGTGTGGTGCATGAACAATGAATCTTGGAACACTGAAAAAATAAAATAAACATATTGGGGGGGGGGGAGAAAGAAACTAAAATTTTAGTCAGGAGGAACAAAACCTGGCAGCACAGCCTGAGGCGACAAGCCGGCACAAAACTCCGCAATATTCGCAGAAAGACCCCGCGACCCATCTTATCACGCTCTTCAAGGGGCTGCCACATCTCGAGGCTGACACTCTGCTCTCAGTGAAGTTCGGGACGCGAGTCTGGCCAGCTTCGATAAGGACACAGAACTTGGCGGTTTGTGCCCACTGAACCCCGAGCCTAAATCTTGCCCTGTGGAGAGTACTTTCAGTCTGTAGCTCAAGACTGCGACTCCCGGGTTGGCAAACCGCGTGGCCATAAGGCTTTCCCTCGCCTCGGAACGAATCTTAGCATCCCAAGAATTCTTGTTGACACAGTTCACTCACCCACCAAGAACAAGCAGCAGCGAGCGGCTAATTTTCCACATTTTTAAATACATACTCACTTTTCCCAAAAAGGGTGCTCGACAGGACAAGCGGTGAGAGAGGCGGGAAGACGCGGCTTCAGCCTTTGGGCGCTCCCGGCAAGATGGCTTTTTCTCCAGCCTTACGGCTATTGGCTCTTCTCGGGCACCGTAGGCCGCCGTCCCGCGATGGCCTCTGGGAAATAGAGTTCGAAAGGGAAAGCGCTGCCGTTCAGCCCAGACACCCGGTTCCATCCCTCGTGCGCAGGCGCATTTGCGCCCGGCGGCCTGGCGGCGGCGGCGAAAAATGTGCCCAGGCTAAGTATCCTGCTTGTCTCCAGTGCGGTCCGCCGCTTGGCGTCCCCGTCGCGGCGGGCCCAGGTACAGGCTGCGGGTGAGAGTGAGCCCGGGGTGTGCAGCTCCTGCGACGGGACCAGGGCAGAGGGCCGGCGGCCGCGCGAGTCCCAGCCGAGTCCCGGTTGCGGACGTCCGAGTGGCGGCGGCCTGGGCAGGTGAAAGCAGCCCGGGGGAGGGGGCGTTGCCCGGGGAGCTCTCCGCTCCCGCGGCTTCCCTTCCCCGGAAATCGGAGCTGTCACCGCTTGGGCGCCCGGCACCAGCCTCGAGCAGCGCTACTGGAGCAGTGGCCCCAGAACTGAGATTGCAGGGAGCTCTGTCTTGTTGGAGGGTTCGTGCACCCTGGGGCGGTTTTTTTTGGCTAGTAGCGTTTGTTGATCTCCCCGCACCCCCACCCCGCCTTGAGTTTCAACTCTATGTATATTAGTTTTTGCTATCTTTGCTATATTGACCTTGTGTGGCCCTGTTCTCACAGTGAATCCTAGAGTGATTTGACTATTTTTTTTTGTTGTTGTTTAGATTAATTTTGTCCTTTTGCTGAGTTACTTCCCTTTTCTCCAGAATTTAAATTCATCTTCAGCCAATGATGCTCTTTCTTTTGAGCCTTGTGGGGTTTTTTGGAGCAGGGAGAGGATGAGTAATGTTTTCGTTTATATTAAGGAGATTTGATAACTCTTTCTTCATAAAGGAAACACCACTTCCAAGGAGAAGAGAGGACTAATTTTTGGTTGACTCTTCAGGAAAAAGGACACCAATTTCCTTCAAATGTTATGTGCGGAATTATAATTACCATATCACTATACTTTGTTGTCATACATTATATCTAGTAATATACTGTGTTAGGCACAATTATTATAATTATAATATAGCTCAAAATATTTAAGTGCAGATGTGCGGAGTATTTATGTTATTTCTTTTTCACTGAACATCTCTGTGAGCCAGGCCTGACTGCCCTTTACTCTGTTAATGCCCATGAGATGGTTCTAATTCCTTAGTCTGATTTATCTTTATTCAGAAACCACTGGCTGAAAGGTAGCAGGCAGGCCAGGGACTGGAAGTATGCTTGCCGCCCACTCCGGGTTTGGGTGGCCATGCTCACGGACCGTCCCAACTCAGAGATGCCTGCGCTCCCAGGTTCCCTCTGGCTTCCGTCTGCAGGGTGCTCAGTGTGTGGACCTCTCTAATTTAGTCGTGCCTCATGAGGGTGGGAGTACAGAAAGGATGGACAGACAGACTGCTCACAGTTTCTTTCTCCATTTCAGGAGGCTTCTCCAGGAGGGGCAGCAGGGAGGGAGAAATGGCCACAGGGTTGCTCCCAGCCCAACCTCAGGTGAGTCAAGGCTTCTTTCTTCATCTGCCTTCTTGGTTCAGAGATCAGGAACACACTGAAGCTGTCATCGTTGAGCCCATGGAGGGACCCAAGGGCCTAGTGGTGTAACTCTTGAAGGACACTGTTTCTTTAGTGCTTGGGTCAGTCTCCTTGGGAATTCCCGCTTAGCAGCTAAGTACTTGTTGATTAGGAATTGAATGTCCTCCCTCACCAGTCCTGTGCCATCGTCACACCCTTTGTGAGGTATCAAGGTTTGTTTTTTCCGTGGGGGGGCGGGGGAACTTGCGAGAGTCAGGTAATTCTCTCCATAACATTAGGAATTCAAAGAGAAAATATATGGTCTTTACCCTCAAGGAACAGAGGACCAATCAACTAGAGTAGTCCCTGGTAGAAGTCCAGGTGATATTCTAGGAATATCCAAGAAAGAAGACTTCTGAATCAGCAAGCGTGGTCAGGGATACTTCTAATATAGTTGACTCTTGAAGAACGCAGGGTTTCAGTGTTGCTGGGTGAACTGGGGAGGCCCTGGGACCTCGACCCAGCCTGTCCTGAAGGAGTTGCTGAAGGTTCTTGGTTTTGTCTCAAGAAAGAATTCAAGGACAGACCCGCAACACAGCAGATGAGTGACACGGCAGGGAAGTTTATTAAAGTGAAAAGTACACTCTCAGGAGAGAGAGAGAGAGCGAGCGAGCGAGTGAGTGCTTTGCACCCTGGGGTTTGAGTTGCTATCCGTTTTTTTGGTTTTTTTTTAATTTTATTTTATTTTTTCAGTGTTCCAAGATTCATTGTTCATGCACCACACTTAGTGCTCCATGCAATACGTGCCCTCCTCAATACCCACCATGAGGCTCACCCAACCTCCCACTCCCTCCCCTCCAAAACCCTCAGTTTGTTTCTCAGAGTCCACAGTCTCTCATGGTTCATCTCCCCCTCCAATTTCCCCGCATTCACCCTTCCCTTCCTTCTCACAGTGTCCTCCATGTTTTTCCTTATGCTCCACATGTAAGTGAGACCATAAGATAATTGACTGTCTCTGCTTGACTTATTTCACTCCGCATAATCTCTTCTAGTCCCGTCCATGTTGATACAAAAGTTGGGTATTCATCCTTTCTGATGGAGGCATAATATTCCATTGTATATATGGACCATATCTTCTTTATCCATTCGTCTGTTGAAGGGCATCTTGGCTCTTTCCACAGTTTGGCGATTGTGGCCATCGCTGCTATGAACGTTGGGGTACATGTGGCCGTTCTTTTCACTACATCTGTATCTTTGGGGTAAATACCCAGTAGTGAGTTGCTATCTTTTATTGACAGTTGTTACCTAGGTGGTGGGATATTCATTACTTGGAGCAGGCACGTCCGGTTTCAGCTTTCTCTTCCTAATTTGGTCAGGAGTTTCCTGTCTGGCCAGCTGCCATCTGGGCCCTGTGTGGTTTGATCCGGCTTCTTGTGGAGGCCTGCCAAGACAGCCTCAGACCTTCCCCATAGCTGGTCACAACTCCCTCCTTGCTGGCCTCCAGGTGTCTGTTAGAAGCCAACATGCTGCTTACTCTAACTAAGGGCTGGGGCTCTGACCCCTCCTGCCCCGAGTAGTCAGAAATCCACACACTTTTTTTTTTTTAATTCTAGTTAGTTAACATATAGTGTAATACCGGTTTCAGGAGTGGAATTCAGTGGTTCATCAGTTACATGCAATACCCAGTGCTCGTCACAGTAAGTGCCCCCCCTTAATGCCCATCCCCCATCTAGCCCATCCCCCACCCACCTCCCTCCAGCAACCCTCAGTTTGTCAAGCGTCTAGCATGGTTTGCCACCCCCTTTTGTTTTTTTTTTCCCCTCTTCCCTTAGGTTCCTCTGTTTTGTCTCTTAAATTCCACATATGCGTGACATCATATGGTATTTGTTTTTCTCTGACTGACTCATTTTCTTAGAATAATACACTCTAGCTCCAGCCACATGGTGGCAAACGAGAACTCCACATATAACTTCACTACTAACTTTGCCAAAAAGTTCACTACTAACGGCCTACTGTTGGCTGGAAGCCTTACCAATAATGGTCAATTAACACATAATTGGTATGGCATATGTATTCTATACTGTATTCTTACAATAAACACGCTAGAGAAAAGCAAATGTTATTAAGAAAATTAAAGGGAAGAAAAAATACATTTACAGTACTGTATTTATAAAAAGAAAATCTATATTTGGACCTGCCCCCCCCCCCTCGTTAAAACCCCTGTTGTTTGAGGGTTGGACTCTATTGGGAAATTTGGGGCTTCTAAGCAGGACCAGGCTACCAGAGCTGGGGAAAAGAAAAGGAGTCCCAACTAGGTGGGACTAGTGGTCTTGGGGGGCAGATTGAGGGAAATGAAGCATCTGGTCCACAGTGTTTTCTTCCCTTCTTGGCCCTTTTGTGGCACGTGTGGAAATATAATTAACATAATCTCCTCCCAACCCAGAAAACCTCTCCACAGAAGCAGAAGAGAAAGAAAATACTTTTATCATTGAATAAGTGCTCAGCCCAAATGTCCTGGGCGTCACAGGCCTTCCACTGAAGAGATTGCCAAGACAGGAGGCTCACTGTATGTTGAGTGGTTACAACCCAGTTTGGACATTTGTCAGGTGACCTATTAGGCCTGCCCCCTCACAGGAGACTGAGATGCAGGCACATTCTAAGAGATAGCTCCCAAATCACTGAAGCCGTCCAGCCTTGTGAGCCTAGCAAGTGACTTCATAAGCCTTTGAAAAGACTTACAGTAGCCCCGCCCCCTCATCCATCAGGGAACCAATGGTTTCAGTTACCAGATGATTCTGCTTCCGACCTTGCGTTAGAAGGTCAGTAGTAGAGGCACCTGGGTGGCTCAGCGGGTTAAGTCTCTGTCTTCGGCTCAGGTCATGATTGCAGGGTCCTGGGATCGAGCCTCACATCGGGCTCTCTGCCCAGCAAGGAGCCTGCTTCCTCCTCTCTCTGCCTGCTTGTGATCTCTTTTTCTCTCTCTGTCAAATAAATAAAGAAAATCTTTAAAAAAAAAAAAAAGAAGAAGAAGAAGGAGGTCAGTAGTAGCTGGACGCTATGCCACAAAGCCTGGGTCATTCAGCTCACTTCCCCTTGTGTGGGCACTTTACCCTCTCACACTCCTGGGCAAGCCACCGAAAATACACCAGGTGAGCTGTTGCACAAGGGAAACTTTATTTGCAGCAAATAAGGAGATCACGACAAATAACTTCCAAAGCGGTGACTCCACAAGCCAGAAAAGGGGATCCTTGTCACTACGTGGAGGCGGGCATAAGGTTGCGCATGCGCCTTAAGGGAACACGTCTGAACACACGTATGTTATGTCAGTGAGGCCTGTGCTCCTCCTTGGGCGGAGATTGTAGCATCATAAGGAGGCGGAGGTAACTGTCGATCATTCTAGAGGTCACTCCACAGTCCCATCTGCGCAGGCTGAGTCGGGGCTCTAGCTCAAACTGGTGTGGGAGGTCTGGGCGGGTTGGAGAGCTTGTCACGGCAGTTCCTCCTGCTGGAGGGGCCATATCACTTTCCATCTTAAGAGAGAACTTGGAAAGAAAAGCTCAAGGAAGAAGGTGGGACAAAGGTCAGTGAGCTCAAGCAGGTGGGCAGTCAAGATCAGGTCTTGGGGTCTCGCTGTGATGATACCACAAGCAGAAGAAGGGTAAGTACAGCACAGTAAGATGTTTTGAGAGGGTGAGACCAGTCATATAATCTTTGCTACAGCATATTGTCCTCATTGTTCTATTAGGACTTGTTAATCTCTTACTCTGCCTGATTTATAAATTAAACTTTATCATAGGATTGTATCTATAGGAAAAAAACCAGCATATATAGGGTACAATACTCTCCAAGTTTTAGACTTGGACAGGGGAGTTCTTAGAACAGAGCCCCTCCTGCAGAAGTGGGGACAACTGTATGTGCATTTGGAAAGGACAGAGACTCGCCTGGAGATGCTTGTAGCCCTACGTGGCGACAGAGCGACCGCTCAGCCAACCCCTTGGGGGAATGGTCCTGGGTGAGCAGGAGCGGGTTTCCCGTTGCAGGAGTCTGTGACCTTCAGGGACGTGGCCGTGTTCTTCAGCCAGGACGAGTGGCTGCACCTGGACTCCGCGCAGAGAACCCTGTACCGGGAGGTGATGCTGGAGAACTACGGCACGCTCGTCTCGCTGGGTAAGGACCTTCCCTTGGGATGGAGAATCTGCTGGGGGAGCCTCGAGGGCGACACTTGGAGGGCTTGGTCACGTTCAGCCGTGGGTGGGCTCTCAGGGTGGCGGTCACTATCCCCTCCACTGCCAGGTAAGGCCTCAGCTTGGTAGAGATGGGCAGCCTTTGTGTGCTTGTACCGTTCTTTGCCCCGACACTCTTTCCCTTTGGGTGTCCCGAGCGGTTCCAGTGTAGAGGCATGCACAGCCAGCACCCTGACTTTCTTCCCGAGACCACCTCCTGGCCATCCTCGAGGAGCCTGATTGAAGCCCCTCTCTGAACAGACGTCTCCTTCCTTCAGCTGTCCCTCTGCCCTGGAGCCCCTCTGTGTGCCAGGATGGCCACCCGCGTCTACACGATGGACTCATTCTCTTCTTGCTCACAAACAGGAATCCTGTTTTCCAAACCAAAGGTCATCTTCCAGTTACAGCAAGGGGAAGACCCCTGGATGGTAGAAAATGGAGTTTCTCAAGGCCCATGTGTAGGTGAGTGGCAATAATTGAGAAGTGGGCAGAGCATTTTCTCCCTTCCTGGGTGCTGCTGGTCAGCCCATCCAGGAGGGCCCTTTAATTCTATTCCTTATCACCCAGTTTAAAACGTCAGCTCATTTACTTATACTGCACATCACCTTGTTTTTGTTTTCCTCGTTCTCATCACCCCCAGGACTCATCATCCCTAGTTTATTTAGTCACTTGGTCACTGTCAATACCCTGCAGCTAGAATGTACACCCTTGGGAAAACTGGGTTCCTGTCTGATATGTTCCCCATATTCCTGACCTTGACCTTTGCATGGTGGCTACTCAGTAAATAATTGCTTGAACGAGTGAGGAATCATAACACCACGTACAGCACCCCAAGGAGTTCCACAACGGCACTAATTGAGGCCCTGGGTTTCCGAGAGCTGTTTAAGGCCCACAGCTCTTCCAGTTTTTTATTTAGAGCCCCTCTGCAGTTTCCTCGTAGATTTACCTTGAATGCACTGGTGACTGACACGGGAAAGGGAGCTGAGGAGTAACACAACCTGCTGAACTCAGAAGTGCTCAGTCCCCTGCTGACCTCAGCTTTGTTCCTAGAGCAGCCCTGGCTTAGATCATCAGAGGAGTCAGAGGAGCTTCCCTCGGAGCTCACCCATATACACCTTTCCACAGACGTTCTCCACCCAGGCATGTCTCCCATGCTGCTGCTTTCTCTTGCCCTTCTTTCTCCCCATCCTTTCTTAAGCATCCAGGACATGTTTGTTAGCAATCTTTGTATACTTTGGTGTCACTTTTCTTTATCCTCAGTGCAGGGGAGACTTAACTGTTTTGTTTATTTTAGGCTGGGAGCGCTTGTTTGAAACTACAGTTTCTGAAGAAGAAAATCAGGAAGTAATGAATAAACTCCTAGGTGATGGTCCTTTTGACTTCAAGTTGGGGAAAGCCTACATAAATGAGGACAAGCTAGAGAAGCAACAAGGCAAAAAGAACAAACCTTTCAGGAAGGTCTTAGTCACCATCAAAAACACCTACATGAGGGAGAGGAGCTTTACAAGTATTGACCTTGGGAAAAATCTCAGTCTGAAGTCATCCCTTATTAGAAAACCCAGACTCGTTTCCAGAGGAAGGAAACCCCATTCCCAGCAGTATTCAGTTCTGTTTAAACAACTGGGAGTCAATATGGTGCGCAGGTGTTACAAATGTAACATCTGTGGGAAAATCTTCCTCCACAGTTCTTCCCTGAGTAAACACCAGAGAATTCACACGGGAGAGAAGCTCTACAAATGCAAGGAATGTAGGAAAGCTTTCAGCCAAAGCTCCTCTCTCACTCAGCACCTGAGAGTTCACACAGGAGAGAAACCTTACATCTGCAGCGAATGTGGGAAAGCCTTCAGTTTCACCACATCTCTCATCGGACATCAGAGGATGCATACTGGAGAGAGACCCTATAAATGTAACGAGTGTGGCAAGACATTTAAAGGAAGCTCATCCCTGAACAATCACCAACGAATTCATACTGGAGAAAAGCCCTATAAATGTAATGAGTGTGGGAGAGCCTTTAGCCAATGTTCATCTCTTATTCAACATCACAGGATTCATACTGGAGAGAAACCCTACGAATGTAGTCAGTGTGGGAAAGCCTTTACTTCAATATCACGTCTGAGTAGACACCATAGAATTCATACTGGAGAGAAACCCTTTAATTGTAATGAGTGTGGGAAAGTATTCAGTTACCACTCGGCCCTTATCATACATCAGAGAATTCACACTGGGGAGAAACCTTATGCATGTAAAGAATGTGGGAAAGCCTTCAGCCAAAGCTCTGCTCTTATACAGCATCAAAGAATTCATACAGGAGAAAAACCCTACAAATGCAATGAATGTGGGAAAGCCTTCTCCTGGATTTCCCGGCTTAATATACACAACAGAATCCATACTGGAGAGAAACCATATAACTGTAAAGAATGTGGAAAAGCCTTCAGTTCCCACTCAGCAGTTAATACTCATCGGAAAATTCACACGGGAGAGAAACCTTATAAATGTAATGACTGTGAAAAAGCCTTCAACCAAAGCTCTGCTCTCATTCAGCACCAGAGAATTCACACTGGAGAGAAGCCATTTAACTGTAAAGTATGTGGGAAAGCCTTCCGACAAAGTTCATCCCTTATGACGCATATGAGGATTCATACAGGCGAAAAGCCTTACAAATGTAAAGAATGTGGGAAGGCTTTTAGTCAGAGCTCATCCCTTACCAATCATCAGAGGACTCACACTGGAGAAAAACTATAAATAAAAACACCCGTGGAACGTCTCCCAAGTGAAGTTCATTCCATATTCAATTTAAAAAAACCCAGGGCAGAAAGTGATGAAGAGTAGTTAATTGTGAGTTAAACTTCAGAATATAGACCTTCTCAGACATCAGAGACTTCATGATGCAGGTAATGTTAGGTGTATTAGGAAAGCTTCTATGAAATGTTTTTTTCATAGTTTTTAAGTTATTATGACTATAAAATAGAGAATGTGTAAGATTCTTTTATCTTCTCCCTGGTGACCTGCGATAAGAGCCCCCAGCTTTTGCAAGCATCACTGGGTAGCGTGTTGATTTATGTAACAGTGCAGCCATAAAATCCAGACTTTAGATTAATCTAGGAATCTATTTTTTGAAATGACATTTGAGTGTTATGCTAGCCAATTATATTAAGAAGAATGTTTTGGAGAAGAAATATGAGCAGGTGACCTGTAGCTACCTCACTGTCACTAAAATGTGTTCTTTAACAGTTTAAAGGCAAAATGTGTACTTGGTGGTTGTGAAAACTTTCTGGGTTGTTTCTTCTCTGCTTTCCAAGCCATTTACCTGAAAAGAAAATCACTCTGTAAACTCTGCAGGCATACAGTCCTATGAGTTTTCTTCCTGACAACTTTTGACCAGCTCTGAAATAGATCTACAGCCACTTTATTTTAAACCACAAAATGCGTGGTATTTCACTTGGTTTTATCATAAAGTGATTACCTTTGCTGCGTGAGTTGAGAATTAAAGGTTATTCAAACAACTACTGCTTTTGCAAGTTACTCCACTGATAAATGTTAGCGATGATGTTACAGTATAAGATGGGAGCATGCCTCCTGGCACCCAGACTGTGCCTGCTTCACTGAGCTCTCTGGTTACCATCCAGGAAGGCCCAGGAAGAATGTGGCTCGCCATTCGTCCTAGCTGGAGGTAAAGTGAACCAGGTAACTTTCACTACCTCCCACACTCTGAGGGCCACGAGACAGAAATTCAGACTCTGAGTTCAGTAAATTGGCTGTATAGATGCTTCAACAAGTTAGCACATTTCAGCATTTCTAAAATGTGAATAATAACAACAGCAAGGAAAAAATGGTTATCTCCCAAGTCAAACTAAGATTATTGAACTTTACAGAAGTAACATCTTCTAGTGTCGTCCAGTATCATCTGGACTGAACTACCTATTTTGTTAAAAAAAAAAAAAAAAAAAAAGGACTTGTTTCTTTTTCTTTGCCAAAGAGTTAAAAAAAAAAAAATATCTCAGAAAAGGTACTATTTGGGGTGGAGACTGAACTCACGCAAAAAATCATTGAATTCAATGTTTGCTTCCTGGGACCAACTAATCAGTTTTACTGTTCCAGACTCATGAGGAACAGACTTCTGGGTCATGTAATCCTCCACTGCAGTGCCTCTTTCCCCACAACTATTCTTTTAAATTCTCTAATTTCTGGGAAAATGTCTAGGAAAACATAACTTCCTCGTCTTGATCCAGTTAGGTTACCATAATAAAATACCACAGCCTGGGTGGCTTCTAAACTACTGAAACTTACCTCTTACAGTTCTGGAGGCCGGAAAGTTGAAGATCATGGCACCTGCATGGGTGCGTTCTTGTGAGGATCCTCTTCCTAGTTCCAAGCCAGTGCCTTCTTTGGATCCTTACCTGGTAGAAGGGGGGAGGGAGATCTCAGGCCTCTTATGAGGGCACTAATCCAATTCATGAGGCTCCATCCCATGATAGTCACCTCCCAAAGGCCCCACCTCCTAATACTATTACCTCTGGGGTTAGGGTTTCAACATGAATTTTGAAGGAACACATGTTTAGACCATCACATCTCCCAGTAACAGTATAGTCCTAAAAATAATCCCCCCCAAATAAATCGGAATAAAGTTACACAAAGAAAATATCAGGCCCAGTTATTTTTACATTGAGGTCTCTCAAACTTGCAAGCGACAGGCCATTTGAGTCTTACGTGGGATCGTCCAGAGGAGATTGGGTACAAGCACAATGATTCCAATATAATCCAGTATCGAGGTCTGACAAGGAAAGTACAAGAAAGAAAAAAATGCAGGCCCATATCCAGGAACAAAAATGTAAAAATCCCACTAAACAAAAATGCAATCCAGCAGTACCTCAGCATAATTAATTGCATCATGATAAATGGAGATTTTTCATGGGAATGGGTTAAGGGTTACTTAGCATTAGGAAGCTTACAGATGCTGTGTACTCCTGGACCAGGTTAAAGGTACAAAATCCATATGTTCATCTCAATGCAGACAAAACAACCAAAATACTCAGCCCCCATTCATTGTAAAAACTCTTAGTAAGCAGTGGAGAGAGCTTACTTAACCTGGTAAAAGGGTACTTACCAAAAACCTGCAATAAAAAGTGGTAAAATGTTAGAAGTAGTCGTGACAGGAGCAGTATGGAGAAAGAACAAATTATCCAATAATGAATAATGGCTCTTAGAAAAAACATTTCATCCACATAGAAAAGTTGGATGGCCACCGTCACCACAAAAAGAATTCGGTGAAAGGCAAAATTGTATACCTTTTGGAAGAAGATGTAAAGAATAACTTTATGGGGGCGCCTGGGTGGCTCAGTGGGTTAAAGCCTCTGCCTTTGGCTCAGGTCATGATCTCAGAGTCCTGGGATCGAGCCCCGCATCGGGCTCTCTGCTCAGCAGGAAGCCTACTTCCTCTCTCTCTGCCTGCCTCTCTGCCTGCCTCTCTGCCTACTTGTGATCTCTCTCCTCTGTCAAATAAATAAAGAAAATCTTTAAAAAAAAAAAAAAAAGAATAACTTTATGACCTCACCATAGGGAAGGATTTTTTTAAGCAGGATACAAATAAACCATGAAATCTTTTTCTATATTTGCTCACATTAAAAAAAAAAAGAACATCTGATTATCAAAATATACTAAAATGGAATTGAAAAGTCAAGACATAAAATAGATTTTTCCACATTTCTGACAAATGCTTATCGTCTGGAAAGTTTAAATACTTTGTACAAATCAACTTAAAAAAAAAAAAAAAAAGACAACCTTGTAGAAAAAAAAGTATTCCAAATACATGACTACTTATTTCACAGAAGAGGAAATAGAGATTTCTAAAAACATGTAAAGGGCTTAAAAATGGAAATTAGGATCACAGAAAGGATTTTATGAAATTTTATGACTTTTTAAATAGACCTTTTTACAATTTTTTTTTTGTTTTTTTCGTGGACTCTGTATCCAATGTGGGGCTTGAACTCATGATCCTATGATCCAGAGTCACACGCTCCATTGACTAAGCCATCCAGGGACCCCAAATTTTATGACTTTTTTTTTTTTTAAAAGATGAGTAAAAATGAAGATGTGTGACCTTACTGAGTTTTGGACCATATGTGCAATAACTGGAATCCATACTCCACGAGTGGGAGTGTAAATTGATATAGACCATCGGCATCCCGTCAAGTTGAACTTGTGCATGTTATCAAACACAGAAATCCCACTCCTACATACATATGATAGATAAATGTGTGCATATGAGCAGTAAGAGAAAATGTATCAAGATATTCTTAGCATCACTGCTCATAGAAGCTAATGTTTGGAAGTAGTCTGAATGTCTGTTAATAGGAAAATGAATAATTTCGTAATATTAACCAAAATGTAGAGCAGCAGTGAGAGTAAGTGAACCAAGGCTATAAGCAAACACAGATGAATTTAAAGGCCTGTCGACTTCAAAAGTCTTCATAGGAAAAAACAGAGAGTATAATAACATGTTCCTCAATATTAAATTGATTTTAAGTGATTTATCCATGAGGTAAAGACACTAAAAATAGCAAGTGATTGAAAAGCTGTTCTAGCTATCTCTTGCTGTGTAACAACTCATCCCCAAATTTAGTGGCTTAAAGCAACAATTTATTAATACTGTTGGTTCCATATTTGGGTTCAGTTGGGCAGTTCTTACTTGGTGTCTCTAATGCATTTGCAGTCAGATGGCAGTTACCTCTCACTTGTGCTTGGTTTCCAGGATGGCTGGCACCTAGTGATGTCTGCTGCTGAGAGCCCAGTTGGGCTTTGCGTAGAAGGGTGGTTGGTTCCTGAGAGGCAGTGTCCCAAGAGCCAGCATCCTAAAAGACCTACATTGAGGGACGCCTGGGTGGCGCAGTTGGTTGGGCAACTGCCTTTGGCTCAGGTCATGATCCCGGCGTCTTGGGATCGAGTCCCGCATCGGGCTCCTTGCTCCGCAGGGAGCCTGCTCCTCTCTCTGCTTCTGCCTGCCTCTCTGCCTGCTTGTGTTCTCTCTCTGTTAAATGAATAAATAAAAATCTTTAAAAAAATTAAAAAAAAATTAAAAAAAAAAAAGACCTACATTGAAAGTGCAGATCTTAGAACTCAGCTTTGGAAGTCACATGACATCAATTCTGTATTCTCGTGGTGGAAAATAGTTTATAGATGTAGTGCAGATTCAAGGAGAGGTCGTCATACAAGGGTGTGAATACTAGGGTTGTGGTCCATTGGGATGATATTTGGAGACTTGCTACCATATAAACACAATTCACGATGGTGATTACCTCTGGGTGTGAGGCAAGGAAGTGACTTGGGGAAGATCCCAGGGTTCCTCAGCTTGCCTGATGCCTGAGAGAGCCTGCCTTCTCAGGAAGAAGGTGCCTAGGCCAGCCAGAATGAGGATCAGTAGGAAGGCCAGTGTGTGTATTAGTAAAAATGATTATTAAATAGAGTTTTTTTGCCCAACTCTATACTGGGTCATTTAAGGTAAGATAAAACAGATCTTACTGCCTGATCACCCTAGGCGAAGTGCACATCAAGTTTAAGAGGTTTTATCCAAGGGCCATTTCAAGGTCATAACATTTTCTTAAAGATTCATTTTAGAAGAGAGTGAAAGAGCAGGGGGATGAGCAGAGGGAGAGGGAGAGAGAATCTTAAGGAGACTCCATGCTCAGCAAGGAGTCCAAGTCAAGGCTCAGTGCCTTGAGATCATGACGTGAGCTGAACCCCAGAGCCAGGTGCTCAACGACTGCGCCCCCAAGGTCATAACATTCTTCAGGCCACTGTTGAATTTAAACATGTCTCCTTAACAAAACTATCAACCCCTCCTTTTCCTGTCTATACTTTCCCTTCTCATTCATCTCCCTAGATCACCAGATGAAGAGAGATGGGTTCCTATCCCAAGTCAGGAAACACATACTAAAACTAAAAAAAAAGTGCATGAGAGGACTAGGCAAAGAAAGACTCATCACTGAGTTGTGAATACAGTCACCTTGCCTGGTTTCACTTCTTCTCAAAGAGGCTTGTTCAGAATCTAGGCAGAAGAGAATACTGTCCATTTTTATACCTTCTTAAGATAGGTTGCTTTCAGGTTGCTTCAAAGCAACCTGAAAAAGA
Source organism: Nasua narica (assembly GCA_028533885.1). Classification (NCBI taxonomy): domain Eukaryota; kingdom Metazoa; phylum Chordata; class Mammalia; order Carnivora; family Procyonidae; genus Nasua; species Nasua narica. The sequence continues at coordinate 7,425,136 of CM052809.1, read as the reverse complement.
ATATGCTTTACCTTTTATAATAGAATCAACATGCCTGATACATTGAATTTATAGTGTTTGTAGTAATTATTTAAAATGCCCACCTTTCGGGGGCATTGGGTTGGGCCCTTATCTTACCAAACCCGTTTTCTCATGAAGAGCTCTGTGAAATGAATATGCCTTTTTTTCCCCCCTAGACTGTCCCTCCATTGGCTTTGTCCAGTGTTTTCCGCATGGTTAGGTTTATGCTGTGCCTTTTTGGTAAGAAAACCACCAAAGCAATACTGTATTCTCAATTCATGGTCTTATCACATTGAGAGCCTTGTGATGTTGGGTCTGCCTGGTCTCCCAGTCTAAAGTCACTGTTTTTCTCTTCGAAGTCATTAGCATCTTGGGAGGCGATCCGATTAGTGTATGCATGTACACCTGGACTAGGTGAGTACTACCTGTACTCACCTCTGCCAGTTTTAGGATCTCTAGATGACACTTGCTTTATTATCATCACAATGGTTTCCACGTGGCGATCTCATAATTCCGTCATTTCTTATACTCTTATTAATTGGCTTTCCACTTTAGGGAAGTGTTTGTCTTCTGTTTTTATTTTTTTTTAAAGATTTTATTTGTTTATTAAACAGAGAGAGATCACAAGTAGGCAGAGAGGCAGGCAGAGAGAGAGGGGGAAGCAGGCTCCCTGCCAAGCAGAGAGCCCGACGTGGGGCTCAATCCCAGGACCCTGAGATCAGGACCTCAGCCGAAGGCAGAGGCTTTAACCCACTGAGCTACCCAGGTGCCCCGTCTTCTGTTTTTATGACTGGAAGCATGGTTTCTTATTTTATTCAACAGACTGTAATCTGCTAGTATCTTTGTGTATGTCGATGCCGCAATTGTCCCCGACTTGGCCCCTCGAGAGCCCCTGCAAGCTTGTTTCTGTGTCCTTTTGTCACAAGCTTGAGTCCGTATCTAAAATCTGTAAGTCACATATACCTACTTCTGTCTGTGTAGCAAAATATGATTTCTTGACTGGATGACTTGGGGGTTGGAGGAGAAGTTGTGGAGTCAAAAACATTTTGGGGGATTTTCTCTCTTTTCTTTCTTGACTGGATGACTTGGGGGTTGGAGGAGAAATTGTGGAGTCAAAAACATTTGGGGGGATTTTCTGTCTTCTTGAAGGATCTTCTATTTCCTCCTCTTGCTAATTTCCCCCTTAACAGTTGATTTCCAAATCACTGTCTTTCCATTAACGATATTCTCCGCATAAAGCATTATGGATGTCTTCCCAATGGATGTCTCCTCACCTCCTACATGTATTTTTTTTTTAAACCGCAGTAAAATACATATAAGACTTGCCGCTATAACCATTTTTAAGTGTACGATTTTGCGTATATTTACAGGGACGCCTGGGTGGCTCAGTTGGTTAAGCAGCGGCCTTCGGCTCGGGTCATGATCTCAGCATCCTGGGATCGAGTCCCACATCGGGCTCCTTGCTCGGCGGGGAGCCTGCTCCTCTCTCGGCCTCTCTGCCTGCTTGTGTTCTCTCTCTGTTAAAATAAATAAATAAAATCTTTAAAAAAAAAAAAAAAAAAAGGAAAATTGAGGATATTTACAATGTTTTGTAACCATCACCACGATCTATTTCCAGAAACTTTCATCACCTCAAACAGAAGCTCCACGCCCATTAAGCAGTTAAGTCCCCCAATTCCCCTGTTGCCAGCCCCAGTGAACTCTTATTCTACTTGCTGCCTCTCTGAATTTGCCTATTTTAGATTACAGAAGTGGAATCATGTAATGTTTGTCCTTCTGTGTCTGGCTGATTTCACTTAGCATAATGTCTTCAGGGTTCACCCACATTATAGCAGGTGTCAGGATTTCCTTTTTAAGGCTGAGTCATGTTCCATGGTAAATATCCACCACATTTTATTTATCCATTCATGTGTTGATGGACATTTGGGTCGTTGGCACATTTTGGCAATCGTGAACAATGCCGCCACGAACATCTGCGTACAAGTGTTTGGACATTTCTCTTGGGTAGATACTTAAGAGTGGGATTTTGGAGTCCTACGAGGAATGGATGTTCTAGCCAAACCCTTTGCCACCGTGGTTGCGCCATTTTGCATTCCCATCGGCAATGTGCGAAGGTTCCAATTCCAAAGTGGGTGGTTCTACATCTCTGCCAACGCTTGGTATTTTCTGGCTTTCTTCCATAATAGTCGCACTCACAGGTGTGAAGCGGTGTCTCAATCTGGTCATGATTTGCGTTGCCCTGATGAGTAGTGATGTTGAAGTTCCCTTCTATATGCTTTTGGGCCATTTTTATATCTTTTGTTGAGAAATGTTCTGTTCAAATCCTTTGCCCATGTTTGGAATGGGCTATTCTGTTGTCAAGTTATAGGAGTTGTTTAAATATCCTGCATGTACTTTGAAGCACTTATATTCCGTTCCCTTCCACCCCTGTGCATATTTTCACACGTCGAGCGTACTTTCTCTTCCTGGTGTTGTTGTTGTTTTGTTTTGTTTTTTAAGATCTTATTTATTTATCTGACAGAGAGAAAGAGATCACAGGCAGGCAGAGAGGCAGGCAGAGGGAGAGGGGGAAGCAGGCTTCCCGCCGAGCAGGGAGCCCAATGCAGGGCTCGATACCAGGACCCTGAGATCATGACCCAAGCCACAGGCAGTGCCTTAACTCACGGAGCCACCCAGGCGCCCCGGTTTAATATCCATTTTAGGAACACGACTGCCTCTTTCACTACTGCCTCTTTCCTCTACCATATCCTTTGTTGTTTTTTCCAAAGGATCAGATGGGAGTTTCAGGTTTATACCAGCATCACTACCTCGTCTACCCAAAGGAACATTTTGGTTATCTTCCCAAACAACTACACATCATGTCTGCCCCATTTTTATTTCTCTCTATCTTTAAGTGCCTGCTGTGTGCCATACTCAAGAACTTCACTGTGCTCAAGACAGAACACACCCACTGTGGTGCCTGTGGCAAGAGGTCTAAAAGCTGCTGTATGATCACCATCGGTTGCTTTGTGATCTCTGTTTCAGTGGAAAGACATGGGCAAGGGGTGCCTGGTGGGCTCCATTTGGAAGAGGATGCAGCTCTTGATCTTAGGGTCATGAGTTCCAGTCCCACATTAGGCGTAGAGCCTACTTAAAGATATGAGCAAAAGAAAACAAGCTGGCAAGACTTCAATTTCTTTTAAGCAAATGATATACAATAAAAAAATTGTAGGGGGACGTCTGTGTGGCTCAGTTGGTTGAGCAGCTGCCTTTGGCTCAGGTCATGATCCCGGCATCTTGGGATCGAGTCCCGCATCGGGCTCCTTGCTCCGCAGGGAGCCTGCTCCTCTCTCTGCCTCTGCCTGCCTCTCTTCCTGCTTGTGTTCTCTGTTAAATGAATAAATAAAATCTTTAAAAAAAATTGTAGGTTTTCATGACTCCATACATTTATAGGGGTTTTTTTTTTAAAGATTTTTATTTATTTATTTGAGATAGAGACAGTGAGAGAGAGCATGAGAGGAGAGAAGGTCAGAGGGAGAAGCAGACTCCCCGTGGAGCCGGGAGCCCGACGTGGGACTCGATCCCAGGACTCCGGGACCATGACCCCAGCCGAAGGCAGTCGCTTAACCAACTGAGCCACCCAGGTGCCCCATTTATAGGGTTTTAATAGAAAGACCCAGATGGAATTACCCTTTGGGCCCCTCTATGCCAACACCATCCTGCCTGCGCATCTCTTCGCTTGGGTCACTTGGGTTATTTTTCCTAAACAAATGTTTGCAATCCCTCTTGAATGTTATAATACACTTTAAACTTCTACGGGAGTTTATATAGGGCAAGAAGACGTGAATACTTGATGGCGTTCTATGTTTCTATGTTTCTATGAGATGTTTCTATGAGAACATTCAGGTTCACAGTAGGATCCGGGTGGGATTTTCCACAGTATACGCCATGTCCCCAAGTCCAGCGGGGCCACTGGCCTCCGTCCCACATTGTCCAGGGACGGACGTCATTTACATCATCCGCTGCTGGAGAAAGTCAGGTTGAGGCAGTGCTGTCGTGCACTTTGAAACACTGCATATACTTTCCCCTATCATTCTGTCTTTGTTTTTATTTCCTCGCTGTAAAGAGAAAGGAGGAAGGACAGGAAAAAGGAAGGAAAGGGGGGACGAGGGAAGAAAACGAGTCCATCTCCAGCCCCACCACACGGGCCCCACGGAGCCTGCTGCATCGGGATAGTGAGTTTCGTTCCACTTCAAGGATGCTAGTGTAGACATGGCCATTAAAAATTTTTTTTTTCTTTTAAGGATTTTATTTATTTGAGAGAGAGCAAGGGAGAGAGAATCTCAATCAGACTCTGTGCTGAGCACAGAGCCCAACGCAGGGGTTGATCTCATGACCCTGGAATCATGACCTGAGCCAAAATCAAGAGTCTGGTGCTTAACCTACTGGATGGCTCAGGTGGCCCCCCTCCCCATGGGGCCGGTTTTTTTTTCCCCCTAAGAATAAACTACATTAGAAACAGTGGGAAAATAACCACTTTAGAAATTGGATTCTGTAAGCTTGGAAGGTAATTTGAAGAATCCCCTCAGAAAATAGAGGAAAAGACACAGAGTAGCAGAGTGAGGTTATCAGAGAGATGAAAGCCAGACTTCAAGAATAACAGTTTAAGATGTTAATGAAGAAAGCTGAAAACCCCCCAGAACTGAGCCTTTCCCCTTTGTGTGTGTGTGTCCAAGACTAAAACTGGAAAAACTGGTTTCTAGATGGGGGGGCGGCGGCGGCGGATAGAAATACTTAAAGATACTGGAAACTGGGGTGGAGTTGGGGGTGAGATTTATATAGAAGTCAAAGCAGAAAACTGAAAGTTACCTGCAAGGCAAGAAAAAATTCAAATTGGCCTCAGTCTTCTTCAGAAGACCATGTTCCGGATGCTATGGAATTACTGGGAGGGCACCGATAAAAACTAGTTGTGAGAATGTAAAAAAGGAACAAAAATACCAAGACCCAAAGAGAAACCTAAGGAAGCGGTCACAGACGTGACCAATAAAGAAACAGGTTAAAATAGATTTACTTACAAATAAACACAGATGATAAAGCTTGAGAAAATTGCCAGAATTCGTAGCTGAGAAAGCGGAATATGGAAGTAATAAAATTGGATACTGGTGGTCATGGCCTATTAGCCCATACTATAAAAATATTAAATGGGACAAAGTCGAATAAATTTGCATTTGGCTCAATGGATATATAAAAGAAGTCAGAGGAAAAGTTAATTCTTGATTTTTACAATCAGAAAAATGGGGGCATAAAGGGTGTTTTTTAAAAACATTATCGCCAAGACTATTTAAAGAGATACACTTCATAGTTGAAAAATATATATTTGAAATGTTCTTAACATCTTCATCTTTTCCACATTTTGAACTTCGAGCTTTTCCAGCCACTTTTAACTATTCTGTCCAAACTGCTGTCTTCTCTCAGAATTTACGGCCATGGACTTGTAGCTAGCCGCAGTCTCTCAGTTACTTCCTTTGACCTTTCCGTTAACTCTCAGCAACAGCAAAGTCATCACTTAGACATGGACATCAGAGGTTGGACAAGGGAGATCCCGGGGTCCTGAAGCCTCTGGCCCTCCTGGACCTGGGATGCTGCAGGAGGCTCTTGGTTTTGTCCAAGAAGGAATTCAAGGAGAGATGGGACACGCAGTTGAGCGGTTTAAGTGGGAAAGTTCATTCAAGTGAAAGTACGCTCCCCAGAGCAGGTGAGCTCGAGGGGAAGCCGGGTTCGGATCTCTACATCTTCTACTGACAGTACTTAGCTAGGTGGTGGAATATGTATTACTTGGGGAGGGGATTTCTTGGGGGCAGGGTTTCTCCCCTTTTCTTCCTTACTGATTGGGGTCTCCAGCCTTCTTTGTCTTGCCCCTGTCTGCTTTGATCCGGCTTCCTGTGGCTTTGTTTTGGGTAGTGCTGTCTGGACCGGTTTCTAACTTCCTACATAGCTGACCTCGAAGCCCCGTTTGCTGGTCTCCAGCAGCCTATTAACCCGTAACTAACTCTAACATCTAACATCTACTCTAACATCTCCACTGCTCAGAACATTCTCTTTCAGAGTAAGCTCCAGTGACCTTGACCAGTAAGAGCCTACACATTTTATTCCTCCCGCCTCTGATCTCACATGTACTTCTTTCTGCCTGCTTTCTGCTTCGGCAACAGTATTAATGTGTCTTCAACGGGCCAGGCATGCTCCCATCTCTGGGCATCTGCTTTTCAGCCTGCCAGAAAGCCTTCCCACAGATCCTTAACTGGGCTCTCTTTATGTCTTTGCGGATCTTTCTTCAATGTCACCTTCTCAGATGTTTCTTAACCACTTTGTATAACATTGCAGTACCCCCGCACACACACAGTAGGGTTGCTGTTCCCCCTTTTTGTTCTCATTAGCTCTCATCACTACCTAAAAACATACCACTTATTATTCTTGTTTATCATCTTTCTTCTCTCTCCTCCCGGAGAATTTAAGCTGCACGAATGCAGAGGTTTTGAGAGTTTTGTTCAACGTGTATTTCTGGCATCTAGAACAATGCCAGGAGCAAGAGGGGTGGTGTTGTTGAATGAATGAATAATGTACAGTATATACACAGTGATAATGGATGAACTTTGCATGTATCAAGATAGGTGAATCTAAAAGTTGTTAAAGATAAAGGCTCGGGCCCCTGGGTGGCGCAGTTGGTTGAGCGACTGCCTTCGGCTCAGGTCATGATCCCGGAGTCCTGGGATCGAGTCCCACGGGATCGAGTCCCACATCGGGCTCCCAGCTCCATGGGGAGTCCGCTTCTCACTCTGACCTTCTCTCTCTCACTCTCTCTCTTTCCTAATAAATAAATAAATAAAATCTTAAAAAAAAAAAAAAGATAAAGGCTCAAAAAGCGATCTCTCAGGCTAAGTTCCCCCCTCACCAAACAAAGACTTGGAGTTTCAGCTCCTCCAGATATGGAATCTTAAACCAGCCAACCACGAGCTGCGTGATCATCATTAACTAGGTCATCTGCCTGATAAATCTTTGCCATCTTCTGTAGGGAAACTAACTTTGCAATAACCAATCCACTTTTTGCCTAGAATAATTTCCTTGTTCCCACTCCCTTCTGCCTGTAAAAGGCTTGAATGTAGTACTTCTTGGAGTTCCTTCTTACCTGCTAGGATGCTATCTGGTTCATGAATCACTGTATAAAGCAATAAGACCTTTAAAATATACTCAGTTGATTTTTTTTTTTCAAACAGCGTTCATGTTGGGCATATGCCAAGGGAGAACAAACAGCAGATCCCATTTATAGAAAGATCAAAAACCTTGCAAAAATAAACACTTATTGTGGAATACAATACCATCAAGCTAAGCAAGGCAAATGCTTAGCACAATTTAGACAAATGACAAAGGAGCATTGTGGACAGGGCTTCAGAAATTCTGGTCAAATATCTTTTTAAGCAAAGTGTTGGGTATGTGGGTATTGGTTTCTTTCTTAAACTCTATGCATTCATCATCTTCTGGGTATGGTACGCATTAAAATAAAAATAATCATAACTAGCTGGTGGGGGGCCGTGGCGCACGGATCTTCTTGAAGGCGTCTAAATTCGGGTTTTGTTTTTTCAAATCACCTTGCCTGTCTAGCACAATAAGACCCGCGGCAGATACAGGCGGCCAGCACTGGGAGGAGACCACCCGCCTTCCTCGTCACGCGCGCCCTCGCGTTGCCGCGGACCGCCCGGGGCGGGGGTGCGGACAGCGGGTCCGCTGAGCTCGCACGGGGAGGAAAAGGGCATCTCCCGGGGGTCGCCCGGCCGCCTTCTGGGAAATGTAGTCCGCGCGCGGCCGAGGCACGCCGGGAGTGGTAGTCCTGGGGCTCGCGGGGTAGCGGGACGGCTCCCGGCCTTTCGGGGGCGGGTGGCGCGGGTGACCCCGGCTGCGCTAGGTCGGGCCTGCCTGGGGCGGAGACCTCCCGGGGGCCTCTTCTGCGCGGCGGTGGAGCCGGCGACTATCCCGGGTTGGGTGGGGAGCGCGGAGCCAGACGGGGCCGCGCGCGGGCACCGGGAGACGCGGCGCGGCCTGTGGGTCAGGGGCCGGTCCCCGCGGCCCCCGCGGCGGTGCGGTGCGGGCGTCGCAGGCCCGCGGGAGACGCGCGGGGAGGAAGCGCCCTGCCAGGTGAGCTGGGGCGTGCCCGGACTGCTGCGGGTGGGGGTCTGGGGGGCCTGTCCTCTCGGAGACCTCTCTGCGATGCAAAAACAATAGCTCGTGCCCGCCGAGCACTCGGTGTGCCCGGCAGTGGGCCTTGGATGAATTAACTCATTTCATCCTTCGGGATTTATGCCCTGTAAGGTGGCTGCACGCTGCCCCCATTTTACGGACGGAGAACCTGGGGCAGAGTGGCCAGGTAATTTGCCACATTTAGCTAGGGCCCTGGACCGGAACACGGATTCCCTTCCTGCCCCTGTTACTTACCATTTTTGTTTCTTTGGCAGGTCGCTCCGACTCCTTAAGTTCTCAGCCTCCCTGGCGCCTGTAAAATAGGGTAGCAATACTTTTTAGAGTCCTCGTGAGGTTTAGAAACAATACGTGCTAAGCACCCCCGATTCCGGTGTGGAGGAGGAGTGCATCTCGGAGTGCCTATGGTTACTCCTACAGCAGCTTCCCCCACCTGGTTGAGGTGCCCCAGCCCCAGATGACGCCGCAGGCTCAGCTAGCCTGAGCTTTCACGCCAGGTGACGCTCCCCAAGTGCCTCGGCAAACCCAGGTGGCCAGGGCAGGCACCTGTGGCCGGGCCCTCCTCTGACACTGGTCCTTCTCCCAGTTGGGGTTTGTGTGTGAGAAGCAGGGCTGTTTCCAGCTGTGGGTGCTCTCAGAGGTGACCCCTGTGGAATGTGTGTTTAGGAGGGGCCTCTGAGCACCAATCTGGGGTGCATCCCTGCTGAGAGGGAGTGTTTTAAACACATTCCGGTGGGTGCTGTAAGGTCGGGCCACGGGAAGGAGGGTTGCGGGAGGAGGAAGGTCTGCAGGTTGTGTTATATCCCGGACCCATACAGCACTCCAGGCAGGGGCCACTCGGGGAAGGCACCTGGGTGGGTCATGAGGCAGACAAGGCAGAGTGGACAAGCGCCTTTACTGTGGCTTCTTCTGGAAGGAAAGGACTAGGTGGGGCAGGCCGACTTAGCATTGGCTGCCTGTGTTGGAAAGTGGCAGCCAGGGAAAGGCATTGTCATTATGAGTTTTACGGTGTGTAGGATTTAAAGCTTCCTAAGGCCTTCAGGTATCTAGGGGTGAGTGGCAGTTTGCTGCGTCACAGCTAGTAGACCTGAGGTGACAGTAAAGCATCACCTTACAGCAATTAGAATATCGTTATATGGGGAGATGGAGATGGGCGAATTGTCTTAGAGCTTCATTGGCTTGGTAAGCATGTGTTTTACTTGGTCCGCATTGTTTACGTGCTGTGGCTTTGTTGGCTCCCAGTAGACATTACGGGTGCTTGGAACTTCCTCTCTCCAAGCCATTGCTTGGCACCAGAGTTCCTCATGACACTTGTTCCTCTCCAGACCTACCTTGGCAGCAGTCTGCACCACCTTGACAGGAAAACCAAGAAGGGAAGAATGGCCGTGGATTTGTTGCCCACTAAGGTGACAGTAAGTGAAGTTTGTCTTTTTCATAAATTGCTCTCTGGGTTTAGAGATGGTGGATGTGTTTCCATTCTTTGGGTACTTTTCTCTCCAGTGGAAACTGGGGGCAGGGGGGAATCCAGAGCTTTGTAAGTTTTCCCCAGGATGCAGGATTCATGGAGGGAGTGCTGAGGCATGTGCCTCCTCTGTCCCCAGGTCACTCTTAATTCACCATTTTATGACCCAGGATTGAGTCAGCTCTGAATATATGCTTCCTGCTACAATAAATGCTTGGTGCAGAGTATCGCATATTAGACAGTCTTTGTCTTCACTTCTTCAAAGACATGGAAGGAGCAAAGACACCCTCAGCGAACACTTATTGACAAACCGACTATGCACAGGATGCTATGCAGAGCACCGGAGTTACAAAGAGGAAAGAAAATATTTCTGTCTTCAGGGAGCTCTTGGCCTTGATCTTAGGAAATGATTCAGTGTCCAAGAAGAGTCAGGAAAAGATCCTGGGTGTGGGGTCATTTTGAGCTGATACTGAAGGCCGGGGCTGCTGGTGGTGGGCATCCGGAAGGAGTCCAGCTGAGCTTGGGCCCTGAGGCCGGCACTGGGGAAGACAGAGGGCTGGGAGTTGCTATGTCAAGTGTAGCCCTTATGGCATACTATCCAAGTGTCCTCCTTCTGGACCCGACTGATGTCTCTGTCTCTAAATCTTGTCCCCTGCCTCTCCTCCTGGGCCCTTCTTGCTGTTTGCCCTTTTGACGTCCATTTTCATTACCTTAACCTTCTGAAGATCTTTTCCCAAATCAGAGGTCCTCAGGCTGGAACTTTTCTCTAAAGACTGTCATTCCCAAACGTTTAGGGAGTATTTCCAAATGGAGGTCACAGCTTTCCCCCAATGCCAGCTCCTGTTCCTTCTGTGGATTTTCCATTCTGCCCTCCCCAAGGCCTCTGTTTTCATTGGCTACTTTCCCCCAAAATAGTGGTAGTCTACAGGTTACAAGTGTGGACCCTGGAACTTGAGTTCCTAAGTTCATATCCAAGCTAGGGATGTGACCTTGGCAAGTTATTTTCCATGTGCATCATTTCCTCATTTGTAAGCAGAATTAATAAAATGCATCCCTCGTTTTATCCGTTCAAGAGGACTGAATATCTGCATTTTACAGGTGAGGAACCTGAGGCATGGAGAAGCAAATAACTTGACCAAGGTTTCCCAGCTAGCCTTGACTCCAGACAAGGCCGTCTACACAGTTACCATTAGGCTCCGAGAAAGTATGTGTAAAATGCAGAGACCAGTGTATGGTGCATATTAATTCTCAGGAAATGGTGGCTCTTTCTACTGTTAATATCATTATAAGCAGCAACAGCATTATTTTAGGACTGCCAAATTTGGTACGCCTCTTGCCACTAGGCTAGGCTTTGCTTTGATTCTCGAATTATAAGGAGACGGATGTTTTAGGAAACCAGAATGTAAAGAGCAGCCAAACTCAGTGCAAAGCAATATCTAGCAATGACCTGGCTGCCCTCTGCCCAGAGGGAGGGCTCTTCACCGTCTGAGCTCTCCCATACCGGTGAGCTGGAGACCATCTTGGTCGTAGCTAAGGGAAGCTGGAGAGGAGGGGCTTTGCAACCCAGAGCCAGGTTTTTTCTTTTTTTGACCACTAATTTACTGAAAACCAAAGATTTGGAAGTAAACAGAATAAGATGATCATACAAAATACAGAGCATCAGTGCCTGAATGCCCATTGGCTTCTCATCAGAAACAATAGAATGATGTTTTTATATGAGAGAAAGAAACTGTCAACCCAGAATTCTGTGACCAACAAAAGTAGTCTTTAAGAATGAGGATGGAAGGAAGTTCTTCAGGCTGAAAGGAAATAATGCCAGGTGGGAGCTCTCACCTTGGCAAGGAAGTAAAGAGCATTAGAAGTGGAGGCTATAAATATAAATATAGAAATACTTTTTCCTCTCAGGTTCTTTCAAATGTCTACCATTGTTTAGAGCAAAAATATACTGAATGATGGGGTTTATAATGGAGGTGGATACAGTGCATATGACAGCCGTGGATCTAGAGTTCATTTGTGTCTGGGCTGGAAAAGCTCCATCTTTATCTCTGAGGATGCCTGGGCAGCTGCTTTTTGACCCAGGGCACGATAAAGGCAGGGGATGTGTTGTTTAAGATCCCAGTGCCCCTGGCTACCCCCGGGGTCATCGTCTTCACTGACCATTGGCAGCTAGCCCGCATGGTTGGACAAGCCTTGCTTGATACACAAAAGGTCCCTGCTCAGAGTTTCCCCTCCGAGCTCTCCCGAATCAAAATTCCTCCAATCGATCCAAAGACACAGCCTCACCCGTGTGTGCCAATAAAGGGAGATTGCCCGTGGAACATCTCTGGGTTCCCCAGGGCCTCAGTGCACTTCGTATCCTTGTTACATTGTACCCACTGCCTCCTGTGAGCGGCGGGGAGGTCTGCTGAGTCCCATCAACTGTCTGAACTGGGAGCATCTTTCTAACAAGGACAGCATGAGGACGGGGTGGAAATTGCCATATACTCGCAGGTTCTTGCATTCGATGTGAAATCCAACGTTAGCTCTAACTAGACCCTAAAGAACTAAGAAAGTGTATTAGAGGTCTCAGAGCAGCCACTACGAATTGCAAAGAGGCAGAGCTGAAAACTCAATACACAGACTAAAATGGAATCAAAAACATTTCAAAACAAATGCACACACCCTGTTAAACAATGTTAAGGGTACAAAGTGATAAGCAAAAGTTTGCTTTTCTGCCCCTCCAGAAACATGAAAGAATAATGAGAGTGGATAGCTTGTTGTAGTCTTCCAAATGTATGTGGATAGAGAGATAGATAGATAGATAATTTTTCAACAAACATGGATTGTTTTGCAGCTCGATTTTTCATATGAATCAACAGTGTGCCAAGGTCAAATTCCAAGGTCAGCCATACAGATCTACCTCATTCTATTTCATTGTTATATATATAAGACATTTCATGGAATCAGTGCCCTGTAATTTCCTTATCCATTCCTTCGTTGATAGATTTATAGGAGGTTTTTAATTTTTCACCATTTTATTGGTTTCCTATTGCTGCTGTAACAACTTACCACAAACATAGTGGCTTAAAACCACGTAAATTTCTTCTCCTGCAGTTCTGGAGGTCCAGAGGCTGAAATCGGTTTCACTGGTTTAAGATTAAGATCTTAGTGCGGCTGTTTTTTTCTGGAAGCTCTCAGGGGAAATCTGTTTCTAGGCCTTGCTTGCACTTTCCGGGGGGGTGGGGGGGGAGCCTGCATTCCTTGGCTTGGGGCCCTTTCAGGCGTCTTCAAAGTGCACAACTTCAGTTTGTTTCTGTCCCCACGTCACCACCTTGTCCTCTTCTGACTGTGACTCCTCTTGGGTCCTGACAGGGATCACTGTGATTACACTGGATCCACCTGGATAATAATCCAGGCTCTTCCCATCTCAAAATCCTTAAGGGGCACCTGGTGGCCCAGTCAGTTAAGCGTCTGACTCTTGAGCTCAGCTTCAGTCATGATCTTGGGGTTATGAGTTCAAGCCCCACACTGGGCTCCATGCTAGGCATCAACTAAAAAATGTTTTTAAAGAAAAAAACAGAAAGCATAAGTGGAGGGTGGGGCAGTGGATGGGCAGAGGGAGAGGGAGAATCTTAAGGAGACTCCCTGCTCAGCACAGAGCCCCAACGTGGGGCTGGATGTCAATGACCCTGAGACCATGACCTGAGCTGAGATCAAGAGTCAGACACTTAACCAACTGAGCCACCCAGGCACCCCCAGAGTCCTTTTATCATACACACACACAGGTTCACAGGTTCATTACCCAGCCTACCACAACTGTTGGCATATAAGTAAAGTTCCAGTGAACATCCTTGAACAAATATCCCTACTTAGTGTGTGAGGATTTCTATCATATCCTAAAAGTAGAATCACAAGGTCAAAATGTATCATTTTCCATGGGTTCTAGCTCTTTCATACAAGAGTTGGCATCTGGCCAACCTCTGCTTTCTCACGTTTTTGGGGTGCAACGGGTTTCTCTTGCAAGAACTTCCTTCCCTCACAGTTCCTTTTGGGCTCCCGTATAGTCTTGCAGGTCTTTGGGTCTTTTTGTTTCCATAGACTGCGGAAACCCATGTGACAGTATAGCTTAGAGGTCTGTCTGCCCGAATTCAGTCCCAATCTCCACCAATTTCTAACAGGATGACCTTGGGAGGTCATCACCTTTCTGAGCTGTTTCTTCATCTGCAAAATGATTTAATTATCATATCTCCTTAATAGGATTTCTCTGAAACTCAGCGAAGGTGCTGTGTACAAAGCTCCTGTCATAGTCCCTCACATACAAGTATTCTAGTAACATGAACTAACATTATTCTTGTCATTTGCTTTACAGCTCAGAAATTCCTTTTTCCTTTCTGTTCTGCTAATGGCATTTCTGCAGTTTTCTGGCATTGCTCTAAGTGCATTCTGATTTACCTCCCCCCTTTCATTTAATTTGGATTTTGAGTGAGAGGGAGGTGAATGTATGTGCTCAGTTACTCTGACAGGTCCCAGGCTGAGACTGAAATTCCCTGTTGGCAGGGACTTTGCCTTTCCCCCCCTCCCACCTTCCCAGAAGACATTTGTGACCTAGTTGCTGAGTGGTCCCCAAAGTAACATAAATAGTCGAGGTGAAACAGTTCGAATCCTGGGACATTTTCAGGATTGGTTGCTACACATCCCCGCGCCAGCCCCGTACCTACCGAGCGGTGGAGAAGCTGGTCCCGCTGAGCAGGAGCGGGTTTCCCGTTGCAGGAGTCTGTGACATTCAGGGACGTGGCCGTGCTCTTCAGCCAGGACGAGTGGCTGCGCCTGGACTCCGCGCAGAGAACCCTATACCGGGAGGTGATGCTGGAGAACTACGGCACGCTCGTCTCGCTGGGTAAGGAGGCTTGTCTGTAAGGAAGAATCTGCCGGGGGAGCCCCCTCTTCGGGGTTCAGGGTCCGCAGCGTCTCCTCTGCCGTGCCCCTGGGAAAAGATGAATCTTGTGGAGTGGAAAGTGCGTGTTGATGTCAGGCCGCCCTTCACGCCGTGCCCTTCCTCCCACCCCGTCTCCTGACCAGTGTCCTTCTCTTCCAATCCCTGGGTCCCCGTTCAGAGGCTGAGAAACGTAGAGGACTGCCACGTTAGAGGCCTTCAGAGCCGGGAGACCCCGCCTGGTTCCTGGTTTCTGAACCGAGCCCTGCCTCCTGCTCCATCCCCCGAGAGCCCGGCCCTGCCGTGCTGCCCGCTCTGCCTCCCCAGGCTCCCTTCTCTGCACCGTGGGTTCTGCCTTGTCAGCTCTGGGGTTGCTCTTCGGGCTCCCCCACCCTTCAAACCCCGTTCCCTTCCTCACAAGCAGGGATTCCGTGCTCAACGCCGAAGGTGATCTCCCAGTTGCAACAAGGAGAAGACCCCTGCCTGGTGGACAGGGAACTCCCTCAGGACGCCTGTCTAGGTGAGTAAGCGGCTGGGAAACGGGCGCAGGGGGTTTCATACATGAGCCCCGCCGCCAGGAAGCAGTGCCGGGAGAACTCGCCTGCAAACTCGGAGCCAGGGCCTCCTGACTGGAGGCTCCGTGGTTGTGATGGTTTTCTGGGCTCAAGAAAGCCCTCTTTCTCCTCCTCCTTAACACTCCCCACATTCTCTGCCTCTTTTCCTTTCCTGTGCCTTCCCTCACTCCCTTCCACCATCTTGGCCGCTAGGCTTTCCTGGTTCTCTTCCCATCTGCCTCTACACGCCCTCATGCCTGACGGATTGTAAATACCTTACACCTTCTGTCTTGTTTTGAATTCTTTGTAATTTCTTTCACCAACCGCATATTTCAGAGTGTTGTCAGTGCTCCCATGTCTCTGATTTCTCAGCTCGACGTTTCCCTTTTATTTCCGGGGAGACTGGGCTGTTAGCCAGCGGCTCTCCTTGACCGCTGTAGCCCTTCCAGCCCAGGGGTTGGCGCACGTTTCCTACAGCGGGCCACGTGGTAAACAGTTCGGCTTGGGAGCCATGGGGCCTCCATTGCAACCCTTTAACTCCGCAGCCAGAGACCGTGGTATGTGGGTTGGTGTGGTCACCTCCCAGCAACAGCAGCGGGGGTTGGCCCCAAGATCTGCAGTGTGCACCGTCTTCTCCCACCCCTGGCTAATCTCGCTAGTCTTTATCCTAACACCGTAGGTTGTTGGAGTTGAAGGGTCACTTGAAGACGGTCAAGTTTAGATACCCCTCTTTATAGCAGAAGAAACAGTGCATCAGAGGTTGTAAAACACTGCTCACAGAGCCAGGAGCTGAAGGGCAGTGACAGAACCTCTGTCACTTCTGTCCACCGTGTGACATGGATTTGCAGTATTTTCCTTCTGTCTTTGTGGTTTGGCCTTTCATCTACGATTCTTGCCTTTATTGGCTTTTTTTTTTTTTTTTGGTTCCACAGATACTTTCCACCTTTATTAAAATACATTTTTCTCCAAACAGTTAGTGAGTAGTACAGGATAGCACTTAAGATCACGGTTTGAATTTAGACACTCGCAAGCTCCCGTCACCGGTGCCACGGCTCACAAGTGCTCTGCGCCGCAGGAAAATCACCTACCCTCTCTGAGCCTGTTCTCCTCTCCCACCCTCTGCTCCGTCCACAGAGTGATTTTTTTTTCCCGAAACTCAGGTGTATTAATCCCGTGCCTCAGAAGACCTGGTTGTTTCTCGGTCACCCACGGAGGCACGTACCATTCCTTACTGCAACATCAAACCTACTTCGTAGCCTGTTTCCGTGTGGCTTTACAGCAGTCGGTGACCCCTTCCATGCCAGCTCCCATTCCCGCCAAACCTGCACGCTCATTCAGTTTGTGTGTCTTCCTTTCTTGGGTCACCGCCTCCATCTTGTCCCCCCGAAACCCTCTTCCCCTGCGAGACCCACCTGTCCGCCGGACCTGTAGGTTTTCCTTATTCCTCCTACTTCCCACTCACCACTCATTTCTCAGTCACTCGCGTTCGTACGGCACTTTCTCCACGCCTCAGACGCATCCATGACAGCGTCTGTCCTAGCGAATTATAGTTCCTTGGTTATTTATTTTCCTAATTGGATTGTATGTATTTAAGGAAGAGACCAGGTCTTTCTTTGAATTCTGGGCCTCTGGCATCAAATAATCCCGCATTTGAATTTAAGTAAGCTGCCTTTATGATGAACTCAGTGCTGAGGCTCAAAATTAAAAACTTGGTGCCGCCTTGGAGCACCTGGGTGGCTCAGTTGGTGATGCAGCTGTCTCCGGCTCAGATCGTGATCCCAGGGTCCTGAGATTGAGCCCCACTTCAGGCTCCCCACTCAGCAGGGAGCCTGCTTCTCCCTGTCCCTCTGCCTGCCTCTCTTTTTCTGTCAAATAAATAAACAAAATCTCAAAAAAAAAAAAAAAAGAATGTGGCAGCTGCAGCACTGCTCAGCCTCCACGCTGTCCTCGCTCTGGTCCAGGCTGCCCATTTTACCAAATATGACCGCTTCATCTTATTATTATCAGCCACAGACCACACGACACCTGTATTATTCTTCTGAGTTCCTCGGCCCCTTGTTCAGGAACTCTGTGCTCGGCCTCATCCTGTCGAATCAAAATTTTAATGAATTCCGGCCTGGATTTCCTTCTTTAGTCAAAGGGCCTCCCCTAAACGGGTTTACTTTTCCCCCAGATGACTTTGCTCACGCCTCCTTCCTGGTGCACGGGGTCCTCTTTTCTTGTTCTGCTGAAACCCATCCCTTCTTTGTTATCCAGCCTCCTTCATAAAACTGTCGATGCTGGTATCTTGGTTCTCTGAACCTCAGGCCTGATTCGTACACTTGAGGCTTCTCATGCCAAGGGGAAACGAACCATATTCCTGTCTAGTCATTTCTTTGTTTCATGTTTTCCTTGCCGATTATTCACTATTTGTTCAATCAATGACTGATTGGGTTTCAGGAATCCGGCATGAGAGGAGAGAATCTCTTCATTTCTGAGGTCACCTGCCCTTCTTCATTTTTCCAACTCGCGCCGCCCATTCACGCGTTATCTTTTTAAAGTAAGACAGTCTAATTGTGTACTTGTCGTGTGCACAATAGGGGATGAAGAAATAGCTGTTAAGACGTATCCACTGTTTTCCTTGAACAAATACTTGAATTATTTTCAGGTTTCATATATGTATATATTAGTGAAATGATGGAATACATAAGTAAAACACGTGAAATTCTAAGAAAGAGACAGCTAGTTTAAGCTTTACTAGTTAAATTTCTTTAGAAAAACGAGATTAGAATAGTCTGGTAAGTCTACTTACCAGCGAATGGGCAGGGAATGTCATATTGTGGCCAAGGACGACAAGAGAAAAGGTACCCTGGTTAATCCTTTAAAATCCAAACTGCTGGGTTTCCCATTAACATCTTAAAGAAAAAATCTGTATTTTTATACAGATTTAGTGCCTGTATGTCTTCTTCCTCTTACTATTTGATTTTAATAAAATATATTTTGTTACTACAACTCGATGGGTTTTATTAACATAAATAATATCATTATACTTTATTTGTTTTATTGTTTAAGTACATACAATTACCTCATTACAAAGACCTAGCCTTAATCTACTTTTAATCATGGATTGATTAAAAGAGAGCCAGATTTTAACCCACACTTCTTTAGAACCAGTTCAAACTAAACCCTTTCACTTACCATCAGGTCTGAGCTTGGGGCTTGGGTGTATTTTAGGTTGCTGGGGTATATTGGCTCATTTCTTGCAGACTTTCATTCATCTAAAAAGGTTCCTACAAAGGAGGTCAGTCTTCTGGTTGTAGCTTACTAGAAGAGACAAATATATCTATTTCTCTTCGGGATCAAATAGGAAGGGGAAAAGTGATGGCAGGGTGGTACGAAGAACTCTTATTCCCCCAATCACCAGGGATAGATTGTTGCCTGTGGTTGATTGATTCCGTGTTTTCTCCTCTCTATAGACAGCATCTTGAATTTAGATCAGATATCCTCAGCACAGCCCGTCTTCAGGGCCACTGTAAGTTTTAAAAGCTGAACATCCTCTTTTCACAGACTGTGATACGAAATCGTTGTTCACATACAGATTCACAAAACCTAAGGAAAACATTGCAGAAGTTAAAAATTAACGCGTATAGAGTTTCGGCGGGAGCATGGCAAAAAACATAATAAAGCTGCATGTGCACAGAAAGGAGAAAACAGGGGCGCCTGGCCGGCTCTGTCGGTGGAGTGTGTGACTCTAGATCTTGGGGTTGCAAGTTTGAGCCCCACATTGGGTGTAGACATTACTAAAAAAAAAAAAAAATAAGTAAACTTAAAAAAAAAAAAAAGGAGAAAATAAAGACAAGTTACCTGCTTCATTGCTCCATAGACAGAGTTGGAAATGATTAAGCGAAGTACCCCACGGTATCCAGCTGGCGCTTACGAGCTGACATTTTTCAGTAGCCTCATCCCTTCTGCTCAACCAGTTCTTGTTTCCGCATTCACTTCTCTCTAGTTGCAATGTCTTCGTTTCCAGCATTCATTTGTCCGCTGTCCTCTCCCACACCACTCCTTCCCCTCTTCCCCTCTCTTTCCATCCCGTCCCGGTGTTCACCCAGATGCAAGTCCATATTTGTGACCAAAAGAGGTTTCAGAGCTCTTTTATATGTACTGTTGCCAATTTTTTCATTCCACCAATGCACGTCTGTCTCTCCCGGGACAGGTGCCATCATTCATGCCTCTGACTCATTCCAGGTCTCACGACTCGGCCTCAAATGGAAGCCCTGCCTCCCAGACAGGGCATTTCTAGAGAAGAAACATCTCAGGGAATAATAAAGAAGCGGTCCATTAAGTGTGGTCACCGGGACACCAATTTTGGACAGACTTTTGAATTTGAGAGCAGGATGGGACAGAAGCAACAGAAGAAATCTCTTAGGCAAATGTTGACCTCCCACAAAAAAACCATGAGTGGAGATGTAAAGCAGACAAATCCTGAATTGGGGAAAGGCTTACTTATAAATACAATTCTTGTGACACAGCAGAGTGTTCCTATAGAAAGGATACCCAATATCTATTACACCTTCGGGAAAGATTTTAAACAGAATTTTGACCTAATGAGATGCTTCCAGATTTACCCAGGAGAAAAACCTCATATTTGTCATGAATGTGGGAAAAGCTTTGCCCAGAGTCTCCATCTGATTGAACACCAGAGAATTCACACCAGTGAGAAACCCTACAGATGTGACGAGTGTGGGAAAACCTTTAGCCACAGATCCTCCCTTCTTGCCCATCAGAGAATCCATACGGGAGAGAAACCTTACAAGTGTAATGAATGTGAGAAAGCGTTCAGCAGCAGTTCAACCCTGATCAAGCATCTGAGGGTGCACACCGGAGAGAAACCCTATCGCTGCAAGGAATGTGGGAAAGCCTTCAGTCAGTGTTCAACCCTCACCGTGCATCAGAGAATTCACACCGGCGAGAAACTCTATAAATGTGCCGAATGTGAGAAGGCCTTCAATTGTAGAGCAAAACTTCATAGACACCAAAGAATCCATACAGGGGAGAAACCCTATAAATGCAGTGAATGTGGGAAAGGTTACAGCCAGTTTGCATCCCTGGCTGAACACCAGAGGCTTCATACCGGGGAGCAGCTGTGTAAGTGCCTGGAATGCGGGAGAACCTTCACACGCATCTCAACCCTTCTCGAACACCAGCGCATTCATACCGGCCAGAAACCCTATCAATGTAACGAGTGTGGGAAAACCTTCAACCAGTATTCCTCCTTCAACGAACATCGTAAAATTCACACTGGGGAAAAGCTCTATACCTGCGGAGAATGTGGGAAAGCCTTTGGTTGCAAATCCAACCTATACAGGCATCAGAGAATTCACACCGGAGAGAAGCCCTACCAGTGTAACCAATGTGGGAAGGCCTTCAGCCAGTACTCATTCCTCACTGAACACGAGAGAATCCATACTGGGGAGAAACTCTACAAGTGTATGGAGTGCGGGAAGGCCTACAGTTACCGATCAAACCTGTGCAGACACAAGAAAGTTCACACGAAAGAAAAACTCTATAAATGGAAGGACTATGGGAAGCCATTTATCTACAGTTCTTCCCTTACTCAGTATCAGAGATTCCTTAGAGCAGATAAGCTCTAAGAAGTTTAATTCTTCTCTCAAATAATTCAAGATTCCTCATTGAAAAATAATAAATAGGGCACAGACTCTGGATTAGATTCTTTTTTTTTTTTTTACTTCTGGAGAGAATATGCTAGTTCCCACTAAGTCACGGTGAAATTGATCAGTGAGATTATGAAGAGCACTGATTTGTCGAATTTCTAAGAACCATTAAATGCTAATAAGGTTTCTAAGAACATAGAAAAATTTTTTTAATTCGTAGAAAAAAACTTAAAAGGCCTAACTTAAAAAAAACATAATAATGGAGTATATATTTTGTTTCTTTCTCTAGGGTTTATTCCCTTTCTAAGCGCAAGCTTTGATATGAATTTTCTTTTAAATTAGTCATTGAGTTAATGTGAATAAGTGTGAGGCCGTATTTGCTAAAATGGCAAGCAAGCATAAGACACACTCTCTTCCATAAAGAGAAATTCAAGGTAAAGAGGAATTCTTTAAATTCAAATTTTCACGTGGAAATAATCCGTTTTTATGAACTGCCTCAGTGGCAGGTTGTATATATAAATATATGTACGTGGACACAGGACATACAGACATATATATATACATATAGCTTTAGAATATATATGTGTATTTTTTCCCAAAGTCCCTGATGATTAAACAATGTGGTTTCATTAATTTAGAACTTAGTTTGGGAAATTAAAAATTTGCCCAAATGAGATCTCTTTTCCTTTTCCTTATATATTTCTTAATTTGACATGATTTGACACTACCGAGTAGAGTCCTAGGATAGTATTATAGAAGGTGCAGTGAACTAAAGCAAGGGAGACTGTCACGCAATACTCTCTTACCTGTGCAGAAGGTATGTATTTGCAGAATCTGACTATACGCCTGGTAGCTCATTAGAGCCAGGAGGAATTTTCACTTATTTTATGTATAGTCTCTCATTTTGCTAATGAAATTGAGCTTATTGGGTAGAGTCAAGGATAGAATCTAAGTTTTCAGCTCTGGTTTTCTATGATAATTGTAGATAATGAATTATAATCATTGGCTTCCAACTCAATTCCCGAGAGTACTATTCACTATTTGTTTTATAAACTGATTGGGCACAATTGCAGTAACTGAATCAGTTTTATTTCTTTGTTTGCCAGGATCGCCCTAACTGCAATCTCACAGTCTTGTTTTTCTTTTTCTTCTGTGTTCCTAATTATACCTGCTTTTATAATAACTGTACATAAATCCTCAGACTCAGCTGAGGTCCAGATGGTGAAGTTGCTTTTGGGGTTTTCACATAGAAGACTGCCTTTTTGTTTGTTTTTGTTATATTCATCTTCTAGGAATCCTTTTGTGTAAAGTGATATGTGAATATTTTATTGTTAAACATTCTAGTCATCAGTTAAAATTGGCTTTCCAAACATTTACCATATTTTTTAACATACATTCCATTTTTCCCTGGGCCCACTTTCCACAATTTTCTATCTCACCTTCACCATTGGTATCCTTTAAAAAAGTGTTCTAATAAAAGGAGCTAGAACCTTCTGCCTGAGAAAGGTTTTAGAATTAAATGCAGGCATTCAGCATAGCATATTTCTTGACCTGCCTTAGCTCACCTGAAAATATCTTTTTATATATTTAAGTATATTTACAAGGAAATGAGCTTTTAAAAAGACTTCAGTGTTTAATACTGGACAGAGCCATTTGCAAGATATTCTAGAGAAAAACATGTTTGGTTTCCCAATAGCAATGAGAATGCTTAGTACCCAGATTTGGGTTTCTAAATGCTGTTCCCCACAAAAAGGAACCTGGGCTTGTTGGAGAAATTGCTGATTCCATATCTGGAGCAGGGAAAGTAGAGGTGTCTGGGGTATCTTTTTATGAAACAAAACAAAAAGATAGCACTTCAAGACTAAGCACTCAAAGGATAATGTCAGAAGGACATGGGAGCCAACTTGAAGGTGCTCTTATTGGTCAAATTGAAGATAATTTAAATATCAAAAATAATAGTCACTGTAATTAGTTATAACATGCTAAGTAAAAATGAGCCCATAATGAAAAAATGGTGGGGAAAGAAATGGAAAGCTCTCTATAAACTAATCTGAAGAATGCCATCTTTTAACTGTACATGGAATGAGAGATTCAGAAAAATCACCATTTTATAACCCTTCATGTAATTAAACTAGGCAAACCCAATGGATGATAAACCCATTAGGTGAAAAAAAATTTAAGGAACATTATATGGTGTCAAAGGTCACAAATACTAATTCAAAGAAAAGATACACCTTTCTAATAGATCTGGAGAAATCGAGTTTCACTACTAGTGGGACAATCTGACGTGATTCCTGACGTGTGGTTCCTGATGAGATGCCTTATGAGGCACACATGATGATCTGTGATGTATTCTTGCCAAGAGTGTTTGATGAAAATCTAATTAAACCTCTCATCCAGACTGATGTTCCTGTTTACAAGAAAGACAAGAGATAGAGGAACAAGTTGAATTCCATGATGAGGAAATAGACGAACCCAAAGTTTGAGACTTTGTACAAGACAACTGGTCTGGACTCTTCAAAAAGCCAACGTAGTAGAAGAAAAAAGAGACTTCTAGGTGAAGGCACTCAAGAGTCATAAGCAAGGTGTGATCCTTAGTTGGCTTCGGATTCAGAAAAATTAGAGCAACTATAAAAGACATTTGGGAGGGAATACTTGGGGAAGTATGAGGATGGAATGGGTTTTAGATAATGTCATATGTTTAATTTTCCTAGAGGTGGTGATGGTATTGAGGTATTTAGGATGTTGCCCTTATTCTTAGGAGATGCATGTAAAAGTTTTCAAGTTTGAAAAGTCATGATGTCTGCAGCACATTTTCAGGTAAGTATGTAAAAGATTAGTCAACTGTTGTGAAAAATTAGTCAGCTTTGTGGAGGATCTAGAGATGTTCATTGGTTATCCTTTACATTTTTCTATATGTTTATAACTTTAATAAAAAATCAAGGCAAAAAGTGATTTCATAATGTGATGAATATGAAGCTTCCAGTCAGAATTTTTCCTATGTACTCACATAAATTTCCTGTTTGAGAGTTTATCTCCTGGGGCTGTACTCATTGAAAATAAAATAACTTTTGGTTCGTTCTGGTTCCACTTTATTTTTCAATGTGGGGCTTGAACTCACGACCCCAAGGTCAAGACCTGAAATGAGATCAAGAGTTAGATGCTTAACCGACAGAGCCACCCAGGCGCCCTGTTCTTGTTCCAGTTTAAATGGAGTATGCATCTGCCACCTTGTCTCTGCCACCAAATATAAATAAAAACCCTACAGAGAATGCACGGAGCAGCCATCTGAGAACCCTGACTACTATGGTAGAAGACAGATTTAAGAAGAAAACCCGAATTTGAAGTAAGAGCACTCTGGTACTTCCAGACATTCCTGTGGTGAGGACAGTGGTGGTAAGCAGGCCTCGAAACCTTTGAGGGCGGGGAACCCTGAACCCTGTTCAGAGACACTTTCCTGCTACTTGGGTCTGGAGGTAAGTAGCCCCTGGGAGTTGGAATGTGTCAGGTTCACCAACTGAAAAAAAAAAAACAAAAACCCACTGGAGTTGTGTATGCAAGCCGAGACTCAGCCCTGATCTGGACCCAGAGGCTCATAATATTCAAAATGTCCAGGATATAATGCAGAATTGCACAAAATATAAAAGTCAGAAAAATTCCTACATTCCTAGGAAAAGGACAACAGACACTATCCCAAGATAACATAGATTTTGGAATTATAGAGTAGGTATTACAACAGTATTAAAAAAAAAAAGACCATTCTTTTTTCCCCCCATATTAACATATAATGTATTATTTGCCCCAGGGGTACATGTCTGTGAATCATCAGGCATACACATTTCACAACACTTAACATAGCACATACCCTCCCCAATGTTCATAACCCAGCCACCCTATCCCTACCCCCCTACCCCCCAGCAACCCTCAGTTTGTTTCATGAGTTTAAGAGTCTCTTATGGTTTGTCTCCCTCCTGATCCCATCTTGTTTCATTCCCCCCCACCCCCCACGACCCTCCGCCCTGCATCTCAAATTCTTCCTATCAGAGAGATCATATAATTGTCTTTCTCTGATCGACTTCGCTTAGCATAATACCCTCTAGTTCCATCCATGTCACTGCAAATGGCAAGATTTCATTTCTCTTGATGGCTGCATAGTATTCCATCACACACACACACACACACACACACACACACACACACACAATCACATCTTTATCCATTCATCTGTTGATGGACATCTAGGTTCTTTCCATAGTTTGGCTATTGTAGACATAAAAGCATGACATTCTTGAATGGAAACTTTAAAATCTCAGGAGGAAAATAGATAATATTAAAATTAAAAAAAGGTGGGGGGAACCAAGTGGGTATTTCAGAACTGAAAAATAACAAAATTTACAAAAAATATTGGAAGAACTCAGTACCAGAATAGAGATGGCAGAGAAAAGAGTGAACCTGTAGAATCACATGTATTATCCAAACTGAACAAGATATAGAAAAAAAAAATACACATATAACTGAATGAGAGGGATAACAAAATTAAATACCCCTTTATGATAAAAACTCAGAAAACTAGAAATAGAGGAGAAATCAACATATTAAAGGGCATCTCCAAAACCCCACGACTAACAACTGCTTAGTGGTAATCAATTGAATGATGTTAAGATCAGAACAAGTCCATGTGTCCACTCTGGACACTCCTATTCAACTTGTACTGGAAATCCTTGCCAATGCAATCAGGCAAGAAAAAGGAATGAAAGGTATTTGGTTTAGAAAGGAAGAAATAAAAGGGTCTTCATTCAGATGATGAACCTTAGAAAACCCCAGGGAATCAACAAAGATGCTCTTAGAACACTAAAGTGTTAAACTAGGAGTTTAACAAGGTCACAAGAAACCAGGTTAACATACAAAAATTATTTTCCCTATCTAGGTAGTAGCAATGAACCATTAGAAAAAAAAAATTCAACAAACTACTCCATTTGTAACAGTTCCAGAAGAAAAAAAAAAAGAGAAGATTTGGCAAACATGTGGTATCTCTATGTTGAAAACTATAAAATGTTGATGAGTAACATCAAAGAAGGCCTAAATACATGGAGACACACGCCATGTTTACAGATCAGAAGACGTCATACAGTTGTCAATTCTCATCAGCTTAACCCTAAGATTTAAAAACAATCCCAGTAAAAATTTCCGTAGGAATTTCTGAGGATACAGCCAAGCTTATTCTAAAATTTATGTGGAAAGGCAAAGGAAGTAGAGTTGCAGATGAGCTGACAGCACATTTTCATTCATACCATTGAAATACCCTAAACCAATGGAAACTGTCTCATTTGTTTATGTTTCTAGTGAGCAACTGTCACTATTCTACCAAGAAGTTCCCACGTTGGGTCCCTGGCAGTTAGTTGCTTCAGGCCAGAAGGTGTCTCACTTGCATTGCTCCATCTCCTGTGTCCTCTGGTGAACCAGTTCTGCGATTCTGTGTTCCAATTCTTGCTCTTCCCTCTTTTAGGGATTATACAGAGGACTGTGGCAGAATAAGCAAGGATAAGGCTTTTTGGAATGAATGCAGGGCAAAAACAACTCTTTCCCCCAACCCTGTAATTAGCAGCTAGGAAGTCCTGGTGTCAAAGATGACAAGATTTGTGTGATGCACACCAAAAGGGGCTGCTGGTGGCTGCTTCTCTTCTGTCTTGTTGGGAGACTAGCTTGTGAAGAGATTAGTGCGCTTCATATGTTTGCCTGTGACCCTGCTTGCTTTGGTAGCTTTGTACTGCTCTCTGTTGTTCCAGCCAATTCCTTAGTTCTTTCTTTCTTCAACCATAGAATCACATTCCCCTCACTGAATGGAGAGAAATTTTAAAGCCTTTCTTTATGTGTTCAATACAACGTATTCAACAAAAGTCCCTTGTGTTGAAGGAACCTGAACTGGAAATAGGTCCTGAAAACTGAGACTGGGATAAAAGTTGAAGGACCTCTGAAGGGCAGGAGAAACCATGTTCATCTTGGAAAAAGCTGCTCCTTCTGGAAAGGAAGTTGGTTTCTTAGAGTCAGCACCACATTGCCCTACAGGAGAAGGCAAGCTGCCCCAAGCTACAACCAATGGAGAGGTAAAAGCAAGCATGATAAAACCCAGGGAAGAATCTGCTCTCAGAGGAAAAGAAAGGCAGCAGCATCTGTACCCATCTTGGGTCTGGGATCTCAGCACAGCAGAGAGTATAGAGGGCCAGGCTGTCCCAAGCAGGGCAGCTGTGTCTTCATCCTGAGCTCTACCCCTGTGAAATGTCCTCGTCTTGCTCTGGAACCTTATGGCTCTGCAGCTGAGGCTCCAAAACAGTATGGTGAGAGCTGTGCTAGAAGAAACTACATTTACATCATCACAAGAATTTATGAGTGTTGAAATGGTCGAAATGAGTTGTTTCTGAAATTGTCATGAGACATTTATTTCAATAATGACTTAAAAGTTATGCATTAATTTGAGTCCTATAGAATGTCTCTATAGTCTGCAAATTTGGTAGATAGTAAACTTTGTGGACCAAGAGGCAAGATCAAGGATGTTATGTAGGTACTTGTAGAGCAAGAAAGAAATTTCCATACATTTTTAACAATGAAAATCAAAATATAACAATTGAGTAATTTTTTTTTGTAGTACAGGCCTACCACTGAGATTAGAAATCTTTTCTGGGAGTGGTAGGATAACTATTTTGCTTAAATTAGTATTCCATATCACTAAAATGGACCCACCAGCATAATCCAATGGGAATAAACTGTCTTTCAACAAATGATGCTGGGACACCTAGATGCAAAAGAATAAAGTTGGACCCCTACCCCACCATATACAAAAATAAACTCAAAGTGGATTAAAGACATAAAGCAAGAGCTAAAATGATAAAATTCTTGGGAAGAAATTTAGGCATAAATCTTTGTGACCTTGGATTAGACAATGATTTCATAGATATGACACCCAAACAACAAATAAGAAAAGAAAAAAAATGTGTAAGTTGGACATCATCAAAATTAAAGACTTTTGTGGACAAAAGGCCATCATCCAGAAAGTAAAAATACAATCCACACAATGGGAGAGAAATCTTATATGTCATAAATCTGATCAAGAATTACTAACAACTCAGTAATAAAAAGATAAACCAAAGTGGGCAAAGGATCTGAACAAATATTTCTTCCAAGAAGATACACAGATGGCAAAAGAAACACATGAAAAGGTACTCATCCTCATTAACCATCAAGGAAATATAAATCAAAGCCACAGGGAGATACCACTTCACACCCATCAGATGGCTAGAATAAAAAAGAGATAAAAAGTGTTGAAAAGGGCGTAGAAAAATTGGAACCCTGATGTACTACTAATGGGATTACAAAATAGCTCAGCCTCTTTGGAAAATAATCTGTCATTTCCCAAAAAGGTTAAGTATAGAGTTCTTCTATGACTCAGCAATGCCATTTCCAAGTATATACCCAGGAGAAATAAAAACATACATCTATATAATAGCTTATACATGAATGTTCATAGCAGTATTATGCACAATAGTCAAAAAGTGGAAACAAACCAATGGTCATCAATTGATAAATGGCTAAATACATGTAGTAGCATCAGACAATGGAATATAATCTGGCGATGAAAGAAAATGAAACACTGAGAAATACCACCACATGGACTGATCTTGAAAGCATTATGTTAAGTAAGGAAGCCAGGCACAAAGGACCACACATTGTGTAGTTCTGCTAATATGTAATGTTCAGAATCTGGCTTGGAGGGTTGGGGGAAGTGGGACCCCTGGTCATAGAGTTTCTTCTTGGGTGATGAAGATGTTCTAAAATGGACCGTGCTAATGGCTGTGCAATTCTGTAAATATAAAAAAGCATCCGAGTTGGACACTTTAAATGGGTAAAGCGCATGGTGTGTGAATTATCTCAATGAAGTCATAAAAAAATCTACCACCAATGCTTACCTGTTGATAATGATACAGATCTGCTGATCTGTAATGTCATTTTGAGTATTTCATCTTTGAAAATGTACTTTCACATGGATAGGCATTGTTAAATTCTGATATTAGTCTGTGAGCATATGAGTGGAATTGAGCATATTCACTGCTTGTAAGTCATTTATAGAATTTCATCAAATTATTCTGGGGCACCTGGGTGGCTCTGTTGGTTTAGAATCCAACTCCCGACTTGGGCTTAGTTCGTGATCACAGGGTCATGAGATCGAGCCCCACATCAGGTTCTGGGCTAGGCGTGGAGTCTTCTTAAGATTCTCTCTCTCCCTCTGCCCCTCCCCCCCGCTCGATTGTGCTCTCTCTCTCAAAAAAAAAAAAAAAAAAGAAAGAATTTCATTATATTGATTATATTGCTCTTTTTGTATTTTCCCATTAGTATATCATTCCATTTCAGATTAATCATTTCCCAATGAGAGGATAGGTGGATGCTCCTCCATTGTACTGTTAAATGGATTTTGGAACATGAATATTTCCTTTGCCCTGGCATTGAGAGCCAAAAAATCCTGCTAGAACTGAAGTTTATGCTCAGAATATGTGTCCGCAGAAAATATTTATGGGACTGGAGATGGCACTTTTCGTTTTAAATTTTACCAGTGCGGCATGTATATAAAACGTCTTGACATTACTTGTGATTCAAATATTAGTTGTTATTGAAATGACTTTACAGCAGAATAAGTTTTGCATAGAAGGTCTGATTTGCCTTGAATTTTTTGCTGAATTTATCAAGAAATACTTATTAAGTGCGCAGCAAAAGCTGATTTCTAAAGCCGCCCCATGTTTATTAACAGTGGTTAAATACTGTTCTCACTCAGGAAAATTCCATTCTCAGACTTGACTTTGAAAAATGGCAATAAAACTTTTACTACCGCCAAGTCATTGAGCTGCTGCATAGCAGAGCAAGTCAGGATATTCGGCTTCTATTTCCGAAAGAGAAAATTCATAGAACTGACCATAGTTAAGTCCACAAAGGCAAATGAAGGTCACTGCTAACACTACTTGCTCGATACATACCATAGGGACACACTCCAATATTTCCTGCATGAGTAAGCACAGGTTTAAGACACCTTACATTTTCACAAGCTTTGTAAATTGGTTTGACTAAGCCTCTTTCTGTGCTTCACATGTTTTATGTACTTCACATGCTCCATCGGAGCATTTCTTAGTGACTCCACTTTGAGTTATCTTTTTTTTTTTTTAAAGATTTTATTTATTTATTCATTAGGAAAGAGAGAGAGTGAGAGAGAGCAGGTCAGAGTGAGAAGCGGACTGGCCATGGAGCTGGGAGCCCGATGTGGGACTCGATCCCGGAACTCCGGGATCATGACCTGAGCTGAAGGCAGTCGCTCAACCAACTGCGCCACCCAGGGGCCCTCACTTTGACTTATCTTGAACGAGTGTTTTTTCCAATGTCTTTTTTTTTTTTTTAAAGATTTTTATTTATTTATTTGACAGAGAGAGAGAGATCACAAGTTGGCAGAGAGAGAGAGAGGAGGAAGCAGGCTCCCTGCTGAGCAGAGAGCCCGGACTCGGGACTCGATCTCAGGACCCTGAGATCATGACCTGAGCCGAAGGCAGAGGCTTTAACCCACTGAGCCACCCCGGCGCCCCTCCAATGTCTTTAAGAATATTCTTGCCTGTAGTTGTTCCACACAGACTATTTATAGAGGTTCAATTCTTCCATCATTTTAAACTCAGCGTTGACTCATCAAATAAACACCAACCAAGCAGAATCGTTAACATTTGCTCACTCATCAAAAGCCAAAGGAAATCACTTAAAAGCATCGTCCTTATTCTTTAATTGACTACTGATATTGCTCACAGTGCCCTCAACCCTTTGAACGACTCTTCCGTGGGAAAACATAAGCAAGTTTATCTTCTCTGGACATATTTCTGTGGCTGCTGTGACTGAACATTTAATTAATACACCATCAGTAAACAAATTTCCTTGCTAACGAATGATACACTCAGAAACTTACTGTGGCTTGCAACCTCATTTTCATATTTTACTTTTTGCGAAGAAATTACGCTGTGATGAGATACTCTTGTTTGTATCTTCAAATATTCCCTCCATTATTTCCCTGAAAGCAGGAATGTTGGATCTTCTCTTTATTTTTTTTCTTGCTTAGCTTGGCTACAAGATAAGCCAACAAGCTTGGCTTATTTTATCAATTTTATTGATATTTTCAAAGAACCGGCTTTTGGTTCTGTTAATTTTCTTTGATTTCCTGCTTTCAATGGTACTGATTTCTGTTCCAGTTTTTATTATTTTTCGTCTGCAATTTAAGCTTATATTACTCTTTCTCTAGTTTCCTCAGGTAAAACTTTAGATTGTTGATTTAGATCTTTCTTCTTTTCGGATACATGCTATAATTTTCCCTGGAATCACTTCTTCTACTGCATCCCACAGATTTTGATAAATTGTAATTTTATTTTCCCCTAGTTAAAAATACTTTCATTTTTTTCTTGAGACTTTTTCTTTGATGCATGTGTTATTTAGAAGCACATTTTGGGGGGCACCATTGAAAGTGATTAGCGCTATAACTAGGTGAATATCTACCATATCTGGAACAATCTGCTATTCATTACACATTCTTTATTTCTTATTTTATTTTCCCTTTCTTCTTCTGCCTTCTCTTATTTTAACTGAGCATTTTGTATGATTACACTCTCTTTCCTCTCTTGCATATCAGTTATACTTCTGTTTTAAACCATGTTAGTGGTTTCCCTAGAGTTTGCAATATCCACTTATGACTAATGTATGTCCACTTGCAAATAATACTCTGCTGGTTCACACACACTGCAGGAAACTTACAACAGAGTATCCTCCTCTTTTTCCCATCCCTTACAACTTTGCTGCCCATTATATCACTTATATCCATATGCTATAAACTCTCAACCCACTGCTGCTCTTATTACTTAAGGACACACTCTTACTATCAAATCAAGTAAGAATAGGAAAAACACAAGACTTTATTTTACCCTTATCTCTGCCATTCTTTTTGTTATGAAGATCTGAATTTCTGACCTTTATCATTTTCCTTCTCTCTGAAGAACTTTTTTTTTTAACATTTTGTGTGAGGTAGGTCTACTAGTGGCAAATCCCCCCAATATTTGCCTGCCAAGTCTGTATTTCTTCACTTTTTTTTAAAAAATATTATTTATTTATTGGACAGAGAAAGAGAGATCACAAGTAGGCAGAGAGGCAGGCAGAGAGAGAGGGGAAAGCAGGTTTCCTGCTGAGCTGAGAGCCCGATGTGGGGCTCGATCCCAGGACCCTGAGATCATGACCTGAGCCGAAGGCAGAGGCTTTAACCCACTGAACCACCCAGGCGCCCCTCTTTCAACACTTTTAAATATTTCACTCCACTCTTCTTGTTTTCATAGTTTCATGGTTTGTTTTGAGAAGTCAGATGTAAATTTTATTGCTCCTCTATAAGTAAGGGATTTCCAGCTGGTGTCAAGATTTTTCTCTTTTCTGTGTTTTTTTTTTTTTTTTTTTTTCAGTTCGAACAAGATATGGCTAGATGTTAGATTTTGGGGGTATTGATCCTATTGTTATTCTCTGAGCTTTCTTGATCTGTGATTTGGTGTCTGTCATTTGATTTTGGAAAATTGAGACTATTGAAGAGGAAATTGAGAAGCCATTAGTGCTTCAAATATTTTTTCCTTTTTTTTTCTTTCCTCTTCTGGTATTCCCATTATGCATATATTATATCTTTATCTTAGATCTTCTTGGTCTTAGATCTTCCGTTCCATTAATGTGTATGTGTGTGTATTTTTTTTAAAGATTTTTTTTTAATTTATTTGAGATAGAGACAGCAAGAGAGAGCATGAGAGGGGAGAAGGTCAGAGGGAGAAGCAGACCTCCCGCAGAGCCGGGAGTCCGATATGGGACTCGATCCCGGGACTCCGGGATCATGACCTGAGCCAAAGGCAGTTGCTCAACCAACTGAGCCACCCAGGTGCCCTTATTTATTTATCTTTAAAGAGAGAGTGAGCACAAGCAGGAGGGGTATAGGGAGAAGGAGAGAGAATCCCAAGCAGATTCTTTGCTGAGTGCAGAGCTCAATGTCGGAATTGATCTCAAGAACCCCAGATCATGACTTGAGCTGAAACCAAGAGTCAGGCGCCCAACTGACTGCACCACCCAGGTGCCCCAATACTCAAGAGTTTTTATATAGTCTATAAATGTCTTATCAAATAAGCAATTTGCAAATATCTTACCCCAGTTATGTGGCTTCACTTTTTATTTTGTGTTTTCAACAAAGCAAAAGTAATCCACTGTATTCAGACATATAGGTACACACCTCTCTAGGGTGGAGGCTTTGCCAATTTCTCCCTCAGCTTATGACAACTTCTGATATATTAACCTGATTAAGTGAACTGTTATAGCTTTATATTTATATCATTATCCTTCTCTATCCAGTAATGTTTTTCCTGAAAATCAAAGCTAACTATCTACATAGAATTACAGCCCTTTATATTATAAACATTGTAGTTTAAATTGTTTTAGAAACAGGGAAGGAACTGTTATATTAGGGCACTTTGCCAGGAATTTAAAGGCTTTGAGTTCTCTTCTCTTCTGCCGCTGAGCTCAAACCTTTGTTTAAAGTTTGCTGTGTTAGGATGCCTGGGTGGCTCAGTTGGTTAAGCAACTGCCTTCAACTCAGGTCATGATCCCAGAGTCCTGGGATCGAGTCCCACGTCCAGCTCCCAGCTCCACGGGGAGTCTGCTTCTCCCTCTGACCTTCTCCCCTCTCATGCTCTCGCTCACTGTCTCTATCTCAAATAAATAAATAAAATCTTTAAAAAAAAATGTTTGCCGCGTTATTAGAAATGATACCTCATCCAATTCCAACATCTAGAAATAGATACCTCTGAATTAAACATTGATCAATGGCATCCCAGAATTGTCAGATTGGATAATTCATGCCAAACATCCTACTGAACATAACTAAACAGACTGAGCAAGAGAAACAAAACTCTTGAAAGCATAATTAGCTAAGGGGATATTTAGAAAGCCTCAGCCACCAGTGGGGAGTGGATCAGAGTTCAGAGAGGTGAACCATAGCCACTAGGAGACTTACACATTATCCACCACCTCGACCTAACTGACATCTGCACAACATTCCACTCGGCAACAGTAGAATACGCACCATTGTCCAACATACAAGACCATAAAAATGTCTCAAAACACTTAAAAGGATTGAAATAATGCAAAGTATGGGATTTTTGGCCACTGTAAAATTAAATTAGAACAATCAACAACAGAGAGAAAAAATTGGGAAGTACCCAAATATTGGAAAATTTAAAAAACACTTTTAAATAACCCATGGGCCAAAGAAGGACTTGTGGGTGAAATTAGAGAATATTTGAAATGAATGCAAATAGAATACAATGTATCATATTTTATGGAGTGCAGCTAAAATATCACAAGAGGGCAAATGTATAGCTGCAAAGGCCTATATTAGAAAACAAGAAGGATCTCAAGTCAATAATCTAAGCTTTCATGTTGAGACATAGGAGGGGGGGATCACTGCTTCCGGGTTACTGGATGACCTTGAGCTCTTAGGAGCAAGGTGGTGTTTCTCTGGGGTCTGCATGTTCTCTGTGATGACCACAGAAGCAGAGCTCTGTTCCTTCTAAATCCAGGGGTCAGACCTGCTCATGTCTCGGCATATCTCCAGGACCGACCCACCCCAGGATGGTGTGGAGTGCAGCACATTCACCTGTCACTCGGTCACCATTCTGGTTCCAAGGATGCATCTTCCCTCTGGACTGGTGATGGGGTTGTCAGTATTTGCTCTTGAGCCTGCTTCCGAATCCTTGGTCTATGATGGACAGCTCCCCGGATGTAGTCTTCAGTCTCTGCAGTTACCGTGGCCTTGGACAAGTGGTGACCATGTGCATGGGGACACATTGCAGAAAATGAAAGAAAGGAAGAAGTTATATTGTGCAACCATTAACTAAAAGCTGACATAGCTATACTAACACGAGGGGGGAAGGTTTCAAGACAGAAATGAAGGCTGGAAATACATCTGTTAATTCCTAAAATGAGGGAAAATGTTACCAAGAAGAAATACAATTAAAAATTTGTGTGCTCCCATTATTGTAGCCTCAAAATAGTAAAATGGCTTTTTATTTTTTATTTTTATTTTTGTAGGGTAAAAATCAATAAAGAAAACCCCACAATTGGTGAGAGGTATTAAAACAACTTTCTATCGCATTAATAGAATAAGACAACAAAAAAATCAAGATATAAGATATCTGAATAACAAATTTGACACAATGGATATTTATAGAATACTATATCCAACAACTTCCAGTTACAAATTCTTCTCAAGTACAAGTGCAATGCTTAGAAAAATCACATCCTGGGCCATAAAGCCAGATTCAACAAATTTTAGAGGGTTGAAATATTCTAGAAAACATTTTCGGATCAAAATAAAATAGATGGAGGGGTGCCTGAGTGGCTCAGTTGGTTAAGCAACGGCCTTCGGCTCAGGTCATGGTCCCAGAGTCCTGGGATCTAGTCCCACGTCGGGCTCCCGGCTCCACGGGGAGTCTGCTTCTCCCTCTGACCTTCTCCCCTCTTATGCTCTCTCTCGCTGTCTCTATCTCAAATAAATAAAATCTTAAAAAAAAATAAATAAAATAGATGGAAATCTATAACAATTCAAAACTAGACTATCCCCTAATGTTTAGAAATTAAGCAACATGTTTTAAAATAACTCTTAGGTCAGATAAGTCACAAAGGAAGTTAGAAAATATTTGGAATGGAATGATAGCAAATGTGTGAAATATCAAAACTTGTGGGGTCTAGCTATTGCTGTGCTTAGAGGGAGATTGATAGTCATAAAATGCATACAATTAAAAAAAAAGATTGAAAGTCAGTGATCTAAGTGTTCACTTAAAAAACTAGAAGAACCTTGGCAGTGGTCCCTCCAATGCACTGAGGCAGGGTCTTTGTGTATCTTCTATGTGTATTTGAGGCTAGTCCCTTCGAGAAGCCCTCACAGAGAACATGGTGGAAATCTCATTCTGAAAGGCAAACACTTCCTGGTCCCCGTCTGTCGTCTCCACTTGCCATGAGTGGATGTGAAAGCTTCTGTGTAGGAGATTGGTGAGTGTAAGAAAAGACCCTTTAGGATGTCTACATGACTATGTGGACATGGGAAGATCTGGATATAAAATCATGGGAATATGGCTTAGGAGCATCCAAACTCAAGACAGTGAAGAAACAGTGTGGGGTCATGAAGTGCAGAGGGACTGCCCATATGGCTTCTTGATGGGGGTGTACTGTGTTCCCCTGGGCTAAGGATGCACAGTAAGGCATAAGCCATTGACAGACCATGCACGGGTGCTCGGTGCCTGGGAGTCAGGGGCCGACATGGTGTGCAGAGAAGGGAGTGGTGGCCAATGTACTGTGATCATTTTCTCCTCCTAACCCACTAATCAGCATCCTTCGGAAAGCACAGATGGCCTGCCATTCCTTCTATACCTTCGCAAATACCTAGGTTCAGTCCATTCTGGTCACACAACTGCACCTTCTCCCCCAACCCTCGCCACACGCAGTCCTAATACACACACTCACACCCTTCCCAAGTTCCTCTCCTTCGTCATAAAGGACTGACTGCACTGTAACAATGGAGTCAACACAAGGCACAGTGAAGAACAGAAGGAGAAATCCTCTCCATTTCAAAGCCACCTCCAACCTCAGGACAGATTCATAAGACCCCCTCCCCCCTTCTCCCCAGCGCTGCGCACACATGGTCTCTGAGGCTGGGGGCCTTAGGAGAAATCTCCGCTTTCAACCTCCCTCCCTCCCCCTAACACCTGTGAACATCAAAGAGGGCCAGAGAGAATGGGCTTGCCTTTAAAAGTGGAATACTGATTATGGGGTAGGGGGAGGTTACTACATTCAGCAAATAAACACATAGGACTCTCGGTTAAATTTGAACTCCAAAGAAACAACAAATCATGTTTTAGTATAAGTGCGTCCCCAGTTTTTTTTTAAGAGAGATAGTGAGAGTGAGTGGCGGAGAGGAGCAGAGGGAGCGGGAGAGAGAACCTCAAGCAGGCTCCAGGCTGGGCTCCACACAGGGCTCGATCCCACGACCTTGAGATCATGGCTTGAGCCGAAATCAAGAGTCGGACGCTCAACCCGCTGAGCCGCCTCGGTGCCCCAAGTGTGTCCTGATTTTATACCAAAACGTTGTTTGTTGTTTCTCCGAAATTCAAATTGAACTCAGCATCTAGTAATTTTTCTGGGAACCCTAATTATAGGAGAAGGGATCATAATCAGGGAGGCGTCAGAGTCAGGCGTTTCATCTTCTCCCAGAACTAAAGGTTTCCTTGGAAGCCATGGGCTCAGTGGTGCCTCCTGCACAGAGGAGCTGGGAGAGGGACCTGTCCAGGGCGCCCCTGGCCCTTCACAGGATCCCAACATGAGCAGCCGTGTCTCCGTGTCCCCTGGTGCCGCCCATGCCCACCCTGTGGCCTCGGGAAGGCAGCGCATGCTTCCACCTGGCCCGGTTCGGGCTGCGGACGGGGGCTAGCGTACTCAAGGTAACACACAAACACAGGCATGACGTGCAAAAACACAGATACTTTGACTTTAATAAGTTATAAAATCAGGAAGCCAGTTTTTTTTCTATACAGTAAACAAATGTGTCGATGGCTGGGATCAGTAAGATAAAAATGCTGTGATTTGAGTTCAGCACCATGATGATTCCTGCGGCGGCGGCCTGGTGTTTGGTGGAACAGAGTCCTCAGGCTTCATTTCCACGGAGTGTTTCTGAGCACCATTGATAGACGCCAAACAGATAAACAAACAAACAGAAGGCTTATACGCGAAATTCCACGGGTTTTCCAAAAGGAGCCGATCAGAGAGCCAGGTCCCCAGCCCCCGCCAGGAGTCTCCCCACAAACGTAATTTTCTGCAGCCGCAGACAGACAGCTGAGTCTCGAGATGGTGCTCCAGAACCTCAGCTAGAAAACCTCCCTGGCCTCCAGGCTGAAGGCCTCCAGGCCACGGATGCCGGCTCTGGAAGTTCAGGACTGTGGCTAAGCTGGCTCTCCCACCGGTCCCGAGCTCGGTGGGGATGAGGAGTCTGAGTCTCAGAGTCTGGTAAACCCTGTGTTCCTTCGATAGAGAGACCTCGGAGGACCGTCCGGTTCTAGAGAACTCTGTGGGTATATGGCCCCAGGCACTGAGTATGGCCAATGGGACAGCGGCCGTACTGGCCTACAGCTCCCAGAGGGAATCTCTCTCCTTCCAGAAGAAGGCAGGTAACCCTGGCTATGTCCCACTCCAGGGCCTCTCCCTGAAGCCTCCCAGCCCCCAAGACTCGCAGCCCTGCTTCACTGGAATCTGGGAGTGTTCCCATCCTGAGCCCCCCCCCCCCAGGCTGGGTAAACCGAGTAATACTCTCTGGGTAGGGTCAGTCACCCTGAGCTTCCTCAGCATCCCAAGACAGACCCAAGCAAGAACTGCCCGGTCCTTCAGCCCATGAATAGCACCAGCAGCCACGGGTTCAACCAGTCGGGGAAAGGCGAGGCATCCCTTTCCTGATCAGAGAGACACAGGGTTGCAAGAGTGCTACAGACCACATCTGTTGAAGAAGTGATACTATGAGAGATATCCAAAAACTGTTTTCTCCAGTTTGCTTCTGAGGAGCCAGCGAGCTCCCTGAGACACCAGGACATGCGCTTGAGTACAGGTGGGACACAGTGGCAGAGGGGAGGGAGGCCGCTGGGCCAGGCGGGGGTGCCAGGCATCTAGTTATCACCCAGTGGGGAGGTTAAGCATCATGCCAGATAGCGTTCTCACGGCTTCCTACACCCTCACTTTGTCTCCTAGATCACACACAACACACACCCACGCACGCAGGGATCAGACAAACATAGCTTAGGACCTCAGACTTGGTATAAAGGAGCCGTCGTGCTATTATCCTGAACTTCAGTGTTCCCATCCACAGAATGGGAATCAAACAGGAAAGAGCGCTCTAAAAACCTATGACTGGTGAGACCACAAAGGCTCTAGAACTTTCCTAGACCACAGAAAGCTGAAGAATTAGGTGTGAGGCCAGGCCCAGCTAAGCAGCTGAAGTGCCCCTGGGTCTTATAAGTTGGCGAAGTTGAGGCGACACGGACACAACATATTCCTGCAGGGAGGGGTGAAAACTGGCCACCGTCTTCCTGTCCAGTCTCACTCCCTTCCCGTTCTCTCTCTCGTTCACATCTTACTCACAAAATACCATTCTGCCAAAAACGGAAGTTGTAAGAGTTTGGGAACGGCTAAAGATGAAGCAGGTTCTCCCCACCTCCCACTCTGTGCTTCTCATCAGAGCCCAGATCTCCACGGGTCCCTGCTGGGACTTCCGAGGAAGGGGGCTCCGCAGGGCTAGACGGGGCCAGGCCACCCCACAAGCAAAGCTGGTCTTCGGGAGCCAACCTGAGCCCACAGAGCCCCATCTCAGAACCCTGAGCATGCCGCCCATGGTGGCAGCACCCCCTGCCCCCAACTGGGAGACTCATGGGCCTTGCACGTGGGCCAGCGTTCGCAGAGACGAGAGAGGCCTGGCAGTGCCTGGAGCGCACCCCGCTGTCTTCTCCTTGTGGAGGAAACGTGGCCCACTGTTTAGATCTATCAAGTCCCAACACCTTCCCGGGAAGGAGCAGACAGCTTCACAGCTCAGTCTGGGCTGAGTTGAACACCGGGCGTGAGCACCAAACAGGCCAGGTGGCTTTTCTGAAATCCTTCCTCTGAGTGGCTGTATCCAGTCAGGCCTGGAGACCAGAGGCTGCAGCCCGGGGGCTCTAGACCCTAATGGACCTTCCGGATCCTCCTGACATACTCTGAGTTGAAGTTTAAGGATGGAGGATCCTCGCAGGCAAATCCTGAAGGCACTGCTACTGAAAGCACATTCTCTGGCAGTGGGGGCTGACTCCCCCCAGAGGCAGCGACAGCCTGAGCAGGGCACCTCTCAGGTCTGTCGCCGTCCCCAGTGGGCCACCGCGCTCATCCCCACCACCTGCCTGGCCTTGGGAGTCACTGGCATTCAAGTTCACGGCCTCCACTTCATCGTGCTCATCTTAGTGACGGGTCGACTAGCAAATAAATCACTATTCCTCCTAGGAGTCCCCGTGGGGCTTGTGCCTTGGTCTGGGGACAGGTAGGAAATATCCCGCGGCTCCAGAAGGGTTGGTCACCGCCAAAGAAAGGAAGATGCCCAATCACTGCTCGGGAACTCGGGGACATCTGTCTCCTCTCTCCGCCTTAGCCTCCTGCCCGCCCTCCACTGATGGCAC
The DNA here is from genome assembly GCA_028533885.1 of Nasua narica. Taxonomy (NCBI): domain Eukaryota; kingdom Metazoa; phylum Chordata; class Mammalia; order Carnivora; family Procyonidae; genus Nasua; species Nasua narica. Next base: position 7,385,006 of record CM052809.1, on the reverse strand, counting down.
TTGTAGAAACTCTATATTCCTCTCCACCCCACAGCTGGCCCCAGCGTGGGACTCAGAACATTCTGGAGCTGGGGAACAAACACACGCGCAAAGCTGGCTGCCACATGCTCACGACCGTAGGCATAGATATTTATGTCATTCTCCCTCTCTGTTTTCGCAAAAACCCTTTTGGAATCAGAAATTTCTCCTTCATCTCCACGATTTGCCATCCCACGGAATATATCTAGAAGCAAGGGGGAAAAAATGCTATGGATGCTATCTTTCCATTTTATTAGAACTTCCCGAGCGTCTCCTTCTTCCTCATCTCGTCAATGAGCTCTTGGATTCTCTGGTTCCTGGTCTTTTCGTACGGGCTCGGTCGTCGTGGGATCAGGTTGGGCGGCTGGATCTCCTCGTCCAGGCCGCCGATTTTGTAGGGCACGTCGACGGCGTTGGTGTCCGGGTGGTCCTCGGTGCTGTTGGTGATGGAGGCATTGAGGGGCGCCCGCGGGGGCGTGCCCGGCACAGGCTGCACCTCCATGACGAGGGTGGGCACCGGGGGGGTGGGCACGAGCTCGTCGATGTCGTTGAGCTTGCCGGGCGGCGGCTCGGCCCCGTTGTTCACCTCGGTGAGGTTGTCGGGCGGGTTACAAGACTGGCAGCACAGCTTTTGGTAGCCCGGGATGTAGCAATAACGAGACAAGACTTCCATTCTACAGAACATTGACTTGTCACCTTGGCAGCGGCCCTCTGGAAGAGAAAAGTGGCACAAATAACCAAAGGACAGGGTAAGCGGGGGGACCTGGTTCCCCCCCGGGAAGCAGGAAGAGGCCTGTGCGAGAGCCCAGAGAAGGCACAGCGGCAAAGCGAGCTCACGCGGCAAGTCCGTGTGGTTCCAACGTCAGAGCGACCCCGGAGCACGGGGCTCCCACACGAGCTGTGAGCAGTGCTCCCCGCGTCCGGGCGGGTCCCCAGGGAGTGTTCCCGCCTTGTCTTAAAGAACAGGACTTCATCTGATTCCCATTTGATATCCCAGCGGTAACCCCTGTGAAATCCTGTAGCGGAGTTCAGCCCTACAATAACCGGTATTAATTAATAAGCGGTATTAATTAATTAGTAAGCGGTAACGATAACAAAATTGAACCCGAGGGAACTGATTTCTAAAACCTGACAGAACACATCCCAGAACCTGGGTGGTGGCCTCACCACGTTCCCCCGCAGTAGGTTTCCATCCTCACCCGAACTTCTCTGGGCTTGCTTCCCCTTGCCTCGACCTACCGCACAGCCTCGCCACGCTGAACTCCTGGCCAGCCCTCCCCAAACTGCTTGCCAACCTGGTGCCTTCCGGCAGGCTCTCCTGTCCCTCCCCTCTCCTTCTGGTCCAGGAGGCTGGCCCCCCGCGGCCTAGACTGCATGGCTCCCCAGAGGGGCCGGTGTCTCTGGCTGCGCAGCTGCCTTCCTCCGGGCCCAGCTCCAGCTCTGTCTGCGGCTGTATCAAAGCGGACCCTTGAGCTCCATGGGAGGGTGGGGGAGGAAGGCCCCAACCTCCTGCACAGTTGAAGCGCCACATCTAGCTTTTGACTCCCTGACTTTTTAACTACGAATAGTCCACTCTGTTGGGAAGCCTTACCAATCCATCCCGTCAACAGCCGGCCAACACAGATTTTGTGCGGTATTACGTATCATGCGCTGTATGCTTATAATAAAGGGAGCTAGAGAAGAGAAAAAGCTCTGAAGAAAATCATAAGGGAGTACCCTGCTGTACTTATCCAGAGAATCCCACGTGCAAGTGGGCCGGTGTAGTTCAGACCTGCGTGGTTCAAGGTCAAACTACAGTCCTGCCCACCCGACCCTGTCCTGTTCTTGTTCTTAGTCTCCTTCACTGTCTCCGTCCTGAGTTTCCTCCCCTCCTCCCTGCCCCCCACCTCATCCCACACAGAACACAAAAACTCAGAGGACTTACAAGAATTCACTCGACAGGAGAGAAGAAGTCACGAGCTCGCACAACTGGGGGTGTCGGGTCCCTGGTAAATTCCCGATGGCCAGCCTCCCTCCCTGGGCGTCCCCTGCCTACTGTGTCTCTGTGCAGGCACCTTCTGCTGCCCCAGCGAGCATCTGAAACCTTTCCTTCCCTCTCCCTCTGCGACCTCCACTCCTCCCGAAGGGAAGGAAGGATTCAGGTGGGAAGGAAGGGGCAGCTGGGGCTGGAAGTCACCTCTGATGCAGTTACGCCGTGCTGTGCGCCAGCATGGGGCACGGTCCCCAGACTGGCCTGCAGCTCTGCTAGCCCCACAGAAACTTCCCACAGCGACAGACAGGCAGGTTCCCTCCTATTCGGGAGGTTCCTACAGCGCCCACTGCCTGCCCACCCACTGCTCCGGGCTGTGATCTGCCCTTCCGCGCCGGTGGCCCCCTTGTTGGACACTGACCCCAACCCCTGGAGCTTCAGCCTCTTGGAGACAACGGCCTACTAGACAGACCCCTGAACCCTGTGGCCCCCAATGTGCCTGAAACTCCGCACGTCCGGTGCAAGCCCAGGGCCTCCGCTGGACCACCTGTCTCGGAGAGTGGGCTCTCCAGCACACAAGCCAAAGCCCAGGCACCCCCCAACCCTGTTCATTCACCCCTACGTCCATCGTATCTCCTGCTAGACACTCTCAATACGTCTGTTTCCCTCTCTCGCCCGCCATGGGGTCAAACTGCTTTGCTTCTTGTCTGCACCATGCTAAGAGCCTCCTTTCTTTCTTTTTTTCTTTTTTTAAGAGCCTCCCTTCTGCTTGCCTTTCTCAGTTCTTTCTCTTTCTGTGAAAAAACTGTTTTTCAACTGAAAATATGACTATGTCACTGTCTTGATTGAAGCCCCTGTGTTGCCCCTCATTGTTTTCAGCGTGGGGACCTGTCCCCTTTACCTCTCTAGGTTCACTCAGGCCTTACACTCCCTCTATTTTATACTGTGCTCCCTCCAGCCCCAGGGCCTTTGCACACACCATGCCCATTCCTCTTTTCTTTAGTTGCTCTCCTCTCCTTCTCTAGGCTTGGCTGAAACACATCTTCAGGCAAGCATTGCTTACCCTCCCATGGGAGGCCCTCCCGTTCCCAGCATTCTATCCCAGTTGGCAAGTTCATACTTAATTGTCAGATAAGATTGCCTGACCTACCAACCAGGTGGAGTGATCCTGTTTGAAGCTCGGGGGTGCTCAGAGCCCCACCTGCTTCCTTCCCCCCACCCCCTCCTGGCCCTTCTCCCCTTCCTGACAGCCCCCGGTGAGCTGTGTGAAAACCACTGAGGCCCAGGCCTCAACCAGACACGCACGGAGCCTGGGCTGGCGGTGCTGTGGGGAGGGAGACCACCCCTGCTACAGCCAGCAGCCTCCTGCTACCTGTGCCTTCTCCTTCAGACAGACACCGAGACTGCTGGCAAAGCTCTCCCTCACTTCTCTCCCCCGGGCTGGGACCCTGGGAACCAGGCCCCCCTGTCAGTAGAGGGCAGGGGTTGGCCGGCGGCATCCGCTGAGTCTGCGCCTCCACCTGGTTCCGTAAAGAAGGTTTGACTGTTACCATCTGGCCCTTTACAGAAAGCCTGCGGATCTGTGGCCAGGCGCCCGGCGGTGTCCCAGTGCCCAGATCAGAGCCTGACACAGACAGCATTTCACAAACGTCCCTGAATATACGGGCTAGTCTGCGCAGAGTCCATTTTCCTGCCGCAGGCAGGTGACAGCTGGGGGGCTGGGCCCAGGTTCCTTTGATCAGTGGCTACTTGCTTTTCCGTTCTTAAGAGTGTGAAGGAGTGAATGAATGAATAATTAAGAAAGTCATGGGCTGAGAGCTTGGCTATGCTATTATCAGCCTAGACAAATTTCCAAGTCATTATTCCCAACCATCCTTCAGGACCCCAATGGTTGGGTATTTTTAAGTTTTATTGCCCGGGCAGAGAGCCCTCCGAGAGGAAGAGAATTCCGCCACCAAGGGGCCCATGACGCATCCGGAGGCGGCGGCTGCCGGAGGGTCCCTACGCCCAGAGAAAAATCCCACTTTCCTAGGACTTGATCTTCAGCCGTCCCCAGTAGCAATGACCTAGCAAGACCTCCTGCTTTCCAGAGAACAACAAACTACTGAGACCAAACCTGTTCTCACCAATTGAAGCCATTCCTGAGCCCTTCCGACCACCTTGGCTCCAGCTAAATACTACCTGCGTTCTATTTTGCCCACTAGCTTTCGCCTTTAAATGAATTTTAAGCTTCAAGTTTATTTTAGAAGAAAGGGAAAGGAACAGCGGTCAGTGGAGGCGACCATAACCGGGAACGCAAGGACAAGTTTTAAGTCACCATTGAATCCCTCAAACTCCAAGGAGACCGCCTTGCCGGCGAGGCTCCAAGCCACAGAGAAGTGAGCGAGCATGAGGGAGATGGCGGCACCCCTGCCCGGTGGGGCGTCCTCTCCAGGTGCCATGAAGGGGACAGCGAACTAGGGAGGGGCTGCTCGGGGAAGCTCAGGCCATGTTTATTGCACCACCAAAACCCGCCCTGTCTCTCACGCTTCGGGAAAGGCTGGGATGGGGGAGAACCTGGTTCTCTTTTTCCTCAGTCGGGCCTCACGCAGCATTTCACCACCCAAAGGCTGGGCCGCAGGGTAAGGAAGCGAGGGACCCCCCATCGGCCCGTGGCCTGGTGCACCCCGGCTGGCCCCAGGAGTCAGGAGCCCCCTTTAGCGGGCAGGGACTCTGGCAGGGGAAGCTGTCTGGGTCTCCTTCCAATGACGAGAGCTCTGGGCTGGGTTCCGTGACCCCACACTTGCAGGCTGGACCCCCAACCTGAACCAGGTGGGCCACTCTCCCTCCCGGGACAGGTCGCCCAAGGCTGACAGCGGTGTCAGCAGCCAGGACGGGGGCCCGATGGTGGCTCACGGCGCGATGACCCGGACCAGCAGCGTCAGGGCTCCTGATCCCACGCTCCCACTCCGGTGAACTCGGAGAGGGGGAGAGACTCACCCCCGGGACCCCTCCCCTGACGGTGAAACCTCCCTCCGCGGGGAGAGAACCCAGCCGGTCCCTCGAGGGGCTCGTTTAGCAGGAACGATTCAGAAGTCAAGCCACGGTGGAGTGTCTCCATTTTGAAAAATGCCCGGGAGCGGGGGACATATCCACGTTGGGCAGGGGTGGGGGGATGGCAGTCCTTCGAAGCAGAAACCCAGTCCCTAATGCGACAGAAGGGTCCCCACAGCAGCTTGGCGGCGCCGCCAGCCGCGAGGTGAAGAGAAGGAGCCAGCCTGGGCCAAACCCGAGCACCCAGTTTCACGGAACTTTTATTGACTTTATTTGTGGGATGCATGACAGGAAGTCTTTCCATCGTTAGTGAGGAGAAAAAGTCATTTCCACAGTCACTTTGGCACACACTAACGTTGTCTCATAAAAAAACCAGAAAAGCGACGACAATGGAACCTAAGGATCAGGTCACTGGATACATACAAAACACTAATAAAATATCCCTGATAAACCAAAGTGCATATAGACAGAGAGCACGATGCCCAGGACTGTACCGCACCTTCCCAGAGGCAGAGTCACTCGCGTGGCCTAGTCAAAGTTGGAAGTTAACAGTCGTGAGAATTAGTGCGCGTCACACACCGAGTATGTACATAACAGTAGTCAAGCCGGGAGGAGGCGGCGGGGTGCGGTTAGCAGGTGGTGGGGCGAGGGGGGGGGGCATGGCGGTGCGACACGGGGGCCCGGGGAACGCTGCCCTCTGTGTAAGGCAGCGCCCGGGAGGGGGCTCAGCAAACAGTCAGCGCCGACTGGCTGCACGGCCTCAGAGGGGGTCTCCTCTCAGCAGAGCAGAGCCAGCTGGAGCCAGCGCGCCCAGCGCTCCCCCTGCACAGCCCCCCCCTCCCCCGCCCCGCTGTGGGAAACCTTGGATCAGCCGGGCGGCCTCCACCTGGGCCGGCGCAGCCTGCCTCCTACCTGGATCATGACCCCGCTCTGAAGCTGGAGTTAGCAGCCAACTCTGTTACCTTTCAACTTTAAGGCATTTTCTACATAGTTTTATCTAAGCAAAAAAAGCAATAAAAATTGAGGTAATTCTGTAGTTGTTCACACTGGTCGGTGGCCGCATCCACATCAGTCTCTCTCTCTCTCAATCTCTCTCTCAATCTCTCTCTCACCTCTATGGATGGGGTCATGTGCGCACGATGAGAAAAGGCCATTGGAGCTAATGGACAGAGAGCGAAGTGGCGGTGTGTCCCCATCTCCCACTGGAGGGACACGTCCCCTGCCACCTCTGTGTGACCCCCCCCCCCGAGGGGACAGGGCACGGGGACCGAGGGCTGTGGAAGTTGGACGCAAAGGCCACAGGAAGCAGGCCACAGTCGCACGAGTCAGGAGGACACACTGAGCACAGGATCAGCAGCAGCAGCAACAGCAGGGGAGGCCGGGGAGCCCCCAACGCACCCCTGGAATCTCGGGGCTGGGCCACCCGGCGCGGTGGCACAACACTGCGCGCCCCAGAGCCCCTCTGGCCTCGCGCCTCGCTGGTGGGCGGCGTCTGAAAGGGGACCGGCGGGTTTCCCCCTTGACTTCCAACCTGCGGCTCCAGCTTGGAGAGATGTGGCCCCGAGAGGTGGTCACCAAGCGGTCACATGTGCACTCTGGCCTCCGGCCCCTCCAGCACCAAGACAGATCTTTGCCCCTTTACACGCCATCACCAACCAGGTCCCGGCCCCCCCACGAGAGGCCAGTGCCCCGGGGCCATGCCTCGGCGAGGCGGGCCCTCCCGGCCAGCAGCCGGGGCGGCTCCAAAGGAGACGGCCGAGCACAGAGGCCCGGGAGAAATCAGATTGAACCGAGAGCGTGCTCAGGAAGAGTCAGGGAAGTTTTCCATAGAAAGAGAGGAGGGGAGCCCACGGCAAGCTCCACAGGGCGCAGGGCATGCACTGGAGGGCAGAGGCAGAGTTATAAACGGGCCGGTTACTTGACGAGGTCTTCTGGACTGGTGAGTCGGGGTCTGGTCGGGACAGCCACTGAACCACGTAGCTCTTCTTGGAAGGATCGGAGATGTTTCCTAGAAGGGAGAGGAAGGGCTGTGGCAGCCGAGGCCCCACACTGGGCCGGCACCCGCCACCCCAGGCATTTGGGGGCAGCAGGAGGGCTCTGACTCCCTGGTGTGGCATTTAGGACCCTCAGGACAGAGGGGCCCCAGTGGCCCAGGCCAAGCCCACCTCCTGCCTCTCCCGCACCCCCAGCAGGCCTCCTGGGTCTCAGTTACTCACTACCCAGCACCCCACCCCGCCTGTTTCCCAGCAATGTGGGGAGCAAGTGAATCCTGGCTCTATCCCCCTGCCCGGCTGGGTGGGCACATCTGACCTCCCTGAACTCCCTCCTCTGTAGGTGGGATTCACAGTGGGGTCCACATCTTGAGCTTTTTCTGGAACCAAAAGGTGTCTGCGTGCAGATGGTGCTCTGGTTGCTCTCCTCAGAGGGCACTAGGCGTCCCCGCCTTGCATGGGTACCCCCAACTCGCACAGGCACCTTCTTGAATGGACCTGGGCGCCCCATCTGGCAGAGCCCCACTGTGCAGTCACCGTGGGTCTGCTTCTGTCTCCCACACCACCCGGGAGAGGCCAGGAAGGTGGTCAGGGCTGAGTTCCTTCCATTTCCAACTACGGAAAGATCCCAGCCCTCAGCACCTCCCTTCGGGTCACGGATGCTGAGTCCAGACGAACTCCCCTCCCCCTGGGCCTGGTGTACCCTGGGGTCTGGGCCCGGGGGCAGCAGGAAGCTTACGGGGACAGGGGCCCAGCCTGCAGATCCTGGCTGTCTCGGGCCGCTCTTCCCGGCAGATCCCGAAGCTGTCATCTGCGGTTCGGCACAGCACGGGCCGCTCCTGGGTGCCATTGCCGCAGGTCACCGAGCACTGCAGGTGGAGAGTCACCAGTCAGGGCCCGCCTCCCGTGCTCAGCCGGGATCGAAAGAGCTCCCCACGCACATGACCCGAAGAGGGGCAGAGGGTAGAGTACGTGCGAGAGGCCGGTGCTGCCTTGCCCAGCTTGAGTGGCCGCCTCAACCCCCTAAGGCTCTGAAGAGGGGACGCACGGGCCTATCTCTCGGAGTTACTGCAAGTTAGAGCAATGTACAGAGCTTGACGCTTCCAGGTTCTCAACGGGCACCTCCCTCCTCTGGCTGAAGGAAGCCCGCCCGGGGCCCGGAGAACCTGCTGTGCACTGCGGGCCGCTGGGAAAGCTCTGACCGAGCCCAGGAGGTTTTGGCAGAGGACCCCTGGACACAAGGCCCTGTGCCGGCAGCCCCCTCACTGGCGCCTCCAGCCCGGTGCCCCCTCTGCCTCACTGCATGGGGACAGGCCCCAAACCGTCACGCCCACACTCCTGGCTCTGCTCACGGCTCGGCCCAGCCCCGCCGGGAGAATGTCCAAATGCTCACCTTACACAGTGCAGGAAAGGGTGGGCTCGGCAGTCCCGGGCTTCTCAAGCCTTACAGAGCCCCAAGGAAGGCCTGCTTTTAGGACTGGGATTTGGGAGGCTCCTGGGGACCACGCTTGTGGGATGTTGTCTGGGGAGAGTGTTTCTGCACGCCCGAGGCCCCGAGTCATACCGCACCAGCCTGTCCGGTTAGTTTGTACCAACGGTGTGCTTGATGGTGAGCACCTGCTTCCCCCCACCCCGGGGGCCCTGGAGCTTCGGTAACTAGAGTCGGGCACACACGGAAGCCCTTGGACCCCCAGGCTCACGGGCTCCCCTGGCTCACGGGCTCCCCTGGCCGGCCCAGCGTTTCATGCATGCCGTGCCACGCTGCTTCTGAGAGAACCGAGTGCGCCCCTGGGACCCCACCGGAAGGGGATATCTGGAAGCTCGTGCCTGGCTTCCTCTGGGCGCAGCCACGCACCTTCCCCTTTGCTGATTCTACGCTGTGCTTTCGCTGAAATGCATTGTAACTGTAGGTACGAGGACGTCTGAGTCCCGCGAGTCCTCCCGGTGAATCCCTGAGGCTGAGGCTGGTCTTGGGGACCCTGACCCACCAGGCCCGTGAGCCGGGGGTCAGCGCTCATGTCAGCTCAGCCCTGACCCTGGACGGTGACTCCAGCCCCTGAGACCAGCCTCACTACTCTTTCCAGTCCCAGTCCAAGCCGTCCCTGGCGTGTGTTCCCTCCTGCCAGCTTGGCCGGCCTTCCAGACCACCCCTCTGCCCCCGGTCCCCAGGACTCTGGGCTCCCGTAGCACACAGCAGCCTCTGCCCTGCAAAGCGAAGCCCCATTAGTCCGTCTCTCCACAGAGCACGGACCGGGTGCCCCCCACCCCCGAGACCCACGGGATGTGGCCCCGGCCAGGAACTGCGTCCAGACCCAGGGGAAACGCTCTGACCACCTGGGTCCTGCCCAAGCCAGGTGTGGGGGCTGAGGATGCGAGGCCAGGGGGCCCGCTCACCTGGGACCACGGTCCAGCCCGCCACCGCCCGGGGCAGAGCTCACGGTTGCAGGCGCGGCGGCCCTCGGGCCGGGCGTCGTTGCAATGTTTGGTGTGCACGGAGCGGGTAGCGTTGTTGTGCAGGAGCTGTACGCAGCGCACAGAGCGGGCCTGCGTGCCCGCCCGGCCGCAGCTCTGACTGCAAGGCTCCCATTCACCAGTGACCCACCTGTGGGGGCAGAGGAACACGTCAGCCCCCTGGAGAGCCGGCCGGGCTGTGGCCCAGGGGTGCAGAGAGAAGGCAGCCTGCCTCCCGGGGCATCTTCCCCTTTCCCAGGAACACAGCCCAGAGCCTGGCGGGGGCTCTGTCTGAGGTCCTGCTGGTGACACTGCCGGGGGCCCTGTGGGGCCGGCGGGGCCGAGGGGGGGGCACGGAGAGCCCTGGCTATCTGTCCCTTCTCAGGCTCCTGGCTCTGCCTTCTGGCCTCTGCGGCTGCTGACGTCACACACCCTTCCGGGCTGCGGGGGACTCCCTCGGCACCTGTCCCCGCTCAACCCCCACAGGCCTACGTACCAACCATCCTCTCCCCTCAGGGCCCTGCAAAAGGAACCTGGGCCCGGAAATGCAGCCCTGCCACAGCCCTGGGCTGGAGGGTCAAGGCTGCGGCTGCCTCAATGAGCGGCCTGGGGAACATCTACCACAGAACCCGAAGCAGGCCAGTCCCCGCTGAGCCTCAGTTTCCCCATCTGGGCACTAGCACATGTCACCATCTCTAAGACACACATGACTGTCTCAGTGCAGCAGGTGCGAAGCAGGGGTGCACCGCACATCCTGCGGGGTCTTAGACCCCACGACACGTGCTGAGGGAGAAAGAACCCACCAAACATGGCAGGAGACGTGAGGCCCAGCGCTGCTCAAGGCCTAGACCCCACACCTGCCTCCCCAGGAGCCCCGGGGCTCTGCCTTCTCCTGTCTCATGGGACCCTGGGCCGGGGCTGGGGCCAGAGGAGCCGGCGGGGGGCGGGCCCTGGGCACTCACACTGGCTGGGAGCACTCCTGGGGGTTGCAAGCCCGGCGGATGGCTTTGGGCTTCGTGAGGGCGTCGCAGAAGCCTCGGTGCACCATCTTGTGGTCCAGCCTCCGGCGGCAGCCGTACTTGGTGAACTGGGAGCCTGAAGACGAGAGCTCGAGGGGGCTCATGGGGCAGTGCGGCCCCTCCAGGGGGCATGGAGAAGCTGCTCCATGGGAAGCTTCAGCCCCTTTCTCCCCAGTCTTCTGATGGGGTGGGAGGGGGCAGTGTGCCAGGGCCAGGCCTTGGGGGTGACCGGCCTCAAGTCCACCCAGCATCCCAGGCCTAGCGAGGGGGGAGGCTGGAGAGAGCGGCCACCTTGTTCCCTGGCCCCTCAGCTGGCTTCCTGGGGCAGGAGGGAGGGCCCTATTTCCTCTCCAAAGAATTAACCCACGCCTAGGCCCTTTGATGAGCCAGGAGGTGGCTTTACACAGAAACATGGCCTGCAAGGCTCCTCCCACCACAGTCTAGGGCAGCTCTTCTCAACTAGGGGCGATTTTGACATCGGGCAATATCTGGGACACTTAGGTGTCACAACTCGGGGTTGGGGGATGCCACTTGCATCTAGCAGGTTAGAAGCCAGGGATGCTGCTCAACATCCTACAACGCACGGGACAGCCCCCATGAGAATTATAGAGCCCAGCGTGTCAACAACTCCAAGGTCTCTAAACCCCAGGCTAATGGGTCAGACACAAGACAATGTGGCTGAACAGCCTGATCAAGGAGAGTCTAGAGATGTCCTAGAAAGCAGAGAATGGAGGGACATTGGTTTAGTGGGAGGGCAGTAGAGTGGCTCCTGGGGAGAAGACCATCTGTGCAAAGGCCCTGAGGTGGGAGCACAGCATGTCCAGGAAAAGCAGCTAAGGCCAGTGTGGCCAGGGCCTGGTGGGCAAGGGGAGAGGTCAGTAAGCTGCCCAGACCGCAGAGGCCATGAGGAGAAGCTCATCTCTATCACAAGAGCGGAGGGAGCTGCTAAAACTATGGCCCCAGGAAGGGAGGCCAGGAAGGTCACACTAGGGGTGACGGTGGACACACAAGGGCTAGCTGGGGAGCAAGTGGTGCCAGCACTGGGAAGATGGACCAGCAGATAGGTCCACGAGACGCAGAGGAGGGAGAGTCAGCAGGACGTGCTCGAGGGAGGGCTGGGGTGCCATCCGCCCAGGTGGGAGCCCTGTAGCAGGAGCCGTCCACCTGCCGGGGCCACAGGAGCGGTCTCCTCCACTTTGGCACCGTTCTCTCTGTCCTCTAGGTGTGGGAGCCCTGAAGGAGCCTGTCCTGGCCACCTGCTCCTTCCCTGTAGCTCGTCCAGCCCCCCAGGAGCAGCGAGCACGTGCGGCGGACCAGGCATTTCCTGTCCGTACGTCCCACCCAACTGTGACCTCTTGGAGGTCCAGGGCAGGCGGGACACCTCTGCGGGAAGCCCCACCCCAGGAGGGTCGAGAGGCCCTTCCGAACGAACACAGGGAGCGAGCTCCACAGAGTGGGGGGCCCCCTCCAGGTCTCCAGCATGGCCTGAGTCCTTCCTGGGCCTGCCTCGTGAGGCATAACCCACCCAAGCCCCCTCGCACCAGCCTCCCCCCAGGCCAGCCCCTCCCTCCCACCCTGATGCAACTGGTAACACCCACACCCCACACGCCCTTCTGGCTGCCTTCGCCCCGCTGCCCAGAGCACCCCCTTCCTGCCCACCCTCTGCCCCTCACCAGGTGGGTCGCTGCCTTGGCCTCCTGTCGCCGGGGCCAGTCTTCTCGCGCCAAGGGCATCCCTCAGGCCAGACTGACAGTCAGTAGGGCACCACGGGCCCATGCACCCCTTTGCCCAGGAGCCCCCCCCCCAGCTCTGAGAAGGCCCCTCACCTCCACCGCAGGGCTTGGAGCAGGGAGTCCACTTCTTGAGGGCCCACTCGTAGCCCACAGAGTCGTCCTCCAGGACGTTGTTGCCGTCCACGTTGAGCGAGTCCTCGTGGATCATGTACTTGTACGTCAGCGAGATCCGGGCATCTCCCTGCGGGATGACCTGTGCCCAGAGATGGCCGTGAACGCGTCTGCCGCACTGTCCCCCCCGCCCTCGGCGGCCCCGGCCGGTTCTCTTTATGGCCCACAGTTATGTTCTAGAAAGCGCCCGGAAGCTCTGAATTCGCTGGCAGGGGAGCACAGGGCTAAGGTCCTGCCAGCCTCCAGGCAGGGTACTTTCACCCCCCTGTCATTACATAACCTTATTTTATGTGTGTTTCAGTTCGAGGCCACCTTGGTTTACGTGGCGGACTCATTTTTATGGTTTATGTGGCAGGTCGCCGAGGGTCCTTCTAAGGGTGAAGTCCCGGCAGGTAAGGCAAGCTGAGGAGAGGGGCGCACATGCGTGACACACGTGGGTCCCGGGCTCAGGTGCCCAAACCCAACCACGGGCACTTGCCTTCGCAGAGGCGCTAAAGGCCCCTCCGCCTTATCTGGAGTGTTTTGCATTTTTCCCAAATAAAGCATCTTTCTTATGCAATGGCAATTAACTTTCAATAAATGATTAGAAAATCAAGCCCCCAGGGCCCTGGCTGGCTTCATTAGCGGGATGGATAACTCTTGACCTCGGGGCTGTGAGTTCAAGGCCCACGGTGGGTATAGAGATTACTTAAAAATAAAATCTTGGGGGGAAAAAAAAGAAAAAAAAAATCAAGCCCCCTCTGGATTCTCATCACCAGGAGCAGGTTTGGCACTCAGGAGAGGCGGGGTTTAGTCCTGCTTGGGGACAAAGTCTGGTGTGACCTCGGTCTGGGAGGCTAGCCTCCTGAGCCCCGTCGGTCACTCCTGGGGGCATTGCAAGGTTTGGGTGGGATGGCAGATGTGAGCAGACATGATAAAAGAGGCTGTGAATGCCATTTGGAGGGAGAAACTGAACCCCTTAGAGGGGAGGGTTTGCCTGCCGCCCCCCGGGGCCCAATGCAGAGCCCAGATGGAGACCTTGGTCCAAAGGGCAGGCCAGGGGGGCTGTCCTGAGAGAGGCCTGAAGGATGCAGGGAGGCCCGGGGTCCCCAGACAGCCCCTCTCCATCCCAGGCGGGCCTGGCCCCTGCCTCCACTTACCAGCACGGTGATGGTGCCGTGAAGGGGGCCCATGGTCTGCAGCGTCTCCCGGCCGTCCTCATCCCGGTACTCCCACTCCACACCCATAGCAATGAAGGATTTGGAATTGGGATCCACATCATTCTCTTCATTTAAAATGAACTTGCCCGTCTCCAGGTTCTTGACAGCTGAGAACGGCAGAAGACAGTCCCCCAGCCCCCGCCACGATCACTCAGGGGCAGGAGCCGGGCGCGCTGGGGAGAGGCTGAGGGTCCACAGGTCTGGACTGGTGAGGGGAGTGATGGGGGGCAGATCCCCCCACCTGCCCTCTGCTAGGGGCCTGTCCATGCCAGCGGCAGCCCAGATGGCTGTGGGAGCCAGCCTCGGCCTCTGCTGCTCAGCCAGAGCTACCTTGCCCAGGGCCCCTTCCTGGATCTGCCCCCACAGGCCCTGGGGGTGCGGGGGTTTCACGCAGCCACTGTCGGGGTCACCTCCCTGCAGTCGACTCAGAGCCACTGTCCCCCACCTCCTGCGTGTGGGCATCTGCTGGGCACGGGGGCTCAGGGCTGGGGTGAGGCTTCCTGCCATGGGGTGAGCATAGGTCCAGCGGAAAAGCAGAGTCTCCTCACCCCAGCCTGGTGCCCCGTGAGGTCCCCACACATCCTCAGAGCCCTAGCTTGAGCAGGGGGTGGCCTGGGCCACAGGGAATACCCCAGGATCAACAGGTGCCTGTGCCCAGAGATGAACCAAGAACCAGCTGGTCAGGAAGCCCCACATTTCCCACAGTGTGGAAGACAGCTACTGGGGGGGGCCCCAGACAGGGCTCCCAGAAGGAGGAAATCGTTCCCTGGACAAGTCTTCTGTAGTTCTCTGTCCGCCCCATAAAGACAGCCTCAGCAGGGGCCTGCAGGCCTGCAACGGGCCACCAACCCCGGCTCCTCTTACGCGGAGAGATCAGGCCTCAGACCCGGAGCCTGCATCAGGAACGCGTTTCGATACAAGTGTCTGCCTCTCCCTTTAGGAACCAACTTTTAGATTTTCCTTCCACGTAAGGCAAGTGGTACTTGTTTGGCATTTTGGGTAGCAATATAAAGTTTCCTCTTAAAACAGGGAAGAAATAACGATGTGCACTAAACAGAGAGTGGGGTGTTCGCTGTGTGTCGGTGGGGGCACCAGACCGTGGTACCTGGGGAGCCCCTGACCCAGTCTGGTCTCCAGGGCACAAGGAGGAAGGTGGGGTCCAAACTGGGAGAAGGGATTTGTCTGGGATCTCCCCGGGGGCCCCCAGCATCACTTGGGACTTCAGCCCATGACCACCCAGGAGTGAAGGCCCAGGTGCCTTCGGGGGGTGGGGGTGAGGACGGGTGAAGGCCTGCGAGGGGTCCGGGCAGTCTCGGAGGGCACGGTCCCACAGGCAGGCAGGGTTGCTCGGAGTGGTAGGAATATCCACATTTGCAAGAGATGCCAGAAAGCCCTCTTCCAGGTAGAATCTCTTGAGTTTAAAATTAAACTAATTGGAAACATGCAAATACAGGTTGCAAGCCCATCTGCAGGCCAGCCCGGGTGTCTTCTCGGTGTGGGGGCTGCTGCCCAGGAACTGCTTGCACACTCTCCCCACCTCCCAGTGCTAAGGGGGGGCCTTCCTCCTCGGTCTTGAGACAGAGGAGAGGATAGGCAGTCACCACCCTGTGGGCCGGGAGTACGGCATGCTTTAGACGCACGTCCCTCCCTAGCTGCTGCCAGGAGCCCTCGGAGCCCTCGGATTCCAGCCCCCAGCCTCTCCACTGGGCGGTGACCCCTGGAAAGATCCCCCAGGTGGGCCGAGCCGGGCACAGGGGAGGTGGAGCTGTGGCTGGGCCTTCCAGCCTGACCTCTGGCCCCTGGGCTCTCCGGCCATCCCCAGCACGGCTGGGCTTCAGAGACTCACCCAGGTGGTGGCCAGTGCTGTCGGCCTCCTGGATCAGCAGGTGCCTGGCTCCTGCCGGGATCTCAAACATCTTGATGTAACCTTTGTTGGGATGTGGGGAGACAAAGCCAAATGAGCCAGTAGAGGCCGCTGGAACACGGACAACGCATGCAGGGGGCTCACCCTCGAAGGCCATTCCAGAGGGCCCCATGGTTCGTGGGCTTTGACCGCCTGCCCGGACAAGGGCTGATGGGAAAGGGACTGTGTCCCGGCTGGCTGAAGCCCTTCTGCTCCTCTTCAAATCCCAGGTGTTCCTTGGCCCTTTTCCACTGGAAACTTGGCGGGAATCCTCGGGATGACCCCGGAGTCATGCCTGGGCTTGAACCTAAGAGGCTATATCTGGGAGGAAGGCCCTCAGCAAACCTCCTGGCCTCCTGGACCTCAGCCACTTAATCTGCAAACTGAAGACCACTGGGCTCTTGTGGGACCCCGGTGCTGGCTCTGAGTCAAGGTCACGGCCTTCTTCTAAGAGGCAAACCGAAGTGGCTTCAGTTTCAGACAGAGGTGAGGTCACTGTAGCTCACCCACAGAGCTGTTTTCCTAGAGCTCGGGTCAGCCGGGGACCCCCCACTCCCCAGCCCCATCGTGTGGTTCTGAGGTCTGCGTTAAGCAGCCCAGGGCGGTCTTGCTGACAGCCAACTGTGGCAGGAGTTGAGAGGCAGGGAGCAAGGGACCCACAGGCCGGCTGGGCAGCTCTGGAAGGCAAGCTCTGGAACGCAGGCCCCAGCCCTCAAATAAAGACTGAAATCCGCCCTGTGCACCTGTATGTCGGCACTCTCTGCCCTGACCCCTGAGACCCGGCCTCCCTGTCCCCCGCCCACCCTGGAGCCCGGCTCAGGCTGTACCTGACTTAGGCTCTTCCCTTCCCCTCACGGCCACCCCTCACCGTCCTGCCGGGTGCAGCGGACAGTCGGGCACCAGGGGGCCGAGGGAGGGGCCCACTCACCGAGCTTCTTGGGGGAGCGTGTGAATGTGCCCTTGACCACTTTGCAGTGAGTGTTGTCCCCTCCACACACGCCGCACTTGTCCTCCTGCTTGCTGGAGCCGATCACTCCGTCGCAGCCCACCTTCTGCAGGGGAACGGGGTGCAGTGTGTACTCGAGCGCCCTCCCTGCTCGAGCCCCCGGCCTGATCTGTGCCCCCAGGGCCCTGCCATCTGTTCCCCCTGCAGCCCAGGCCCGCGCCTCCCTCCGTGGTTCTCGATGCAGAGGAAGGAGACCGGGCTTTGGAGCAAGACAGACCCTGTGTGCCTACCCTCGGGCCACCAATGCTGCTCCCTGCCCCTCCTCTGCTCATATGGACAGTGTGACCTCAGAGGGCTCTGCACAGCCTGACCGGGGCCACCCAGTCGCCAGGCGCCAAGACTGGTCTGGAATGGCGAGCTATCCCCTGCACGGATGTCTCTGCCCCGATGGCTGTGAATCAGAGCTGGCCTCTGCCCTTCTCCCAGGGGCCACATAGTGCAGCCCGTCTGGAGCTCCCACCCAAAGCTTGGGCCTGCAGGCCCCAAGAACGCAATGCCCGCTTAAGTCTGTCTCTGGGGTGTCTGTGCAGGAGGTGACAAGAGTTGGCGAGAACAACTAGCCCTCCATTCATTCAAGAAATCCTCGGGGCGCCTGGGTGGCTCAGTGGGTTAAAGCCTCTGCCTTTGGCTCAGGTCATGATCTCAGGGTCCTGAGATCGAGCCCCACATCGGGCTCTCTGCTCTGCTCTCTCTGCCTACTTGTGATCACTCTGTGTCAAATAAATAAATAAAATCTTAAAAAAAAAAAAAAAAAAGAAAAGAAATCCTCTCAGTATCACCCGTTCCAGTGTCAAAATTATTCCACACCAAGCGGGGTTGCTCCCTTGCCCTGGGCCACCTGGCCAAGGTAGTAACAAGTACAGGTTCTTCTACTCTCCACAGCTGTGGCAGCATACCATTCCGGGAGCCAGGGAAACTCCAGGGAAGGAGCTCCTACAGGATGGCCCTGAGCATGTCGCCTGAGGCCACTCTGTCCTAGCTCAGCCAAGGAAGACAGCCTATCTTCTGAGCTGGTCCGCACCCTCTCCCTATCCTAGAGTGCACCAGAGCGTCACAAGTTTCCCTCTTTGCCGAGGCTGCCAGGAAGCTCAGAGTCAATTTTCCTTTCAAGGTCATCCTTACTACCTTCCTCTAGAAAAACCCACTTCTCCCTCTGCTCTTTGATTTCTGACTTTTGTCTCACGAGACCCTTGGAGGGCATGCACCATGCAAGGGCCACAGAGGAGTGGTTCGTGAATCCTGTTTGAAGGTGTGGAGAGACGTCGATGATCTTTTGCCTTACCCGTCCATGTGTAATCATAAGCCCTTTGAATCATTTCTGAAAGTGAGCAGGGTGAAAAACCATCACTGAAATGAACATGCTGATGTTTATTTTAATGATTCCTGAGGGGGAATAATTAGCCAAGGAAGACAACGGCGGCAATCTACCAGGGAAAAAAAGAGGATGAAATGAAAACATCGGTCTTTAAAGGTGCAGAAGCCTGAACCGAAGGTGCCCACCTGCTGTTTCTAGGTGGGTGGTCTCAGGGGGCACGCTGCTATTACTCTGAGTTTGTTTCCACGTTCAGGATACAGTGTCAGAGTAGCCCAGCCTGTGGGGGCTCTTGCTGGGGTGGGGGGGGAGGAGATGGGCCTCGGAAACAGTCACAGGCTCCCTTCCTCAGGGAAGGCTGGAGGTGGAGGTGATGTGGGGGTGGGGAAGGGGGATAACCCCCTTTCGGGTCAGGACGGTTACGCTCCCTGCAAGAAGGGTTGCTCCAGCCTCTCACCTGAGGGGGATTCATGCTCACTTTCAGACAGAATAAACCAGAAGCAAAAAGCGTCCAAGCTGTAGAGGCAGGGGGGAGGCAGTGCCAGGGAGCGAGGCAGCAGCCGGAAGGCGCTCTCTCGGACTCCCGGACTCCGAAGCCCACGTCAGATCGAGCGCCTTACCGGAGGACCAGCTCTGTTCTAGAAGCTCTTCGCTGGTTCATGTGCTCTTTCCAAAAAGGTTTGCAGCCCATGTATAACCCCAAACACTAACTAGAAATGCAGCTGCTTGGAACAGAAGGAGAGTATCTGGACAGAGGGAAAACGAAGCAACAGCCTACATTTTAAGACACTTGTTTCAATGGAGACTTTTCCCCAAGAGTCACAGGAAGTGAGCAAAAGGGAAAACAGAATAATTACTTGATCTGTCAGAATTCCAGAGATATTAAAATGGCCTGTCACACGTTTTCCTTACTTCTCAGGCACATTTTTGGTCACCTTTTGTTTTTTTCCGGAATCAAGGTATGTCTGAGAATCCCAGCGGACAGGACCCTGCCTGCCCTCGAGAGGGGCGGTTTTGTCTGGGCAGCTGGTGGTCGGGTCATCAGGCGGCGTGACCGCCCGGCGCAGACAGGCACTGTCCCCGGCCGGGGGAGCCCGTGTCCCTGGCCAGTGTCCACAGATCTGCAGGAGACCCTCTTCTAATGTTCAGCGTCTGAACGAGGGGGAACGTGCTCCTAAGGCGTTACCTGAGCAGAAAAGGCTAATGGAGCCCAGGGTCCTTGCGTGGGTCTGAAATCGCACTTGCGGTCCTATTGGGGCTGGCGGCTCCGGTTGGGGAGGGCTGGTGTCTCCGAGGGGCTTTGCGTGGCTGCTGCCCGCCAGGGCCACGGCCAGAGAGGGCTGGCAGCTGGACTCTGCTACGGTTCAAGCCAGGCTGGGGGACACTGGTGGAGGCGGCGGGCTCCCTGTCCTAGGGGGAGGGGCCCACGGCTAACCAGATGCTGCTTCCCACCCCTCCCCTCCCATCTGTTATGAAATCCTGCAGGTGAGTCCTTAGATCAGGACAGATGCAAGCTCCTTTCAATCTCCGACTTTCTCAGTGCAATTTTCGGATGAGGTATTTGATAGCCTGCTATTACTTTCTCAGGGCAGCGGACGGTGCCCTTTATCCCGTTGGCCTCATTTAATTCTTGATACTCTTTTCATCCTCTACTCTGTGTGAGCGTGTGGTAGGCGCCCGTGAATCTCTGTTCTCCCAAAGTGTCTTCTGCTGTCATTTCACTCTTAACCTTCTTGAGTCGTCGTGTTTTGATATTCCCTAATTGACAGCATCCACTTGGCCATGATTTTTGACCCAGCATGAGATGCTTTTACAAGAGGGGTTGCACGTCCCCGGGCATTCATTGTGAGGACTCAGTACCTTGTCTTAACTACTGCTCACGTCTTCGGTGTGGTCCCAACCTTTCTGTCTCCTTTGCTTTAGAACTTCTGCAATATGATCACATATAACCATAAATACTTCTATTTTCCAATGATGCAACAAGTCTCTCATCCTGCTGCTGTTCCTTCAAAATCGCCATTCATTAAGGAAATGCTTCATCTCCTCTTCTTCGACTGTCAACGTTGGGAGTGAAGCTCTAGCCCCTGACACGGGGAATGGGCGCTCTGGCTTCTCCAGTATGTTTGCGACCATGTTGCAGTTTCTGCTTAAAGCCACTTCTATTACTAAATGTTTCCCACGCTCACTGCTGGGGTTGGTCATGGTTCTAAGATTTTTCGGTGTCTTATCACATCCTTTTTTTTTTTTTTTTAAAGACTTTATTTTCTTTATTTTAGACAGACACGGAAAGAGCATGAGCGCACGAGCAGGGGGAAGGGAAGAGGGAGAGACAGAATCCCAAACAGACTCCTGGCGGAGTGAGAGCCTGACATGGGACTCAATCCCACGACCTTGAGATCATGACCGGAACTGAAACCAAATCAGACGCTCAACTGATGCCGCCATCCAGGCCCCCCATGTCTTATGATGTTTTGACATCTTGAACTTGCGGGCTAGGGACAGGCCGCCCCGCCCTCGTGCCCGCGCCTGCGGGTGGCAAAGGGCTGCTCTGGGAGCACGTTTCATACGTAAACCGACAATCCCCCATCACCCCTTTGATCTGCTTCTCACGCACAAGCTGATACTTCTCCTGCCTGGAATCATCCCCAGACCAGGTACCGGGAAGCCGGGGGCCTCCCCTCCAGCCCGGAGCCTGCCTGCATTGTTCATACTCGCCCGCCCTCAGCTGTTCCCTGTGTCCGGCCTGCCTTTCCCGAGGAAAACCCCATAAAAGCTCTGCTCCCTATCCCTTTCTTCCCCGCTCCCCCGACCAAACCTGGGGCTCCTCCACGGGGCCCCGCACGGCGAGGTAAGCCCTTCCCTCGGGAAACCCAAGTAACCCACTCTTCCTTCAGTGGCACTGAGCTTTCTGGGTCGTCACTCGGTCACCTCCATAAACTAAAACCCCGCAGGAACAAAGGCGACACAGCTATCTCTGTTCCTCCATATGTGGTTTCACCACCTGAGCGGACTGTGCAGCCTGGCCTCCGTGCCGGACTCAAGAGGGGTGGCGCCCCCCAGCCCCCGGGCTGCTGCATCTGGAGGAGCCTCCTTCGCTGCGGGCTACCGTGCTCTGCGAGCGGACCGAAGCTCTGAGTTAAGTCCAGCAGCCGCGCACCCCACCCCCCTGCTCTCTTGGCCTCACTCTCCTTCTCCGGGGCGCCTGCGGCAGTCTGCCAGCCTTTCTGCCCGAGGCCTCCTAAAGATCCCGTCTCGCAGGAGAACAAGACGGAAGTCAGCCTCTGTGACCCTACAATCGGCCCTGGCTCCTCAGACTCTAAGGAGGCCTCCAGCTGTTTCTGGGAGCCTGGCAGAGGGCAGGCTTGTGCTCATGCCATGATTGCAATGCAAGGCAGTCGCACCGCTGTTTCTTGTGGCAGCCTGAGATTGAAGCCAACGACGCAGTAACGATGGAAAACCCAGCAGGGTATTTCTGCAAAGAGCCCGACCAGTGAGACCCATGATGGGCCGCCCTGACCGAGAATGAGCTGTCTAGGCCCAGCAGAGTGCAAGGAAGTGGCAGCGCTTTGCAGAGGGTCGCCTGTGAACCACGTGTGGCAGAATCACCGGGGAAGGGTGTAAAATTCACGCTCCCAGGTCCGGCCTCGAGCTACAGAGTCAGAACCTCTGAGGTGGGGCCCTCAAGTTCCCCAGGGTCCCGCAGACACACTCAAATCTGAGGACCCTTGGCCCAGGGAGGAGTTCGTGCCTGTCCTGTTCCAGGTGCTGATTCCGACACTTTGCATGTTTAGGCTCCAAGAGGCCGCGCAATAACCCCAGGAAGCCGACGTCCCGAGCTGTGGCCCCCACACCCCTGCACCCCCCCAAACCGTGGCACTCACCTTGCACTCCCCACGCACACAGAGGCTGAAGGCGTCCTTATAAGAGCAGCGTGTCCCATCGTGCACCATGCGCTTCATGGACACCACCTCCCCAGTCTCCTTGGACTCGCAGTAGAGATGGCATCTCTCCTTGGCTGGAAGGGAAGCGGCAGGGAATTGGCAAGGAGGGCCAGCTGCACGGCTCACTAGCTCCCCAAGTTTGCTCAAGAGAAGCACCATGCAAGGGAGAAGCTCTCCCGAGACTCTTCTTGGGAAACATCCGCCCTCCACAGGCCTGCCCTGGGCCTGGGACAGAAAATGAAAGAGGGCAGGTCACTACAACCCCCTCGGAGTGTCCGCCTTGGGGCCTTTGGCCCTCGGCTACTGGACTTGGGAAGAGCTTTTCCCAACAGATCCAGGCTGATGTTGGCGCAGATCCCAGAGGCTCTGGCGGCCTTTCCCTCCAGACTGCAACCCCCCTCCAAGATGGGGACCCTGTCTGCCCTGGTCCGCTCCGTCCCTGGGGGCTCACCGTCCCGGTGCTCGTGGGGCAGCCAGTGGTGCTGGGCATCGCCGTGCTCGAAGTACAGGTCCCACTGCCGGCACTGCTCCTCGCGGAAGTCAGCCAGGGAGTCAGGGCAGTCCTGGGAGTTGCAGAGCTGGAAATCGTAGCCAAGGCCTGAGCAGGTGCGGCCCCCGTTGGCCGGGCTGGAGGAGAAAGGGGAAGGCCTTGCAGCTCCGTGCCACCGGGAAGAGGCCAGCACGTGGGGTGCCAGGTGTGGGAGGCAGCTGTGCGGAGTGAAGGGACCCAGCCCTGCCTTGTCCTAGCTGCGGGCCCCGGGCGATCCCCCACCGTCCATGAAGCATAAAGGGTCTGGTAATCCTTCCCTCTGGGTCCCCCGCGGGAAGGCAGCTTCAGCTGGGCCCCCCGTGCACCCCCCATGCCCAGCTCCTGTCACTGTGACAGAACCAACAGTGGGGGCTGTGACTGGCTGTTCCAGCTCTGCCCTCCCTGGGACATGAACCCTGAGATGAAGGAGGTGGGGGAGTCTCCTCCACATCTGGGCCTAGGCCTGCGCCTGATCCATGGCGGGAACTCAAAGAACAATTCCAAACCAGCAAAATCCTGCTGCACAAGTTCCCGGCAAGAGTTGGGAATGCAGCAGACACGGATCCCTGGCTTCCCCCCACCTCAGAGACCCAGGGCTGAGTTTCCCTAATTCCCTCACTTCTCTGAGAACGGCACTCATCCACAAAGCACTAGCCCCATGGCAAAGGCCAGAAAAGGTGCCGGCTGTGGGCCAGCAGGTGCCTGTGGTAGGCGGGGCGTGCGGCGTGGCAAGACGGTACCCCGGGAGAAGCTGGGGGCCTCAGCATCACCATCTGCTGGCCTGGCAGTGCCGAGCAGGACCTGAGGCCCCGCCGGAGATTTGGGCACCCCGTGACCGGGGTGGTCAGTGCGGCTGCGCAAGGCACAGCAGAGTGGACAAGGAACAGGGCTGGCGTCCAGGAGACCCCCCCCCCCCCGCCAGGGCCATGTTCTTGAGGGAAGGCGGTGGGGAAGAGTGATACAAGACATCTGTGAGGAAATCAGCAGGAGGCATCAGTGTTGGACGGGGTGGATGAAAAGAAGGAGCAGTTCTGAGATTTACACCAGGGCCACCACCCACGGCGTCACCGACAAGGGCGTCCCCTGGACAGCGTGCAGGTGTGGGGGAGCGGCAGGAAGGAGGCGTGCTGGTTCCAACGGAGAGCCGTGCGAACTCCAAACTGGAAAGTGAGCTGGAGAATTCAGGGGAGGTGGGCGAGGAAGACCAAGTGCAGAGCCGGGGACTAGAGAGCCCGTGGTTCTGCAGTGAGAGTGGGGAGCGCGGAGGACACAGGGCGAGCCCGGGCCAGCTAGCAGGGGCAGCTGGGAACTGCACAGCGTCTCCACACTGGCCTCCACGCTGCGGGAAAGGCTGCAGACAGATGAGCGGGGAGCCGTAGCTACAGATGGGACGGCGTGCGGCCTCATGGTCACCCCATCACCCCCGGGGAGGATGCACGAAAGGGGAGGCACGTGGGGCCCACCTGGGTTGCCGACACAGAGGCTGCGTGGAGCCCGGGAGCTCTGCAACGCTCTGGGCCCCGCAGCTGCCCGATGCTGGTGGGAACAGCTGTCACTGCTCCCTGACAGCGCAGTCTGACTGTCACTATTGCGGAGGGAACGCCAGCACCGGGCCTGACAGCTGGCACGAACAGACAGCTCCTGTCACGGCTGCGCCGCGTCTCTTGCTGCCAACGAGCAAGGTGGGGCGGCCCAAGGAGTAGAAACTCCCCAGAGCACACAGGTGCAGAAGGGCAGAAGGACATGGGGCCCACCTCCCCAACCTCAGGCCTGGCCTGGCGATGAATCCTCTGGACCCGAAGCACCCAGATCAGGCACCAGGCTTCAGGGCCTGCACGCCGGGGGCGCGGGCCCAGATCTGCCCTCTCGACTGCGCAGCCTGGACCCAACTCACTCCATCGGCACACGGAGGGGCAGGAGAGACTCATCACAGGTCCTGAGTCTTGCTGCGTGTCAGGCACGGTGCTGGGGGTCGGGAACCCTGGTGGTCCTCACCCAGCATGCCACAGCCTCTGCGGTTCAAATGTCCTGTCTTATCAATCTCCTATGTCATCCCAAGGCAGGCGTAATAGCCCCATGGCTGCTTGAAAGGTGCGGGGATGGGGTACTTTGCACCTGACCAGGATGGAGCCTGGAGCCCTCGGGTAGGAATTGGTCAGAAGCAGGTGGAGAGTTCTCCAGGCACGAGCTGGTGCCCCTGGGCTTCGGGCTTTCCCACTGCTGGACCCCAGGGCGCGGGTCCCTTCCCGACCAACGTGGACTCGACCTCTCTGCCCAGAGCCAAGACTGCTGACCCCCTCTGGCTCCCTGGGGGCCAGTTCAGGGCCTGGCCAAGCAGGGTATGGGAACTGCTGCAGAGGGAAGGGACTCAGAGACCTGCAGGGCTTAAATTTTGGGGTCATGGGCTCCTTTGCAAAGTTGATATGAAACTAGAGACCTGTTCCCCTAGAAAAAAACATGTGTACATAAAGTCCTACCCAATCCTGCAAGGCCGTGGTGGGATCCAAGGCAGGGTGATGAACCTAGGACTCAGGCTTAGGGCTTAGGGCCCCAACCCAAATACTGAGGGGGTCCAGGTGGGTGGGGGGAGGTGAGTGAAGATGGCTGGGTCAGGCTGCCCCATGAAGGGTGTGGTCTGAGTTGTTCATTGCCCACCAGCCTGTATTCGAGCCTCGTGTTGCAGGGATGCCCACTCTGGAAGCTGGAAATAGGATTCTTTTTTTTTTTTTATGTGAAATTCCAGATATTTTTGTATTTTCCTATGAACCAAGATCTTTAAAACACCAAACAAGCCAAAGAAAGAAAGAAAAAAGCCACACGTCTTCCGGCGGCCATGGGGCCTCCCTGGGGCAGGAGGAAGGCCAGAGTGAGTGGTCATCTGTGGGGCGTCTCGTTCACATGACTGTACGTGTACCCACAATCAATCCATGAGGGAGGCTGCCTGAGGCCCAGGAGGGCTCACCGAGGCACCCTGCGTCACGGAGCGCTGCAGGGGCCCAGGGCCCGTGTGCCCTGGCTGTGCGCCTCCCTTTCCCCGGGGCAGTGCACTGGGGGAGGCACGGTGCAGGAGCAGCGGGGCCCAGACCTGAGAGATATTCACAGACTGGGGTGGCATGGGGCAAATTAAAGGAACCTGAGGGAGACTAGCAGAGCACAGAGTTTGGGGCCCTCGTGGGAGGCAGGAGGAGGAGCACGGCTAGGGCTGGGAGCCTGGCAGGCACGGGGGCAGCCTCCTTAGGCGACTATCATACATGCCCATTGCTGACCCTCCTTCTTGCCTGGCATCTGGAAGCCCAAGAGGGCCCTTTTCCTTATCCCCATTTCCCCGCTGCTGCTACATCTTCTGTCTTCCATGCCCTTGACCAAGAAGGGCTGAGGAAGTCGGTGTCGCCAGGTCAAGGGGAATGGCCTCAGGCCAGCGGCCCAGGAGACAAGGTTTCCAAACGTCCAGCGCTGGGTCTGCCCCAGCAAGCTGTGTGACCTGAGGCAAGACCCCGCCCTCTCTGAGTCTCCGCTTCCTCCCAGGGATGGTGACGAGGAGCCCAGGCTGCCTGCCTTCACCCCCACTCCGGAAGTGGTAGACAGCCACGGGGGCCTGCAGGGCAGAGCCGGCTGGAGAGCGGCCTTGGGGACCTCAGCCTCCACACAAGAGGGTGGGAAACACCGGGGCCAACTCACTGTGGGTTGTCGCACTGGCGGGTCCTGAACTTGACGCCTGTGCCGCAGGTGCGTGAGCAGGAGCCGAATGGACTCCAGGCGCCCCAGTTCCCATCCCGTTTGAGGATATCAGGTGTCAGCCAGATGCAGTGACCTTTAAAGCAGTGCTGAAAGACAGAAGGTCACTCCTATGATCCCACTGTTCCAGGGCCACTCGGATGCCCCATACTCTGCAGCCTGCAGTTCCTTTGATGTCTGCTTGGCCCTGGAGGCACTGGGAGAGTGGATCCCACGGCCCCCCTAGAAGTTCAGAGCCCCATCAGGAGGCCCAGAGAGGTGCTGGCCCGCCCTGCTCCCCGACTGCCGCCCCGGCCGCTCACCATCCTCCACGTCTTGTCCAGCCTGCCCTGTCCCCTCAGCCCGAGCCTGCCCCACATCCCACACCGTGTCTCCGGGGGAAGCCACAGGCGTGCCCACACAGGGCACGTTCACAAAGAAGCAACTGGCAGGTCAGGGCAAGTATACTGGACCCTGACAGCCCCTTTCCCAGCTTGCTTGCAGGGCAGAGGTCCCATTCTAAAAAGAAAAAGCCAAGACGAGGAGGGGCTGCCATCTCATATCCAGTGACCCCGTGGTAGGCCACGATGTCACTCTGGGAGAAATGGGCCACCTCGCCCCTCATGCAAGTGCAGTGGTGCAGTGGTCTTACCAGAGGGAGAGGAAGAATGGCCAGCTCCACAGTTCTCCCTAAAGGGACTAACCTTATTTGGAACAGAGCATGTGGAAGTTCATACCTACAGGCACTGCTAAAGCAACAGAAATCTTAGTAGTGAGTGGAGCAATTAAAAGGAGGTCAGGAGCTCCATGATGCTAATAGCAATTATGGCAATTACTAATGGTGATTATTAATTAATCATTAATTATCAATTAATTATTAATCATTATTATTTATATTATATTATATAATATTATATAATTATTATATTTTTTCATCATATATATTATATATGATGCTATATATAGCATCATATATATCATATATATAATTATATAATAATATAATATAATACATATTATGTTATGTATGATATATTATAATATTAATATATATTATAATATAAATAATATGTTATTTATAAGTTATTCATAAATAATGTATTATTTATATTATAATATTAACTCATTAACAATCAGCTAATTATTAATTAGGAATATTAATGGTAATTATTAATGAATAATGGTAATTAAATGGTAAAACAACCAAAAGCCTAACGGAAAGAACCAAAGAAAGACAGCTAAGAGCCCTCCTGGGGTCTGAGCAAGGCTCAAAGACTGGCAACGTCCTGCTTTTGTGAAAGGCTCAGGATTTCACTGGGTCGTACTGTGGACAAGTTGTACTTGAGGGCATTCTCAAAACCACACGGGAACCAGCTAGCTGCTAGTGAAACCTAACTGGGTGACACCAGTAGAGACAGAACAGCCAGAAGCTTACCAGGAACATCAGAGAAGGCGACAGAGAGAACCTGGCTAATACCACTGTCCTGGGGTGGGAGTCGGGGGCGGTCAGGGTGATGAGGCACAGGCCCAAGGCTAAGACCTCGGGG
>CM052809.1:7317168-7356970 GCA_028533885.1 Nasua narica | reverse complement strand
CAACAAAAGGAAAAAAATAGATAAACTGGACCTCACCAAAATGCACCTTTTGTGCATCAAATGATACTGTCATGAAACTGACAAGACAATTCACAAAAGGCGGGGGGGGGGGGGGGGGAGTATATGCAAACCATATATCTGATAACCCCGATAAGGGACTTGTATCCAGTATATATAAAGAACACTGATAACTCAAAAATAAAAAGATAAATAACTCAATTAAAAAGTCAACAAAGGATATAAGTAGACGTTTACCTCCCAAGACATATACATATGAATTGCCACTAAGCACACGATGAAGAGATGCTCCACATCATAGGTCACTAGGGAAACGCACATCAAAGCCATGACGAGATGACACTTCATATCCCCAGGGACGGTTACAATAAAAACACAGATGATAACAAGTTTGGGCGAGGGATGTGGAGAAATTGGAACCCTTGCACAGTGCTAGTTGGAATGTAAAAAAGGTGCAGCTGCTTTGGGAACCAGTCTGGCGGTTTCTCAAAATGTGCAACAGAGCTACCGTAAGATTTAGTAATTCCACTCCTAGGTACTTATCCAAGAAAAGTGACGCATTCCACCCATAACTTGCACAGGAATGTTCACGGCAGCATTTCTCATAATAACTTTAAAGTAGGAACAACTCAGATGTCCATCAACTGATAAACAGATAAATAAAACAGCAGGTATACATACAATGGATGAAAATGCAGCCACTACAAGGAATGGAGTAGTGACCCGTGCTACACCACCGATGAATCTTGAAAACATTATGCTAATTAAGTCCAGACACAAAGGACATACATTATTTGATTCCGCTGATAAGAAGGGAGGCAAACCTACAGAGACAGAAAGTAGATTAGTGATTGCTCAGGGCTCGGGTGGGGGCTGAGGGGAGATGAACCACAGCGACTGCTAATGGGGACGGCGCTTCTTTTTGGAGTGGCAACAATGTTCTAAAATTTGTTGTGATAGTTGCACAACTCTGTGCATATTTATTTATTTATTTATTTATTTATTTATTTATTTATATGAGAGAGAGAGAGAGAGAGTGAGTGCACAAGAGGGGTGGGGGTCAGAGGGGGAAGCAGACTCCCCATTGAGCAGGGAGCCTGATGCGGGACTTCGGGATCATGACCTGAGCCAAAGGCCGTCGCTTAACCAACTGAGCCCCTCAGGCGCCCCTCTGTGCATATTCTGAAAGCCACAGAATTGCACACTTCAAAATGGGCAATTTTGTTTTATTTTACTTTTTAGCAGTGATTTATTTATTTAAGATAGAGAAAGAGAGAGAGAGAACAAGCGGAGGGAACAGCAAGCAGAGGGAGAAGCAGGCTCCCCACTGAGTAGAGAGCCCCAGGCGGGACTCAATCCCAGGACCCTGAGTCAAACGCTTAACTGACTGAGCCACCCAGGCAGCCCTAAGTGGACAATTTTAAATGTGAATTGCATCTTAATAAAGCTGGTGGTGGTGGGGGGGGGGGACCAGGTGGCAGATGGCATTGGTCTACGTGTGACAGCTTGCCAACTCTGGCTCTAGCATGTTGAGGAACATAGTCTCTTTTTAAAATTATTGATAACTTAGAGAAGTTATTGGTGGTGTCACGGGAACACTGAGAGGAAAGAATCTAGAGACGAAGCTCTCCAGTTTGTTTCCTGATGTGGATTTCAGGGCATCTCCAGTTTTCTGGGTCAGAGCCGGATTTTAAAGGTAACCCTCGGTAACTGTTGCTGTTGACTTTGTTACTGTCAACATTTCATGTCAAGTCAGAAAGAAGTTTAAATGCTTCTCCCATGTGTTCATCAGATTCACTCCCCTCCATTAACTGGATCCTTAAACGGTTCAAGAACCTGTCTGTTACTTCCCTTTGATATTTATCTCTTTCGCCTAATGACTGGCTGCTTTGGGTTCGACCCGAAACCTTTTTTGAAACAACTGAATTTCTGACGTCAGAATTACCTCTCCTGATTTCTTTACTTCCTTTCCCCTTTCGTTTTCTATTAATTTGTATCTGAATTTTTTTTAATACATAAATTTGAAAATGACAAAAGAAGGTCCTTTTAGCCATCTATCCAAATCAGGGGCTTGTCACTTCTCTCTTATTTTCTTGGAGTGTTCCAGAACAACTTTTCAAAACTGCAGGGCAACTGGCATATTCAAGCTTCATCAACATTTCGAATAAACTTTTTGCATCCCATTTGCACTCAGATTTCTCTCCTGGTCTTTGAGAATTTATTTTAGCACCCCTTACACTTTGTAATACATATGTTGTGAGGCGTGGGCAGCTTTTCAACAAGCAGACTATCTGGTTACACTGAGTCTTTTTAAAGACACATCCAAGTCGGATCTGTGTTTCAGGGAGCCCATCTGGAAGACAGACCCCAAAGCAAACAAACTCTCATCGACAGGGAAGCCGTCGTGACCTCAGGTCCAGCTGAGGCCCCTTCTGACCAATGATCTGAGGAGATCGAGTCATGCACACCGCACGCACGGACGCATAGGGACCCTGAGTGAGCTGGCGACACGGTGGGAGGAGTGTCTCTGGATGTTACTCCTGCACCTCGACAGCAGCGGTAACTTAACCGTACGAGAAAGATACTGAGGCCACGTAAACGAGCCAACAAACAGACCTCAAAGGCAGTTCCGACTTAGCCGAAGCCGCAAAGCACGCATTGCCACTCTAAAGCCTGGGACAGAAGCATACCGGAGAGCAAAGGGGAGAGTGAAAAGAAAAGTGAACTTAATTGATTATGGCTAAAATATCTTACTTTTGCAAAATTTATGAAAACACACGACCACGTGAACACATGGCGAGGGCCCTCCTGGGGCCTCATAAGGGGCCCAGTGGAAGTGAGAGGCCCCGGGGCTTAGGCATCCTAAGCTTCGTGGTAAATTCACCTCTGCTCCTCTCTCAAAACCTTCCTGGGCTGCAGGACTCAGACCAGCTCTTCAGCCTGGCATCAAAGGCCCTGCATGGCCGGCTCCTACTCGCCCCGCCTGCTTCACCTCCCGCCACCATGCCAGGCGCCTGGTGCCTACTGCTCTGAGCAGACCGCACTGTCTTTCCTCCCTGCCTCCGGGAATGACTCTGCTCAGGGGGCCCATCATCACTCCACTTCCTTCCCCCACACGCAGGACAGCAGACGCTGGAAGATATAACCCCTTCCAGGCTCGCAGTGGAGCCCCCTTCCAGGACACGCCCACAACCAGCATGTGCTTCCTCGCCCAGAGTCTTGCCTCTTTCCTGGGACAGCCACAGCTGAGCGCTGGTTAAGCCAACTCTGAAGTTACGCCAGCCCAGAGCTTTGGGTGGGGTCTGCTGAGCTCCATGTTGTGGCAACATTGCCGTTTGAGGCCTCATTCTCCCCACAGATACTGATCCTGCCAGCGCTTCCCAGGAAGAGAGCTGCAGCTGCCCTCTCCATGCCCAAGTCACTGCCTGGCATCCCTCCTGGATCTCATCTCTCGGACGGGCCTTTCTCTGCCTCCTCTACCTCTGGGTACATCTCTGTTTGGGAGGCTACCTCATCCCTTTCTTCCTTCCTTCCTCCCTTCCTGACACAGGCCTCTCAGCCTTCCTCACCTACCGAAGGAGTCCCAGATCGGCCTTCACACCAGTGTGAGCCCTTCTGAGGTGTGACAGAGGCTGCCACCCTCTGGATTCCCCTTTCTGGTCTCTGGGCAAGCAGTCGATGGCTCCACCATCGTAAGGTTGGCACAGGGGTGGAGGGCCTGGGTTCAGGCCAGCCTGGCTGCAGGCCACTGGTGATGCTGGTCATGCCCTTCCGGGCCATAGTTACCCCAACTCTCACCCCAAAGTACCCCTCACTCAACCACGGAAGGGAAGGGAAGAGCCCACAGAAATGCTGGCTGGTGGCCCCCTCACGGGTGGTGCGGGGGTTGGGGGCAGGAGCGGGGGCTGGCAGACAAGGAAGAGGGCCCAGGTAAGGGGATGCTGCAGAATGAATGTTTGTGTCCTCCCCAAATTCATATGTGAAAGCCTGAAGCACCAATGTGATGGTGTCAGAAGGTGGGGGCCTTTGGGAGGTGACTGGGTCACAAGGGTAAAGCCCCTTCTCAGATTGGTGCCTTTATAAGAAGACATGAGAAAGATGATTCTGCGACCTTCACCAGAGCCCAACCAAGCTGGCACCCTGACCTTGGACTCCAGCCTCCAGAACCGCAAGAAATATGTATCTGCTGTTTAAGCCCCAGTCTACAGCATTTTTGTGACAGCAGCCCGAGCTGACTAGGACACAGAGGGAGTGAATGCTCCTGGCATCTCTGAAGGCTGGGACTGGGACCCAACCTCGAGGCCACTGCTGGTCGTGGGAACCAAGGACGAGGAGGACGGAGGAAGCCAGAGAGTGGTCTCTTTGTCCCTGTTGGACAAATCGGTCCCGATTCTGGAAATAGGGAGCTGGGCCCAGGACAACCCCGAATATCCCATCAGCCCGCAGTGTGAAGGACCACCTCCTCCACAGACTCAGCTCCAAACACAGAGGCAATACTTATGCATCGTAGAAAATGCGAAGCAAGACAGAAAGGAGGGACAAATCACCCTTCATTCCCACCGCTCAGAAGCTATCCTTCCAATATTTTGGTTTATTTCCTCCTGGAGGACGGTGAGCATTTAACATTACCCCAAATGAACAATTTCAGACTCGGATATCTCAGCATTATTATTTTAAACGCACATGTTTAACGTTCTTGAAGTGCTCTACAAACATACGTTTAAATGCCTGCAAATATTTCATGCAACGTGGACAGAGACTTGAACATATAAAAGCACAAAGTCGCTTCTCCTGAGTGAATTCTGAGCCCAGGACAAGCTGATGGGGCTGCCTCGAGGGCTAGTAAAATACCAGGGAGGGCGCTCGGCAGGGTCCAGGAATTCTGCGGGGATGCTCCGAAAGCCTGCAAGGCATGACTGCTCTGCTTCAGGGAAATGCCCGTTTAGTGTGTCCCCAGCAGAGACCATGGGCCAGAAGCCTTAGCTGTGAGGGCCAGTGAGCTGGACACTTAAGTGACTTGCCAGAGGGAGAAAGGATGGCTCAAGGTCCCACATGAGGAAGGAGACCCAGGGCTCCAACTCCCAGGCCCAGATCCCCGGCTGTCCCTGTCACTATGCCTGCCCGCCTGCTCTCAACTCTGCAGGGAAACACGAAGCTTGACATAGGAGCATCTCGGGGCCTTTCCATGGGGCACGTGTCTCTGAAACAGAATTTGTGAAGACTGGGGGTGGGGGTCACTTCCCCAAGATGCTGCATGCGAATGTGAGTGCACACGGAGGACTCTTTTCTGCCCACAGACATACTGAGGCAGGAGCCATCTTTGACCCCCATCCCTGGGCCTGTGTGTCGCCCTCTGCCCTGACCCTGGCTCACGCAGGGAGGGCAAGGTGAGCCCACCAGCCTGGCCTGCAGGCAGAGGCACCTGGGAGCACCCTCTGTGCTAGGCTTGACCCTGCTCTAGCCTACCCAGGGGATACCTGTTTCCAGCACCCTGAATAGGGCGGGACAGGAGCCCGGCTGTCCATCACCTCCCAGGGAGCCTTGTGCAGTCACTGTGTCTTTTGTTTTCTGGATTCAGACCCTAAAAGGACTATCCCTCCCAGGAGGAGCCAATTTCTAGAGATAGTAAACAACTCATGCAATTGCGTGGTTTTTAAATGCAAACCAACCAATCCAGGGGTTAGATCCAAACACATCTTCTTGTCACCCTAGGGGCAGGTACCGGAGGACTAAGGGCTTCGGGGCCCAGAGCCCACTGACATCATACACGCTGGCCAATCCAAAGCCTGCTTACCCTGCCTCCCCTGTCCCTTTCTACAGAAACCACAGTCGCCCCCCCCCCAACTTTGCCTCCTGACCCACCCCGGTGCTTCCATGCACGGCTTCCTGAAGTCCTTCCTTCTGGGATCTGTGAGAAACAAACTTTTTTTCCACCGGTAATCATCTTCCGGTCTGTTGGCCTCACTCCACCAATTACACTAATAGGCTGTATTTTAAAACACCCCCCCTCCCCGTCTCATCTGCCCTCCCTGGCCTTCCTCACCAGGCTCCCGCTCTGTGTGATCTGCCCCCCCGCGGATTGCTTGGCCCATTTCCCCCTACTGCCGGGCTTCAGTGAGGGTCAGCCAAAGGGAAGCCTCTCTGAGCTTCCCGACAGGCCGCTCCTGGCCTGGGCCCTGTCCTCACTGTCTGTCCCAGCCACCTCTTCCGGCTCACAGCTGATCCCCACTGATGGTGAGGTCTGAAGGAGGCAGAGGGGGCCGACACATGCAATGGATGCAAATGAATGCATGAACGTGGATCTGAGGTGACCGGGCAGCCGGATGTGCAGGCCCAGTGCCCGTTTCTTTGCCCAAGGGCAACACGCTCACCTCTCCCCTTCCGGCGAAGCCCACCTCTTGATTCTGCAGGAAGGCTGCGCACCACTGGCTCTTGCTTCTCACCACCCTGATCCCTCTGCTTCATCCCTCCGAGGCCCGGGGCCCTGAACCCCAAGGGTGCTGCCGACCTCCTCCGCCTACTTGGCCCCCGCAGTGTCCAAACCCAGGGCAGACGAGCCATGAAACCGAAAGGTGGAGGGGGGTGGCTCTAAGTCATCCCTGTGTGTGGAATACAGATCCGGATTGTTCTATCTCTGGGAAATGGTGGATACGTGCAACCTGAGTAAGCAGGGGCACAATCCGGCTGTGGAGGCCAAGATGGGACGATGTGCTCGGGATGAGCTGCTGGACAGCGTGCGCAGTGAGGACCCCAGCCAGCGACATCGCGTCCCGAGCTCGAGCTCTGGCACCCTCTGCCCGGGGCTGAAGCCCCTAGAGGGACAGCTGAACTCTTCATCGCCCTCATCCCTGAGATGTCCTGCTATTTCTCCAACCCGGCGAACCTCCCCTTGCTCCCTCCTCACTCCCCTCGCCCCTGTGGCTTTTCTCGAAGGAAAGGGAAAGATAAGGGAGGGCTGCCTTCCAAATATAAAATCACACGCAGTAATGAGTAACATATTGAAAAATACACACACGCACAGGCAGAAGAGCCTGACAGGTCCCCCAGGAGGTGCCCCTGCCTCTCCCTTTGCCCCTCTCCCCATAGCCTCACACCGCAAGAATTCCTGATGTGCGTCAGTCTGCGGCCTGTGCTCTGCTGAGCTGAGCCCGCGGAGCCCGGCCCAGCTCTGCCCCCAGCACGCCCGGCACAGCTGTGTGTTTTTTTAAAACAAATCAAATGTAATTGCCTTTACTGGGCTAAATGAACAAAGGATCCCACCACCAAAATGAATGAAGGGCAATGGCCAGGTCCGTAGTTTCTGTGAGGAGAGGCACTTTGGCCACATCTGTGTCCCTTCCTCACCAAACCCTCCCCCTGCCCCACAAGAGAAAGGGGGCCAACCTGCCGGGAGTGCGAGCATTCCCTGGCCCACCTTCTCCCAGCGGCTGGGGTTCCTGTGGGGTACGAGCCAGCCCTGCAACCCTGGGCAGGTACGCCTGTGCAGGGCTGGCTCCCACTCCATCCACCTTCTCTCTGTGCAGGGTGCGATGGAAGAAAGTGATGACGTGGGAGGGGTAGGAAGCCATGCTGAGCTGGTCGCAGCCCCCAGCTCAGTGTTTACTGAGCTCCTCACAGGGGTTGTGGCAGACGCTTCCAGACCCCCATTCCCTCCACCGAGCTCCTGTGGGGAGGAGGGCTACATGGTCGGTTCTGGCTTCAAGAGGTCCCTGGCCTATAATTAAAACAACATCCCACCTGCAACTTCTCTAACAGTTCATGGAGTCGGGGGGCACGGCTCAGTCACCTGGGCGCACCCTTAAAAATACCTATTCCCAGATCTTCCAACAAAAATCTGTACACAAACGTGCACAGCAGCACTATTCACAATACCAAAAGGTGGAAACGATCCAAATGTCCGACTGATAAGCGGATAAACAAACTGTGGTCTAGCCCTACAGTGAAGTATTATTCAGCCATAAAAAGGAACAAAACACTGACGCAATCTACAACATGGATGAACCTTAAAAACCTTCACTGAAAGCAGCCAGACATAAAAGGCCACATGGTGTATGATTCTGCTTCTATGGGATTCCAGAATGCGCAAATCCACAGAGACGGAAGGCAGACTGGCAGTTGCCAGGGGCTGAAGACAGGAGGGGAATGGGCAGTGACTGCTTAATGGGGTCTCCTTTTGGGGTGATGAGGAAGTTCTGCAAATACATAATGATGGCTGCACGGCACTATGAATGTACTAAAGAGCCACTTAATTTGTATAACGTGGTTAAAATGGCAAATACTGGGTCATGTGAATTTTGCCATCATTTAAAAAACAAAAAACAAACAAAAAAAAAACCACAATCACCAATCCTTACCTCAAACCCAAACCTGCAGGGGTGAGCCTGGGAATCTGTATCCTTAAGAAGGTGTACCAGGAACTAAAATTAGTCAGAATTTAAGACCTACATAGAGGAACCTGAGGCGCAGCTGACTTGGGAGCTTCCGTTGGCCTGATGTTGGGGCCTGTGAGTTGGTGCGCCCACCCCACTCCCCACCCTGCCAGGTGGGGGGGGCGTCACCCAGACTTAGGCTCATCTGCATAAGCCAGCCCCCAGCAGGTGATAGGCTGAAAAGCAGGCATGTGATCTCATCGGAGCCTATGAGAATCAAGCCAGAGTTTTGGCTTAAACGACATCATGAGAAAAGACCGCCTTGTCTCAAATTGCTGAGTGGTGGGAAGTGGGTCTGGGGGGCTGGCAGGTCCCGGGAGCAGCCACGGAGCTGCCTCAAGGGGCCAGTATGCTCTCCAGGGGGCACACACGGAGGCCCCAAGGATGGAGAGGCTATACCTGATGCTGAGCCTCGGGACCCAGTAACCAACAGCCCCCAATTCTGGCCTTAAAGTGAGGTGACCCAGTCACCCAGTGTCCGTGGGGCGGGAGCAGAAGGCTGCTCGTCAGAGGGCTCCAACAGAGAACCTGTATGTTCGAAGTAGAGGGGGCAGAAACTCTGGAGTGTCATGTGACAAGAGTTACTGCAAAGGAGGCAGGGGTCCCCCTGGGAAGGCCCCTGGCCCCTCCCCACCAGTGCCTGTCCCTGGAGATCTGTGCATATCACACTGCCTTCCCTCCGCTCCCACTCACCTTGCCGGGCGCACACATGGTCCCGTCCAGGGGGGGCCCCTTCTTGGTCTTGCAAAAGTAGGGGTTGTCCGGGTGGCTACACCACAGCTGCTTGCAGGGGTCGAAGGTCCGGAACTGGAAAAGAGCACTGCAGCTCGCCCAGTTGCCTCCCACTGCGGGGACCCTCCAGGGGCCCGCCCTGTCCCCCAGGGTCCTCCTGGACAGGGTGGAGTCGGCCACAGCCTGGCTGCCCCGGACGGGCCTGTGTGGTGCCCTGAGCCCTGTGTGATTCTGAGGCCACGACAATGACCTCCAGCACACAGTGGCTGCTTCCTGTCCCCTGGCAGCTGTCACCTCCCAACCCCCAGCCTCCAGACTTTGGCCCGCCTGGACAGACAGCTGGGAGCCAGTGTACCTGGCAGGAAGGCTGGGTGGGCATCCCTCTGGCCCAGGGAGGAGTGGCTGGGAGGGGTTGTCACTACAGGGCCCCCCAGGGACCTACCATCCCCCTGCTGAGGACTCTACCTCCTGAAGCCCTCCCCTCTGCCCTTCTCTTGCTTCAGCCTTGGCCTCTGCTCCTTGGACCCCACGGTCACCTCTTCTCTGGCCTTTCTGCTTGCTGTCCCCATAGCCCTTCCTCCAGGATGTCCCTGAGGGATTCAGCTGAAACTCAGACCTGGCTATGTCGCTCCCCTCTTGAAACATTTCTAGAGCTCCCCATTGCAATGAGAATCAAGCCCACCAAGCTCTTTAGGCAGCCATGCAAGAGCTTAGACCACCTGCATTAGTACCCGAGTCCATCCCTTGCTTACTCTGTAGCCTTAGGCATGTTACCGAAGGGCTGTTTCCTCATCTGTAAAATGGGAATACTTTCCTTGCATCCGTTCCACAGCTGAGAGGGGCATTAGGTCAGATGCTAACGGTCACTAATGCTCTTGCCACACTGCCTTGGACAGGGTGGGCCCTGATCAGCAGATACAGTCCGTTCTGATGAGGGGGGTTCCTGCTGCTGGTTCTCCGCTGGCACCAGACCCCAGTAACAACTGGTTGCTCCTCTGTCTGCTATGTGCCCTCCCCTGTGGGCCTCTGCACGGGATTCCTGCCTTCTGGAATGTCCTCTCCTCCCACTTAGCCTTTACACCTCACTTCTTTCTCAGGGAAGCCCTCCGAACGCTGCAGGCAACACAGGGGCCTCACCAGCTCACCGGATCCCCTGGTCACAGCCCTTGTCACCAGGACCATGTCTGGACTGGCCGGGTGGGCACTGGGTGCTGAGCGGGTCAGGGCCAGTGGGTGCAGAGGGAGAGGCTGCTGCTCTGGAGGCCGGGTCCGCCCTCCCCTCAGGAGCCACCCCAACACTAGTCGCCTCCTAAGAAGCCAGCCAGATGGGGCAGGGGCACCCGGGGGTGCTCAGACACTCACCGCCGTGCACATCATGTAGCCCAGGCCGAAGTCGAAGCGGCACTGCTCGTTCATGGAGTAGTGCAGCCCCGGGAGCTGGGGCAGCGCCGGCCAGTCGTGGGCAAAGGGGTCGTCCCGCAGGCAGTCATAGGAGCTGTGAGGGGACACACGGCCGCCACAAGCAGCCTTCAGCGGGGAGCGGCCAGACTGCGAGGCAGCTGCGGCCCTTCCTGGAGCCATGGTGGGGGGCCTGTCTGCACTTCCGGTCCTCAGCCGAGCTGCCTCAGTGTCCCTGCTGCATCTCTTCTCCTTGATGTGAACTCCCCGGGCATCCCATTAAAGGTGCAGCTGCTGTGCCCACTTTCCATTCAAGGCCTCGGCCCCAGACAGTGGGACCCCCCACCACGCACACACACATACCTGCGCTGCTCTCCTTTCCCTCCCCTGCACCTCGGACTGCAGGACTGAAGTCTGAGGCCTAGGGCTGGGCCCAGGCCCATGGGGGGCTTGGGGCATCCATCCTTCTAGAGCTGAGTCCAGGGCTGGGGGGTCGTGCTGCTGGCACCAGCGGGGGAGGGGGGTACTCACTGCAGGTAGCGGCTCAGTTCCTGCTGGCTGCAGCGGGACCAATGGAAGCGGTGGAAGGCGGCCTGCACCAGGGGCGCCATGATGCTGCCCAGCCGCACCTCGTCGCCACAGCGGTTGCCCTGCCCATCGTGCTCCATGCCCAGCCTGTGCGGGGAGGCAAGTCCGCCTCACTGGACCCTCCCCGGGCCGCACTGACCAGGCAGCCGGGGGGAGGCCACCCCAGCCTCCCCCAGCAGCTCCCTCGGCTTTCGCTGGTCTGCCTGAGCCAGGTTTTCCACCAGCTTGATTCTTAAAGCCAGGGGCCCTGGGAGACTGTGCGCAGAGGCCGCCCCTCAACATCCTGCCTGCCAGGGGGCACTGTTTCACGAGCAGGTAGCAGAGGCCCGGGCGGGGGCATCTGCAGCCGGAGCCTCCACATACTCAAGCAGTGTGGGCTCACATCCCACATCCCGGACAGACCCAGTGGCCCTGTGAAGTTTCCCCAAATTCAGAGGGTGCCTGGGGGCTGCACACCCGGGTGGAGTCGTGGCTTCCCCGCCTCCCGCTCTCTAATTCCGGGCAGGGCTCCCTCAGAGCCCCAGTTATTGGTGTGTAAAATGGGGTAAAGAGGCCCCCTGCCCGGGGGCCTGCAAGGCATGATGCCTGGAAGGCCCCCAGCACCTGCTTGGCCCTTTGATTTGTCCCCTCAGCAGAACGTGGGCCTCAGGCCTGCCCCTGTGCTGCACTGGGGTCGGGACTTAACTCCCCAGGTGCTTTGCGCACAGGGCATTCCCCCCACCCCGCCCCAGGGCACAGAGGGCCCCGATCTTCCCCACGCAACCAGGACAGCGAAGCCACTTACACGTGGCCGGTCTCATGGGCCACCACGAATGCTGAGGAGAAGCCATCCTCGTGGTTCAGAGTGCAGCTGCGGACGGGGTGGCACATCCCAGTGACAGGAGCGTAGCCTGGGAGGAGACAAAGGGCGGCTCTAGCTCCGAGCCTGAATCAGAGGGGCCCTGGCCTCAATGCCCCCACCATCCCCACAGCAAATAGGCCAAACCAACTGCCCCCTGCTGGCAAGCTCAGGTCGCATGCACCCCAGGCAGCCGGCCTCGGCCCTGCCTGTCCATGTCCCCACTGCAGCGGGGGTCAGTTTCCCGGGTACAGGTGTCAGGTGCTAGAACTCCCTGCCGCCTTGGCAGCGTCCTGCCTGCTGTTCTCTTCCTTGCCCCTTCCCATCTTCTCACCTTGCTGAGTGAGCTTCTGGGTCCTGAGAAACATGTGCCTTCCATGCCCCCTCCCACTGCTGTAGGAACCCTGCTCCCTGAGCCCACTCCCCCTCGGGAAGGTCGTCCCTGGGTGCCCTGTGGCTTCTCCAGGTCCTGTGAGACCCCAGCTAGACCCATTTCCGTAGCACACACAGGGAGCAGTGAGGGCAGACCCCCGAAGCTGCTCAAGGGCAGAGCCCAGGGCTGAGAGCCAGCACACCATGCTGCCCCGCTGTCACGCAGCCAGGACTGGCCGAGAGGACCAGTAGACCAGCTGCTGACAACAAGGCCCTCTGAGCCCTCAGCCAGTGAACCTGCACTCCGGCTGAGGAGAGTCTGAGCCACGTTCCTTCTGAAGGCTTCCCCGCTTCCAGGGGTCTGTGGGGAAGGAGTCAGACACGGCAAGGTTCCCCCCATGGCAGAGGGTGGGGAGTGGGAGTGGGGAGGGGTGGCTGAGGCAGGCCACATCCCCCTGACATAGATGCCCAAGGACCCCCCTGGCCTCAGCCAGCCCAGCCTCATTCCCACTCACGTAGCTTAGAAAAGAGCCACTGAATTCACAGGTAATAGTGAGGGGACACAGTGTGTTTTGCCAACCCAGTTACATTGTGTGGCCCAAAGAAGCAGTCAGGAAATGAAGACACACAGGGACCAAGGGGAGGACTGAGGAACGAGCTAGAATAGCCCAAGCAGCAGGGGAGAGGGCCTGCAGGTGTGGAACAGGTGAATCCCCTGGGTGGGCTGAATCTGATCGTAGGGCGGGGTTGTTCTTCAGAGAGCTCCAGGGAAGCCTTAGAGGACACCATTCCCACGGGTGAGGAGGGGGAGGCTGGAGGGGGGCATGATCCCGAGACCGAATCTGCCACTGAGGAAAACCAGGGAATGGGGCCTAGCCACTTGTCCTTGGACAAGATGAAGAGGTGCGTACAGAGCTGTGTGTGCAGAGTGGGGGCTCTGCTGAGACACCACCTAGAGGCCCACCGAGCAAGGAGCCTCCGCCCTTGGAACCCTGACCTAGCCTCACTCCTCGCAGACCTCAGGGGGAGATCCCGAGGCAATTTGTTAAAGAGTCGAGAAAAAAAGGAAGGAGAGCCTGGTGACCTGGGGTGTGCTGGTGTTAGACGGGTCTGGAAAAGTATCGTAATGGAACCACTGTCTTTCGCCCTTCTCATAAACAGGAAAATCTGCCTCTTAAAGTATTTTTTGCTCTGCAGATTTTAAGATGATTGC
Source organism: Nasua narica (assembly GCA_028533885.1). Taxonomy (NCBI): domain Eukaryota; kingdom Metazoa; phylum Chordata; class Mammalia; order Carnivora; family Procyonidae; genus Nasua; species Nasua narica. The sequence continues at coordinate 7,343,382 of CM052809.1, read as the reverse complement.
TCTGGAATCAGTGTCCCAGAACAGAGATCTTCTCTTTGTTTGTTATATGCAAAGCCTGCACATGCCTATTCACACTACCTAGCATATTACATGGGTCTTTACGATCTGAAGGTTTGCAAAAGTATCTTTATGTTTTTCTTCATACCTTTCCTGCTTATTTTATTTTGCTATTGCTCTTTTTTTCTGGAAATCTTATTAGATAGATATTGTACCTCTTGGGTTGAGCCTTTTTGTCTTTGTTCTCCTATTTTAATTTTTCTGGATGCCCTTGCCTTTTAAGATTTTATTTTTATTGATTTAGAGAGCATGCACAAGCTGGGGAGGAGCAAAAGGAGAGGGAGAGAGAGAGTCTCAAGCAGACTCCGTGCTGAATGCAGAGCCCAAAGTGGGCTCAATCTCACAACCCTGAGATCATGACCCTGAGATCATTGACCTGAGCTGAAATCCAGAGTTGGGCACTTAACCAAGTGAGTCACCGAGGAGCCCCCGCCCTTGACTTTTTACTTCAGCTTCTGAATTTTCTATTTTACCCATTATATCTTTAGTTTCATAAAAATTCTTTGCTCTTCTCTCATTCTTCCTAGCAACCCATGCTGGGTTTATGGAATGTTCTCAAACATTCTGGGAACTATTACTTTTTTTTAAAAAAAAGTTCTTCTCCAGACTCTAAATTATCTCTGTCTCCTCCGGAGTCAGTTCTCCAATTTTGTTTTGGATCTTGGTCTGATTTTTTCATGGCGTAAGTTTAAAAAAAAAAAATGTATCGCCACCCTTAGATGTGCTTTCACATTTTGAACCGGAGGAGGAAGTCACCTGCTATCGACGTTATGGTGGTTTCTCTCCCTATGGAAGTTCTGCTCCCCATTGGAGCTCTCACCTGGACAAAAGTGCTGAGAGAGCACACTACTTGTCACTTGGTTTCCTGCTGTGACAGGGAGATAGCAGCCCCTCCAAATGAAGAGGCACCCACACCAACCAGGAGCCTTACTCTGAGCTCAGTGGGATCTGGAGTCCCACTCTATGTTCCCACCTGAATCCTATTCTGGCACCAATCTGTGTGGCAAAGGGGGCAGCTGCAGTGCCAGAGAGATGTTTTGTTATCATAAACTCATCTGGGCTCTGGTCAGGGTCCCTTGGGGAGTCTCCCTAGTTATGCAGATATGAGCAAAAAATAAAGAAGCTAAAGGCCAAAAGAGTGGAGTAAGATGCAGGGCACTAAGTATAAAAATTCATGGTGGATGTAATGAGCATGGAAATCATATAAGTAGACTTATTTTTATAAAAAGGATCACTAGAATGATCAACCAGAAACTGATAAATATGACTATCTATAGAAAGTGGGAATGAGGGGCGCCTGAGTGGCTCAGTGGGTTAAAGCCTCTGCCTTCGGCTCAGGTCATGATCTCAGGGTCCCAGGATTGAGCCCCGCATCAGGCTCTCTGCTCAGCGGGGAGCCTGCTTCCCCCTGCCTCTCTGCCTACTTGTGATCGCTCTCTCTGTCAAATAAATAAATAAAATCTTTAAAAAAAAAAAGAAAGAAAAAAAAGAAAGAAAGAAAGAAAGAAAGAAAGAAAGAAAGAAAGAAAGAAAGAAAGAAAGAAAGAAAGAAAGAGGGAATGGGGTAAAATGGGTCCACTCTTCTGAATATACATTTTACAAGGTTTTTTTAAAGCTCCTTCTTTTGAAGTGTGATACACACCCAGAAAAATGCACAAGTCCTTCAATACAACAAATGAATCATCACGAAAGGATCACACCTATGCAACTGTATCAGCACTGCAGAAGCCCCTTCTTGTTGCCTCCAACACCCTCTCTCAAAACAGGAGAAAATATGTGGAAACTGCCTATATCCAAAATATATAAGGAACTCCAACAACTCAATACCAAAACCAAACAACCAACCCAATCTAAAAATGGGCAGAGGGCCTGAATAGACATTCTTCCGAAGAAGACATCCACATGGCCAATAGGTACAGGAAAAGATGTTCAACGTCACTCACCATCAGGGAAATGCAATCAAAAACACAGTGAGGTATCCCTCCACACCTGTTAGAATGTGTGGTATCTAGATATCTAGTATCTAGAATGATACTAGATAGGCTAGTATCAAAAAGACTAAGAAATAACAAGTGTTAGTGCAGATGTGGAGGAAAGGGAACCCTTCTGCATTGTTAGTGGGAATGTAAGTTGGCGCAGCCACTGTGGAAAACAGTATGGAGGTTCCTCGAAAATTTTAAAAATAGAACTATCTATGATCCAGCAATTCTATTTCGGGGTATTTATCTGAAGGAAACACAAATACCGACTCAAAAAGCTATCTACAGCCCCCATGATCACGGCAGCAATATTTATGATATCCAAGACAAGGAAACAACCTAAGTGTCCATCAGTGGATGAATGGATAAAGAAGATATAGAGTATACACACACACTGGAATATTATTCAGCCATAAAAAGGAAATCCTGCCATTCACAGCAACATAGATGGACCTTGAGGGCATTCTGCTACTTGAAATAAGTTAGGCAGAGAACAACAAACACCCTGTGATCTCACTTATATGTGGAATCCAAAAAATAAATAAACAAATAAAAGCCAAACTCATAGATACAGAGACAGTGGGTAGGGGGTGGGCAAAATGAGTGAAGGGGGTCAAAGATACAAATCTCTGGTTATAAGATCTGAGGATGTCATGTACAGCAGGGAAACAATAGCTCATAATACTGTAGTGTGTCTTTGAAAGTTGCTAGGAGAGTAGGTCTTCAAAGTTCTCATCACAAGAAAAAAATCATAACAGTGTGTGGTGATGGATATTCGCTAGGACTACTCTGGTGATCATTTCACAATATATACATATATTCTATCATTATGTTGTACACCTGAAACTAATATAATGACATGTCAATTATATCTGAATAAAAAATTAAATTAAAAAAACAAGGGGTGTCACGCTTCACTTCTTCCCCCAATTTGGATATCTGCTTGACCTGACACCCTTTGTTCGTCTTTTAACCATCTTTCCCCTCCACCTCACAATAAATCAAGCGTCTATCCATGGGTGAGTTTAAGTCTGGACTCTGTGTTCTGTCCTCACGATTCATTTGTCAACCCTTGTTGTCAAAATACACTCTTTCACTACTGTATTTTGGGGAGCACTGAATACTTTGCTCATCTTCTCCAATCGTTCTTGACTGCTCTTGGCCCACTGCATTTTGGGATGAACATTAGAATCAACTTGTTGATATCTCCAACTCTTCCGCTGGATCTGAGCTTGCTCACGTGCATTCTCTTTCGGGTCAGTTTGGAGAAAATTGATTTCTTTACGATAGTGAGTCTACCTATCCATTAGAGTGGCACACCCTTTCATTGATTTTGTCTTTTATAAATTCTGTACACGTGTTTTACAGTTTTGGGGTCTAGATCTTGGACATCTTTTGTTAAACTTATTCCTAGGTGTTTGTATTTTTTATTCTTTTATTCTAAGTGGTGCCAGTTTTTGAATTTTAATTTTTTGCTGTTAGAATACAGAAATTCAATTAATTTTTTTAAGATTTTATTTATTTGTTTGACACAGAGAGAGAGAGACAGTGAGCGAGGGAACAGAAGCAGAGGGAGTGGGAGAGGGAGGAACAGGCTTCCCCCTGAGCAGGGAGCCCAACACGGGGCTCGATCCTAGGACCCTGGGATCGTGCCCTGAGCCAAAGGCAGACACTTAACGACTGAGCCACTCAGGTGCCCCTCAATTGATTTTTATATATTGACATTATATCCAGGAAATTACTCAATAATGCTAATGGCTTATTTGTAGATTCTTTCCATGTACACAGCATATTATTTTCAAATGAGAATTTGATTTTTTCCTTTCTGACCCTTATATTTTTATTTTTTTCTTGCCTTATTTCACTGGCTGGGACCTCCGCTACAATGTGGAATCCAAGCGGTGATAGCAAGTATTCTTTTTTTTTTTTAAAGATTTTATTTATTTATTTGAGAGATAAAGTGAGAGAAAGCATGAGAGGAGAGAAGGTCAGAGGGAGAAGCAGACTCCCCGCGGAGCTGGGAGCCCGATGTGGGACTCGATCCCGGAACTCAAGGATCATGACCTGAGCTGAAGGCAGTTGCCCAACCAACTGAGCCACCCAGGCGTCCCCTAGCAAGTATTCTTGACCCATTCTCAGGTCTAGAGGGAATCCTTACAACATTTCACCATTATATATTTGCTAGAGCTTTTTTTTTTTTTCCTTTTTCTGTTAAGTATCCTTTATTACATTTAGAACATTTTCTGCTATTCTTAGTTTAATAAGATATTTGATCATAAATGGATATTGATTTTTGTCAAATACTTTTTCTTCATCAGTTGAGATGATTTCATAAGCTTTTCTCCTTTGTTCTATCAATTTGGTGAATTACAATGATTGATTTTCATTTGTTAAACCTTGCATTCCTAGGATACGCCCACATTCATTGTCATATAGTGCTTTTTATATATAGCACTGGATTTGATTTGCTGGTATTTTGTTTGGGATTTGGAATATATACTCATGGGAGAGATTGGCCTGTAACTTTTTGTAATGTCAATCTCAGATTTTGGTATTAATGTTAGCAGGCCTCATAAAATCAGTTGGAAAAACGTTCTTCTCTTTTCATTGTGTGAGAGATTGTATATGATTGACGTTACTCCTCCTTAAAAATTAGGAAAAATCATCTGGTGAAGTGATCAAGTCCTGGAGTTTACTTTGAAGGGAGGTTTTAATCATAAAATCAATATCTTTAGTTGATATGAGACTATTCAGATTTTCCTTTTTTCCTCAGATTTTATGTTTTGTCAAAGAATTTATACCTTTCATCTAAATTAATGAATTTTTCAACATAATGATGTTCAAAATACCTTCTCATTATCTTATTATCTTTTTTAAAGTAAGATTTGTAATTATATCCCTTTTATATTCCTAATCTTAGTAAATCTGTATTTTCTTCCTTTCTTTTTTAAACTAGCACGGCTGGGGGCATTCTGGTTCCAACTGATGTCTTTCAAAGAACCAAATTTTTATTTTATTGATTTTCTTTACAACCATTTTCCATTTCAACAATCCTGCTCTTACATTTGTAATTTCTTTCCTTCCACTTTTGTTGAGTTTAGTTAGCTGTTCTTTTTTGAATTTCTTGAGATAAGATGCTTCTACGATTAACTCTTCAGCCCTTTTGGTTAATTGATTGATTTGGTTTAGCCATTTTGGTTGATGTGGTTGACTGGTCAATTGATAAGGTTATAAATACAATTTGATCATCATGTTAGCTCCATCCACAATTTTTGATATGTCGTATTGCCATTATCATTTTGTTAAGAGATATATTCTGATTTCTACTGTTACTTCTTTGAACCACAGATTACTGATGAGCAGACTGTTTAATTCAAGCCTTCATATTTTTCTAGTTACCTTTCTCTTCCAGTGTGTGGTTTCAATCTTCAGTATTTTGTTGAGCTTTCCCTATGGCCCCACATAGTCTGCGTTGGTATGATTTCATGTTGCAATCATCAAGAGTGTGTATCCCTCAGTTGTTTGGTGTAGTATTCTGTAATTCATTAGGTTGTTTCTTCGTTCAAGTCTTCTGTATCCTTACCAATGTTCTTACCTGTTGTTACTAAGTGTTACTAAGAATATGTTAAAATCTTCAATTGTAATTATAGGTCTTGTCAATTTCTCCTTTTAGCTCCATCGGTTTTATACAGTTTGAATTTTTAAGTGAAATCCTTTGACTTCTAAAGATGGAAAACTTATTCAGATTTGTTTTTTTAAAAACGGGGGGAAGCAAACAACTCTGCCTGGGATCCCATCTGGTCTTTGGGCTGCCAGCCCCAGGCTCGACCTGTTTCAGCACCTTTGACCTTTGCTGTACTCCTAAGGGATTCAGTTTCCTGGCAGAAATGGCAGAGGCCCCAATGGTTTTTGATGAGCCAAGAGATCACTAGACCTTATGCAGCCCCTCACTGGCTAAGGAAGCCACAGCCTCTCTCTGCCCTGACACCCTTCCCAGCCTGGATCAAGGCTGCCAGGAACCCTTGCAAGGACCAGTGGCTCATGCCCAGCCTCCCTCCTTTCTGGGCCCCTGCAGAGCTGAGACTCACCTTGCATCCCTGAAGGCCCAAAGTCCTGCCGCGTGAGGAAGATGGCATGATCGTGGTATTCATCGTGACCTGTGTCCGGCTTCTGCTGGAGGTAAGCCCAACGGCAGACATTCTCCAGGCTCTGGGAGGGGTTCCCGATCTCAATGAGGCTCATGGACTGCAGGGGGGCGGGAGAGACGGAAGCGAGGGGTTAGCGTCAGGTAGACGAGATGGGAGTTGAGCAGGTGGTAGGGCTCACAGACCCCATCTGCTGGGGCCCTAGGCCACGTGGAGCTGAGTCTGGTCCCACTCAGGACCCACCTTCCACTTGGCTCCACTCTTCTGAGGGGAGGGAAGGCTCCCTAGTCACACACACCTGCAGGAGTTTCCACACAAAACCACTGCCCACTTCTCAGGTGAGACATGGAAGCCAAGCTCTGAGGCCATCTGAGGCCTCACACAGTTCCTCCCGCCCTGCCCACTTCCAGGGGCCCCTGTGGTGGTCTATCAGGCTCCTGTTCTGTGTGGGCCCTGGGCAGGAGGCAAAAATGCAAGGTGGACCTCATGCCGAAGAGTTGACAGTTCTGGCAGGGTCCCAGGCAAGGGAGATGGAACTCCCAACGTGGTGTGCAAGCCCAGGGAAGGGGATGGGAGGCCCTACGTCGCCTCCGTTTGAAGGTCTTACAGAAAACAGCATAAACACTGTAGAGGAGTGTTTACAGAACAGGGGCAGAGTGATAATTCCCTCAGGAACCACGGACAGGAAGCTCCACATCCCACTGACGCATACCCAGGAGCCAGGGCTGGCTGTGGGATGGGTAGCACGGCAGCCCGCTCTGCACCATGGCGTAGGCCTTCCCTCTCTCATTCAGTCCTCACAACCACCCCAAGAGGCAGGACAATGAGGCTCTGAGAGGTCAAGTAACTTGCCCTTAGCCACACTGCTGGGAAGCCTAAAACCCATGTCTAGATTCAACGCCCTGCCCTAAACTGCCTCCCCAAACAAAACATACACCCTATTGTCCCCACAGCGAGGCTCTCCCATGTGGCATGCTTCCCTTTTCTCTCTGCTGTCCTCACACCAGGCAGCGGGTCCGCTCCTCTCACTGTGAACTCCCACCACCGAAGAGTTCCCTCCACGCTCAGAGTCCTGAGGGATCCGTCTGTCCATAAAGCAGAGACAAGCATTCCCTAGTAGACAGGTCTGCAGGTGTTCTGTTTCTTCCCTGGCATAAACACATCCATCAAGAATAACCACAGCCACATGCTCCTTTTCACGTACGGAAGTAGTGAAGAGTAGATATTGGTATTGCCGGGAAACCGTGCTGCTCCAGAAGAAGGAGGAATGACTCAAGGCTGGGGAGGGCCGCTCGCTGCCAGGGTTCTCCTGCGTTACCCAAGTCGATGATTTACAAGATGGCGCACCAGTTCCCAAGTCCCAAGCCCAGAGCGCCTGGGAGATAGGAGTGCTTGTTATAAGGAGACCTAGTGAGTCCCAGGGAAGGAAGTCACAGACTGGAATCAGAGGCGTCGTGACCAGGACCTGCTGGACACAGGCACAGAGATGGATAGCCCAGAGGAAGCTGCAGCAGGCAAAGGGAGGCGCGGGACTGCCCCAATCATGACTGGGAAGAGAGTCGGACTCCCTCTGGCCAGTGAGCTGTGAGCAGAAGTGACCTGTGCTTCTGCCTGGACGGAGTAGTTAACTGCCCACAGGAGACCCTGCAGAGACCTCTCCTCACTGGCTTGCAACCAGCAGTGTCGAGATGGCGGTGGCTGCTCTGTCACCCAGGCCTTGAGCGACAGAGACAGGGAACACGCAACGGGAGGAGCCAATAAATATCTGTAGTCGTAAGGCCGCAGCACAACCCTGCCCGCCCTGACCGACACAGGAGGGGCGCCGGGAGTGTGGCATCTGTGTCCCAGCTCAGCCAGATGCCTGCAGGTCGGCCCGAGGCCCTGCCAGGTGGTAGCTGCCTCCAGAAAACCTTGAGAGGTCGCAGCTCTGAAGAAGGAATCGGGTGGGAGGCTCTCCTTTCTAAGGAATGAGCTCTGGGTGGGAGGAGAAGGAAAAGACTCTTGTGGGTGGATGTGAGTTGGTGCTAGAAACTGGGGCCTGTGCTCGTCCCCACTGAGCTGAAGATTGCCAGCCCGAGTCTAGATCCGAGGGAGACCACACCAGGCCGCCAATGAGCACTCCATCTAGGACGGTCACGGATCCCCCATTGGGGTGTGACCTCCCCACTTACCAAGCCCACAGAGCGGCTGAGTAGCCTTGCCGGGCCACCTCCCACGGAAAGGGCTCTGTTTCCTCCAGGGCCATGTCTACCAGCCCACGTGTCAGGAGGTTATTGCCCATGACGGGCTGGCCGGCCCTCAGAGTCCTTAGGGTTCCACATGTTGGGCTAATTCTAGTCTGGTTCCCTCCAAGGCCCTGGTGGGCTGCAGTTACTTGTGCCTAGACCTGTCTGACGACAGCAGCCCAGGCCCCCTTTGGCAAAACGTCCCCTCTATTCATCTGGGTCCGGCCACCGGCTCAGCGGCGGGAGGGCTCAAGGCCTGGCTAACCCTAGCACCACATCTTCCTGGCACCACGATGGCTTGGAGTGAGCACATAACCAGAGTGGGCCAAGGCGCTGGAAAGGTGTGAGACCATGAGTCTGGAGCTGCTGCCGCCCCCCTGCCACTACGGGAGGAGACCCCACCCGAGGAAGAAGCCAACGTGGAGAGAGCAGGGCCCGGGCTGGAGAAGGGTCAATTCCTGGTGTCCTCACATGACCACCTGGCTCACATAGGCCTGATGCCACCCTGCTGTGGATCACTTATGTCACTATGTAACAGGTGATTCCAAAAATGTATGAACTGAAAAACCTCCAAACATTTATCTATTTCTGCAGGTCAGGAATCCAAAAGCAACTTAGCTGGGTACTCTAGCTCAGGCTCTCTCCTGAGACTGCTGGCAAGCGGAGGCGGGGGCTGTGTTCTCATCTGAAGGCTCCCCGGGGGAGGACCAGCTCCCGTGCTTGCTCGCGGGGCTGCGGACAGGACTCAGCTCTTCTCGGGCTCCTGCACCAAGGGTTACCGCCACAGCCCAGAACGGTCACCTACCACAGCCTGCTTCCTCCAGCAGGAGTGACCCGAGAGACGGCAAGGCAGTGCACCCAAGACAGGAACCAGAGTCTACTTAGGAGGGAATCTCGGTCCTGCCCGTGCTCAAGGGGAGAGGACTATGCCAGGGTGTGAATACCAAGAGGTGGGGTCATAGGGGCCCTCCTAGAGGCTGCCTGCCGCCAGATGCGCCTCGTTCTTGTGCATCAGGCAACCTCTCCCGTGAAAGTCAATTTGAGTTGTGTTACGGTCACTTGCTATGAGAGTCTTGAGCAATGCGCTTTTTCCTCGGGGGAACCACGGGGACTCCAGTCAAGGGCAGTGGCTGGTCTCCGGGGTCCAGTTGGTGTGTCCCACACCAGTGGGAGAAGACCTCTGGCCACATCTTTGAGTCCAAAGTCCAGCCAGAAAGACACACCCATTTCAGGGCCAGAGAGCCGGAAAAGGACCACACGGTCATAGACAGAACCAGAGGCAGGAACCAGGCTGACAGAGGCTAAGAGCAGGCTGGGGGTGGGGGGGAATGGGCCAGAGTGCTCAGAAGGTGGGCTTGTGGGAAGTACGGGGAGGGTGTTGAACCCCCAAATGCCAACAGGGGCAAGGCAGGTGATGTAACTCAGTGAGGCAGTTTGGTTGTAAGAAAAACAAATCTATCTTTTGTGTTGCCCATGGAGAGGGGGTAAGCGTGCGCAGAAATATTTCCTCGCCGTGACAAAGGTGAGGGTCGATCAGTGGTGAGCAAGGACGGTAGCAAAGCCAGAGTGACAGCTAGCGCCCCACTACTGTGCGTATGCAGAAATGGGGGGGAGGTGGCCCGAGCTGCCGGATTGGATTTCTCAGGCCAATCTTTGAATCTGGATCTTCCAAATAAGCCCACTTTAAAAGCTGACCCCACTTAAAGTCAGTTATGTGGACAAAACAAAACACATTCCCCGGGTCACCAGGTTGAGAACCTCGGAATAAAGGTCCTCAGGCAGACAGCACCTGCAACGCGCCCTTCTCCACCGGCCCCGGCCCCGGCGAGTGCCTCCTTCCTCCCAGAGTTCCTCTAGTCCGGCCCAGCCGCCCAGCCTCTCTGGCAGCCAGCGTGATTTTGCTGCTGCGGCGGCAGGATAATTTATTGAAATATTGATTTGCGTTTTGTTCTCGCCTTGTCTTTGCCCATTTTGAGAAGGCAGCCTGCCATGTGCGTTCTCGGGCCCCACGAGGGCCTGGGCTGCAGGGTCCGGAGCAGAGGTTGTCTGGGACCTCCTCCCGGTTTCTGGATTCTGAGGACACTCCCTGGGGGGAGAGGGGCCGAGAGAGGGGCTGGGAAAGGGCCGCACCAGGACGGAGAGGTCCTAGGAAGGCAGATCTCAGAAAACGCTGGCCGTGTGCTGGGCTCTGGGAGTGAGCCGCCCAGATGGGACTCTGAGAGATGGAGGAGGAGGGTGACGTCGGCTTTCAGGCACCCGAGAGGCAGAGCTGCTCGTATGTCCTATCTCTCTGCCCATGTCCCAACTTTCTCAGGGCTCTGGCCCATCTATGATGTGCACAAAGGAACCTAGGACAGGGATCCTCACCCTTGCTGGGTCTGGAGCATTCAGGAGGGTGTGGGGATGCAGGGGCCAGCCTGAGACTTGACAGTGACCTTGTGCCCGTGGCAGGCACAGGGCCTCCGGGTCATTGAGGAGGGAGGGGACAAGGGAGGGAGACAGTGAGGAATGGGAGCGTTACTGGTGCCCTATCAGCAGAATCAGGATCACAGCATGGCAGATGAGCAGGAGAGGTGTGGGGGGTGCCAGGTGAGGAAGGAGGAGGCCTCTGGCTTTGGTGGAAGGTGGCAAGGGGGCCATCACAGGACGCACGAGGAGAGGACTGCGAGCTTGCAGGGTAAGTGTGGGGTCCACAGCGCCTGGGGACACCATCAGGGGATTGCCTTCCCCTGCCTGGCTTGCTTGCTTGCTTGGTAAGAGCCTGGCAGTTTTGCTTTGGGGGGTGCTCTCCCATTTATCTGGGTGCAGCCCCTGGGGGATCAGCCCAAACGCTCTGCCCGCTCCTGAGCACGGCCGGGCTCAGGACCAGAGTGAGGCTCAAAAGAACTAAACAGATTGGAGCAGGTTTTTCCTGGAGAACCCCCCAAAACATGCCTCCAGCACCCCAGATTTAGCCTTTCCTCCACCTGCTCCTCCTACTTCCTGAGAGCCACCAGGCCTTCCCACAGGTTCCTGGAGCTTCGGAGGACCCCTGGCAGACAGAGATCTCCAAGCAGAGGAGAGGGGAGACCCCAGGAGAGGGGTCTGAGCCAGCCCATGTAGCTCACTTGGACTCTGCTGGTTCCTCCTGCTGCAGTCCGGCTCCCATCTCGGCATCCAGCCACATGCACACAGCCCTCTGATGGGCCCCACGGACCCTGCCCTGTCTTTGCCATGGGCCACAGCTCGTGTGCTTGACTCTCCTCTCAGCGAGGAGAGGAAACCTCTATTTCTCCCAACCAGATCTCCTTCCAAAGTGCCAGAGAGAGTGGTCAGTTTCAATTACGAAAGATTCTCACACCCAGCTGGCTCAGATCGCCTGCGTTCCTCCCAGCCCTCAAGGCACCTGTCTCTTGGCTGCCTGCTCGCCTCTGCACGGGTTTCTCTAGGAAAACCTGTTTGTACAGCTTGCCTGTTCCCACCTGTGCAGGGATGGGGACCATGCGTGAGCCCAGCAAGTGGGTGGCCGCAGCACTGGCCCGGGACCTCGCAGATGGGACGCTCCTCCCTCGGGGGAAGCCGTGGGCACACAGAGCGAACTGCAGTGGAGTGGTGGTCGTGCCGTGTTCACCGGGGAAGGGGCATTTCTGCACCCTCGGGTGGGGAGGCTGGGTGGTAGCTCTAGGTTTATAGGTAGCTGTAAAATTGCCTTAATTGCACTGCTATTATCTGAAGGAGGAACCACATCAAGGCCAACTGAAGTAAACAGCCCCAAGTGTCCCTGCTACACGGAGGTGGAGGCGGGTCTGGAGGCCACGCTGCAATCCGAAATGTTCTATTCCCTGGGGCAGAGGGAACCAGAGGGACGCGAAAGGAAGGGCGGGGCCCCAGGGGGGCCACCAGGTGGCGCTGCTGCCGCAGGAATGGCAGGGCCGGGCCAGCCGGCTGCCGGGATGTCGGATGCCAGGTTGCACCCCTGAGCACAGGCAGGCACAGGGCAAAGGGGTCTCTGAAGGCCAGAGACAACCTCTGGGGTCCCACCCTACATATGCCAATTAAGACCTGGTCAGAAGTTCTGTTCTAGTCATTGCTCTCTGACATTTCCAGTTCACCCTTGAATGAACTGAATGATTTATGTTCTTCCCTCCTCCCGTCAAGGACCAGTAGCCTGGAGGCCGGTCTAGCAGCCTGGAATAGCACCCCGCCGTGGGGTGGCTATACTCGCGCAGCTACGTGTCAGGGGCCCCACAGACCCCAAAGCTGTCCAGCAGCTTGCCAGGGCACGCGCAGGTGACAGGCGTGGCTCACCTGGGTGGTATGAGAGTCCTGGGGTCGGAGACCTGCTCGTCTCTCCTCCGTGTGTGTTCTCAGACAAGTTACCTCACTGTGCTGAGCTCCTCATCTGCAGAATGGGTACAACCACCGGGCAGAGCCAGGGGCACAGGGGCTCTGTCGGTGACAGCACCAAGAAATGTTCCTTGTCCCCGTCGCTGGGGTGGCAATGATGATGAAGATGCAGGCTTGCCACCAGTCCCTTGGAGAGCCAGCCCACTTTTAGGGGCTGCCTGCAGCTCATGTTCCAGGGGATTGGGCTTCGATCCACCAAAGCCTTCTCAACTGCCCCGGACAGCGGGCCCAGAGCCCAGACCCGCAAAAGGGCAGGGCCCACTGGGTTCAGGTGAGCAGAGCACGCTTCTTGACCTTGGCACTGTGGACACTGGGGGCCAGGTACTTCTGTTGTGGAAGCTGTCACGCGCACTGTGGGATGGTCAGCGGCATCCCAGTCTCCACCGTTTGATGCCGCTGGCATCCCACGGGGGTGATGGCAAAGTCACCCTCCATGGGGAAGGGAAGCACCTGAGGGGAGCAAGGGGCAAGGAGCCTGGGGCTTGCACGCCCCAGCCAGCGGAATAATAGCATTGCAGCCCCCTCAGAGCAAAGGAGCTCCCCACTGCCTGACGGCCGCAGGCCACCCGCCCCCTGGAGCCAGCATCCCCACTGGCGGGTGGGGGTGGCCATGCGCCTGCCCCATGGATACTCTGTGCGGGTGAAGTGAGCTCAGAGCTCACCAGGACGGGCATCTCGGACGGGCAACAGGCCTGAGGCTAGACAGGCGAGCCCCTTCTTTCTGTGCCTGGAGCTCCCATACCATGAAGGCCTGCTCCGGACATCATCCCAGAGGCTGGGAAGCTATTTCCAGAGAAAGTCAAGCTGCCTGCCAGCTTGGGATTCTCAGCATGAACTCTCCCATGGCAGGCCTCCGAGGGACAGGGCCCAGCTCCTACGAATCCCCGTGCTTCTCTGGAGCCTGGGACGTCTGGCTCGGGAGGTAGACCGGGACGACAGAGCCAACCACCATTAGGTTGGGGCAGGGGACCCAGACTCTGGGGAAACTGGGGACTGTCCCTAAGGTGCTCCAAATCCCCTCATACCAACAGGGCAGACGAGGTCTAGCACGGATGAGCAGTGGCCAAGGACACACAGTAAGAGGGACGGTGGCACTAGGCCCTGGGACACAGACCCCTCGCCCCCAGCACTCTCTTCTCTCGTCTCCCTCTAAGGGATCCACAGCCTGAATTTTTTAGACTTTCCCCTCCAACACTGAAAAACTCCTACAGGCACTCCATACTTGGTCTTGGCTTGGGTCTTTCACGACCAGATACCTTATGTTCTTCTCTGATTGTCCCCAAGTCTCTTATTTCCCTTTGCTTTGATTTCCATCATCCTAGGAAATATTTAAACTGAGAACAGTTCGGTAGCTTTGGTGCCTTCTCCAAAAAATCAATTGAAAAGCCAGTTGCTATGCAACCCTCAAGTGTTGCTGATGTTCTGCTCCCTGGCTGATGGCATATTGTATAAAATAAGATAATCTCTTTTCTTCTTTCTCTTTTTTTTAAGAAATGGTGAAAAATGTTGTTTTAGGAAAAACTTGAGATAACTCAGAGGCTTCTTACAAGCTGGAAGACAAACAACACGTCACTCGTGTAAACGCTACTGATTTTATCCCCTCTGGAGCCTCGTGGGGTCTGGGGACAGGCTCGGGGGAGATGGGCTATTCCCATCACAATTTGGAATGAAGAACAGGATCTGAATGTGTGGGCCACTTTCTGCCCCGAGTCTGCCTCAGCCCCAGAGCCCTGGCCGAGAACCCCCAGATCTTGGGGGGCACTGCCCAGCCCCGTCTCCTCACAGGGGTCCCGGCTACAGTCATCTTGGTTTGCCTGATGCTTAAACCTGCCCAGGGATGGGGTTCTCCCCCTCTGCCCCAGATCGACTTGCACCTCCTGCTCCCATGACGCCCTGCAAAGACCTCCGAACTGGGCTTGCCCCCTCCAGGAGGCCATGCACAGTGGGGTCTGCGACCAGTGGACACACCCTGTTAACTGTCCCCAACGATGTAAGTGCCCAAACGAGAAACTTTTCTAGCAATCTGATGGTGTGATTTTATGTGAATGGAATTTAATAATAAAAAGCCTGGCCTGGGTCTTTTTGTGGATCTTAGTTTTGTCACATTTTCCTTTTCTGATAATTCCTTTGAAATGTACTTTCCAGGAGTATCGGTCAGTGATGGAGCTTCGGGGCTGGGGTATTGTGTGTGTCAGTGACCTCGGCCCTACAGCTGCTCTTCACGGATGGTCACTTTCCTGTGTTGGCCGATGGCTCCAGGTCAGTGGGATGGAAACTTGTTTCCCGTAGCTGCTGCTTCTGAGTCCTGTGGCCTGAGACTGTGCTCCCTTCAATCGACCAGAGCCTGTAGCCAGGGATGCTGCGCCGTCCCTGGGTTCCTAATGCTATGTGTCCAGGGCCGAAGCCCCTGTTCCAGCAACATTGGGCCAGAAGCTGGGGCCTCCCCTGAGTCCCTTCACATCACAGTACCTGTGCAGCGCCAGGCCCCTTTGGTTGGCCAGCTGTCTCCTCCTCACTCTGTCTCCCTGCCTGCCTTGCCACAGGGTGTCCCCCCTCGGGGAATCGAGAGCCACATCGTGGAAGCTGAAGGAGGACCGAGTATCAGTCGGGCCCTGTAACTTTCTGGAATCCCCCAGGGCACACGATGGGCACCGGCCTCTCCCAAGGATCTCCATCTCAGCCTCACGGGCCTGACCTGGGCCCACGGGCTCCCAGGGGACAGGCAGGGTGGGGCAGGACAAAGTGGGCAGAGTGTGGGGTGAGCTTGGCTTACAGGAGACCGGTCAGCCCAGCTGGATCCCCAGGGGCCCGCAGAGGGCCAGGCCGAGGAGACTGCGGGTGGGCAAATCCCCCACATCCGGCTATGTTCTCTCTCCCGACTCCTCCAATGTCATCGTCAGAGGCCTGAGACCAGTCTGCTGAGCCCGTGGCTGGGGCACAGTGGGCGCTCTCTGGATCTCGCTCTGAAAGCGTGCATCCCACTCCAGATTCTCCCTTCTAAACTCCTTCCCACATGAAGTCGGGGGGCTGGGAGGGGCACTGGCCTCCCTGTGCCCACACCCCTTACTCCTCACTCTCCCTGTGGGAGACCCGGCTGGGGGGGCTGCCCACATCACCTTGGCAAGGAAGAACCTCTTCCCATGAGGCAGCACGTAAGGGGCAGGGCCAGACTGGCCTTGGCCATGAGGTGATTTGGCCTCACCTGTAGGTTAGGCTGGGCACCTGTGGCAGCCTGCATTCCAGCCCAGATGGCTTGCTCAGAGGTCCCCTAAGCATGCAGGAGGCAGAGTCCCTGGGCCCAACCATAGGAAAGGGAAGACAGTGACCCCGAAGGCAGAAGGACACAGACCCCTCCCCGCCTGCCCCCAAGCCACCACGGAGAGGAGAGGAGGTGTCAAGTGAAAGCAGGAAGTCCGTTCTATGTTCTCCTTCAAATCAGGAATAAAATGTTGGAAATGTCAGAGTCCTGGGTGGCATATCACTAGAGACCCTAATCAGGCACATTCAGTTCAATGGGATTACTTGGACTCTACCAGTTTTAAATCCTTTTTAAAAAAATGTAAACCGTCTTTTCAAAATTAAAAATGCACTATTTTAAAAGAAACATGCTCATCATGATATATCAAGAAAATTCAGTAAAGTACAAAGAGGAAAATAAAAATCCATGGCCCACGGCCCAGAGAGAAGTATTAGTTACCTCTGATATATTCCTTCTAGTCCCTTCTGTATGGATACCCGTACACAAAACTAAGATCTTACTATAAGTTATAGGCTCCTTTTTTCAAAGAGCAAACAAAGTTAACTTTAGGCTGTAACCACTCGCCAGTGCTCTTTAGGGTGCTTTGAAAATGGGATTTCCTGGCAGCCCCACATTCTACCACATAGATATATTAGAGTTCATTTCATTAGACCCCTATGAGTGGACCGTTCAGATTTTCTCCTGTTGTTTATACTCAGAAATAAGGCTATGGCCTTTGTCTTCTTCCTCAACCTTTGTCCACACCTCTCACAACTGCTTTGGGATAGAGTCATGAAAAGGAATGAATGGGGGCAGACACAAAGAACTTTGTAAGGGCAGTGTTGAGTATTGTCACATTTCCTTCTAGAAATATGTATGCATTTATACTCGTATTGGAAAAGTGTATTGCTTCATCCGCCCAAACCAGCATTTAAATCCCTCTTTCTAATCTTAACACATTGATGGTTTAAAAATGGTAAACTCAGTGGGTTAAAAGCCTCTGCCTTTGGCTCAGGTCATGATCTCAGGGTCCTGGGATTGAGCTCCGTGTTGGGCTCTCTGCTCAGCAGGGAGCCTGCTTCCCCCTCTCTTTCCGCCTGCCTCTCTGCCTACTTGTGATCTCTCTCTCTCTCTCTCTCTCTCTCTAATAAATAGATTAAATCTTTAAAAAAAATTTTTTAAATGGCAAATGGTTTTATTTATTTCATAGCACAATTAAATATTTTCTCCCTTAATTTTTGGCCATTTGTATTTTTCTTCTGCGTATTGTGATATCCACTGCCAGTCCTGTTTCTCCTATGATTTGTAAGAGCTCTTCACATGTTGGGATATCTTTGCCATATTGCAAATGTTTTTCATGCCCAGGCTTTGTCTTTTAATTGTTTCTTGACAGAAGCTTTATATTTTCAGTATTCAGATATATCTATCTTCCCCTTTACAGTTCCTTCTCTTGTACTTATGCTTAGGGAGCCCTTCGCAACCAATGTTTTCTTCTTGATCTTTGCCTTTTAAGTTGTGAAATGTGTTATTGGCCTATATTTATCATATGTTACATTTAACTTACTATATATGAAATGTGTATCAGTCCTACATTGATTTAGGACACTTAATAACCATTTTGCGTACATTTTTCCTACAGTGTCTACAGGAAGTGTGTTTTCAGAGCTAAGGAGCTCATTCGATTGATCTGCTCGTGCTTATGCAGATACGGTAAGCTTTTATTTTTTTTCACTTCACAAGATGTCTGGAGTAAATCTCTATTTGCTTAGCTTTCAAGGTTTTCCCAGCCAGTCTTGACTGGCTTCTTAGGCTCCCAGATGAATCTTAGAATCATTTCATCCAATTATTAATTTGGGAAAAATCGATATTGCTACTGTCCCCAGTCTTCTTGCAGGGAGCTCTCCTTTCTATTTCTTTCCTTCTAGTAACAATGTGCAATTTTCTTCCAATAGGTCCTACCTGTATCTTGTTAGGACCAGGCTGGGTAGCTTATATTTTTGGTTACTTTTGTCAAGGGAATTTTTCTTTCCTTATTATGCCTACTATTGGGGCCTTGTGGGTCCATGCAAAAATTAGTGATTTTTATAGAATTATGTTCTATTTGGCCGATTCACTGAACTTCCTTATTACTTCTGAAAGCTTTACAGTGGATCCTTCTGGGTTTTCCAGGTACACGATCATCAGTAAACAATCTTTATGGTTTTATCTGTTCTTTTCCCATGTTGGCTCCATGTCATAAAGACACTGTCTAGAATTTCCAGAACCTCAGTAACAAAGTCACCATCTTGTTGCCGACTTTACAGTGACTGCCTCAGGACGGGTGGCATTTCCCAAAGTGAGTTCTCTAGAACACAGACTCCAGGAGGAGAAGGGTTCCAATGAAAAACAGGTTTGAGAAACGATGTGTCCTCTTGAGATTAACTGGGCACGTTTCTTTTTCTTTTCTTTTCTTTTTTTTTTAAGATATCTATCTGTCTATGTATCTATGTATCTAAAGACTTCTGGTAGTTACTGATCCCAGGGCTGACCACCAGCCTCTTACAGAGGCGTCTTACGTTAACCTGCCTACCATTGCTCTGTGTGACACGGACTCTCCCTTGCGCTATGTGGACATCGCCATCCCTTGCAACAACAAGGGAGCTCACTCAGTGGGTCTGATGTAGTGGATGCTGGCCAGGGAGGTTCTGCGCATGCGTGGCACCATTTCCCGTGAACACCCATGGGAGGTCATGCTTGATCTCTACTTCTACAGAGATCCTGAAGAGATTGAAAAGGAAGAGCATGCCGCTGCTGAAAAGGCTGTGACCAAGGAAGAATTCCAGGGTAAATGGACGGCTCCAGCTCCCGAGTTCACTGCTACTCAGCCTGAAGTCGCCGACTGGTCTGAGGGCATGGAGGTGCCCTCTGTGTCTATTCATCAGTTCCCTACGGAAGACTGGAGCGCCCAGCCCGCCTCTGAGGACTGGTCTGCAGCTCCCACTGCTCAGGCCACCGAATGGGTAGGAACAACCCCTGAGTGGTCTTAAGCTACTCTTCCACAGAGGCAAACCAAATGGAAATAAGGTTGACGGAAAATAAACAGTTTGTAAAAGTTGAAAAAAAAAAAAAACCAAAAAACCTTATTTGACAGAGAGAGAGAGAGAGACAGAGACAGAGAGGGAACACGAGCAGGGGGAGGGGAAGAGGGAGAAGATTTCCCGCCGAGCAGGGAGCCCAATGCGGGGCTCAATCCCAGAACCCTGGGATCATGACCTGAGCCAAAGGCAGATGGTTAACTGACTGGGCCACCCACGCACCCTTGGGCACATTTCTGTCCTAAAGCCTCTGAGAAAT
This sequence comes from Nasua narica, assembly GCA_028533885.1. Taxonomy (NCBI): domain Eukaryota; kingdom Metazoa; phylum Chordata; class Mammalia; order Carnivora; family Procyonidae; genus Nasua; species Nasua narica. The sequence continues at coordinate 7,324,019 of CM052809.1, read as the reverse complement.
TCCGCTGTTAAGAATCCTTGCTTTACATTCTTTTACCTTTTTTCAATTATTATTATTTTTTAAGATTTTATGTATTCATTTGACAGAAAGAGAGAGAGAGGCAGAGGCAGAGGGAGAAGCAGGCTCCCCGCCGAGTAGAGAGCCCTACAAGGGGCTCCATCCCAGGACCCTGGGATCATGACCCAAGCCGAAGGCAGGCGCTTAACCGACTGAGCCACCCAGGTACCCCATTTTATGTTCTTTTACAAGCCTTTCCCAGACTCATTTGACTGTGGAACCCATCTATCTTCCTGTGTGAACATCTATGAACATCCTAAGAATTAGCCACACAGAACGTTTTTCGGGACATGTGCTTCTTTCTCTACCTTTACAGAAAATATTGGTTGTCATGTCACCATCTGTTCTCACAGATTTCTGAATACCAGGAGATCCTCTCCCAGCTCCTGTGCACGCCCCTTGCCCCAGTGGTGACTTCGATGTCAGGGGCTCCTGGGGGTCTTTCCTAGCTGCCCCCCGCTCGGCATACTTCCCTGTGCCCCTCCCCCACTGGTGCCTTTGCGAGCTATGCTCAGCTCTTCTCTCAAAGCTCCAGACCCCCATGCCAGCCTCTCCCTGGCTGTCTCTATTGGGATGGCAATGGGCACCTCAAACTCAATACATCTCAGCTGAATTCACTGCCTTTCTCCCCAGCACCCTCTTCTCCTGGGTTCTCCATCTCAGGGGTCAGCATCGTGATGCACCTGGCTGCCCAAGACACTGGGCCCAGTGTCTCTCCACCTTCGTGCAACCACTCAGCACCCATCCCCTCCAGGTTTTGGCCTCCTACCAAAGTTCTCTTTCTTTTCTCTTATTTATTTTTTAAAAAGATTTTACTTATTTATTTGACAGAGAGATAGAGAGCACAAATAGGCAGAGCGGCAGGCAGAGGGAGAGAGAGAAGCAGGCTCCCTGCTGAGCAGAGAACCCAATGTGGGTGGGGCTCGATCCCAGGACCCTGGGATCATGACCTGAGCTGAAGGCAGAGGCTTTAACCCGTGGAGTCACTCAGGCATGCCCCCCCCCCTAAAGTTTTCTCTCTCGTCTGCCTTCCTTACTCCAGCCCGTGGTCATGGTCTCCATACATGTACAATCACAGCTGTCCTCCCTTCAAGGATGCCTGCACCCTCCCCAGCCAGGCTTCCATCCCCCGTTCTGCACACAAGAGTCCAGGGAATGTCTTAGAAATGCACATCAGGTCCCGGAAATATCCCTGTGCTGGTTCTTCTCCCTTTTACTCCCTTCCAGTAGCTCGGCCTGACCCCATGAGGCCCGCCTGCCCCACCTTTCCCCCCAGGAGTCTCTGACCCCCATTATAATCGTTTACTTATCTGTACCTCTGATCTAGAAGCAGGCCTGGAGGCCGGGGACCACCTCAGTGGTCTAACACAGAGCACGGCACACGGAAACCCTTCGTGAAGTAAGCGTTAGATGAGGAAATTTTGTCATTCAGCAAACCGATGTGATGAACTATATGAACAGATTTCCTGGTAAGTCAACGATCGCCTTATTCACAGGATAAGCCCTATTTTATCGTGGTGGGAGCTTCGTTTTATGCGTTATTGAATCAAGCTCTTAAAGCCTCGGGGTTTTTTACATCTATTTTTAGAAGGAAGACAGGTCCGTACATTGTCTTGGACATGCTACCTTTGGCAGCTCTGAGTATAGGAATCACACTGACTATAAAAATAAATTGGGTGGATGTCAGAATATATATATATATATGTATGTATGTATGTATATGCTCTGAGACGATTTCTATGGTGTTCTATTATCCTTGCTTAATAATTCCTTAGAAATGAATAAGAATGCACTGGCAAAGGGACGCCTGGGTGGCTCAGTTGGTTGAGCAGCTGCCTTCGGCTCAGGTCGTGATCCCTGCGTCCTGGGATCGAGTCCCGCATCGGGCTCCTTGCTCGGCGGGGAGCCTGCTTCTCTCTCTGCCTCTGCCTACTTCTCTGCCTGCTTGTGTTCTCTCTCTCTCTGACAAATAAATAAATAAAATCTTTAAAAAAAAAAAAAAAGAATGCACTGGCAAAAATAGACGATATGACTCTCGATTTAGAGGTAATTTTCAGAGAACTTTGAAAATGCTGGAGAACTTGAGCTCCCGCCATAGTTATGGGACTTATTATCGTAGTTTATACATATTTTGGAGTTGGCTTGGAAATATTCTCATTTCCCAAGAAATCCGTGACTTGCCAGCATCTCTGTCCACCTTCAGGTTCTGACTCTTCTGCAAATGGCAGAGCGGAGTCATGAATATCTGCCGGCCTATGGCAGTGAAGGGGAGAAGAAGAACCACGAGAAGAAATGGCTCTGGGTGGGGACAGTTGAGCACAGAGCCCGCCAGGGTGTAGTTAAAATAAACCAGGCTTTGCTTCCTTGGGAAATTAATTCATTTTAGGCTAAATGAGACCCAAGGCTTTGCCAGCACCAGTAAGCAATTAACCATGCACTATTTCCAAATCTTTCTTTTAAACCAATATGGCAACAACTGGGGGCGGAGCGGATGCAAGGTGCCACGTGGTGCCCAAACAATCCGTAGCTGTCCTCTTTCTACCTCCAGGGCCAACCGGAAGTTGCCCATTTCCGCCCTCCAGCAGTAAAGGGGAGGGGTGGGGGATATAACTGTGCCCACACCTCCCCAATCCCTCCTATAGCCGGAGGAGGGTGTGCGCGTCCCCTCCTCCACTGAGGGGAGTGGGCCCGAGTAGAGGTCTAGCAGCTGCAGAGTGTGGCAACTTCTATAAATGCCTCCTTTTCTGCCCAGATGAGCACCCTGGTGTAGGTTCCATTATGCACGCCCTTTCTAATTGTTTAGTTTGTGCTTCCCCTCTCTTTCTCTCTCTTTTCTAGATTCACACGCCAGAGGTTCGCTTTGGCCAACCAATCTTCTTGACTGGTTTGATTATTTCTATGTCCTAATTTCTTAATTTCTGCTTTTCTGAAGCTTATTTCCTTATTTTTGTTCTCCCTAGGTTTTTGGTTCGCGGTTCCTGTTGACGTTTGTGTTAACCTTACTGAGTTCAGTGCAATAGGTTAGTGTGTATTCATTCTCTCGTGTGCAATCTGGGAAGCACCTGCAAGTTTGCCACTGAATACAGCTTTGGCCACACCCCTTAGGTTTTGATCTCTAGTACCATCATTTTCACTAGTGTTCCAAGTAATTGCGGCTCTCATAGTCTCCCTCCAGGCTGGGTGTTTTTCAAATGTTTAAAGACATTGGATTTGGGACGCCTCAGTGGCTCGATCGGTTAAGGGTCTGCCCTTGGCTCAGGTCATGATCTCAGGGTCCTGGGATGGAGCCCCAGCATCGGGGGGGGGGGCTGTTCAGCAGGGAGTCTGCTTCTCCCTCTCCCTTTGCCTCTCCCCACTGCTCATGCTCTCTCGCACTCTCAAATAAAAAAAACAAAATCTTAAAAAAAAAATAAAGACATTGCATTTTTTCCCAGTTAATATATCCCTTCCCTCCACCCTATTTTAGAGTACTGAGTTAGAGAATATAGCCCAAACAGTTTTAGCTGTAAAAAACTCACTGTAATTTTCTTTACAACCTCAAGCACTTTTGTAATTTTCAAGCGTTCTATGATTCCTCAAAAAGAAGGCACATATTTCTGTAGGGCAAAGAAAAAAATGATAAAACTGCTAATTTAACTTCATACATTATTATTATATTATTCGAAACTTCTATGCCTTTCAAAATGTAATCTTTTAAAGGTCTTAAAAAGAGTATAAAAGATTCCAGCAGTTAGGTTTTCATCAATTTCTCCCTTGTATTCACAGTCTGCTTTGATATATTTTGTGTTCTCTGTGGGGAGCACGAAGGACCATGACTGGTGTCCTCGCTGTGGCCGCTTCTGCTTTGGAATGCTAGGCTTCCTGGGCAAAGACAGTGGGCTCAAGGTCCACTATTCCTGGAATTCACCCGGCCATATGGGCCCTTCATTGTCATTTTTTCTGCCGCGGGCCTTGTAAGTTGTGTGCAGTTGGATTTTATTTTTGGAGACTGAGACCCTCTGTCTTTGAGCAGAGGAGTTGAAGCCTGCACCTAATTACCATGTCTGATGACTGATTTTGTACATACCGAGTGAAGTCAGACCGTGGGTTCTGGAATTCGGCTCCAAGGGTGAGATGCCCAACTCCCAAGGAGCCAAATGACACTGCCCACTAACCCGGAACACCAGCAAGCCTCTTTAACCTCAGTGTTCTTATCTGTGAAATGGGGATCATCCTAGCTTCAGCTCCCCATCTGCCCTTGGACCCAGTGAGTTAACATGGGTAAGGTCTTTCTGAGCTGTCCAGCACAGAGTTCCTTCCTTCCTTCCTTCCTTCCCATCTCTCCTTTCTCTGAACCCCCTTATCTTTCCGTGTCAGGTCACTGTCTCTAGGGCCTTTCTACCCCTGCTGCACAGACCCCACACACTACTAGGAAAGACAGCTCCAAGATTGACAGCAAGCGGGGGTAGGAAGGGCAGGAGAGCCCAGTTACAGCAGACGCCATGCAGAGGAGGACAAAGAAGCTAGGAAGGGGAGCAGGACACGGGGAGAAACGGTAGGGCCAAGTAACCTCATGTTTCTGATGCTTCAAAGTCTGGGGCCATGCTGACCCTGGAGGGAATGCCCCTCCTGGGGTCGGCCAATTCCTAGAGACACTAAGCAACTGGCTCTGGAGAATGCTTTCCAAATGCAAACCAACGAATTCAGAGTCCACATCCCCAGCCACCTCCCTCAAGGGACTCTCACACTCCTGTCACCCCGCGCAGGTACCAGCCAACTATGGCCCAGAGCCCGCTGGAGTGATTCATGCCGGCCAGTCCTACGCCCGCTCCCCCTGTCACCCTGCCCATGTGGCTCCGTGTGGGTGACAAGCCACCTTTTCCATGGCAGTCATCTCTTGATAGGTTGGCCTCCCTGCACCTGAAGAGTAACAAAACCTACGTTTTAAAACAAGGAGTTGAAAGGGGGTCAGGGATACGGGGGTGGCTCACACGTTCGTTGTTTCTTTCAGGTACCACAGGGCAGCTGGGGACAGGCCCCGAGGTTTTGGCCTTCAGAGGAGGCCCGGGCCTCACTGGAGGGCCCCCTCATCCCACCGCGAATGGGGGGCTCTGCAGTGTCAGGAAGATACCGGGGCCTCGCTCACCTTTCCGTAGCTCAGCAGGATTATCCGCACCAGGACGACATTGATGTGGGCCCCCAAGGACTCGTCATGATAGATTTCGTTGACCTGAAAGACAACGGGGAGGTGTAACCACAGGCCCAAGGACCACCTGCCGCTGACAAGGGAGGGCTCAGGGGAGGCCCCTGCCGACTCACCCACACTGTGCCGTGCCCTCCATAAAACAGGCGTAACAGTCTCTGTCTTACCAAGCTTTCTGAGCACTGAATTTCCCCATGTGTGCCAAGGAACGGTGAAAACAGTAAGACACCATGTCTGTCATCACGCTGAATCACAGCCTCCCATGAAGTCCCGGGGGGGGGGGGAGGGGGTCAGGGGACAAACCCCTACACATAGACGCCCTTGCCCAGCTTTGAGGGTCAAACTTGATTTTTTAGTCCATAGTGAGACAACAGCCCTCAAAGCCGGTTTTTCTTAAGAGAAAGGGTTTTTCTCTCTCTCTCTCTCTCTCAAATAAAATCTTTAAAACAGAGAGAGAGAGAGAGAGAAAAGGTTTTATCTCCAAAGTATTGTTTTATCTCTCATGGGCAAACCCAGCCAATTTGGCTCATGGCCTTCGACCAAAAGTCACGGTGTGGAAGCAAAGAAGGCCGCGACACTGGGAGGTCCTCCTGCGGCTGGAGGGGGCAGGAGGGAGGAGGGGCAGAGAAAGGCTGGGTGAAATGGCTCTGTTTCACTGGAGTCCTTCCACCCCTGACCCCAGCCTATGTTTCAAGTTGGGGAACAGGGCAGGGAGGGTAAAAGCAGCCCTGATATTTGGGAAGAAGCCAAAAGTAGAGAGAGCTTGGTTCTGCTGTCTGGGACCTGGGAGGGGACGGGTTCATATCGAGAAGGGGTGGTTTCGGAGGGCCCAAATGGAACGCAGCTCCCAGCTACCTTTAGGGGATCCAGGGAGAGTGGGCAGGATAGTTGGGGGCTGGCTCGTAGGTTGGGCTGGGGCTCGCGGGGGAGGGGGGTGCCGGCCTGCAGGAGAGGAGGGCAGATGTTGCTTGGCTACAGAAGAGAGAATACACCCCGAATGACCCCAACTGCAGGGCCACAGCCTGGAGGGTCCCGGCCGAGGGCCGAGCATGCTGGGACAGACGTGTGCAGATGCACGGGGGCTACCCCAAGGGAGGAGGGGCAGGGGGTGAACAGCCCTGCCATGGACTGAATCGTGTCCTCCCCAACTGATCACTCCCAACAGAATGCAATTCAGAGGTGGAGCATTCGAGAGGCAGACAGGGTTCCATGATGTCATGAGGGCGGGGGTCCCCATGATGAGATCAGTGCCCCTATAGGAAGAGACACCTGAGAGCGCCCTCACGCTCTCACTACCATGTGAGGACACAGCAAGAAAGAGGATGTCTGAAAGCCGGGAAGAGAGCCCTCGCCAGGAACCAAATCGGTTCACACCTTGATCTTGGACCTCTGGCCTCCAGAACAGGGAGATATTAATGTGTGCTGTTTAAGCGACGCAGCCTGAGCTCTAAGACAAGCCCACAGTCAGGGCTTACCCTCCGACCTGACTATTCCCCCTAAAGCCTTCTGACCGGGAAAAGCCCGAGCCACCTCTCATGGGCTGGGTCACATTTTCCCTTCTATCCTGGAGCGAGGGTGGCATCAGATAGAAGAACCAAAGAAAGCTGCCTTC
>CM052809.1:7289541-7317068 GCA_028533885.1 Nasua narica | reverse complement strand
CAGGAGAAAGCTATTGGCCCCGCTGCATGTCCAGCGCTATGCTAGCATTTGCGATCTGGCAGTGAACCAGCCCAGAGCTGGCCCTCTGTCAGGAGGCAGAGACACTCAGAAGTCACGAAAACAGCTTCACGGTCATGACAATGCTGAAGAGGACCCTGAGGGACAGGGAACCCAGATGGCACCTTCATGGTGAACTGATTGGTGAGGATCGGTGAGTCCCTTAAGGATGTGGCATTTCATCTCAGAGATAAGAAATGAGGAGTTAGCTCAGCAAAGCCGGGACGGTGCTTCTGGCAAAGAAAGCAGCATGTGCAAACATCCTGGGCTCAGAGGCAGTGACGTGTGACCCAAGGACTGGGCAGGGGGAGAGGGCCCCCGAGGCCAGGCCACACAGCTATTCAGGTAGTGGGAAGGATTCCAGTTCTAGTCAAAGAGCAGTGGAGGATATGGGGTCACGAGAGAAAGATAATGACACTGCATTTTACAAAGATGACTCTGGCTCCTTTATGGAAAGCAGAGAGCCTACTATAGCAGTCCAGGTGTCAAGTGTGGGGCTCGGGTTTGGGGGTGGGTGGAGAGAAGGAACAGATGTGAGCAGTGAAATGAACGGCTAAGTCCACGGCGTGACAAGCTTTGGGAAGACAGGAAACCTGCCTTGATATTCGGAAGGGATTCACTCAGGGCTGAGTTCACAGAATTAGCTCATTTTATGTTCCCGACAGCCCTTGGAGGTCAGAATGACTGAACACCTGAGCAATGGGGAAGCTGAGGCTTTGAATGAGGGGGTGCTTGCTGGTCCCCTCAGGGAGGAAGGAGACGCAGGGCTGGTCCCCTTCCCACTTCCTGGCCCCGACCTCAACCACCAGGGCCCAGGATCCTCCTGTTCCCCTGACCCCTGCTACCGTGCCCAAAGGTAGTCGCTTTCATCTCAAGTAAGGGGTCCTAGGTCCTTGGACACTGAGCAGCTCCGACCCTGTCTCCTGATTCGGGACCAGGGTGACCAGAACCCCAGGAACCCCACCACTCAGCGCTAAGCTCTATGAGGCAGAGGCCGTCTGGAGTGTCAGGCCACTGAGCGGGGGCCGGGCAGGGAGCCCTTGCCTTCGGAGTTGTCGGCTGCCAGCTCGCACGAGAGAGGCTGAGCTGCAGAGGAGTACGCCCAGCAGACGGCCCACGTGGAGGCCAGGCTCCGGTTCAGGCTGGCAGCAAGGCCTACTCCGGAGACTCCCCCAGCCCTACCTCCCCCGGTCACTTCCAACTTTCGTGGCTCTGTCCCCGAGGAAGCCTTTGTCCCTTCCAGAGGGGCCACGGCTCCCCGCAGCTTACTCCTCTCGGGGCCTGGCCTCCCTCTGGGATGCCCTCTGAGAACACAGGGCAGTGCTGAGGATGGGGGGCCCACTGCCCTTTGTCTCTGCTGGCCTGAGGAGGACAGGGGAACATGAGCCTCTAAGGGACCCACGGGATGCTGCTCAGATACCGCTCAGCTGCTAGAAGCCGGCAGGGCCCACCTGGCACAGAGGCCGCTGGGAACGATGAGTACAACTTCCAGGGAAACACTCGCATCCTTAATAGGAGCACAGCTACAACGCTTCTGCCGAGCAGAGAGCGGACAGACGTGGCAGAGAGTCACTGAAGAAGGGAGACAGCCTTCAAACACCTCCCCCACATCTCCCTGTCCTCCCTGGAGCCCGACCCCATCTCCCAGACAAGCAGGCAGGGGCGGGGGCTCCCCCGCGCCTTTCTGCCTCTTGTCCTGCACACGCTCTGGTCCACCCCCCATGCACCCTTCTTCTCACCAGTCATCACTCAGCAGATCTGGCCTCCTCTCTCTCTGCCTGAAAACCTCAGTGCCGCCCACTCTCCAGCCCCGTGCCTTCAGGAGCTGCCCCAGGCTAGCACTCGGGGCCCTCTCTCGAAGCTGGCCCTGGCTGGCTTCTCTGTGCTCTGCTTCGGCTCCTTTGTCTGGGAGTCCCCCACCCTCGGCCCCCCACAGCTCCGCCTTCTGCAAAGCCTGGCTGCCCTCTCCAGCTGCTTGTGCAGTGGCTCATCCCTGGAATTCCCTCTCCCCGTCTCTAGCCCCAGAATTCTTGAAGAGCGTGTGCAAAACCAAGGTCATGGTAATAAACATGTTTCAAAGAGGGGGGGCAGTTATGCTTCGGCTTAATTCCCATCCACTCCAAGGCCTTCCCACCGCAACTGGAATAAAATCCAAGCCCCGCTGCCTCTTTTCAGGCTGCCCTGGCCTTGCTCACTGTGTTCCATCCAGCCACTGGCCTCCGTGCACCTTGCACAGAGAACCCCTCCCAACCTCAGGGCCTTTGCATTTGCTGTGCCCTCTTGTCTTCACATCCTTTCCCCCCAACTGTCCCTGCTCACCCCAAAAGTACCCCCTAAAGTAGTTGCTCCCAAACTGGACTATGCACTCCTTGTTCACTGCTGTGTCCCCAGCAGCGTCTAACACCTAATAAAGGCTTAGTAGAGTTTTAAATGAATGAATGAATGAATGAATGAGTAACTTTGGAGAATGGGAAACGATAGGAAATGGGCAAACTGTGTGACAGCAGCGGTGTCAGGACCCTGCAATAACCGAGACCCCAGCTAAGTGCCCAAGTGTGTTCCCCACGCGAGCCCCACCTCCCCCGAGACCTGTGTGCTGGGGAGAAGCTGCTCTCCTCTGCCCTAGACCACAGGGGGAGGGGAAGCCGGGACCATGTCCTTGAGGCCTGTGTTGAGAAATTGATCCTGGAATCTTTAAACCTTGGGGGAAAATGTTCAAAGCCGCAGCCCTTCTCTGTGTAGAGAGAGGCCAAGGGCTCTCTTGTTTGGGGAAATACATTGTAATGCGCCTTTTGCTTAGGCAAAGATGCGGCCAAGCTTCTGTTCTGGAATAGACAATAAGGAAGGACACAGGCTCTGCATGATAATGTAAAAGTTCCCCTTCTTTGTGGCAGAGTTCCACCCTGGCCACCAGTGAGCCCTGGCAGGTGGCCAAAGGCTGCTGGGCAGAGGTGACTTTCTCCTCTGCCGGAGGATGGGGGGCTGGGCAGGCGAAGGGAGGACTGGGCTGGGATGGGGCTCCCCACTGGGGCAGGAGTGGCAGAGCAGCCGGCTGGGTTCCCAGGCCTTATGCCTGACCTTCGGGGAACTTATCATCTCTTCCCCAGAGCTGAACTTGGGCAATTAAGAGGCAGTGCGAGCTGCACCCGCCCCCACGGGGGGGAACAGGCCAGCCCGGAAAAGTCTGTCGTGAGGCTTCCCTCAGGAAGCGGGCTCATAAGGAGCTCCGTGGCTTCTCTGGGAACGGCTGAAGTAAGTGGGAAGAAGTCCGGTCTCTCTGAGGATCCTCAGGAGCAGGCATGGAGCATCCCAGAGAAAGTGCTGTGGGCGGCTGGGGCAGAGGGCTGCGGGCTTCCCGGGAGGAAGGGGGCGTGCCTCCTGCCCCACAGACGAGGCAGCAAAAGCCTAATCTTAGCGTGAGAACAAGCATGGCCTTTGCAGATCTTCTCTCAGCCGGCGTTTCACAGGCAACACAGCTCCAAACGCAGCCCGAGCCTCTCTGCTCTAAGTATCAAACAGCCACGGACGGAATGCAAATGGGCAGGACTGGCTGTCCCATACAACAAACATGGGAGGGGGGCAGAGCCCTCCTTCAACACCGGGCCCGAGCACACAGCCCCAAGACCCCCACCGTTCCTGTCCACCATCCCACGCTCTGCTGGGACTGGGGACATCTCCGCAGGTCCTCAGGGCGGGGACAGGGCTCCTTTACCCCTGGGCCAGCAGCTCAAGGCCCAGAACCCAGTGGAGGCTCGACAAATGTTCACCAGGCAAACAAAAAGCAAAGCCGCCTTAGGAGACGGTCCCTGTAGGTGCTGATTACTGCGGGAGCTGCCCCTTCCCTGTCTCTCTGTCAGGCCGCATGGGGTCCAGGCTGGGCTCGGCCACCCTCCCGCCCCTGTGACACGGGCCTGGCACATGGCCTGCTTGCGGCTCAGTGTCCTGACCTGTGACATGGTGGTGATGCTGGACCTCACCCCTCAGGCTGTCACCATGCTTTAAACATTGGTATTTAAGGCATCCCAGGCTTCACTCCCAGACCCACTGGGGGCTCCTCATGGGCCACCCGGAAGGGCCTTGCTGGACAGCAGTGCATGCCAGGCATTTTCCAAAGCCCACGCTGCTGCCCACCAGGTATGCGTGCGTGTATGTGTGTGTGTGTGCACGCACATGTCCCAGACCGGGGGTTGTGGGTAAGGGACAGCCACCCCACCACGTGGGACTGGATGTTCCCACTCACCGACTAACAACTCATCTGAAAGGGGGTCACGCTACAGAACAAGGAAGGACAGACTCTGCTGAGGCTGCAGGCCAGAGCCTGGTGTCCCCCTGAGGCCACTGGCAGGGAAGGAACAGAGGGAAGGCAGGGATCTTGATTCTTTCTGGCACCAACCCCAGCCCCGGAGAGCCCAGGGGCATTGCCTCTCTGTCTGATGTTCCCCGGAGCTCCTTGGCACTACCTGACCACAGAGTCCCCGGGGACCCGGTGTGGCGTCTCATCTAGAAGCAGCTTTTGGGGGAGGGGACCCTGGGGCCAGACCTCGCGGCATCCTCACCTTCCCCCAACCAGTCTGAGTTTGAACATGACCTTCACCCCTGTGCTGTGATCTCTGTCACCTGTGCTCAACTGAGCACCTTGATGTCATTAGAAAACAGTGCTTTTTCCTTCCTTCTATGATTCATATTTTTTGCAGCCCTATCACCATTCTGAGCCAAAGAAAGAGAGAGGGAAGATGCCATCATGAAGAGGTGTGGCCATGGTACCCAGGAAATCCCTGGGGACAGCAACAGGGGAGGAGAAAGTGTCCTCATTGATGAAGGAGGTCAGGGGAGGGAGCCAAGAAGTAGGATGTCAGACTCAGGGTCAGGGAGCCCTATCCCTGCCGCTGCCCCGACACACCTTCTGGGTCAAACAGATTGGTTCTGAGGGCCATGGGCCCTGCTCCCTGCTTGGGAGCAGACTCTGAGGGCAGAGTCCGCTCCTATTGTGACACTAAGTGCCAGGTGAGAAATGGGGGGGCTGGTGTGAGCGATCCGGTCCAAGCAGCCGCCTGGCTCCCCCCAGCCCCAGAGGGGTGTGGGTGGGCTCTAGACGCTCCTGTCTTATGCTGCCTGTGGACCGGGAGAGGCCACAGAGGGGACAAGGCATCACAGCACCTGACCTGAACCAGGTGGGGCCCAGCACCCCCGGGCAGTCCAGGTAAAGGGTCCCAGGGCCAGACCTGACCTCCCCCACCCCAGAAGTGGCTGGGGCTCGGGCCAGCGTCCCCACTGCTGCCAGGACCCCCAGGGGTCTCCACGTGATGACGGGGAAGGGAGGGACCCTGCCAAACAGGCGCTGACCCAGAAAAGCTGAGAAAACCAGGACAGTTTAGACTGTCATCTGTGTCCCCGGCACAGGCAGGGCTCGCGAGGAATTCAGAGCTCCCAGCAAAATTCAGAAGCTTCGCTACAAGCCTCCTCCCTGCATTCGACTCACTGCCAGGCTCGTGTGCCGCGCGAACACAGCCCTCCCTCAGAGTTGAATCCCTCGCCCTGAGCTGCCCTTCCTAACATCCAGGCCATAAGGAGCCTCCCTGAACGTAACAGGAAGCGGACGTGACCCTTCCCACCCCCAGAGTCTCAGTCATAGAGCTCCCCCCTGTCAGCCCTCCCTTAACCCACCTGGGGTCAGACCGAACTCCCCAAAGTGTGGAGCAAGGAAACCACCTGGCAGATGAGAAGGCAGAGAACGCCCTCTGCCACACAGGGAACCCGGGTGTCCCTGGGGGACATGTCTTGGAGGCACAAGTTCTCGTTGCCAGACTCAAGCAGGGTGGGGGTGCGTGCACCGCCCTGCCCCGCCCCCACACCTGGCTGTCTCCTGCTCCCAGGCCTGTGTTCCGCTGAGGGCCTGCTCTGCTAACTCGGATGCTGCTCCCCTTCGCGCTGTTTCCCCTGCCACCATCACCACCTTGAATACCCTCATGAGTCTGTTGGATTATTAGCTGCCCTCTCTCTCTCCACTGGACCTGCGCCCCGAGAACCGGGGGGCTCTGGAACCTGCAGCTTCCAGCCACTGGGACCTTCTCCCCAGCCAGGCAGAGGGCGCTAGCTGGGCCCTTGCCCACCTTACTGACTCAAGCAGGCGAGTGTGTCCCTACGACAGCCAAGCTTCTCGAGGACATGAGCTGGGCTGGCAGATGTCACAGACAAAGGAATGACTGTGGCACCTCGTCGGTAGGCTGTGACCTTCCAAAGCCTGTGCCGCATGCTCCTGACGTCGTCACTTTACCTCCCACACCCTGCCCATTGGGCTTTACTGCCCCTGTCTTACCAGTGGGAAAGCTGAGGCTCAGAGACATTGAGAAACTCACCCACTGAAACACAAGCGGGAACTGGGGCAAAGGCTTTCGAGAGCCCAATTTGGCAAATCTGAAATTAAAGCCACGCGTCCCTATGAGCCAATGAGTCAAGCTTCTAGTGCCTACAGCGGAGAAAAAGCTTTGGTCATGAGGACATAAGGGCCAAGGACACTTAGCCTATTGGGACATCTCTTCCGTGGACAGGCAGAGTCTATATTTTTTAACGGGGATCTGCGGGACCATAGTCACTTTATGAGAATTCTCTCACTTCTTTATTCAAAAGGCGTTTACTCAATACCTACTATGTGCTGGGCCCCTTGCTAGGTGCTAAACATGCAAATCAGGTAAAGCAGACCCCCGAATTTGATGTTGAATGTGTGACACACCTTTCTACGAGCTCCTAATCCTCCCAAGACCCACCACCAAGTGTCCCTCTGGCAGGGGAGCCGGACCCCCCGAGATCACTCCACGGGAACCTGGGACCGAGGGAGCAGGCTGGCAGTGACAGCCCATCTCAGCTGTCACCTCCTTGCTGAAGTCTGCAGAGACAAGGTCTGCAGCTGCCTCTAGCTGTCACCGAGGAGTGATGCTGCCTGGCCCTCCTTGTCCATGGGGACTCTAACTCCCGCGTTGAAAACCATCAGCTCCCCCAGGGAGGCCGAGGGCAAGCTGCTCCCAGATTTCCACAACAGCTGTCAGGTGGCCTCCTGGAGAGGGGAGGCAGGTGGAGACTCCTGGGGGTGGGGGTGGGGGACCACACGCCTCAGGGAAAAAGAGGTACCATGGTACACCCCGCACCGGAACTTTCTCCACCTACATCACCATCACTGCCGGGGGATGATGTCTACTGTCCTACGGTCCGCCCCGGCCCACTGGAACGTGAGCTCCGTGCAGGCAGCCCCCCGCCCCCCGGGGCTTCCTCTGCAGCACATTCCAGCACTACTGCATCTCTGTAAACACCCACTGGACGGGTGGATGAGTGAGCGAGCAAATCTTAGAGAGAACAGGAAGACGCAATAAATGGAAAAGCCAGGGGAAAATCCAGGAGAGTCACAGAAGTCAGTGGAAAACAGTCTGGGGCAAGGGCAAGTGGTGTCAAACGCTGCTGGCAGATCCGAGGGAGCCAAGGTGAGAATGTACCTCGACTCCTCCTCAAAGATTCGGGAGGGCTCGCTCTTCAGGCCACGACAGCAGGGAGGGGACAGGCGCCTGGGCCAAGTCCCCAGGGAGGGCCCGTCTTCCCCCACGCACATAAATGCCACCCAACCTCTCTGAGTCTCGGTGAGCTTCTCTAGGAGGGGAACTCACGGGGCCACTGGGACAATGCGGAGACATCAGTGCCTCCTCACACGGGGCTGCCAGGCATGAAGCCTCGGTCTCCTCAGGCTACGGGGGCGCTGAAGGGGGGTGGGGCGCTTCTGATAACAGAAGGCATAAGCCCCACGCTCTCAGAGAGAGAAGTTTCTCTCTTTAGACCCCAAACCAACCTTATCATTTCCCTGTCTCAGTACAGCTGGGGATCCCGGGCATCGACCCCCTTCGGTGCCCCTCAGCCTGACACAAAAGGCTTTGCCAACCTCACGTCCTGCCTCACTCCAGCACCCTACACCTCTGCGGGGCCCAACCTCATACTATGATGCAGTGACACCACTGGGCCTTTGCACATGCTGCTCTAGCACCTGCAGCAACACCTGCACGCATCAGGCTCCTCTCTGCGTTAACCCTGCCTCGGCTCTGGGGCAGCTGAAGTGGCCCTCATCTGAAGCGCTCTTCCCTGTGACCCCAGAATGCCCTCTATTTGCACAATCAGCACTGGCATTAGCCAGGCTGTCATTACTCTTCCTGTCTTTGCTCCCCACCCCTCCCCTGTTCTAAACTCTCTGAACACAGGGACATGACAGCTTGTTTCTGAACCCCAGTGCCCAGAATGGGGCCCGACTTAGGCCAGGGGTTCCGAGAGTGCCCCACGCACAAACATGTAGCCAGGAACAGCTAATGTGCGCGGGATGCTCTCGGCAGGCCCGGCACGCTGAGAAGCACTTTTCTGGTGTTTAACTCGAGTCACGCTCACGCCAGCCCTGGGTGGTGGCATTAATTATCCCCGATCACAGGACACAGCAGGGCAGGCGGTCGCCTCCTTTCTTCGAGGCCAGAAGGAACCATCCACCAGCTGACCGGCCAGACTTGTCCTGCGGTCGTGTTCTGATTCACTTGTGCGATGTGAGGTCTTAATTTCAATTTGTTGCTGACATTGAAAAATAATTAGATTTCCCATAAAAGTTGGATTTCCAGCTTCTCATGAAAAAAAAAAAAAAAAAAAAAGAGCTGGCAACTGCGGGTCTACTTCTTCCTCCATGACCACAAGTGAGCGGGACCCAGGAGGGGAACTCTAGGGGTGCGGCCTCTCCACGCCCCAGTCCCCACCACTCCCTACTGCCCACAGCCTCCTTCACCCAGGCCTACGCCTCCCACCTGGCTCCCATCAGCATAAGAGAGTGTGGCCCTGTCTCAAGCATTCTATTGGCCTCACGCACACACCGCTGGCGCAGACGGCCATATCTCCTGGCAGCACACGGGGCCACGTTCTCAGGCCAGTGGGACACGCACTGAGGATGTCCCCACTACAGCCCACGGTGCCAGCACGGCAGGGGGACTGGGGGAGCTGCTCTGCCATGATGGGGACTTCGGCTCCCTGTCCTCCAACCCTGTGCTCTGGCCAGGCCCAACCCCAAACATGGCCCCCACCCCCTGCCTTGCTGGAGAGCCCTGCTCACTCTCCTTCAACTTACGGGAAGGCAGTTTCAGCGTCCGACTCCAGAGATGGTTTTCTCTTTCCCAGGAACCAGAGCCAGAGACACGGGAACGGGGACTGGGGGCAGCGGCTTTGCCCTGGCTAGTATGCAATTCCAGGGCCAGTTCATGAGATGACACTGCCCACCTCCCCCTGTGCCCTGGGGGACCAGCAGAAACATTCCTGTCCTGCCACCGCCTTCCCCACCATCACCGCACGGCCCCAACATTCTTGGAAGTTGGTGAGAAATGGAGCCTGTATGCCTCTGATTATTTGCAAACCCTGGCAGGGCTTTGGTAAACCCAGGCCAATTTCTGGATTAAATTAGAAAAGAAAAGAGGAAAAATATTGGAATCCTGGCAGAGAGAGAAATCATTCATTCAACAACACTTGTTTAAGAACATACTGTACAGAGGCTGTCCCCATGCTGGGGGAGAGGGGAGGTCAAAGGGTATGGCCTCTACTCGGAAAGCACAATTCTCTGTAGGCCTAAGGAGGTGTCTGTCCTCTGCAGAAGAGATGATTTGGGGGCTCAGGAATTCTTCTGAAACACAAGCAGTTAACACAGCTGGGAGAGACAGCTCTGTCTGCCCAGAAATCTGCTCTTCCTTCTCTGCTGTTTCAAAATGATTACTAGGATTAGCTCACTTAATTGCTTTTGAAAGAATCCCCAAAGTGACCTCACAGGTCCACTGAGCTGGTAAGGCTATGGTGGGGGTGGGGGTGAATGGAGGTCTGAGCTGGGAGAGGGTGGAGCTCAGCTAGAGGGCAAAGCCCCCGACAGTGGCCTGCAGGAAAGGGCTGCTCCAGCTGCAGAGGACTAGCGGTCTGAAAAGGGTGATGGGAACCTCGTTTCCTGGGGACTGTGCAAGCCTTTATGGGTTCTCGGAGTGTGTGGGAGGTGTAAAGATGAAGAAACCAAGCGCAGGCAAGGCAAGAACTTTGCCGGGTAGATAAAAGCCAGGATTAGGATGTGGCTGCTTCTGACTCCAAAGCTGGTCCACATTCTACACCAAGCACGTACGGGCAGCCAGTGCACTGATGCAGTGGGATGGGAATGTAAACTACAGCACTGGGGCCACAACTCAAGGTGAACTCAGAGCATGTGGGAGACTTCTTTAGAGCCAGATAACAAATATTTCGTGAGCACCAGGGAGTGACTGTGTTCAGCACTGTGGACCGTGTGTCTCTGTCCCACTCTGTGTGATAACACAAAAGCAGCCATAGATAATTCACAAATGAGTGGGTGTGGCTGTGTCCCAAAACTTTATTTAAAAAAAAAAAAAAAGGATGATGGGCCAGATTTGGCCCTTGGGCTGTAGTTTTGGCAACTTTACTTGAAAATCTCTGTTTAACTTCCAAAGTTCTGTGCATTTTGCTTTAACTCAGTAATATGCCCAAAGCTGGTTTCGTATCAAATCGATATTTTAAAATCTTTGCCATCCAAAAAGAGCGGCACTTCTGGAGCAGACCATGGTGGCCTTGGTGGTCTCCATGGCCTCTGACAGATGTTTCCAGAGGCAAAGAGAGGCTCATGGAAGGGCCACCTTCCAGGGAAGCCATTACCCACGTGATAGTGTGCCTTACACCTACAAGGAGGGCAATGAGACCAGCAGCTCCCTAGGCAGTTCTAGGTCTTTGTACTGAGATCCCAAGGCCTCTGGTTTCTCGGGGAAGAGCAGAATTAGCCTTTCGGCTAAAGGCTATAAGCCACATAAGTAGCACTGGTTTTAGGCCCAGGCTGTAGATTTCTTGAAGCTTTGGCATGCACTGTACTTTTCAAAATTGCACGTGTGAACATGTTCCTTTAATCAGGGCTCTAGTCCTCCCCTAAGATATTCATCCCCTGAGCCAGGAGAATAGCCACCCTCTGTGCCTACAAGGGAACTGGAAGGGCCATGGACACGAAGGTGGCATCCTAGCAAGGCTCCTGGGGCCGCCGGGCACACATGGCCACAGCACCAAGTTTGGAAGCAGAGACTAGCTCAGGGGCTGACAGAGCAGGTCTGTGAAAATGCCCAACATACCCAGCAGGTGTGTTCAGGCGTGGTGACTGCAGCCCAGCCTGGGAGCACCAGACAGAGCAGGGAGCACGTTTCTAAGGAGAAAGGGTCAAACAGAACAGCGTTCCAGTGCGCTGAGAGAGCCCGTTGAAGAGGGGAGGCTCCTCAGTCCCAGGGCTGGGTCCAGTGGAGGTCACGGCATGAGTCGGAGTTGAAGGCAGGGAGGAGCAGGAGGAGGAATGGGATGGCGGCAGAGGGAGGCCAGCCGTGGAGAGCCACGGCGAAGCAGGGAGCCCAGGTGGGGCCCAGCAGCGGTGTAGGAATGGGGCCTGGAGGAGCCAGCGTGGCTAGACAGGCCACACAGTTCCGCTCTCCCAGCCCTCCCAGCGCTGGGAGGGAGATCCTTCCTCCCTCGAGCAGTGGAGAGAGGCTCTCAGATGGGCTTCCCAGCCTCTCTGACTAGGCTAAGGACCCCTGGGCCAAGGGGATGGGGCCTCATCCTGGGTTGGCCAGCGACCTTTGAGGTTCCGGTGTTTGAGAGCTAAAAACCAGTGTGAGGGCCCCAGAAGATGAGGCCACCGCCCACAGCCTGGTCCCAGCGCTCAGAAGGGCCCAGCGCCCTCGTAGACACAGACGTCTTCATCAGGGCAGAAAGCCGAGAGTGGGTGCAGCTTTGGGCTGAGCCTCTGGACAAGCAGATGATGGAAAAGGGCCATGGAGAATGGGGCCCCGAAGCAGGAGGCACAGGCCACATCAGGTATCCGGGGATGGTCAGGCTGGGCTGCAGGGTCTCAACACAGGGCTCATGTTCCTAAGTTTGTGGGCCAGTGATCAGGGCCCATACCTTCATTTTGCCCTGGGCCCCAGGAGTTTGGTTATAGGAGACATTCCAGGTATGGGGCTTCTGCGGCTGAACTCAGCAAGAAAGGCCAGGTGGTCAGTGAGAGGCCGTGGGTTTGGGAATGGTGCTGCTGACAATAAGCCCTGGGAGTCTGCCAGGGTAACTGGAGTGAAACTCCAGATTAACTTCTGGGGGAGGATATGAAGTACCAAACACAGCACCCAAGGGAAAACCGAAGGAGAGAAAGATCTCAGGACCACACTACACACAAAAATGTAAACCATTGCAAACTGCCTCCAAACAAAACAAAGGGCAAAGAACCAAACTGTGGAGAATATTTCCCTCCCACACGGCAAACAAAAAAGTTAGCCTATTCTAATATATTCTTCAAATTAATAAGAAAGAGACTAATATCCCAATAGAATAAAGGACACGGATAGGCCCATCCTAAACATAGAAGATGGTTGCTGTTTTAAAGTATATACATGTTTTGTTTTGTTTTCAGATGCAACCTCATTATCACCAAATAAATACAATTGAATGACAAAAGGCATATCCCAGCTATAGCTTTCAAATGACCATAGCTGAAAAGGATTCAGTGGTAGGAGGAGGGGAGACAGGCATTTGCTTCATGGAATGTGAACAGGTGAAACCCTAACAGAGAACATTCTGGCACAAAAAGCTTTAGAATGCACATACCTGTTGACCAGGCACTGCACTTTAAGGGACACAGTTTAAGGAACAGTAGTAAAGGACGAGTCATAGATTGAGCTGTATGAATGTTCATTACAGCTTAGCGGCCGATCTGACCTCTAATAGAGAAATTAATTTTGCAATATGAATATGTCGTATCAGTAATCAGTTACATAAAAAGTATGCTATGTGATTTGATATGATGCCACCATTAAAATGAGGTAGTAGGAGAAAATACTCACATACCTACAGGAATATATTCTAATTTTCCATCATAAATAACATGTTTTCTGTGTTAGATACAGTATCTTTTACTGAACAATGAATGTTGTTTTCTAGATTTAGGGAGGAAAAGAAGGAAATAGGAGCTGGCAGGAGGTGCTGGAATGGGTTGGTGAGGGTGGGGAGTCTGAATGCTGTGAGACCTTTTCTGCACCCAAGGTGGCTCTCATGATGCTCAGCAAACATTTCCAACTCTTCTCACCTTCCAGAAAGTCCAAGATGGAAAGAGGGACAGACTGATTAACTCCCATTTCCCTATGAAAAAAAAAGGGAATAAAATGTCTTGCCCATAAATGCAGGAAGGAAGTGGCACCTCTAGCGGTTTCCCACCGCCCTTAAGGTCACATCCAAGTCCCTCTCCACATCCAGTGACTGGCCCCGTTCACCTGCAACGTCCCTTCCTACCTGGGCCCCTTGTTCCCCACATAAGCCCTCTCTCACTTTCAAATGTGCTGAACTCATTCCTGCCTCAGGGCCTTTTCACAACCTGTTTCCTCTGAACATTCTCTCTTGACCCTTCCCACAGTCATTCAGTATCAGTCAAGTCTTAGCTCCAATGTTACTTTCTGTGTATGTCCTTGCTGACCACCTGTATAAAGTGGCCCCCCGTTTCCCAGCCCTTCTCTACCTATTTTATTTCTTTCATTGTCTTTATCTGCAATGACTCTTTTGCCTTTCACTTGAATATTGTCTGTGTCCCTCACTGGAATGCAAGCTATGGCTATGTCCTGTCTTGCTCACAGCTATACCCCTTGCCTGACATATAGAAGATGCCCCAATGAACATTTGTTGACTGAATGGAATGATCAGGGGCCAGGTGTATTAGTCAGCCCAGGATGAGTTATGCTGCATAACAAAGTCTCCACCCCATCAGGAGCTCAACACAATAAAGCTGGCATGTGTTTCCTTATACACTTCATAGTTCAGTGCAGGCTGAATGGTCCTTCGCCAATTTGTACCTGTGCCTACTGGGACATATGGCTCCCAAGATCACTGTGTTGGGGAAACAAAGGAGGGAGGGGGCACACTGGCTCTTAATTGCCTGGGCCAAGAGGTGACACACATCACTTCCTTACACAGAGGCCACTAGCTAAAACTACCCACACAGCTCCAGATTAGATGCAAGGGAGGGGAGCACATGGATATCTGAGGAACTTGAAACGTCTATGTCATACCAGAACCCACATATCCCAGCCCAGACTCTGTCACAAAGAGACCCCGAAGGGAGCCCTACAGGCAGAATCACCCTGAACGATGAGGGGACACCAGCCCACCTGTGAGCTGCTAGGGTCCAACCACACCTGCCTCCCACCCACCTTGGCCTCTGCTCCTCCTCAGAGCCTGCATTCCCTTGGTCTCTGCCATCAGAACCCCCACCAGACCCTCCTCCCACGGCCTTTATGGTCTTCCTCAGGGGACAGGCTATGTCCATCCAGGACTGATCCCCAAGCCTCAGACGCTGAAAGTGTTTCCACCCTGGCCCGGATGACCTCACAGCTGACCAAATGCCTCACTTGGAGCACAGTCCGGGCCAGCTGCCGCCACATCTGTCCTCCACGTTGCTGGTTTGGCTCTGCGCTGGGAAGCCCCATAACCAGCTGTGTACTTCCAGAGGGAGGGAGATCTGCCCTGGCCAGGCCTTCCAAGTGAGCCAGCACCCTAGGGTCTCAAGGCCACAAGATGGGAGCCACTTGCCACAATGGTGATCTAAATCCAAATGTGAATTAATTACAGAGAAATTCAATCACCCATTGAACGGTTACCAGGCACAATACCAAGTATTGGTGAGGATGTGAAGCAACTGGAAACTCAGGCCCTGCTGGGAGGGAATGGAAAACGCTGCGACCGCTATGGAACACAGTATGGAGGTTCCTCACAATATAATAAAATAAAGATGCCCTATAATCCTGAAGTTCCACTCCTGGGGATATTCCCAAAAGAACTGAGGGCCGGGACATGAAGAGATATTTATACGCCCATGTGCACAGCCACATCATTCATAAGAACTGAGAAGTGGAAGCAACTCCAGTGCCCCTTGACAGGGAAACGAAGAAACACAACATGGTAGAGACACACAACGGGCTATTCTTCAGCTCTAAAAAGATGGACAGTCTGGCACATGCCACGACTCGGATGAACCTTGAGGACGTTCTGCTAAGTGAAACAAGCCGGTCACAAAAGGACAAGCTGTCCTCTTATATGAGGTACCTAGAGTACTCACCATCACAGAGACAGAAAGTAGAATGGTGCTTGCCAGGGCTGGAGGAGGGGACAGTGGGGGTTAGTGTTTAACGGGGACAGTTTCTGCTCTGCAAGATGAAAGACTTGGGAGATGGACAGTGGTGATGGTCGCACAGCAGTGGGAACAGAGTTCACACCACCAAACTATACGCTTAAAAATGGGGAAGGTGGTCAATTTTACATGTATTTTACCACAGTCGAGAAATTGTTTACAATTTTAAAATTGTATCGAGACTAAAATGAGATTAAAAAAATCAGTTCTCCTACCGCCTCGCACCAGTCAGAATGGCTAAAATTAACCTGTCAGGAAAGGACAGGTGTTGGCGAGGATGCGGAGAAAGGGGAACCCTCCTACACTGTTGGTGGGAATGCAAGCTGGTGCAGACACTCTGGAAAACAGTACGGAGGTTCCTCAAAAAGTTGAAAATAGAGCTACCCTATGACCCAACAACTGTACTACTAGGTATTTATCCTAAAGATATAAATGAAGGGGCGCCTGGGTGGCGCAGTTGGTTGAGCAACTGCCTTCGGCTCAGGTCATATCCCGGAGTCCGGAGATCGAGTCCCGCATCGGGCTCCCAGCACCATGGGGAGTCCGCTTCTCACTCTGACCTTCTCCCTTCTCAGGCTCTCTCTCACTCTCTCTCTTTCCTAATAAATAAATAAAATCTTAAAAAAAAAAAAAAAGATACAAATGAAGTGATCCACAGGGGCAGGTGCACCCCAATGTTTATGGCAGCAATGTCCACAATAGCCAAACTATGGAAAGAACATAGATGTCCATCAACAGACGAATGGATAAAGAAGATGTGGTATATATATGTAATGGAATATTATGCAGCCATCAAAAAACCCCCAATCTTGCCATTTGCAATGATGTGAATGGAACTAGAGATTATTATACTAAGCAAAAAAAGTCAATTAGAGAAAGGTAGCTCTTGTATGATCTCACTGATAGGAGGAATTTGAGAAAGAAGACAGAGGATCATAGGAAAAGGGAGGGCAAAATGAAACAAGATGAAACCTGAGAAGGGGATAAACCATAAAAGACTTTTAATCTCGGGAAACAAACTGAGGGTTGCTGAGGGGTGAGCGGGGAGGGACGGGGTGGCTGGGTTATGGACATTGGGGAGGGTATGTGCTATGGTGAGTGCCGTGAATTCTGTAAGACTGATGAATCACAGACCTGTACCCCTGAAGCAAATAATACATTAGATGTTAATAAGAGGAAATTACTGAAAAAGAAGAAATATACACATGAATATCTACCTATCTATCCATCTCTAAATATATACTTACAAAAGTGGGGTTAAACACATACTATTTGTGTATTTATAAAAGCCAAGTAAGACCAATTTTGCTGAATAAAAGCTCTTCCATCTTTCTATCCAAAAAAAAAATTTCCAGTTCTCCCATCACATCTTCCACATTTGACGTGCTCAAGGGCTGGCTAGTGGCTGCTGCTTTGGACAGCGCAGAATTTTGAGCATTTCCAGCACTGAAGAAGGTTCTGTTGGACAGCGTTGCTCTGGGAGGTCATCCTTTCTCACATACTCATGATTCCTCAATCTCTCTCCTCCCCAAGACCAATGGGAGTGTGACTCCCATCAGCCCCCGGGGACCTCACTCCCGGGAGTACCCAGCCCTGAATGAAGACACGGGGCCTTCCGGGGTATTACCTGTCAGGAGCACGCATGCTCAGGCAGGGCGCCTCATCTCCCCCACCACACTGGGAGGCAGAGCTCGGGTTAGAGGGGCAGACATCCCCTCTTCTCCCTGAGCCCCCCGGCTGGCTGCCATGCCCTGGGACAAGCATATTTCCAATAAACGCTTGCTGGATGCCACAGGAAAAAAAGACTTGACCCAACTACTTTCCTCAGCTCCTCCAATTTATCTCCTAAAATCTTTTCCTTTTTTTTTTTTTTTTTGGTATAATAAAATATGTTTCAATTTAAGAATGTTTGCATTTCTCGGGCTTTTCAAGAAACTAACCAAACCATCCTATTATCCAAAGTTGGGGTACAGTCGGAGGCCGAGGGTGTACGTGAAAAAACTGAAGTTAACTATCAAAAAGCAAGAAGAAGTTCGAGACTTCCACCTCCTGGCTCATGAAGCACGAGGCACGTGTGACAGAGGGACCCTCCACACCAGGTAACGGTGGGGCCAGGAGTCAATCCACGTGTGACATGATAACGAATACATACTGGTCTCTACCCCCCCCCCAACCCCGTTCCTACACAGATCTCCTAAACCCTGTAATGTCCGAGGGACAGGAGTGACAGGAACAGCCCTTTCAACCGTACCTGAGTTTATGCTGATGAGGTGACTCTTGCTGGATTCTAGACAGCTTCAGGATGGGGGGCTGGCAGCCAGAGGAACCCACCCAGGGATCAGAAGGTAGGAACTTTCAGCACTGCCCCCTGCCCCCCACCCAAGGGTGTCTGGGGAGAAAGAAGAGCTGGGGATTGAGTTCGATCACCCACGGCCAATCAAACCTCCAGAGAACCCCCGCGAGCTTCCGGCTCGGTGAGTACACCGAGGTGCTGGGAAGCTGGGGTGCCTGGAGAGGGCACGGAAGCTCTCGATCCCTTCCCCCCTGCCTCGGCCCAGCATCTCTGTCATCTGACTGTTCCGGGGATGCATCCTTTAGAATACACCAGTGGTAGTGAGGAGGGTTTTCCTGAGTTCTGCGAACTGTCCTGACACATATGTGAACCTGAGAAGGGGGCCATGGGAACCCTTGGTTTACGGCCGGTTGATTGGGCCTTCCGACCAGGTCGTGGGGGTGACAATGTGGGACTTGTGAGGGGTGTCGGAAGTGGGGCCCATCCGGCAGGCCTGAGCCCCTGGCCCATGCGGTCCGCGCTAACCCTGGGTAGTGAGTGTCGGAAGTACCAGGTGCGGGAAACCCACACATCTGGTGTCAGAGGAGTTGGTGAGAGTAGAGAAAGCAGGTCGCCTTCAGCAGGCCCTCGGCTGGGCTGGAGCGCAGGGTAGTGCTTGGGGAAGACCGCATGCTTTCAAGGCAGGCAAGGTTTTACGTTACCCGTGTCGTGGATTTAGTGTGAAGACTGTCTACACTGATGCAGAGCCTGGCACACAGTCACTCGTGACGGTAGGCACCGTGGTTGCTTCATTATTATCACACGATGAGACTAAGGGGGACAACGCTCTCCAAAATAGAACACGCTCTGCAAACCTACCGGACCACGGCCCTATGCTGCGGATGAGAGGGTAGAGTTCCGGAAGGTCGACGACTCACCTAAGGCCGGTGGAGAGGAAGGTGGGCAGGCGGGCAGGGCTCTCTTGGCCTAGCCATCGGTTCATTCGCATCCTCTTGCCCCTGACTGACCCTCTCCACTGGGGCCCCGGGCGGCGGGGGGTGGGGGGGGGTGGGGGAGGGACAGGCGGTCTCACCCATGGATTTGGTTACCTCTCCGTCAGTCCCACTGCGGCAGCCCCGCTACCGGCCCCCACTTACAATGTTCATGAGTGTGAGCAGGTACTTCTGCACATGCTCCTTCCCGTGGAACTGGACCACAGAGTCGTCCACGCCCAGCAGGACCTCGATGTTGTAGTCGCCGTCGGTGGCATGCCTTCGCGCCCTGCGCCTCGAGCCATTGACGCGCTCCTCCAAGACGCCCAGGGCACGGCTCAGGTTATCCAGGCTGCCCGGCGGAGCCCCTGGAAGGACAGAGGACACAGTCTGCAACAGCAGCCCACGGACTGTCCACGTGGGCCGGACAATGTCCAATGTCACCACGGACATCCAAACACGGCAAAACCCCGTGTGGGTGCAGCTCGGCACCAGCCTGGCCATCCACTTGGAGAAAACTCACACAGTACCCGAACGATCCCCACTTTACAGAACGAACCGAGGTTCTGGGAGGGCCGAGCGCCTGCCCGGTGGGCTCAGACCCAGAAGCATGCAAACCAAGTCCGCGGCCATCACTGAGCCGGGGCCTGGCAGCCGGAGATGAATGCAGCCTGGAGCGGGCATGGCCAGCGCGAGCTCTTTTCACCCATTCACTCACTCGAATGCCTGAGAAGGGCTGCCCAGTTGCCAAAGGGCTGGGCTCGCCAATGTGCCCACCACATTATAACCAGGGAGACCGAGGCCCAGCCCTGGTGGTGTGTGTCCCAGTGTATCCCTGGGCAGCTCCTCTTCTGAAACTTTCCTCTACTGAAGCAAGGCCTCTCATCTGTTGGCTGCGCCCACTTGCCCCCCTCCAGAGTCAAGACCTCCCGTGGGCACCCCTCCCCAGGTGAACTGTGCCTACCCCTGGCCACAAGCCGGGGAGACAGGTGGTCACCTGAATGAGTTATGCAGGGGACCAGGGCCCTCTACTGACAGCCCCCTCATAGTCTGCCTGGGTTGGGGAGGGGGCCCAAGGGGCCTCAGTGACGGACCCTAGAAGGTCACACACACAGCTGTGGTGTCTGCCTTGGCTCTCTTCTCCTCCCCGCCCCTACCCACCAGGCCTGGAGCCCACCCTGGACCAGAGCTCAGGCTCCCAGCCCTTCCCTGCCCCCGCCTCTCAGGGTGGCAGCTCAACTGACCAGGCTGACCTTTGTCACTGCTGGCAGCCCCAGACCACACTGCCTGCTAAGTCCCAGTGCCAAAGCCTTCTAGAACACCACCCCCCGCGTCCCTGTACTGTGTACTGGTCTCCATGTCTGTGCTGGGACCCTGACCCCAGGGTCCTGCTTCTCCTTGGCATTCCCAGACACCTGCCCTGGGAAGGGCCTAGGATCTTAGCTCTTCATGCCATCACCCACCCAGGGTGTGGTGTCTGGTCCCTGAGGCCCCTGCAGCTGGAGGTGGGGTCGATGCCCCCTGCAGCACCACCTCTCTACAAAGAGTCTTCCAGAATAATTCTCACTTGTCCCCGAAGCCTCTCGTCAGCTGCCTCCTCCAGATGGGAGCAGGAACTCTCTCCGAGTCCCAGTGGCACAAGGCAGATGCTGGAGGCAGACCAGGGCCTCTGAAGGCAGCGTGGCAGCTCAAAGTCAGGCCAGGCAGCCCGCCCTCTGGTCCCGCCCCACCGCTCGGTGCCCAGGTCTCCGCAGCCAGGCCTGACGAGCCGGCCTCTGCGGTGTGCACAACTGTGCCCACTTTACAGACAGAAAGACTAATGGAACTCCAGCCCAGCTGACTCCCCGCCAGGAGCGCTCGCCTCTGCACCTGCTGTCGGTTAGGTTTGAGGCCCCGAGCTGCCACCTGGCCACGGCACAGGCACCGAGGAGGGAAAGAGGGGGTGAAGGAGGTGAAGGAGATGAAACAGACATAGAGGGGGAGGGCTCTGACAGAACTAAGCCGGGCCAGGGCGGGGCAGCTGCTTGCATTCCAGTACTTCCTGGGGGTCCTCGTGCCCCCTGCCCCAGGCCTGCTGCCCCCCCCCCCCCGGGGCACGCTGATACGCAAATGCCCGGGAGCCCTCCAGGGGCGGGGCTGGGGGCTGGGAGGGCCAGTGTGCAGGCAGCACCCGTGCAGAGCTGCTCATTCTGCCGGCTGCCTGGCGATGATTCAGGACCGTCCGTGCCGCTCCCAGAGGAGACACCAGCTACTTAAACCTGACAGGGGGTTTGAGGAATTGCTACGCTATTTTTACACATTTATTTCTTTGCATTTCCAACAAGCAGGGATAGCTCACCTTCAGAACCACCTTGGGAAGCAGAAAAATGGTAATTTCCATTAAAAAAAAAAAAAAAACAACCACCCTTCCCTGAGGAAGAGGCTACACATTCCCCTCTGCCCCTGTCAAGCCAGGGGTCACTGATGGGTGGTCCCCAGGGCAAAAACAGACGACAGGGGCACGTATTAGGGCCAGGTGGTGTTTTAAAAATATCTTACTCGGTTGACAGTATTTCAAAACCGGAAGAGTTCATGTTGAACAAAATCTGGAATAGCCATCTTCTGTTGGGGAATCAGGACATGGGGTCATGGGGTTGTGGGAGGTGACGGGCAGATAACACCAGGCTGTGGATTGGGATGACACGCAGGGCCCGCGTCCCCAGGCTCCCTGGCCTGCTGCCCTCCTGGCCCCCGAAGGCATCAGAGTGTGCCCCAGACCCTAACCCTGGGAGCTGCCTTGCGGTACCCCCCTTCCATTATTCCCTTTGGGGGCTGGTGAAGGGGCGACCACGGGGCCAGAGCTGGCGGGGTCGCATCCTGTAGCTATTCCTGCCAAGCAAGGACAGTGTTTGGCTCAATTTATGTTACGGGTCCATTAAAAACGGCAACGTGTCCTAAAGATGCGATAGAAATGACAATTTCACCCCAAGCATAACTATTACTGTTCTAGTTGTTACTTTAATCATGATGATTTAGGGGCATGGCTTGGACATGATGTTCTAAAACACCTTCCCCGAAGACCCAAGCCCTGTAGAGATGCCCCAAAGCCCAAGGTCAAAGTGCAGATGAGGAGAGGGGCGGGTGACAGCCCTGCAGTGCAGCCCCCAGAATCCTCAGCCCTGCTCAGGCCCGGCAGGACATGGGAGTGGCCCCACGATCAGCGGGGTCTGCCAAGTCCCAGGGCCAAGGGCCACGCAAGCAGCCAGGCTAATATTCCTTCTACCCTGTCAATCTTGGAAGTCTCTTCCGTTTCCCAACAATGGGCTTAGTCCTGGAGCCCAGGTCAGGCAGAGACCCTGACCACACCCTGGTCCTGGCAGGCTGGTCCCTCATGACAAGTGCTGCTGCTGGGAGCTCCAGCTCCTGTCCGGTCCTGGGTCAGCTGCCTAGGAATTCCCTGACACCAATGCTGCGTGCCGGGCCTAAGGGCCTCCGCTCCTCTCAGTCCCTCTGGGTCGGGTCGGGGTGGGGGGGCACTTTGCCACTCTCCCCTCCTCCCCCTGGAGCTCCTGCATTCCACGGTGACACAGAGCTCACCCTGCCCTCTGCTCCATCCCTCACTACTGGTTCAGGCCAGGATAACAAGCTTCCAGAACTGTCTCCTGCTGAGGCAGGACACCAGCCCCGCCCTGGCCTCTGTTGCCCTCTCTACATCGCCCCCACCATGAGAAGCTGCTGGTCCCCATGGGTGGCTGCTCCATGAGAGACAGAAGACTGGATCCCTGCAGGCCAAGGCTCCCCCCTGACTGGAGGATTCTGTGGCGGGACCCGTCTTCCCAATGGGTAACAACAGGGATTTTAGTTCCTGGCATTCCCTGTGCCGGGGGGACCCTTCTGCTTCTGCCTGGCAGCTGGGGCTTTCGTCACTCATGTCGCAGGCGGAGGATGACGAGGCAAGAAGCTTCCAAGAGCCGTCCCCAGTTTTCGAGTCTCTAAAGGGGATCAATCAGGATGCCTCAGAGAATCAAGGAAAGGACAGGAGAAGGGGAAACGGAATTGGATCCAGGGAATCCCAAAGCACCTGTCCTCCATGGGAATCAGTGGGTCACAGTGGCCAAGCTCAGCCAAGGGCCTTGGAGCACAGGGTGCTGCCTGCTCCAAGCCCCGCATCGGGGGGTGGCCTCAGGGACACACCTCTGCCCGCCCCAGCAGCCTCTGATCCCCACTGTGAGGAGAAGGCTCCTCACTGTCCTCCTTTCTGTCCCCATTTTAGCAACAAGGAACCCCAGGCGCAGAAAGATGAAGAGACTGAGGCAAGCCACACGGCCAAGGAGGAGCTGGGGCCCAGCCTGGGCCATGGGATCCTACGTAGTTAACAGGCCCTGGAGGCACCCCACACTTCACCAGCCCTGAGGGATGGCTTGGGGAAACCGAAACTGGTAGAAACATTTAGCCTGGAGAAGAGAGCCCCCTGGGGCCCGAGTCTGCAAAGGCCTCT
Source organism: Nasua narica (assembly GCA_028533885.1). Classification (NCBI taxonomy): domain Eukaryota; kingdom Metazoa; phylum Chordata; class Mammalia; order Carnivora; family Procyonidae; genus Nasua; species Nasua narica. Next base: position 7,294,023 of record CM052809.1, on the reverse strand, counting down.
AGGAGCATTGTGTGGGAGGCGCTGTCGATTCTGTAGGTTCAAGGGCACTTGTGCGTTTGCAAATCCCACAGCCAGGACTGTGCCACACCGACCTCTTCACCTGGGCTGCCCTCAAAGTGAGCAGCCCCCACCAGGCCCAGCAGGAGACCCTCAAAAGGCCCAGAGGGAAGGAGGTCCACGGCCCTTCTGCGCCGGCCTCAGGGACATGTGCGGTCCCCATATGCCTCCCCCAGTTTGCACATCTCCGGGGGAATGGGGCGCACAGAGCCTTGAGAAGAGACTTCTCAGTGACAACGGAAAATTGCTGTCCCCTACCCGTGGAATCATCGTCCCCTTATTTCTCACTGGACCTGCTCCCTCTCATCCTTCAGGTATCAACTGAAATGTCACCTCCTCAGGGGAATGAGGCATATTTCATCCTAACTAAACTAGGCTCTCCCCTCCCCCAAGGTCTCCCTGGCAGCATCTTGTTTTTTCCTTCACAAAATACCCCATCATTTGCAGTTCTTTTTTTTTTTTTTAAGATTTTATTTATTTATTTGTCAGAGAGAGAGAGAGAGGAAGAGAGAGCACAAGCAAGCAGAGTGGCAGGCAGAGGCAGAGGGAGAAGCAGGCTGCCTGCTGAGCAAGGAGCCTGATGTAGGACTCGATCCCAGGACCCTGGGATCACGACCTGAGCCAAAGGCAGCAGCTTAACCCACTGAGCCACCCAGGCGTCCCCCATCATTTGCAGTTCTAATCTTATTTGTGAATCTGCTTGGGTGTTAAGGGCCTCCCCCACCTGGGAGAGACCCCCTGGTCTTGTGTGCCTCAGTTTCCCAAGCGCCCGACAAGTAGTGGCAGGGCTGGGAGGGAAAGGAGCCAGGGCAGAGAAGCAATGGGAGGGAGCCCGGCACCCCGCACTGGGGCTCGAAGGAGAGGCAAGTGCAGCAGGACCAGGGAGGCCACACTGGGCGGGGGCAGCAGGAGCAAAGGTGAGGTGAGGGGCAGAGGGGCAGGAGCTGGCGCAAAATCCAGCCGTAAATTGCCTACACTTGGCAAAGCTAAGCGAAAACGACCCAGGGGGGAGTTAAGACGAAGGGGGCAATGAGAGGGGTACCATGTAAATGCCAACAAAAACAACAACAAAAAAGCAGGCCTAATGACATTTATGAGATAAAATATAATCCAAGGCACTGACGGGACGAACCGATCAACAACGCAGAGAGACGATATAAAAGATAGGAAACTTTATGCACCCACCAGAGCTTCAACCTGTTTCCTAAGGGAAAAGAGACAAACCGCAGTTCTGTGTGCATTTTTATACATTTATTCCGGAAGACAACAGATGGATTCGAGTAAACACGAGGTAGAGCTGCCAGGGGTCTGCATGGCTGAGACGGCCTCACGCTTCCGCCCAGCAACCTGAAAGTGTGCTCTTTCCAAGCACACACGGGGCAGGTCTCGAATGGGACTATGTATCAGGACAGCAAGAAAACTCAAAAATCAAGTCCACGGTCACCACCACAAGATAAAATTGGAGAGAACAAGAAGAGGAAATGCCCTCAAACCCCACACACCAGAAATTGAAGACAGAGTTCTAATAAGCCTAGGGGTCTACAAAGGATAGAAATTCTCAACACTGGCTCAGTTTAGGAAACTGGAATAAATCTTAGAAAAAAAATTGAGAAAGTAGCCAAAGAAAAGCCCAGGAGGTTTTTTTAAGAGAGTTTTTCCCATCTGAGGTACTACAGGTATGCAAAGGCCCAATACCTTTCTTTCTAGCTAGGAAACAGAATGGGGAAAAGGGCTTACCAACTATAGCAACAAACCCCACGAAATACCTAGGAATAAACAAAAAGAACAAACGTATAAAGACCACACAAAGAGTAGCATGATGTAGTAGCATGACGTACAACTCTCGAAGAGTACAAAGGAAGACCTCAATAAACGGAGACACAACAATGCAATCCTGGATGGCAAGTTGATTCTCCTCCAAATTCTTGTACAAATTTAACACAATCTCCATCAAAGGATTATGAAGACCCATCCCAATAATCAAGGTGATTCTCTTCCAAATCAATTTGCAAATTCAACACAATCTCTACCAAGGAATTATGAAAACCCAATAATATAACTCGAAGATGTAACTGGAGGATTATATATGAGACAAGAGCCAGAAAAATCTTGAAGATCTTAAAAAAGAATAATAATTGGGATGTACTTAACCTTTCAAATTAACTGAACACATTACAAAGTATATTTATTCACATTGTTTGTATGTTTAATACGTTAACAGGTTTATGATATTACCAAACACTAGTTAATATATAGTGACACTGGTGTCAGGAGAGAGAGGTCAATGGTACTGAATGCATAGGATGCCTGGGTGGCTCAGTGGGTTAAGCATCTGCCTTTGGCTCAGGGCATGATCCCAGGGTCCTGCGATCGAGCCCCATGTCCCAGAGTTTCTCCCTCTCCCTCTCCCTCTGCTACTCCTCCCCACTTGTGCTCACTCACTCACTCTCTCTCTCTCAAATGAATAAAAATCTGTTTTAAAAATGATACTGAATACAAAGTCCCAACACGGATCCAAGCATAGGGAGGGACTTCTGGGTAAGACGAGAGATTGAAAATATGCATCCCAGTTTAGCTCCTTTCTAGAACCCCCTTACAACTTTGGTAAAGTGATTTTTTTTTTTTTTTTTTAAATCACAAGGCTACAAGGACAAGGAGAACAGCTGAGGAAAAACTAACAGAACTGTTGGAGGCTGGAAAGCAGATGGTCTCGTAGTAATGGACTTCGTGTATCTGAGAAAGTTGAATCCCAAGCTGGCCCTGAGGAGAACCAAGAGACTCTCCCAGTCTGTGTCGTAAAATACCACAGGCACCACGTGCTTCTGGATGTGTGAGTGAAGGGCGGATTGAAATAAGTAGGACTAGCTGGTGGTTGATGCCAAATCCCCTGCCCATATACCGTGCCTGAGGGACAGCCCCGATTACCAACACTGGCCTTGGTCTGGAAGCTCATTCCCTCCCGGAAAGGTGGAAAAGAATTTCTCCCTGGGCTGCAGGCACCAGGTGTGGTTGAGAGCAGAGACACCAAACTAAAACCAGGAGGACCAAATCAATGTTGAGGCACTAGCCTCCTTCTACAATTCACCCCCCGAATGCTGGAGGTCAGGCCTTCCCCTCCCCCCACCCAACCAGGATATTGGGAGGGTTCTTCTCTAGGGAATCTGGTCAACCAACAACCAAAAGGTAGTATCACGGTCCGTGGTTCACTGTGGCTACATCCATCGAGATCCCACTCGCTTCTTTTGCTGCCCAAATTTACACGGGAATAGACGACCAGGGATCACCAGCTCTCCCGGGGAAGCCCCAGATGTGGCAGATGGAGGTCAAGATGAAGCAAACAACTCAGCGGGAGGAAAGTGCAGGGAAAAGAGACCACACAGGAAGGTGGCGGGAAATCTACCATTGGTAACCTCTGAGAAGAGAGCTAGGAAAAGATGTTACACCCACTAAACAAAGACAGGATGGGAACAGTAAAAAGGGTCCTTTGAGATTAAAACCATTTCAGCATATCGAGGAGGGCACGTATTGCATGGAGCACTGGGTGTGGTGCATGAACAATGAATCTTGGGACACTGAAAAAAAAAAAAAAACATTTCAGCAGAAATGATAAACTCAGTGGAAGGACCGGAAGATAAAGTTGAGAAATCCCCTGGCCAATAAAACAACGAGACAGAGACTTGAATAATCAGGGAAAAAAGTAAAAAAAAAAAAAAAAAAAGTAGAGGACCAGACTGGAGGTGTATCATCCATACAAAAGAAGTTCATAAAGACAGAAAAGGAAAAACAGAGAGGAGAAAGAAGTCATGAAATAATTCAAGAAATCTTCTCACGATGGGGAGGTGTAAAGGTCCAGCTAGTACCCAGCACCGCAGATCCAAGAAGAGCTGTCCTGTGGCACAGAGGAGAACATAGAGGAAATTCTGCAGACCATCACAGAGAATGGGAAGTAACTGGGGGAGGCCGTTACCGAGGGGCACACAGAGCACTGGGACCAGAATGGCTTTGGACTTCCCCAAACTCAAAGAGGAACACAACAGCGCAAAGCCTTTGAAAATCTGAAGCAAGGCTATTTCCCAACTAGAATCCTATACTCAGACAAATTCTCCAACAAGAAAGTAGAATAAAGACATTTCCAGACACGTAAGTTCTCTAAAGTGTTATCTGTCCAGCACCCCTTCTCAAGAAGCTACTGAAAGACGCACTCCTTCAAGGAAATGGAAGACAGGAAACAAGAGATCCAACACAGGAGACAGGAGGGAATCCCTTGGAGGATGAGGGAGCGCTCCCGGGACGGCAGCTCTGTGGCAGATGTGGAGAGAGCTGAGCCATCCCGCAGCGGTGTGACCCCAGAGAGAGCCGGGCATCACGAAGCACCCCCACTCCCATCGGGCCATCTTCTTAAACCAAGGACAGAATGCCCGGGAC
>CM052809.1:7259775-7289441 GCA_028533885.1 Nasua narica | reverse complement strand
GTTCTCCCTTCCTCCTAGAGCCTCCATTGGTGAGGGCAGTGCTGCCCTCTCCTTGCACAGCCGGCGTGTGCTTGCCCTCCGCTGTGATATGAATCACTCTTGATATTCATTTATATGCAAACTATAAGCAGCCCATCAAAAAATAAAATAGTAAACCAAACTAGTAAATGACAGGGTAGCAGTTTGAAAGCCAGGGTTGGTAACCAGTGGGAGTGGAGCAAGCATGGGCATTCTGGTACCATTCAGTCAATTATGTGTAAGAGGCCCTGGCGGTCAGTGACTTCATTCTTGTTTATGACATAAAGACACAGGATAGCTAAAGGGTATCCCAGGCCCCTCCTTGGAGCAACTGCTGCCCTGTGGGCTATTTTTCACTGCCCTGGACAAGGCGTGCAGACGGGCATGCCTGTTGAGTTCCTTAATGAAGCAATGGTACCATTGCTTGGGCAGGTTTCGGGGAGTTTGAGGCAAACTGGCCCTGTCATCAGAGGGCAAGAGGAGGGACAGGATGTGGCCGGTGCACCCCACACAGTGCCTTAGAATCAGAAGTTTGACATCCACATACACGACAGTGGGAAGTTGGATACAGAGTGCCAAGTGCAGAAAGTAAGAAATAGCGAGATGTGCAATGCGGTACCATTCAGACCAGTTAGACACACCCATTCACAAGGAAGGAGCAACCCTGATTTTGCAAAAGCATACAACGACCGAAGGATACCCTACGACCACTTTAGAATGGTCACTCCCTGCAAGGGGAGGAAGAGAAGGGAGCAAGCTGGTTGTGCAGAGAGGTGGTTTCTTTTTTTTAATGACGTTGGGACAACTGGTCATAGATGGAGGAAAAGATCAAATCCCGGCCTCGGCTGGTAAGCAAAAACAAATTCCAGGTGGACTGATGGCCTGGGAGGATGAAAATGAAGTCCCCAAAGTGCTAGAAGAAAATCCAGCTAAATGCTTTTTCATGATCTCAGTGCTGGGCAGCCTCTGGACTCCAAGGCCAAGGCCAGTATGCGTTCCAGGTTGCCCCTAGAATTGCCCTGGCCTCTGCTGGGCAAGCATGCAGGTGGGTGGACATGCTCACTGGGGGGCCTACTGCTGCCCATCCATCAGTCACGTGGATGAGAACCAATATCTTTCCCTTCCCCAGTGCTCAGGAGTCCCCAAAGCCCAAATCCCAATGAGCAGGACTGTAGGCAGTGCTCCCTAAGCAGACAGTGACACTTGCAGAGCTGGAGAAAGGCCAGAGCACCACCCCAGTCCTCCTGCTGCAAACACCAGGCCCCAGCATGAGTGGCAGGCCAGGCCCAGGGGACCAGAGTCCTGGGCACCTGCAGCCTGGAGCCCCGAGGAGCACGCTGGAGCCCCTGCCCAGGGGAGGTCATTGGGAGGAAAGTCATCCCCTCCATTTGTTAACAACCTGAAGACAAGCCCTCCGTGACTGCAAATTCCCCTAAAGATGATCATTAAGATAAAATATGTTTATCTAGAAGCATAATCAGGACATGGCAAAAGGCCTGCGTGGAAGCAGGCAGGCTCTTTGGAGGCTCTGGGAAGCAGAAAGCAGGCTCAGCCCCGAGGGGGCCATCAGCACAGGGCCCCACTGGTGAGCTTTATTAAAAGAGACTCATTAGGATTATTTCATCCCAGCCCTTTATAACTTTATGACCAAATCGGAATTAATTTTTTGCAACGCTGGCGGGCACAGCTCATCCAGTGTCTTTTTTATGACTCAAGGTGGAGGGGGGGGGCATGGGAGGGGCCCCGGGGGCTGAGCCAGCCTCTCAGAGCTCGTTCATGAGGGCTGCATCTGTAACAGCTGCTTAGGACTCTCAGCGACAAGAGCTGGAAGGTCCATAAATTGCCTCAGGTCCCTGGCCTGCTTACTCTTCTGGAGTTTGGGGTCAGAAATGGGAGCTTCGGAGAAGGGAAAAGAAATTTCTCTTGGCTTCTACATTGGGGGCTATCTCCAGAACGTGCCCTCCCAGGGTATGGGGCAGCAGAGCCTCCTCGGCAGTGGATGTGGAATATCTGGGCCGGCCCAGCTGGAGATTACAGAGCCGCCTGCATTGTACCACATGGCAACCTGCTTCTCCTTTAGGTACTGCTCCTGGATTTACCTTTGATGAATCACCCTTGGCACTCCCAGGACACATGGCTCTGAAGGAGCCAAACCCGGTGGAGCCCCTGCCCCAGGAGTACCCACATGGCCCAGGAGAGCCAGTGAACCCTGATGCCAAGCAGAAATGAAGAGAACAGGTAACACCATTCAGTTCCTGAATCCAGCCATGCCTGAAGCTGTCACATCCCTGGGCTTTCCAGCTCTGAGTCAGTTCGTCTGGATTTCTCGCTCTTGTAGCCACAAAAATCCTAAAAGGCGCTGCCCTACACACACATGTGTGATCACATGCATTGTCAAAAGGAAGCTAGACACCACTGATTTGGTACCCATACGCCCTCAGACGATTAAAATCAGACGGTGCCGCTCCGTTGTACCTCCTCCGTTTGGAGAGAGCCCAGTGCGCACACAGTAGGGACAGGGAAAGTCCACTGTGGATTTAAGGTATGTGGCCAAGAGAAAGGGGCCAAGCTCTAGTTTGGCCCCTACAGATATATGTCCTTGCGAAGTGAGAGGACCTGCCACATGTACGGGGCCCTGGCAGAAGTGTTGAGGTCACCGAGGCTGGGCCCAAGCCAGCAGGGCCATGCTGAATGACCAGGAGCCCTGAGCCCCTCCTAGGCTCCCTGCAGCAGCACTAGGCCCAAAGCAAGAGCACCAGCCCAGCTCTCCTGCTGCAAACACAGGCAGGCCCCAGCTCCGGGGGCCCACCGTCTGCAGCCTTCCTGCAGAGGGCCCGAAACGCACCCATCCCGGCTCTGTAGCCTCACACCAGACGCACAGCCTCGGCTCCTCCACACCTGCCCGCTCGCCCCACACTACCCTCCTGTCAGCCCCTGCAGCCCATCTAACCCCCCAGGGGTGTACGAGGGCCCCTTCAGCGATCAGGTCCCTGGGGTCCGGGAGCCGAAAGCCTACTGCCCTGGCGAGCTCCCGTGCACAGCCCCTGCAGGGCAGGTCCCTGGGGCCAGCTGGAGTATCCAGGGCACCGAACACCCTCTCTGTGGGCACTTGGCCGAGGGAAGGGGAGCTAGCCCCGAGTTACCGCCCCACTGCCGCTCCCCAGCACACAGCGGCCAGATGGCAGGATACAATAGAGAGACTGGCAGATCGCTTAATGAAAATATTTACTGTGAACTTCAGAACAAAACACAGACACCCACAGGTCCCAACAGAAGGGAGGATTCCCCGGGATTTCGTTTTCGATGTGGGGAAAGTGGGAGGCTGGCGAGTGGGATGCTGATGGCCAATGTCGGGGGCCACGGGCCTGGTGGCTCCCCCCGCCCCACCTCCCATGCACAACTAGTACAAGTGCATCAGAAGCAGGGAAATCCCGTCGCCAGCTCCCTTCACGCTCCGGGGTCCTGGATTTGGATATCCGGCAGCCTCCTGGGCATCAGTCCCGGGAAGGCCCTCAGGCACCCCACACAGAATTCCAGGCACCTCAACCATCCACACCCACACCTCCAGCTGCGCCCCCATCTCAGGGCATGGCACTTGCGTGCACCCAGGCCCCAGCCCAGGGGAGGCCCTGCTTTTCCCCGGGGAGGACAAAGTCCGCTTCCTCCTCACCCGCAGGGTCCCTGCAACCGCCCCCGCCCCCCTCTGCCCTGGCCCTAGCTCCTGCCTCCCCAGGAACCAGCTCCTCCTTGATCTTCAGATTCTCCAAATCCAAGTTCCAAGGCATTTCTCTTCAGCCGCCAACCTCAGATCCCTGTGCGGAGCCCCATGTCACGCAGAGTGGGTGAGAACGAAACAGGGAGGGGTCCCAGTGCTTTAGGAGGGGCTCGGGGCCAACACGCAGGCAGGAGGGGCACAATGCTGGCCAGCCCCGCCAGAGGGCCTCTCAGGGCAGGCCATGATCGAGACGCATGAAGTCACACCTGCCTGCCCCAGCCCCCTCCCCCAGCCCAGGGACGGTCCCCTGCTCCCCCACCACTCCCTGTCCGCCCCCCGCACCTCCCCTCCAGAACCCAATCACACGGAGGGGATGGGGCCAAGATCTGTGGTTCCTCCCAGCTGATGCCAGAACCCAGGGTGGCAATGGAGGGTGGGCCATGCGGTACCACCCAGCCACCTTCTTAGAAGAAAGAATTCTCCAGACACCCTCATTAGCGGCTGGTGGGGAAAGGTCCCCACTGGTGACAACAAAGACGGCATCAACAACAGGGAGCGCCAGGGCTTTACAGACATCCCTATTTATTCTCCACGGCAGCCCCCCGTGGGTCAGGAAGGGACTCCCTCTGATGCGGATGGAGGAGCACGCTTGAGAGGGTCACACTCAAACCCACGGCCTCACGGTAGCAGGGGGCAGCATGGAGGATGTCTGACTCCAGCATCCAGCTCGGCCCCCTGCACGGGCCTCAGACGGGGTCACTCAGAGCCAGCTGCACTGGGGCCAGCAGATAACGGCTGCTCTAAGGGGCAGGGGACCCCCAGCACGCTGGGGACCTCATCCCAGATCCACGCGCACCATGAGCCCGTGCACCCCTGTTCTGCCTCATCCTGTCCACTTTCAGCCCCGAGGTGTGGGGCTCTAACAAGGACCCGGAGAAGTGAGAGAGTGTCTCCCCCTGCTCAGCAGCCCGCAGGCCTCGAGCCTTGTGGTGCTGGTGTCTTGCCGGGCGCTGGAACTTCAGCTGCTCTACATGACGTGCTGACAGTAGAAGGGAGACAGAGGGTCCGTTCTCAGGGCCACTGTGCACATCGGTGGCCTGCACAGCTCCAGGGGCCGGGGGTGCCCTTCACCTTCGCACAGACTCTGCTCACAAGCACGTGACCTGGGAGGTGCAGGCTCACAGGGCCCTCGCACTTTATTAAAACCTGGCAGTGGAGCAGACAGGAAAATGGACCGGAAGACCCCAAAGATCCCACACGGGGCAAGTTGAAGGAGGCAGGATTTCTACCAGGAGAGACGGCCATTGACCACTGCTCCTCATGTCTGTCCCTGCCCGGAGCCTGCTGAAGGAGCAGAAGTGAGTGACCAGGGACTGCCCCTGACCCTCTCCACGGATGCGGGGGCACAAGGGGGTGAGTGGGCGGCCTTGCGGGAACTGCGTCCTGACTGATGGTCCGTGGAGTGGGCAGGGGGACACTGGCAGGGGGGACACCTTGGATCAGCCCAGGAGCTCCACGGGGGAGAGACTCCTCTCCCCGAGTCCTGTGTCGAGCCCTGCCGGGTGCAGGAGCGTGGAGTACCCCCATCCCCCTGCCTTCTCTCCCAGGGAACGTCGGGCAGGCCCTGCCTTCCTTCCTGTTTTTCTGCCCTTTCTCTGTCTTCCACAGGGAGGAGGCTCAGGAAGAGCCTGCCGTGAACCTCCCTTTCTGGGCCCAAGGCGCACACGAGGTGGCTGGCATACAGCGGCACTTGCCCTCCTCAGGCACATCATGCAGGCCCGCGGATAATGGGGTTTCACCCTGTTTGTCTTCTTGTGTGAGCTCGGTGGGGGTTCAGAAGCCTGGGGGCTGGGGTCCCGGCGGGGGCACCGACTAGCCCTGGTAGACCCCACACGTCCCTCTCCCAGGATCCTTCCTGCCTTGAAAGGCCACGGCCTGCAGGCACTGAGGAGGGAAGGGGGTCCCCTGCTCCCCAGGGATGAGGAGTTGCCATGCTTGCACAGTGGCCACCAAGGCACGCTCGCTACATTCCCCACACGGCACCAGCCTCCTGTCAGCCCAGGGCGTTGACAGGGCTTAATTTGATCAGCCCCATTTAGAGAGGGGAGGAAATGAGAAATCAGAGCAAATGCTGAACGCTGTAAATTTAATCCATGACACAGCCTCACACGGGCCTTTCCTAACAAACTGGGGGGGGGGGGGGGTGCCGGCCAAGCCCGGATCCCGCGGCCACCCGAGGGCTGCCCTCCCTGCAGACAGGATGGCACAGCGCCAGCTCACCAGGCCCAGGGCCGTTCCGGATAGCCCAAGGGCTCCAGGGCGCAGGCCAGGCGGCTAGGCAGGCAGGGACAACAAGAATCATCACGTTCTGCTTCGAAAGGTCTGGGATTTTGTTTCCCGGGTCTGAGGCAGATGGGACTCAGCCAGGCGTGCTCTGAGACACAGAGCGTCTGAGTTGCAGCTCTGGGTCCGGGGTCGCCAGCTCGTGGACCGCGGAGCTCCCGCCTGGCCCTGCGAGGGCACGGGGGTCGCCACCGCTGCCGTGCCCACAGGACACCCAGCCTCCCGGGGACTCGGGCAGTTGCGGCTTGCTGTTCCCGTCTCCTGCACCACCAAGTCGGACACTGCGTGACCCAGACCTGGTGTCCCCAACCCGCCCTGCCGGCTGGCTTCTCCCCCAGCTCAGGCCTCTGCACACTGCTCCGTGGGGTGGGACCAGCCTCCAGGGGGCTCCCCGGCCTGCCAACTGACCGCTGTCTGCCTGGCAAGTCCTGCCCCTCTGAAGTCCCAGCCTCAACTGGTGTTTGGGACAACTCCCGATCACCTGCCCGCTGCACCAGGCCGAGCTCGTCGTTCCTTCCCTGCCCCCAAGCGCTTCGTTTCCACGCATCCATTCACTCATTCGTTCGCGCGTGAAGTATGTCAGCGCCAATCATCTGCAAGGCCCCACGCCGCACGCCCCCCCCCCACAGCAATCTGTGCAACGTCGCTATCCCAAACTTGCTCACGCGCACACTCAAACTTGCACATGTGAACACTTACACCCACGCTCGTGCTCATGCTCACACATGCATGCTCAAAAACTCACACCCTCTACCATGAGTTCCTGGAAGACCGAGGCCGCCTTCGGCTCTGCTCCAGGTCTCCAGTCACCCACATGGGGCTTGACAAAACAGATCAGTAAACGGGGGCCCCAACCACCTGTTGGTGGGCGGAAAGCAGCTGTTATCCTTGTGCCCCCGATGCGCAGACTGAGGCCGGGAGGGCAGGGGGAGGCTGCAGGCGTGGAAGCAGCCACGGCGAGAACTTTCCTGGCAGGAGCAGTTGTGGGCAGACACTCAGGAAGGCCCGGTGGCTGCTTTCCTGGCCATCGTTTACAGGGGCGGCGGACCAAGGCAGCCAGGGGTTCTGGCTGTTGCTACTCCCCTCTCCCTCTCCGCCCTGGGAGGGCTGTTGCCGAGGCTGCCGGCACCAACCCCCTGACCTGCAGACACCACATGACATTGGGTCCCCGTTCCGAGCCCGGGCCTAGCATGGTGCAAAGCAACTCTCCCTGGGGCCTCCGCAGCCCTCGGGGTGCCTACGGTGCCCACGCTGCCAAGTGCATGGACTCGTGGCCGCAGGGACAGGTAGCAAGGCTCGGTGTATTTCGCGATGTCCTCCTCTTTCTCTCTCTGACTTTCTTTATTATGAAACACTGGGAAACGGGTTGCCTTTCCAAAAAGAAATATGTTCTCCCCCACTTTTCCTTGAAACGTGAGGCCCTCTTGGATTACCTTTTATTTTTCCATTCTTCACTTCCATAAGAAAAAGCCACGTGGGGCATGTGGCCTTGGGCTAGGACCACCGGGCCACGGTAGGCCCTGGGCATGCTGGAGAGTTCGGGTGGGCAGCACTGCCTAGGAGGGTACGGGTCCGTGTTTTGGGGACTTCTCTTTGTAAAGTCCAAGATCTAGATTTGCATGTGAAGTCCCTGATCTTCAGCCACTGAGAAGCAATTCTGTAATAATGGAAGTGCCGGCCTGCCTGGTGAAACCAGGCCAGTGGTTCCCAGGCCAGTCTACACTCTTGGAGCCCTGCTCAGCACTCCCATTTCCCAAGCACTGTCCTCCTACCTTCCTGGGGAGCCTGTGGGACCATTTGGTCCTGACAAACCAGGGCAGGCAGCCTATCCGCAGCCCCACAAAAGCTGAAGCTTCCTCAGTCATAGCTCTACCCACTGTTTACCTGTGTCCCTTTCTTCTAGAAGACAGCTGCTAGTGGGTATGATTTACCGTGGGATCCTCATACAGAGACCCAAAGCTCACAGCGACACTGAGTGGAGTACACTCGGTGTACCCCAGGCTCCTCCCTCTCTTGGGGGTCTTGCCCCAGTCCCACACGCAGCCCTGGGCCCTCCAAACATTATGTGCACACAGAGGACATGTCCTTAATATGTAAAGTGCTCCTTCACATCAACAAGAAACAGCCCAGCAATTCCAAAGGAAAATGGGCAATGGCATAAATGGACAGTACTTAAAAAAGAAATCCAGGTGGCTTTTACAGGTAAGAAAAGATTCCCAATAAAAGATTCCCTTTATTATTGAATAAAAGAAATACTTGTGTCAGACTGTCAAAATACAAATGTGTGAATCAGGAGCACGTGTTGACAGAAAAGAGCAAGGGAGTCACGAGCGGGGTGTGGCGCAGAGGGGAGGGGAGGTCAGGGGCAGAGGCCACTGGAGCCCGCACTGTGTGGAAGATCCTCATACTGAGGACATTGTGAGAGATGTGGCTCAGTCTGTTCTTCTGGCCAGCCCCCATCTCTGTGAGGAAGGGGTGCAGCGGCAGACAGGGGCGGAGGGACAGCAAGAGGAGCACACAGAGGGCTGAGGGGCAGTGTCACCAGCACTGCGGCGATGCAGGAAGTGGAGGGCTGAGTCAGGCACCCCGTCACCCTGGGAAGCCCAAGGTGAGGAAGAGAGGAAGATGGGAACATGGAGGAAGAGAGGCCCACTGGGGCATGTTGGGTCCAATGCTGCTGTGGGGACCCCAAACACAGACGTCCGCGAGGCACTCGGGTACGAGGTGTCTGGGGCATAGAAGGTGGTCTGGGGGTCCTGGGCGTTCGAAGTTTACGGGAGCCTTGGGATTTGGCTTCTGGGATGCGTACAGGGAAGCAACTGCTTCAAAGCAACTGCAAAGACGTGAACAGAAACTTATGAGCATCATTCCTGACGCCTGCCCATTTCCCAGAATCTTTGCTGTTCTGTCTCGTCCAGCCAGGGAGGCCGGATGAGGGCCACTCCCCACAGCCCTAGGCCTCCAGCAGGATGGGCTGGGGGTCCCTCCACCCGCTTAGTGTAAGGTCAGCCTGGGAGTGAGATGGGAGAAGTCCCTGCCCAGGACCTGGCTCTCGACCAGGGCAGCCTCCGCCTTGCATGTGTGTGTCTGACGCCTCCCAGACCACCGAATGTGCCCACAGCAGGAGTACCCCACAGACGTGTCTGGGTCTGCCGGCCCTGCCCTTGGCACCAGCACGACCCAAACAACCAAACCTAGCTGGCATTCACCACCCTGCCAGTCCGATCCTGAGCACCCCAGGGGCGGTGCCTTCACCCTGTCACCTCGTTCACTGTCTTCAACCATCCAACCTGAAATCCTCATACCCCTTCCAAGATGAGTGCTGAGACTCAGAGTCTGGACAGACATCTCAGTGGTGAGTGCTGAGCCTGGATAAGCCTGGCAAGTCCAGCGAGATCCCCGGCTCCCCACTGGCGCCTGAGAGGTGCTCTGGGTTCTGATCTCAGCAAGGCCGCTTCCCGGGTGAGACATGGCCAAGCCGTTCTGCCTCACTGGGCCTCAGTTTCCCTGTCTGAAAAACGGGCCCAGGGACCCACAGGGTATGTGTTCAGTGCACATAAAACAGAGGAAGCTCAGGAAAAACGAGGGGCCCTTCCGGGCCTAGCCAGAGACTCGGGGGAAAGGAGGCGATGGTCAGAGTCAGCCTCAGATGGCTTGGAACTACCCAAAATATGGGAATAGGCCATAAACAGCAGACCCCTGCTTCTTGCCCACTTGGCCTGGGCCTCCAGCTGCCCCCCGCAAAAACTCTTTTGGGGGGTCTTGCCTTTGCCTGTGGCTCAGGGGTGCGTCCCCCAAAGCACGGTCCTCGAAGAAACACCCCTCCCTGGCTGCTCTTGAAATCACCTCCAAGAAGAAAGGATCACTTCTGCCTCCAAACACATCCCCAGGCAGGAAATGGGCCACAGGCACCATGAATGTTTAATTACGTTAATTGTCCAAGTTCAGAGCGCACCCTCGGTCCCTAAGTACTTTATGGGAAATTGTAATTAAGCGTGAAATGGCTCACTTGTACAACTCCCCTTTCTCGCCCTCCCCAGGCTGCTGGGAGCTTCCCACGGCTGCCCAGCCTCACTAGCTAAGGCTCACCTTCGTTCTTTCTTATTTAGTTTTCTGACCTTTTCTCTTGACATCCCTATCCTGTACATTCCTGCGCTGTGGCACACAACACCGAGCACCGCAATTACTTAACTATAAACCGCCCGTGGAAATTTGCTTTTGACTTTGTTAGAAAGCACTGTAATCAAACCTCCAAGAGTCTCGATCGATGGCCTGGGCTGTCGGAGGAAATACATCGCAGGATCAAGTGGCTTAGCAGAAGAAGGTCCCTGCGGGCGGCCAGGGTAGAATGACTAGAAAGTCTAGGCTGGCCGTCGCCGGGCCAGCGGGTACAGTAAGTGCCCACCCAGCCCTGGGTGCTCACGGGGTGCTGACCCCGAAATGCTCCCCTGGGTCCAGCTGTGACCAGCTGTGTCCTCCTCGTAATTCCACTCTGGCTCAGGGCGGCCAGACTCCACTCATGCTGTCTGCCACAGAGGCATCCCCAGCAGGCATCCCACACACAGCCCCAGCACCACGGGGCTTGACCCCTGCTCTGCCGGGAATTCAGAACACACTGCATCACGTCACCCAGGTGGGAAGCCCCCGGGGGAATCTGCCAGCTCTGCATGGCGATGCTCAGAGCAAGGCCAGATCCCCAGGCCGGCCCTTCGGGACCACGCGTGGGCCGGCAGACACCTACCCCTCGGCAGCCTGCATCATCCTCCAGGCTCCAGACCCACTCCCTGGCTGCCCACAACTCTCCTCGGGGCGTCCAGGAACACTTCCGTGCCAATGGCCCCAGACACGCTCCTCACTCTTCCCTTCCCCAATCCTGGAAAATATCAACGACCCGCCTATTTCCCCCCACATCCTGGGAGTTATCCAATGCTGGTACTTCCTATCCTATTTCCTGAAATCCAACCCCCCTCCACGGTCCATGGAGAGGTCAGACCTCATCACCTCCAACCAGCCAGCAGCAGCCTCCTTACAGACCCGGGCACATTGGACCCTGCAGCAGAGCCCGAACGCAGGCCTCCCCCTGAGTGTGATCCTCACCGGCCAGGGCCCGCTGAGAGGCCTGTCACCCCACACATTAGTGTCCTGTCCAAGAGATCCACCGATGTCCCTGCACCACCGCTGAAGCTGTGGGCCCCAGAAAATGCTGCTTGCCTTACCCCTGCCTGGTACACTTTCCGGCACACCCCCAAACTCAGCTCCAGACCCCCGCTCTGCACCCCTGCACCCACAGCAAGTCACTCTCTGTTCTAGACTCTCAGCAGCCCGTATTTTGTTAAAACACGGACCATGGGGATTATGAAGTCGTGAGCTCCTGAAAGAAAAGCATGTTTTGGATCCATCCTTGGGCCATCGGCCTGGCTGAGGGTGAAGGTCTCTCTGTGTGTGCTGGAATCAGGGAATAACCGCAAAGCCAAAAAAAACAAAAAAACAAAAAAAAAACAAGCCTACCCCACCTCGCAGGACACCATGTGGTGCTCGGGGTGCATGAAACTGAGACAACGTGTTTTGTGCCTATGGAACCAAGTGCCCATCTACGTGTGCCTGAGTTTTGCCAAGTGCGCCAGGCCAAGGGCCAGTGGAAATCAGCTGGACGCCAAAGAGAACCAGCTGGTGGGCCTTAAAGACACCCACCTGGCCCCTTGCTCTCAGGTTCTAGGGACTGGCACTGCAGAGACAGTTCTAGGTCACAGGGGAAGGGGCTTGTTCCCCTGGGGCCAGTGAAAGGGT
This sequence comes from Nasua narica, assembly GCA_028533885.1. Classification (NCBI taxonomy): domain Eukaryota; kingdom Metazoa; phylum Chordata; class Mammalia; order Carnivora; family Procyonidae; genus Nasua; species Nasua narica. The sequence continues at coordinate 7,277,578 of CM052809.1, read as the reverse complement.
TTCTGTGCTGGGCCTTGCCGTGGAAGAGGAAGGGAGTGGGGAGGGAGGCAGGATGGAGGCCCGACCGCTTCTTCCCAGACTGAAGTTAATACTGACGCCAATCTGCTCCTCCAAGGTCCCCACCCGAACTGCTGAGCCCCCTACAGTGCTCCTAGCAGGCCCCATGGGCTCCCCCCGCTGCATGAGGATTGCTCCAACAGTTCTCATCACCCGCCAGGGTGTGGGTCATCCCCTGACCCGGCTGAGCCCCTTCTCAGAACTCTTCAAGCCTCAGGCCTGCTCCTGTCACCTCCGTGTCCACCCAGCTCCAGTCCTGGTCCCAGCGGCCTTCCTGTTGCAGCTGCACTGAGCAGTGCCCCCTGCCACTCCCTAGCATCCCCTCTCTGAGTAGGTTCCGGGTTAGCCCTCCCCCACTGAGCCTGTAGACTCTGGGCCCAGAAGCCACATTCCCTCCCTCCTCTGTGAGCACAGAAAGGGCAAACACTTTCCCCAGGTGCTTGGGGAAGACGGACACCAGTCCCAATGGTCCTGGTGACCCCCACAAGGACAGAAAGGGAATCTAAACACCGAATCTGCCAGGAAATCCCCACCTCTAGGCCATGACTGAGGTCCTAAGACCCCAACGAAAAATATGGAGACAAAGCCAGAGACCTTAAGCCAGAGACAAGGACAGGCCGTCAAGACCTCTGATACAGGGCTTTTCACAAAGGCTTTCCCCCTCTGAGATCCCTTTTGTTCCTCTGAACCCAATCATGACAGTTAAGTGATGCTTCCCAATGGCAGGGCACCGTGGCCACTGCTGTCTGAGCTCAGCCGATGGGTGGTTACCAGAGCCACCGTGTGACAGTGCCTGGAAGAGTTTCCTGCTCTGGGGCCTCTTCTGGAACTCTCTCTGTGTTCCTGGGAGGGTTTTGGGGGGCTGGCTTCAACTGCAAAATCTCAATCTCAAGGAAAGGAGCAAACATGTCCCCAGGTCTTACCTTCATCCTTGAAATCACTGGGACGCAAGAACCCAGGGCTTCCCGTCCCGCATGGTACCGACAGAGGGTGGTGACCTCTCTCTCCCAAAACGTGCTGGCTGCTCTCGTGAGTGTCCATGTGGAAGGAGCACCAGCCAGTTACCCAGAGCAGCGAGCGGCCCCTACGAAAGCCGTGGCCATCCTGCCACACACACGCCGAGCCCTGTTCTTAGACTAGACCTTTCGAAGCCGAGGGCTCTGGAAAGAGCAGGGCTGCCCCATGGCCTGGAAGCAGCTGAGGCAGTTCCATCCACATGGGGGGCATGGATGTGCCTCCTAAGCCCTGAAGGAGGCCACGGCGGAGTTGCGGGGGGCAGCTCTAGTTCCCCGGAACGTGCCGACACCTCTCCACGGAGCAGGGTCCCAGCCGTCACCCGCTGGTGAGCACGGATCATCTCCCTGCCACTGACTGAGGGCCTCCTACGGCCCCGGACTGCTCCTGGGGCACACCCGCCAGCTGCGTGCCACCCCCGGCCTGGGGGCTCCTGTTCTAGCAGAAGAGTAACTACAGAATGCACAGGTGCCGTGGGGAGCAAGAAAGGAAGAGCAGGGAGACTGGGAGCGCAGCGGCCACCGCAAAATACTCCAGCAGTCAGGGTACATCTCACTGAAATGGGCCGTGGGGAGCAAAGCCTTGAAAGAGGTGAGGGAGGAGCCACGGGAGCATCGGGGGCGGGAGGCCGGGAGGGCAGAGTGAGCAAGACAGCGGGAAAACAGCAGGTACAGGGTGGCAAAGGGCCAGATGGCGCAGCGCCTCAGAGACTGCAAGGATGCCATCTCCTAAGATGAATGACGTGGGGCCGCTGTGGGGTGCTGAGCGGAGGACAGACATGATCTGAGTGAAGACATCGGAGAATCACTGACGGAGAACCACCTAGTGCAGGATTCCATCTCTCTGAGATGTCGAGGAACCAGGCAAATCCAGCGACGGGAAGGAGGTTCGTGGTTGCCTAGGGCTGGGGGAGGGAGGAACGGAGGGTGACACCGGAGGAGTGAGAGGCCTTCTGGGGGTGACGAAGACGTCCTGTGCTCACTGTGGTAGTGGCTGCACAACTCTGCGAATGTACGGAAAGCCACTGACTGTCCACGTTAAGTGGGTGACTTGTATGGTATGTGAATCATATGCCAATAAAGCTGTTTGAGAAGAAGAATCCCCACCGCTCCACTGGGGACAGACCAGGGGCGCTGGGGGTGCACAGAGACCCAGGGGGAGACCACAGCAGCCACTGGGCAGAGGAAGGGGGCTTGGCCTGAGGTGGGCACGCGGTGGTCAGTCCTAGTGGATTTTGAAAGGGACGCCAGCACATCTCCTGACAGGTTGACCGTGGCACGTGAAAGGGAGAGAAGAACCAGTGAGAACTCGAGACCTCCACTGCGCCAAGGTTCGCCGTCCACAGAGGCGGTGGGTGCAGCAGCGGTGGGGGTGAGATGAGGAGTCTGCTTTGGCGCATGCTGAGTTCGATATCTGTGGTAGGCAGCCCAGGGTCAAGGGGGTAGTGGGACTAGGAGTCGGGGGGAAGGGAGAAAAGTCAGGGCTGGAAGTACAACTCTGGGAGCCACCGGCATTTTGATGGTGCCTAAAGCAACAAGATGGATGAGATCACCAAGGTGGGGTGTGGAGAGAGACAAGAAGAGTGCCAAGGATGACGGAGCCCTGGGGGGACGCCAACACTCAGGGCGGGGAGAGAAGGGAGAGGTGCAGCAAACACTAGTAAGGGGGTCAGAGCCCAGGAAAACAGGGTATCCTGCAAGCCACGTCAGGAGCAGAAGGGACCCACCCTGACACAGGCTACCAAGGGGTACTGAGCACCAGCCAGTAGATGTGGCAACACAGAAGTCACCAGTGACCTCGAGGAGGGCAGGTTTGGAGGAGTAATGAGGGCAGAAGCAAGATTAAGTGGGGGGAACAGAGAATCTCCCACTCTCCCAGGAGGAACTGGAGATGGTGCTTCCTCTTGAGGGTGTTTTTTCCGTAAGGGGAGCCAAGAAGAGGACAGGAGCTGGTGGGAGAGGAGAGGGGTCAGGTGCGCACGAGGATGGGACCCTGGGGGTGTGCTCCACCCTGTCAGACACAGCCTCGACAGGCCCTCACACAGGTCGTGGTCACTGCTGTGGCCCCATAAACATTCTCAGATTCAGAGCTGGAGGTCCCCCTCTCCTGAGGGTTTCGTCCTGAAAGGGAAGTGGAACGTGGAGTTGGACTCTCCTGGCAGAACTCGATGGACCTCATGGAGGGCAACCTTGATGAGCCTGTCCCAATCCAGGAGCGGGGATCAGGTTCCGTGAAAGAAAAGCGAACCCAACCCTTGGGAGAACTTCAGGAGAGGAGCTGGCCTGAGCCTTGGCTTTGCTGGCAGATGGGCGTAGCTACATGAATGAGGTAAATCCAAGCCCTTCGAGAAAGCTGCTGAAGAACAGTGGAAGCCTTTGGCCAAGAAGACACTGGAATGTGGAATGAGGAAGAGAGGAGAGAACCTTCCAGAGCTGGAGGCCAGGCCGCTGTAGGCTGGGATGAACAGCAGAGTCGGGTCACCGTATCCGCCAGGACTGTGTGCAAACACCTGGAGACCCCGCAGGACAGTCTGGCCACTTCCCTTATCCCCTGGTCTGGGTGACCCTGGACAGGTGGTCGGAACTTGCTGCCTCAGACAACCTCCAGGAGGCACACACTGCCAGAGATGACCTCATGCTGGTGGAAAACCAACCCAGCGAGGCCCCCCTCATCCAGCAAAGCTAGGCAAGATCAGTTTGTTATCCTGCACTTTCGTGAGTCAGAGTTTTCAGCCTCATTGCCATCAAAACAGAGTCAAAATCAATTTGACGTCCAAGATGACGTGAAAATTGCCGTGTCAAAGGCCATTCTGTAATTTCAATTTATTAAAGCTGAGCCACCGCAGCTCTCTTGGAGAAGTTTACCTCTGCGTAGGACTCAAGTCTGCTCTTTGTTTCACTTGCGCAACTTGAATTCTTTTCAGCGTTTCAGGAACTGGCCATTCATTTTTGCAAGAAGAGTGCAGTTAAAAGAGATGCAACTCTCACAAAGCCTCTTTTTTAAGCTCTGAATACGTGAAAGAGACTTACGGCGCATGAAAAAAACGGCTGCATGCAAAACTGTGTGTGTCTGTAAGCACGTTTTAAAAGGGGCGAGTAGAGGCCACTGGTTAAGTTCCCAAACCAGCACCCCTCTTTCTGCTGGGAAGAGCCCCGCCCCACCCCACGTGGCTCGGGGGTGTGTGGATCACGCCCCACCCGTCTCGGCTGGCTCATAACCCACACCTGGTGCTTGGTTGCAGTGACTGGTACAGGAGGAGGTACGTGACTGCCCTCTGTGAGATCTGGACACTAGGAGAAAGAAACCTCCCCTCCCTGGATCTGTGAGCTCACAGGATGAGCCTGGGGCCGTTTATGCAGAGAGCCCATCTAAGGAGGAAGTCTCTGCAGAAGAGGCCAAGTAGAAAAAAGAGGGAGAGAGAGAGCCTTGGCAGCTTCTTGTGGGCCAGTGGTGCCTCCAACCACGGGTGCATTTCCTTTTTTGGCATAATTAGATTTGTGTCTCCATCGCTTACACTGACAGATACGGAGCCCTCTCCCTTTCTCCCTGCTCTGGTCCCAAGCTAGGTGAAGAACAACCTGTCTCAAGAGCTCCACTTCGGGAACAGTGGCATGACCAGCCCCACGGACCCGTTTCCCAGCACGACAGCCATAACTGATGAAAATAATAAAAAGGAAAACCAACAATAACAATTTCAAGTCTCCGGAAATTGTCCAAAGGGCATACAGTAAATGAAAAAGTAACATTTATTCAAGAACAACCACTTAATCTTGGGGGGGGGGGACCAACTCAGTAAGAACAACAAGAGTCTACGGCACTCGAACCATGAATTCCGCCGTCCTTTCCCCCCCTCCGCCGGAACCCCACCAGTTCTATCGAAGGGAAGCTCTACACTGGGTGGGTGTGCCCAAGAAGATGGGGCTCCCTCTGCCCTTGGCTCCCAATCAAGGGATATAGTCTCTCAATGGGGATAGGCTAGCTGCCAGCATTTCTCATCCCTTCCAACTCTGAGTTTCAGGGGTAAAATTTCTGGTGAGTGTGGCTGAGAGGTCAGTGGCTCCCTTCCTCCACCCAGCTCCCACCCAACAGGCAGAGGCTCCACCCCAGGTGCAACAAGGTGAGAATACTGGAGTCCCGTCACCTTTGCCGCGGCTTGTTTATAGGAAAGTGGCTCCATGCTAGAAAAGGCAAGCCAAGGAAACCAGAGGCTCCTCCCCTGCCCAGAGCCCAGTACAGTGGCTCAGAGATTTTTGCCTATGGACGGTCCAGAACAGACTGCTCCAAAATTCTCCCCCACAAAACTGACTTTATTTGAATCAGGGTATGGACGAGTTCAAGCCTGAGCATGCTCTCAAAAACAACAGAGATTTCCGTGGATGCATTTAAGAGGAGGCTAGTAGCTCTAGGAGAGCAACAGGCTAACCCTGGGCCAGCTAGTTTACTAGAGAGAACCAAGAAAATACCCAGTTATGAGGACCCCCTTTGAGGGGTAGAACACATCTCAAAGACTGGGCTTAAAAACTAGCCCTACCCAAGTTCCCAAGTGGGAATGGACTATGTAGCAACTTTGCTGAAAATAATAGAGCCATCAGCCACCAATTAGTGAAGCCTAAAAGCTGGGTGTGATGCCAAATGAGGCAGACAGCTAACAGATCAGGGAGAAACAAAGAGCCCCCGCTAAAGCCACTGTTGTCGCAGGGTGACTGTGCACCTGCCCAGGGCTCTGTACGCCCTCTGAGGACCAAGATCAGAGGCCTCTCACTGCTGGGGACACAGACTTCACTACAATAGTCAAGCCAGGCCAAGAAACAAATAAATAAGCAAATAACAAAACCAGGCCCCAAAGTGGGAAGGGGAATCTCTATCCAGAGCTGCTACATTACCTAAAATGTACAGTTTCCAATAACAAAAAAGTGAGACAGGCAAAGAAAGAAAAAAGTGTGACCCATACACAGGGTGGGGACGGGGGGATGCAGGCAACATAAACTGCCCGCCAACAAGCCCAGATGTCAGATTTAACAAAGATTTCAAAGGAGTCATTTTAAATACAATCAATGAACTACAGGAAGCCATGTCTAAAGAAGTGAGGGAGCTATGATAACAAAGACTCATCAAATAAAGAATGCCAATAAAGGCATTGAAATTATAAAAAAAAAAAAAAAAGAGAGAGAGAGAGAGAGCCAAACAGAAATTCTGGAGTTGAAAAATACAATAAGCAAGAGGGGACAACAGTAGATTTAAACTGGCAGAAGAAGTCTTGAGAACAGATCAACAAAAGTTATGCAATTTGAGGGACAGAGAGGAAGAGAATGGAAAACAAAACAAAACAAAACAAAACCAGAGCCCCAGAGAAAGGAAGAACACCATTAAGGGCATGAATATATATACATAACAGAAGTACCAGAAGGAGAAGATAGAAAGGAGCAGAAGAAAATAGAAAGGTGGCTGAAAAGTCCTAGATGCAATGCAAAACATTAGTCTTTGTATCCAGAATTGTAACAAACTCCAAGTAGGATAATTACGAGAGATCGACATCCAGAGACATCACAGCCAAAAACAATGAGAAAATTTTGAAAGCAGCACAGCACCTGAAATGACTTGCCGTATATAAGGGAGCCCCACTGGGACTCACGATTGACCTGTCATCAGAACTACTGGAGGGCCCCTGGGTGGCGCAGTTGGTTGAGCGACTGCCTTCGGCTCAGGTCATGATCCCGGAGTCCCGGGATCGAGTCCCACATCGGGCTCCCAGCTCCATGGGGAGTCCGCTTCTCACTCTGACCTTCTCCCTTCTCATGCTCTCTCTCACTCTCTCTCTTTCCTAATAAATAAATAAATAAAATCTTTACAAAAAAAAAAAAAAGAACTACTGGAAACCAGAAGGCAATGTAATGGCATATTCAACATGCTGAGAGAAAAACACCTGTCGATCGAGAATCTTATACCTAACACAACTGTCTTTCAAAAATGAAGGTGAAATATAGGCAGTCCCAGACAAACAAAAATTGAGATAATTTGTTGTAAGCATCTTACAAGACATCCTAAAGGACATTCTTCAGGTTGAGAGCAAGTGACCCCAGATGTTAATTCAAATTCACACACACATACACACACACACACACACATACACACATACAGCACCAGTAAAATTAATTACATAATTATAAAAGAGCATAAATGCATGTCTCTTCTCTTTTCTTCCTCTAACTGACTTAAAAAGCAATGCTATGAAGAGCATATATATGTAATTTATAATGCTATAAAGAGCATATATATTGTTGGGCCTGTATCATATAGAAATGTAATATATTTGCCAATAACACCACAAAGGAGGTGGGTGGGAACAAAGCTTGCTGGCACAAGGAAATGAGACCAGATGGTAACCTGAATTCACAGGAACAAAATGAAGAGAATAAGAAATGGTAAATAAGATGGTTAATATAACTATAAATACATACTTGTTCTCCTTTCTTTTCTCAGCTTCTTCAAACATAAAGTTATATAAAATAATAATTACAACAACATGTTGCTGAGTTTATAAAATATACAGATGTATGATACACAAAATTATACCCCTTGAAAAGATGTCCATGTCCTAATCCAGATCCTATGAATATGTAAGATTACATTGTGAAGGGAAATTAAGGTTGCACAGTATCATGATTTTATGACAGCAAAATTATCCTAGGTTAGCCAGGTGGGCCCAATGTAATCCCAAGGATCCTTAAAAGTGGAAGACGGCAGCAGAAGAGAAAGAACCAGAGAGATAGGCGATGAGAAGTACTTGCCCTGATGTTACTGGCTTTGAAGTTGGAGGAAAGGGACCATGAGCCAAGGGATGAAGGTGGCTTCCAGAAGCTGGAAAGTACAAGTGAACAGATTCTCCCCTAGAGCCTCCAGAAAAAACAAAGCCATGCCAATACCTTGATTTTAGCCCAGTGAAAACCATTTCAGACCTCTGACTTTCATAACTGTAAGATAATAAAATTGTTTTATTTAAGCCACTAGATTTGTGGTAATGTGTCACAGCATTAATAAAGAACCAATGTAAGATGCAGAGCAATAATAACTCAAAGAGGGAGAGGAGAAGAAAGTTACACAGGAGTAACAATTCTATAGTTCACTAGAATTAAGTCTGTATAAATGTGAAACAGATTCTGATTAAATGAAGATATATCGGTAAAAAAGAGGACATCGCCAAAATAGTACAGTTAAAAAAACCCTCCAAAACTCTGCCCCTTCACCGAAGCAACAAACAAGTTGGTAAAATGTGCCAGAATCAGCTTCCTTGGAGCTCCATAATTTAATTTCAAAAAATTTACAACAACCAGGGAGATGCCTAATGAAGAAAGAAGCGCTGTGGCATTTTAACTGACCTGCTTAGCCTCCCCTACTCCCAGCTCAGAGCCAGACATGAAGGTAGCCAGGATGAGTGGGAGCAATACGAACCTTAGTCCCAAAGAATTGTGGTTTATGTTTTGACCTGCCTGGTGAATCCCTGAAGGACCAGCTCTAGGGTTTACCTTTGTTTCACCTGCCTTACTAACTTCCCCAGGGCTGAAGTGAGGCAGTTTGTCGAAAGGGTTTAAAGGCAAATGTATTCACTACAGCCAAGGGATGACAGGCAAGGGATGACAGTTGGGACAATGCAAGCCATACACAAATCGAAAACCCCGGGAAGGAAGAGGCTGGGAAGGAGATAACTTGGGAGAGTCAGGTCTGTGGACAAATCTCACATACGCCAGGGAATCTGGAAGGTCACAAACACTCAGTGTGGGGCACATGCTCAGAAAAGACCTGAGGAGACCCAAATCTTTCATCTTTGGCTGACATTTGTGCTCTATGCAAACAGGACATGAACAATAACCCGGAGTTGGAAACGGTCTGGCTAGACATCTAACACAGGCTAGACTGGCTAGACTGCCCTAACACAGAGTCAGTCTGCAAAGACTGGGAAAGTATTTTTTCCTTTGGCCCTAGGCATTTAAAAAAATCTCTGCCAAAACGCTAGCTGAGCACTAAGCTAACAAAAAGTCTGAAATTCCCCATACACAATAAAGAATACAGACTTTACCAAAGGAGTTTGAATAAGTCACCAAACCAACCAACAACAACCCACAACAAGCAGCAGCAATAAACCCTGAAGAGAGGGGAACATCTGATTTCTAGAGTTGCCACATTATAACATTCAAAATGTCCGGTTTCTAGGAAAAAAATTATGAAGCGTGCAAAGACACAAAACAGTATGGCCTAGTCACAGGGGGAAAAAGAAATTAAAAAAAAAAAATTCCCCTGGAGAAGTTCAGACATTGGATTTAGTAAACAAAGACTGAGTTGACTGTCTTAAATATGCTCAAACAGCTAAAAGAGACCATGAACAAAGACCTAAAGCAAAATAGGAGGAAGACATCTCACCAAATAGAGAATGTTAATAAAAAGACAGAAAGGATTAAAAAGTACCAAAAGAAATTTTGAAGCTGAAAAGTATAATAACTGAAATGAAAAATTCACTCGATGGGTTCATCAGCAGATGTGAGCTACTCGTCAAACATAAAGATAGTTCAATTACCTAGTATGCGAAGAAGGAAAAAAGAATGAAAAAAATGAACAGAGTCGAGGAGACCTGTGAGAAACCATCATGTGCATCAACATACCCATAATGGGAGTCCCAGAAAGAGGGGAGAGAGAGAAAGGGCAGAAAGAATTAAAAAAAAATTCCCAAACTGGATAAAATGTGAATCTACACATCGAGAAGCTCTAACTTGGATAAACTCAAAGAACTACAAACAGAGACAGTTTATAATCAAATTGTCAAAAAGTTATTATCAAAAAGACAAAAGGAATCTTGAAAGCTTCAAGAGAGAAGTTACTCCACACTTATAAGGGAGATTCAGTGAGACTAAAAGCTGATTGCTCATTGGAAACTATGGAGGTTTCTACACAGCGGGATGACATATTTAAGGTAATGAAAGAAAAATATTGTCAAGCAATAATTCTATATCCAGCAAATCTATTCTTCAAAAAATGAAGGAACTATTAAAACATTCCCGGAAAAACAAAAACTGAGTTTGTTGCTAGTCAACCTATAATGCAGGAAATGCTCAAGGAAGTCCTTTAGGTTGAAATAAAAGGACACGAGACAGTAACTCAAATTCATGTGAAGAAATAAAGAACACAAGTAAAGGTAACTACATGTCCTTGGATTATAAATCCTCTTTTTTCCTATACAATTTAATAGACAAATACATACAACAAGAACTATTAATCTTTGTTAATGGGCATGCGATGTACTAAGATATAGTTTATGACGGTACAATAAAGGTGAGGAAGACCAAGCTGTATAGGGACATGGTTTTTGCATACTATTAAAACTAAGTTGACATTAATTCAAATTAGGTTGTCATACATTTAAGAAAATAATTATAATCCCCTGGGTAGTCACTAATAAAATGACTTTAAAATATACAAAGATATAAAAAAAGAATCAAAATAATACACAAGAAACATTAAACATAAAAGAAGGCAATAATGGAGAAATAGAGGAACAAAAAAGGTATGACATGTGGAAAATAAACAGTAAGTGACAGATGTAAATCCTTCCTTGTCCTGAAGAGAGGGGAACTGCTTTAAATGTAAATGGATTAAACACTTCAATTAAAAGATGGAGTTTGGCAGAATGGATTTTTTTAAAACTAAAGTCCAACTGTATGCTGTCTCTAAGAGTCCCAATTTAGATCCCAAAACACAAATAGGTTGAAAGGGAAAGGACAAAAATAGAAATTCCATTCAAATAGTAAACAAAATAATATTATACTATAATGACATGATATGATAAATACTGCTTCAGTGGAAATCATATTATTGTATATAAATGTTTCAAAGTAACACACTCCATACCTTAAATCTACAAATTGTAACACGCCAATTTTAATTTAAAAAATGTTTAATAGTAAGCAAACCATTAAAACAAACTGATGGCTATACTAATATCAGAAAAAATAGACTTCAAGTAAAAATATTTTATAACATGGGGTGCCTGGGTCAGTTGGTTAAGCATCTGCTTAACTTGATCCTAGAGTCCCAGGATCGAGCCCTGCATCAGGCTCTCTGCTCAGCAGGGAGTCTGCTTCTCCCTCTCCCTCTGAGCTCTCTTTCTCTCTCTGTCTCTCTCTCTCTGATGAATAAATAAAATCTTTTTAAAAAATATTTTATAACAGAGAGGTACACTATATATTGATGGAGGGGCCAGTCCATCAAGAAAATATAATAATTATAAATATACATGCATCTAACATAGAGTCCCAAAATACATGAAACAAAACCTGACAGAACTGAAGGGAGAAATAGCTGGAGACTTCAATACTTCACTTTCAATAATAAGTAGGAAAACCAGCCAGAAAGTCAATAAGGAAATAGAGGATTTGAACAACACTATAACCCAACTAAACCTAACAGACATTCATAAAACACCTCAGCCAAAAACAGCTGAATATACATTCTTCTGATATTCAGTGGAACATTCTCCAGGAGGCCATGTGTTAGGCCACAAAACAAGTCTCAATAAAGTTTGGAAAACTGAAATTAAATGAAGTGTCTTCTCTAACCATAATGAGATAAAACTAGAAGTCAACAAGAGCAGAAAAACCAGAAAATTGATAAGAATGTGAAAATTACACACCATATTCTGAAATAATCAATGGGTCAAAGAAGAAATTATAATTTCTTAGAAAACATCTTGAAAGAAATGAAAATTAAAACACGAAATATTCAAAACTCAAGGAATGCAGCAAAAGCAGTACTCAAAGGGAAATTTATAGCTATAAACCCCAATGTTTAAAGATCTCAAATCAATGACCTAATTTATATCTTAAAGAATGAGAAGAAAACTAAACCTAACATTAGCAGAAGAAAGAAAATAATAAATATTAGAACACAAATAAAATAGAAGAAAACAATAGGAGGAATGATGACACCAGAGGTGGTTCTTTGTGAAGTTTAACAAACATTTAGCCAGACTGACCAAGATAAAACGAGAGAAGTTACTAAAATCTCAAGTTACTAAAATTGTGGGGGTGAGGGGAATGGGGACATTATTACTGACCTTACGGAAATTTTAAAAAAGGATTATAAGAGAATACTATGAACAATTTTACACTAATATGTTAGATAAACTAGATGAAATGAAAAAGTTCCTGGAAACATACAAACTTCCAAAACTGGATTAAGGACTCATAGAAAATTTGAACAGGCCTATGACAAGTAAAGAGGCTGAATCAGTACTCAGAAATCCCCAACAAAGAAAAGCTCAGGACCAGATGGCTTCACAAGTGAATTTTACCAAACATTTAAAGAATTAACACCAATCCTTCTCAAGTTCTTCCAATAAAACTGAAGAGGAGAGAACACTTCCTAGCTTATTTTATGAGGCCAGCATTACCCTAATATGAAAACCAGACACCGACATCATAAGAAGACTTCAGACCACTATTCGTTATGAAGGTAGAGGCAAAAATCCTCAACAGTACACTAGCAAACCGAATTCAGCAGAACATTAAAAGAATTATACGTGTGGCCAAGTGAGATTCGTCCCAGGAATGCAAAGGTTTGGTTTAACATAGGATAATCAATCAATATGATACCACGTTAACAGAATGGAGGAAAATAAACCACATGATCATGTCAAGTGATGCAGAAAAAGCACACGGCAAAATCCAACACCCTTCCTGACAAACCACTCAATAGACTAGGAGTGGGCAGGATCTTCCTCAACATGATCAAGGGCATTTAGGAATAGCCCACAGCTGACATCGAGCTCAATGATCTGGAATAAGACAAAGGTGCCTACTTTTGCCACTGCTATTCAACACAGTACTGGAAATTCTGGCCATAGCAATTAGACAAGAAAAAGAAATAAAAGGCATCTACTGGAAAGGAAGACGTACACTTCTTGAGGACAAATGGAAAATGGACGCTAATGGGTATGATGAAAATGTTCAGAAGTTGATTGTGGGGATGGCTGCACAACTCTGGAGTTATACTTACCAAACCACAGAACTGTGCACTCTGAATGGGTGGCGTGAATTACAGCATATGAATTCTATCTCAATGAACCTATTATAAAGAAAAAATAAAAGAATGACCTGCCCCTTGACCTCTGACTTCTCAGAAACATTCCCATTGGGTCCAAGCCCCAAGTGACATTTGATGGTGACTGGTCACACATTTCGGCACCAGCGAACGGGCCCTCTCGGTCCTGCTCTGTGGCTGTCCAGTGTTGCATAGCACAAGGTCCTGGAAGGACACTGGGTTAGCTGTGTTCTCACCAGGAAGGAGACTGTGAACTGCTGGTGAGAGACAAGTGTGCTCTTCCTTACTGCACTAACTCCCTCACAGAGACTGTCTCTGCCTGTATCCGGACAGCTGTAGAGTTAGAGCCCAGGCACCTTCCATTCTGCCCCCTCCCCGGTGGCTTCTGCCAGTGCGGCCCTAGCTGACTGGACAGGACAGCCCTGGAGGCATCCGGGGATCCCCAAGGGAAGAAGCAAAGGCCTCATCTCCTTGTCCTCTTTTTCATCCCTCACGGAGGTTCAGGAAGCACCTGAGGCGAGTGTAGCAGAAAGAGCCCGTATTCTGCCTCACATCGGTGGAGGTTGAAGTCCCAGCTCCTCCAGCTTCTCATCGTGCCATCTCTGAACCTTCCGTTTTCCCACCCACAAATGGGGTTCGTCTCTCTGGGTCCCTGAGAGATAGCATATGTGAAAATGACAGCCACGTGATACTGGAAGAAAAGCTTGAAGAGGTTTGCCAACCGGAGAGGGTTTGAGCTTCTTATCCCCCCAAAGCCTCAGAAATTATATTTCTGCCACTGACGGATCCACTCCAGCAGAGAACCAATGCAGAAATTATTCTCCAGCCAAAAGAAGCAGGGCTCAAACCCCCTCCCCTGCCTCCCTAATTTCTGGATGAAATATACAGGCTGGGGTTTGAGAACATCTAGTCCTGAGCTGGAAAAAAAACCAGGAGACAGAGAGAGGCTGGTCTCCGCTGATGGGGAACAAACAGAAGGGCCTTCTCGGATGTCTGTACCGGAGCCCGGGGATGCAGTTTGAGAACTCACAGCAAGCTGACCACAATACATACACAGACCTCAGACTGCTCTGTGGATGGTAACGAGCCCTGACCCTCCCGGGTGGCTGGTGCAGGTGGGGGGGGGGGGTGGAGGAGGGGGGCGTCATGTCCAGGACACTTTGCAAAACAGACAGGCACTTCCTCAAGAGGTTAAACGGAGCTACCATAGGATCCAGCAGTTATCTTCAGTCTGTAGCCAGTAATGGAAACAGCCGTCCACACATAAGCAGGAACACAAGTGTTCATAGGGGAGAAGACAGCCCAGGGACAGACAGCGTGTGTAGAGGTGGCCCCAGGTCCCACAAGCCAGGTTGGGACTGACACTCAATTCCGCCTAGAGTCAGGGCGGTCCTTCTCACTGAGTCTCCTCTGCCGCTCCGTTAAATTGAGGGCAACAGCCCCTCCCAGTGCTGTTTAAGAGAAGGCCCATAAAAGACAGGTTTCATACGGCCTACATCGTATTTTTCTTAACACAGAAATTCCTCACGAAATTACAAATTTTTGACTTCTCCTGAGAAACCAAAGATCTGGCAACACTGAGCCGGCAACCTCATAAGAGCAACAATCATGAGAACATGAGAACGGAGAGATTTCCTGCTTCATTGATTTCAGATCTCATTCTGTATTACTTTTTTCCCTTCTACTTTCCTTTGGGTAAATTTGCCTTTTTCTCCCCTCTTACGCCAGAGATTTATTTCTTTAATTTGCAGCCTTTCTCTTTCTGAATATAAATTTCCATCTAAGTTTTGACATTTAGGGCATTTTTTAATCACTCACGTTTAAGCGTTTTTTATAGTTTCATTATTATTGCTTGTTAGATCTACAAACTGCTTCAAAGTTTTATTTTTCAAAAATTTCCCAGTGATGGAGGTTTTTGTTGGGGAGGCTGCTAATTTCCAGCTGAAAAGCATGACAGTGAGGGAATGGGACCCACGTTAGAACTACTCTTTTAACGTTTGTGAGACTTGTACTTACGGATCACTATCTGTGTTGCAAACGTGCTTGAGAAGAATGAGGTCCCTTCTACTTATCAGACGCAGAATTTACTTATGTCCCTCAAATCAAGCTCATTGGTTGTGGTTGTGTTATTCAGAAACTTCTTTGTCTTTGCTGAGTTTTGTCTACTTAATCCAACACTAATTGGAAAAAATGGCTGAAATCTCACAAAATGATGATAGATTTGTCGGTTTCTCTATTCCTAGCAAAGTTTACATCAAATAGGTTGAGGCTGTTCCAGTGAATGAACAAATGACCCCTTTGGAAGTGCTCTGTCATCCTGGGGAAAGGAAGCCGTTCTCATTAGATGGTGACCTGACACCTTGAGTCTGCAGGGTCTGAGACTGATGTCCTGGTGACGGTTTGCCTTTAGCTAGCCGCTCAGTATTTCCGGTTTCCATACTTTCCTGTCTAACTCTTCTTGTGTTTATACTTCAGTTGTACCTCTGGTGACAGTACACAGCTGGCTTGTGCTTTTGGGTCTGGTTTGGCTGATCTACTATGACATCTGTCTTTGAACTGGGGAGTTCGATCCATTCACATTCTGATTACTGACATAAATTTGGACTTGATTCTATCTTAATCGATTATTTCAATTTTTCTCTCTCCCTCTCTCATTTTTTGTTTCCCTGTTCTCCTTTTTAACTTTTCTTATAAAAATGGCATCTCTTTTCTCTAACCCGTGCTCTCGTGGCTGCGCTGGCTGACCCAGCCCTGGCTGCAGCCTGTGGACACATGCGCACCCATGAACACACACACACACACACGCACACGCACGCATGCGCACACGCACGCATGCAAGACCACAGTTCCAAATCTGAACATGGGCATCAGTTCAGTCTCTGCAAGGGGTTCTCATGTTTTGTTTTGTTATTCTTCTCTCTTGGGGTGAGGGGTCGGTGTTGTTATTTCTCAGATTCTAACATTTCCCAGTTTAGAGCTTCTCTGGAGAGAAGCCAGCGTGCCATCTTGGAGGGAACCCCAAGTAACACTTCAGTGTCAACCCCACTGAGCCCCCTTCAGGAGCGTGGGGGAGGCCACCTGTCATTGGAAGCTTGTGCTGCCAACTTGATTTTATTAATTTTATTTTTTTCATCATAGTTTGTGGACTCCTTAATCCCCATCACCTATTTTGCCCATTCCCCCATCGACTTCCCTTCTAGTAATCATCACTTTGTTCCCATAGTTAAGAGTCTGTGTCTTGGTTTGTTTCTCTCTCTCTCTTTTTCCCTTTGATCATTTGTTTTGTTTGCTAAATTCCACACTTGAGTGAAATCATATGGTATTCGTCTTCCTCTGACTTATTTCGCTTAGCATGATACTCTCTAGCTCCATCCTTGCTGCAAATGGCAAGACTCCATTCTTTTTTTTAAGATTTTATTTATTTGAGATATAACGAGAGAGAGAGAAAGAGCGCACGCACAAGCGAGGGGAGCAGCAGACAGAGGGGGAAGCAGACTCCCCGCTGAGCAGGGATCCTGATGCAGGGCTTGATCCCGGGACTCCAAGATCAGGACCTGAGCTAAAGGCAGACACTTAACTGACTGAGCCACTCAGGTGCCCCAAGACTCCATTCTTTTTGATGGCTAATATTTCATTATATACATATACCCCTTCTTCCTTATTCATTCATCAGTTGATGGACACTTGGGCTGATTTCCATACCTTGGCTATTGTAAATAATGATGCTATAAACATAGGGGTGCCCGTGTCCCTTTGACTTAGTGCTTTTGTATTTTTGCATTTTGCACTTTCATATTCTGTATTTTGTAGCGTGATTACTGGACTTTGAGGTAGTTCTGTTTTTATGTACTAGATTTTTTTTTTTTTTTTTTACCATAGTCCCCACTGCTCCCTATTGTGTTATGTCCCCGGGGTTCACAAAGGCACACCGCTGCCTGTTCTAGGCATGTGAGATGCAGCCGCTGTCACGACGTGATCCCAGACCCACCTCTGTATCTGGTGACGGGAGTGGGCAGAGGAGACGCAGCTGCCTCTGAACTCGGCCAGCCTCAGCAGGGCCCTCCCTCTGCCCCTGTGAGGGCCACCTCACAGACTTGTAGCAGTCACAGCACTTGTACCGTCCAGCAATACTAGTAGAATTTTATATTCATTTCTCCAGGCACATTCCGCTCCCACACACACAGAGACTGCACGCCCGCCCTTTGGAGGGACGGGCCTAGGGAACACATGTGACAGGACCTCAAACTAAATGTTTTCCGAAGAAATGAATAAAGCCCCTTCATCTCTGCTTCTGGAAGGGACCTGGAACCAAGACAGACATGGTCGTGGCCACAGACAAGTCAGCAGGAGGAGATAGGAGGCCCGAGCCAGGAGTCTGAGGAGTGCGGTCAGCAGCACAGGCGTGTGGCACAGGCTCTAGAAGATGCGGCATGGTCCTGCAGAGCTGGGGGCCCGGGAAAGAGCCTCAGAGACCCAGTGAGGGGTCAGGCCTGCCAACAGGGAAGGAGAGAACCACTCAACATAGCCATGTGGGTGAACCGTGAGCCTGCATGCCAGCAAGACGGCTTATTTTTAAAGACCAGGGGTAAAGCCAGACCCCGAAGGCCACAGACTCTGTGATTCCATTTATACGGAGTGTCCACAA
>CM052809.1:7106585-7259675 GCA_028533885.1 Nasua narica | reverse complement strand
TTGGCTCAAAGAAAGACAACGGGGCACGATGATGAAGGATCCCAAGCCCCAGGCTCCAGGCTGAGGAGTCAGCTGAGATGGTGAGGATCGGGAGAGAAGCACGTGTCCTCTGACCCAGGACCCCTCCACCCACGGGGGCCGCCAGGGAGAACGGCGCAGGCCGGGTGCCACCAAGGGTCCTACCTGACTTCTCAGGGCAAGCTGAATATCCATCCTTGTGAACAAATCCTCTTAAATATTAGCACACGACGGGGGCCAACCAAGCGTGAGGTGGGCAGTTCTCACCATCCGCCCAGCTCCAGAAGGCCCCGGGTGCACAGAGCCGGCTCTAAGGAGAGGTTCTCCAGCCCCGTCTCTCAAGATCACCCCATACCGCCTCCTCCAGGATGCCTGCCCCCGCGCAGCAGGCAGCATTGATGACCGCCC
This sequence comes from Nasua narica, assembly GCA_028533885.1. Classification (NCBI taxonomy): domain Eukaryota; kingdom Metazoa; phylum Chordata; class Mammalia; order Carnivora; family Procyonidae; genus Nasua; species Nasua narica. The sequence goes on along the minus strand of CM052809.1, from coordinate 7,259,249 downwards.
CCCAAGACCTCACTAGCCCCCTCTACTTCCAGACCCACTGCCCAATGCTGCATCTGCTTCCCACGCCTGACCTGGCGAGGCAAGAGGGCAAAGTGGTCTGGTCCTGGGCCGCCCCACCCAGAGCCCAGGGCACCGGAGAGCAGCCCAGCACACATCTGCTGAATAAATGTGCTGTGAGCAGCAACCGCTGCGAAGGACCGGCAGGTGCACGTGTGCTGAGGATTCTCTCAGGAAGCCTTCTCTTCCACCCCGTGTGGCTCAGCAGCAATCAGGAGACTGAAGGGCAGCCACGGGGTCCCGAGGCTGGGGCCCCTGGGGGGATGGGAGCAGTCCCGGGGAGACCCAAGGCGGGACTTCACCATCCACTCGCGACGGCGCCTCGTTACGGAGCACGTGCCAGGCCCACACGGGGCTCTTCACAGTTTTGATGGGGTCTAATCCTCTCCAGAACCCTACCAGGTGGAAACCCCTTATCTCTGCTTTTCGGTTAAGGACATGGGCTCAGAGAGGCAGAGGGAGAAGCCAGGATTTATCCAGGCAGCAGGACCTCAGAGCCTGTGCTCGGAGCCAGGACGCCCTTTGCCTGGAGCCCCCGAGCAGCCTTGTCATGGTTCATCCTCTTGTCTGCCCCTCCCCACGGCAGGGACTCCTCAGGGGCAGAGACCAAAACGGGCATGCTCAATGCCCAGCACAGGGCTGGCAACGGGGCACAGGCAAACACTTGCTGGCTGGCTGGCTGGCTGGCTGGATAGACGGATGCCATAGACGGATGCATGGAAGGACGAATAGATGCATGGGTAGACAGATTGATGGACGGACAGATGGACAGACAGATGGGTGAATGAGTGAATTAATCTACTCTGACACTGTAAAGTGAATCCTTGCATCGGCAACTAAGCCAGCAACTGAGTCAGGGGTGGGGGTGGTGGCAGTGGCATTTCTAGGCATTTTAAGGGTAGAATTAGTCGGGCTTGTCCTCAGATCAGCTCTAGCTGGGTGAGGGGAAGCTGAAGATAACGCCGTCCATCAGGGACCAGCAATGCCAAGGCCAGTTGCTGAAGTGGGGCAGGAGTGCGAGCCTGTCAGGGAGGGGGAGGTTCGAACTTGAACGGAGCTGGTGTGCACCCAGTCTCTGCCAGGCCTGCAGGGCCCCCTCCCTGCTCTAGAATCTGCGGTAGCTCGGAGAGACGAGGCAGCCCACCACAAGAGCCTGAGGAGGGAGCAGGAATCTGTTCGCTGGCTCAGAATTGGGGCCTGGGTTTGGGCCTAGGGGTGTCTAACCCAAGACCTGAGCACCACAGCCACGGGTTCCTCCAGGGGGCAGCTCGGGGTGTGGGTCTGAAGCTGGGGAGAGGGGACAGGGCTGATGCGGCTGATGTGGCCTCTCTCTGTGCCTGTGAGCAGACTGCATTTAGATCAACCTTATTCCCCAACTTCCTTGTGTCGCTCCACCGGCGAGCTCAGACTCTTCTGCCATTCAGCCTGAGAATCCCCCTACTTTTTGTCCCTCTTCTGTGATCGAGCTCAGGGCCTAGGTCAGAAGGAGGTCAGCAAAGCCCTGAGGCCATCCCCTAAGACTGTGGAAGTGGGGCCCACCCCGCCTCTTTTCAAGGGGCAACAGTTGAGCCCCTTCAGGTGGGAGCACAGGTGCCTCGTACCCAAGTTGAAGGCCCAAGCAGCCACCTTGGCCCAGAGCACAGCAAACCCTGAGGTCCCACGTTATGTGGCCTTGTGACTCCTCTCTTGGACTACAGGTATCCAAAGGGTCCTGGGACCCACTGAAAAGGGCCACAGTGTCAGGGGGACCCACGGAGCGCTATGAGCCTGAGGCCTCTCCCCAGGCCTGGGGGAGTAGGACTTATCCAGGACACATCCAATAACAAGCCAGACACTGGTGTCCCGACCCCCAACCCAGGGAAACCCTTCAACATCCCACGGTTCATTCCAGGAAGACAGAGATGTGCCCGCTCTGTGCTCATGTATACGTGTGTGCGTGTGTGTGTGTGTGTTAGAGAGAGAGAGAAACGGAAAGAGTTTGTACAGATATAACCACCCACCAGACCCGGAGCCTCACCCCACTGCCAACCAGGCCAGGCAGGGCCAGAATGAGTAGGTGGGCCGGACGGGAAACACTGGGGAGAGGGGACTGGGTACCCCCCTCCCCCACTAAATACTGGCTGTAAGTCCTTCCGATTTTTCTGAGAAACGGAAACTGAGATCTTAATGCAAAACCCCCTGACTTTCAAGCGTGCCCTCACAGTTTTTGAAGACACCCTGTGACTGAAATAAAGCAGGGGGTGAGGAGGGGGGGACACAGCCCAGGAGCCTCTGGATGAGGCCTGGCTTTAGTCTAGTGCCCTCGATCTTACAAATAAGGAAACTGAGGCTGGGCCAGAGCAGGGACCAGCAAGCCAGGGCCACACTGAGGGCCCTGGGTCCCTTGACTCCCTGGGCAGCCATAGCCCTTGGGGAGCGCCCACCAGTCCCAGGCAAGAGACGCCAACAAAGAGGGGCTCGGGCCTTCACCAAGGCTCAAACTGAGTTTTCTGAGGTGACTCAAAGAGGGTCCTGCAGTGCTGGCCTCTTCTGAGCATGAAGACCCTGAGCCCTAAGACCCTGAGCCCCTCTCTGTCTAAGGCCCGGAGACAAATCCAGGTCTTGTTTGTCCTGCTGGTGATGAAAGCCAAGAATGTAAGTAGCTTTTGGGATATCGCCCAGAACAAAGGAACACGGTCATCTGACCACAGGCCTCTTACACCTACAATTGATCATTTGCTTAAGGATGGACCATCATACCAGGGAAGAAGAACTTCCAGGCCCCTGGGACTCAGGGCCAGACGTGACAACCACAGGGTCTGTCCACCCAGCCCTGTCCAGCCTGACCAGTGGGTCGGGCTGCCCCACTGCTTGGTGGGCAGGGAGGCCGTTTCTGGGAGTTTGGGGGCCGATTCCAACTAAACAGCCACCCCGCCCAGGTTCTGTCTGGAGGCCTAGATGGAGCCTCCCCCCCTTAATGTTCTGCAGATGGGCTCCCCCAAAGGCCTCCAAGAAAAACACGACGACCGCAGATCTCTCCTCACAGAAACGGAACCGCTGGAATGGTCTCTTGTGACGTTCCCGAAATGAAAATAAAAATCCCTCTGAAGTGCATTTCAACTCTGAGGCAGCACTGGCTGCATTGGGAGCTCGGTCCCAGTCGCCATGGGAACACTATGGGCTTGGGTTCCCGCGTACCGAAGCCACTCTGTGACCCTCTCACACCCACTGCCACCAGGGACCCGCTTGGCCTATACACAGTCTTTGAAAATTTTGACTTAGCTGCCAACACTGGAAAAATTAAGAGGTTTTACATAAAATCACAGTTTCTGGCTTCTCCTGAGAAATCAGAAGTCTTCCTACAGCGGACCCCAAATTGGCCTGTGCCCCCACACCAGCCCGCCCCCGCCTAGGCTGCCCATCCAGCCCCACCCTGCAGAGATGCACCCCTCATTGCCCTCGGTGGACACCTGACCCCCAGGATCTAGGCAAGGTTGCAGGGACACGAGCTCCAGTCCTAGGGGGCTGAGACCCATGTAGGGGTCCAAGCCTCTGCACCTCCTGAGCCTAGGCCCTGGGCAAAGATTCCTACACCCCGTGCACAAGCTGCAGCCTGTAGCTCCGAGCGCATAGGTGGGGTCTAGCAGGCCACCACCCCCCTTGTCTATAACCTGAACCCTTTGAGCCCCCAACCCAAACAACCTTAACTAAACTTCACTCAACTCGAATCCCTGCGTCCCAAGGGGACTCGGGCTTGTGTTCTGGGGCCTCAGGGCAGCCCTTGGTCCTCTGCCCACCCAGACTGGCCCAGTGTCCCAGCTCTTAGTTCTCCGGATTCCTTCACCTGCCCAGAGCACTATCCTCCCACACCTGACCGGTGCTGCCCCATCCTGTAAACTGTCCAAGAACTAAAGATCAGGGGGCAACACAAGTCCCCATGGCACACGCCGGAGTCCCTGGAGTGACCGAAGAAACTTCCAGCTAGGAATCTGCAGATGGCGTTTTAACCCGTCTGAAACATGAGTCCAGAGAGCTCCGGATAGAAGCCTTAAAATAAAAAGCCCAAACACACAAATACCTCCCAGGCCTGGGCCCCAGCGAAGAGATGATTCTGGAAGCACCAGCTGGCTGGGTGTGCAGGCCAGGGTGGGGGCAGAGGGAGCACGGGAGGGGCCTGGCTAGGAGCTGGGCTGGCTCTCCCTGACCTGGGGGCAAGCCCCGATGGGAATGTAGTTCTTTCCAGGGGGCAGTGTTCCCCTCTGACCACCACAGTGATGACCTGCCAGAACCCCCAACATCCCTACAGCTCTATGACTCCACACTGTATCCCCTCCATCCCCCTGCCACATGGGGCCAGGCCACAGTCTCCCCCTGGGCCACACCGGTGGCCTCCTCCAAAGAACCAGGCCACACTGTTTCTCCACTTAGAGCAGGGCACCGCCCCTCCCTCCAAGACTAGGCCACAAGACCCACCTCCACCTACCCCTCAGGCCCTTCCTGCCGCACCCCTCCCAAACGAGCCACGTCCACTCCCCTCAGGACACTCAGCCCTGCCGCCTCCACCCCCCCTGCTCCCCCAGTGAACTGCAACCCACACGTTCAGATGTGGTTCCAACCCCCAGTTACCGTGGTCAGTTCATGGCATTTCCCAACATTTCTAACTGCACAGGCCTTCGGGGACCGACCGGGTCACAACAAGCTGTAGGAGGGCGGGGGAAGGGGTGGGGAGGGGGCTAGGTCTGTCTGGTTCCCAGCGTTGCAGAGCCAGGCCCAGTGCCGGGCCCTGTGTGGGCCGGCTGTAGAGATCCGGCGAATGAACTGAATGAATGAGTACGTGAACAAAGGATACGGTTTCCATGGGGCGCTTGATGTGCAAAGACGATGGCCCAGGGAACACGGCCAGAGCTTGCTGAAGGCGGCAAGGCCTGAGGGCACTGCTGCCCCCCAGTGAGTCTCCCCAGGACAACAGGAAAGACCCATCCCCGAGGGCCCTCGGCCCCAGCAACGTCCTAGTTCCACCGGCACAACACCAAGAACCCGCCGCCAGGAGTGTAAGCTCCATGGCAAGCCCTCCGTGGCAAGCCCTCAGCCCGCCGCCAGGAGTGTAAGCTCCGTGGCAAGCCCTCAGACACCATCCAGGTGCAATTGCTTCCCCAGGAACGAGGACCGTGCCGTCAGGCTTCCAAGACCATATCCCTTCCTTCTTTTCACGGACATGTAAGCACCGACTGTGGGCCAGGCACTCCTCCTGATGATGGAAATTCCCATAGCTAGTGTGTGGAGTGACCCGAGATACTGCTGCACGCCCCTGCTGGGGCCTCTTGCTGCATATGTGTCCGCAGAAGGGCCAGCTTGCAGGTGGAAAGCTCTGGGGGGTGGAGAGGAGACGCTGCGCAGGGGGCCAGGCAGCCCCAGGGCCGAGCCTGCTCCTCCCGGCCACACACGGGGCTCTACGACTCACCAGCGTGGCCACCACTGCCTCAGTTCCTCAGCTAAAATGGGTACAGCGGGGTCGCTACACGGATCCCCGAGGTGCTGTGTCCGCGATGCTCTGGGGAACACCTGCACAGGTGAGCCCGTCCTCCCGGAGGCCCTCGAGAAATGTGTGTCCCTGAGCCACCGGCACAGCTCCGGGGGCAGGACAAGAATCACTCCCAGACTTCGGCTCTGGCGAGCCCGGCTTTTGTGCAAGGGGCACGCCTAACACTGAAGAGAGAAGGGGAACTGGAGCCTGGGGGAAAGGCTTGTATCAAACGTGACAGAAAGTCGGTAAGCAGATGGAGGGCTTATCTCGATATGTAAGACCCCAGGAGAATAACAGGCCAAGGACTTAAACGGGAAGAGGAGACATACCAAGTAATCAAACGTGGGGCGATCACTCACCCTTCGATCAGAGAAGCACAAAGTAAGGCTTCCCTGCTGGATCAGCGAAATATCAACGGGCAAAGCCCGCTGTACTGGGGAGGAACGGGAGACACTGGGGGCTGCCGTGGGAAACCAGCCTGGCTCTGCCCCGACAGCCGTGACACGGTCGTGTGCTCGGATTCCAGGATTATTTCAGCCACTCGGCAAGTACTTTCTGACAGCTGCTCAGAGCCAGCGCTCTGGGCATCAGGGCTGGCTCAGGCTGTGGCCTGCAGGGTCGGCAACAGGAGAGGACTCTGAGGCCCCCTGCCAGGAGGTCCCTAAGCCTAAATAACAAGAGACGTTGCACTAAGGGCACGCACACATGTTACGGCCGCCTCGAAACGCCCCTGGGCGCACAGCCTGCCCCCCACACCCTCACAAGCTCCCACCCACCCCAGCAGGTCCACGGCCCCGCCCCACAATGGCAGAGTGGGAAAGAAAAGCCTGGCCTGTCAGAGGGGCAAGGACACATGAACGTCCGCAGGGGCCCTGGGCCGCACGCCGTGCCCCGCAATCCTGTCCCACAGAGCAGGGCCTCTGCATCTGGGAGAGGAGCTTCCAGGGCAACCCGGAGTGCGGCTGTGTCTGGGGTCCCTGCCCCCACCTCAAGAGTCTGGAAGCCAAATGGGCTTGGCCTGTGGCCGGCGCCATCTGTTTTGGGAAACCCCCTTGCTCTGAAGGGCGGGGCTCCGGAGTCAGAAGAATGGGCCCCAATTCTGGCTTCTGCACTTGGCCAGGTCTCCTGAGCTGCTTCTCCTCCCCCGGGATCCCCACTTCAGTTGTGTCCCCACCATCCCCCACTGTCCTGGAGCCATCCTTTCAAGACCCAGGACCCGTTCCTGATCCCTGCCCTCACACCCACGTCCTGTGAGCTCTACCTCCAAGGCGCTTCTTGATCGCATCTGCCCGCCATCTGTCATCGGCCACCAGGCCACCTGTGGCGCCACACAGGCCTCCCTACTCCCACTCTCTTCTCTGAGAGCCCTCCAAAGACTTCCCACTGCTGGGAGAACAAGGCCCACCTCGCACCACAGCTCCCCTGACCTGGCCCTCCCCACCTCCCCGGACCCAAAGTCAAGTGCTTCTGTACCCGCTGCCCCGGCTATCTGGAGCCACCTCCCCAAGGGCAGCCAGGTTGGCCTCGCCTCCGACCTGGAGCAGCTCCCCCCCTTACCTGCCCTCTCTCACATCACCCTGGCCCCAGATTTTACCTCGTGCACAGATCTGCCCCTCTGCTCACTGTGTGTCCTCCCTTTGCTGGTGAGCTCATTCCCTGATGTCTCCCCAGCACCCAACCCAGCCCCAGACACAAGGTGGATGCACCGTAAGAATGTGACTGAATGAGTGAGTGAGTGAATAAGAGAACAAAGGTACCCCCTCTAAGCCTCAGTGTCCCATCTCAGGAGTACTGCTGTCATTCCTGTTGCTCCCCCCATGACTAGGGAGCATCACCGGGTGCCTGGTCCGTCCCCAGCCCAAGACATTGCTAATCACCTCCCTATGCCGGTCCTGTTCCAAGGCCATCTCCTCTACCCGGTCCTGGCCCCGGACTCCTCCAAACCCTGTGCAACCTCCTCCCTGGGCCCTGACCTTGTCCCAGATGTGCACCTCACCCTGCCTGGACATCCCCAGGAGGCGGTCTAGCCCCACAGCTCCAGATGAAGCCCACACCCCAGCACTGAGCCCAGACCTCAGAAGGCGGCCCATGTTCCAAACACGGGTGAGCATGGGTGCACATGCAAGGGAGAGGGGGGAGCCTGAGCTTGGGAAGGGGAGAGAGCCAGACACCAACATTTCCCCCTAATTGGGTGACCTTTTCCCAGCTCTGAGTTCCTTCAGGGCCAGGTCCTCAGCGCTGCTTGGTATTAATTTCAAAGAGAAATAGGTCAAGGAAAATGGGACATTTTTCTAGAAAACACTTCAGGCGTGGAGCTGGCTGAAGTGTCTGCCACCCTCTGGAGATTTCTGAGAGGACACGGGGTGATCAGGGGTCTCTAGCTGGTACGAAGCGGCAGAATTCAGACCCCGGGCACAGACCCAGTTTCTACTTCTGGGGCAGGGCCTTCTGTCCCCTTCAGACATCACTGCTGGAGCTATCTCTGTAGCCCCATCCCCTCGATGCTGGGAGCCAGCACTTCTCACTGGCGTGGGACCCCTTTGCATCCTCACGAGGCCTGTGTCCTAGGACTCTGTCCCTGTGCCCCTCGTTGTGTGGACACAGCACACAGGAATGTCTTCTTCACGATCGGCCCAGGGGGGTACCTGAGGTGTAGACAGAGGCTCATCGGGGTCCTTGGGGACACTCAGGCCCAGCGGCTCCCACCCCTGGCAGGCCGGCTGGTACATCGGAAGCACAAATGCCACAGACATGCTAAGTTGCCCCTGGAGACATCACGTCTCTTCCAGAAACATCCCAGTCTGCTGTGCTGAGGATCTGCAGAGAGCAGGCCACGCGGAGCCCAAGGCCGAGGCGACAACCAGATGCACTGCTCTTGCTAATTAAACTCCACACGCAGCCGGAGCAGACATGGCTTCACTTCCCAGCCGCGTGTTGTCTGGAAAGCAGGCATGGTTACTGCATGCCAAGGAAAAGCTCTTTGGGGGACACTGGCAACACAAACATAAGGGAAGAAAAAAAGGAGCATCAGTTGATTGTGTCTGCGGAAGAGAGAGCCATAGAGCAGGGGCGACGAGGGCAGAGGACCTGAGAGCCCGCATCGCAAGGAGGGCTAATCGGGTGACAGCAAGCACAGGCCAGGAGCCATGCAGGGGACGAGATGAGGATGGGTTTGTCCAACTCCCACCGCCCCCCTCCCCCTGCCAGTACACCCATTTTACAGATAAGTAAACTGAGGCACCACAGGGTTGGGCACGCTGCCCAGGCAGGTACACTGGATCTCTACGCCAAGCTGCCTGGCTCCTCTGAGAACCGTCCCTTGCATCTGAGCGAGGGCCACACCCGGGCCAGAGCCAAGCCGCTGTCCCCAGGCAGCACTCATCATCTGTTCGTGGCGCCCCCGCGAAGATCAGGTCTCCGCCCCCGAACAAGATCCCACAACAACTCAGGAGGAGACAGCGAGGGAGGAGGGCAGGCCAGAGACACCGGAGACAGCTAAATTTATGTCTGAGGAGAGCAGCTGAGCACGTGGGCTGTCCTCGGGGCGGGGAGGGACGGGGGGAAGGGTTGGGGGGTAGCAAGTCTGGCAAGTCTTCAGCGCGGTAATGCCTCTGCCCTCATAACCCACTGGACAGGGCCCCCATCTGCGGACCCCGGACAGAAAGCACCCCTGGGGCACCCTCCCGAGTCTGACCCCAGACAACTCCAGGCCTCGGAGAATGTGCAGCCTCGGCTGTCCCGGCGCCAGCCCCCGCCCACCCCTCCGGCACGAGGCCACGTCACCGCGCTGGCATCTCCTCCAGCCGTCCAGGGGGCCGGCCACAGAGCGGCGGGAGTGCTGAGGCCTCTGCCAAGGGTGCGCTCAGCTCTGAAACACGCCTCCCAGAGCCCAGAGCCGGGGAAGCTGCCTTGGGTTTCACAACCAAGCGCTTGTCCTTGGGTTTCTTCTGGTCCCCGAACTGTAGGCACAGCCCAGTGGCGGAATGAGGAGGAGGAACTGACAAGGCCCCAGGAATGGAGCACTGAGGCACCCAGACTTTTGCTGCACCTCTGAGCTGGCCGGCTGGGGCATGGAGCCAAATCCGGCATGAGAGCCCCCAGGTCACCACCAGCTGCAGGGCTCCGGCGAGCGGCTCAGGGACACAGAGAGAAGCCCCCAGACGCCAGCCAGGCCTGGGGCTCAGGGCGCAAAGCCAGCCAAGGGCCTCTCTCCCCACTTGGACAGAAACCCAGGCTTCAACACTTACTGTGTAGGCTCAATCACGGCCTCCAGGATGTCCACAGCCTCATCCCCAGACCCTGTAAGTGTTGCTTTTATGGCTCAAGGGACTCAACCTATTGCTAACTTAATTGCATTAAAGATCTTGAAATGGGTAGACTCTGGATTACCCCAGTGGGCCAAACATCACCACAAGTGTCCTCGTAAGAAGGACACAGAGAGAGACTGGACTGCAGAAGAGGAAACTGTGACTGCGGGAACAGAGACCAGAGCAATGTGGTCACCAGCCAAGGGATGTCGGCGACCACCAGCAGCTGCGTGAGGCCAGGAAGAGATCCTCTCTCCCACTGAGCCTCCAGAGGGAACCAACCTTGCTGACACCTTGATTTTAGCCCCTTCAGGTCAGTTTTGGATTTCTGGCCTCCAGAACTGTAAGAGAATAAATCTGTGTTGTTTTAAGCCACTACGTTCGTGGTAACGTTGTCTCGGTTGTCACAGGAAACTGAGGCGGACATCAACAACTGTGGAGAGGGAAGCCTCCCCAAGCTGGCCTCCACATGCTCTGCAGGCCTCTGCCTCTCCCTTACACCTCACACCCGCTGCATCACCAAGGGAGGCCTGGTGATCTACCTGCCATTAGGGGAGCGTTGCCCACCTCCCCTCTGTGGCCTATCCTGACAGGACTCCACTCTTTCCAACCCCCTGGACTGCCTGCCTCCAGCCTAGACCACAGTGGGCTGGCTGAGACCCAGAACTCCCTCCCCAGCCCCTTTCTGACCAGGGCTGCCCACTGCCCGCAGGACACCATCCACACTCTGGAACATTCCAGGCTGCAGGTCCCAGCATCAGCTCGGGCCCCCGGGGCCCCTGGCCCTGCATGCCTACCTCCAGCTTCACCCCTGAGACAGCCCCTTCCTGACTCCTCAGAAGGCTGGAAAACTCCTACCTGTCTCAAGCCAATGTCACGGGATGGACAGAAATGTGCAGTGGGTCAGCAGAGGCAAGACTGCGGGCCGGCCACGTGGAGGAACCACACGGAGCAGCAGACAGCGCCAGCACCCCGTCCCGCTCTCTCTCTCACCAGCCTCCCTTGGCAGCAGCAGGGCAGAGTGCTCCCGGGGGCGGCGTGCCTCCTCTGCCCGCCAGGGAGGATGCCGCAGCCTGACAGCAGCGGGCAGAGGCTTGGCACCGGCTGCTTCCGAGGAGGAGGCAGCCAAGGTCACGGGCACTGAGCTGACTTCGCTTCCTTCAGCCAGGGCCCAGTGCAAGGCAGGGCGGGAGGGCACAGTGACCCATCAGGCGGTTCTGTGGGACAGGAACCACCCCCCTAGCAGGAGCACAGAGCCCCCTCCCCCCCAATGGCCATGCCCCAGGGCTGCAGGGGGCCTAGATGAGCAGCCCCAACTAGACCACTTCCGCCTCTGCCTCTCACAAGCACAGGTGGCCAATGGGGGCCATGTTTTATTTGGCTCATAACGGTGCTTTTTAGAAATGTAAAGCAACATTTTAAAATCATGAGGGTTCCCATAAAAGTTCTCATGTCTGGATGCTCTTGACCGTGAGAGGATGGCTGCCCTAGGCCCACACTCTCACCAGGTTATGGTAAGGGGAGTGGAGGAGGGGCTGCCCCCATGGACGAGGCCTCTGGCCGGCCCTGTGCCCAACATGCTCCCGCTGTTTTCCTTTTAGTAGAGACACATTCTCCGTGCCCATCGTTTATGTCAAAAGGAGGGAGGGGAAAGTCAGGCCAAGCACTTAGCCTTGCCACCGTCCTCACTGGCATTGCCAGCTGCATCCTGCCAGCCTCGGAGTTCGTGGCTCTTACCTTGGGATGGCAGGACTGTCTTCTAGTGGCACCATAGGGAGACCACGTGCCCAGCTCACCGTGGGGACCCTCGGCCTCCTGCACACAGCCAGCCCCTTCGTGTCTGCAGCCAGGCCAGCTGTGTGCATGCGGTCTCGGGGCCAGCCCGGCCACATCATGGCCCAGCCTTGCCAGGCCCCACAGTCTGGCTGAGACTGGACGAGGGCCCAGCAGAAGCAGAGGGAAGGGGCCCTGCCTGAGCGGCACCACACACACATTGCAACTGTGCACACACACACACACACACACACACACACATCCTAGGGTGTCTGAGCCCTGTCCCCAGAGGAGGAGCGAGGGGCACCCACGCCTCCACAGACGTGCATCCCATTCACAGCAGAGCCAGTTGCACACCGGGGGGCTGGGTCACTTCCGAGCTCAGCTGAATGGCGGCCCCCAAAGATGCCAGGTCCTTCCTGGGACTTATGAATGTTACCATATGGAACCAAAAAAGGACTGCACATGTGATTAGATCACAGACCTTGAGATGGGGGGGGCATCATTCTGGATTATCTGGATGGGCCCTGGATGCAATCACACGCATTCTTGTCAGCAAGAGGCTAAGGGAGGGTCACACACGAGGAAGATGCAGTGTCACCGAGAGGCAGAGACTGGAGTGACGTGGCCACGAGCAGCCACCAGAAGCTGGGAGAGGCCAGAACAGATTCCCCTGCAGCCTCCAGAAGGAGCACGGCCCTGCCCACACTTGACCTCCGCCCAGTGATGCTCATTTCAGACTCCTGCCTTCCAGAACTGTGATAGAATAATACATTGCAGCTGTCTTCAGTGAGCCAGCGGGTGGTAAGACGTCGCGGTAGCCAGAGAGTAGGAGGCAGTGACATGCCAGGGTCCCCAGCACAAGTATGAGGCAGGGCTTCCGGCCCTGACTGGGGCTCCTCTCCCCACACCGGCCGGCCCTGGCTCCCCCTCAATCACCCCAGACAGGGTTGACAGATGGCAGCCAGGCCAGGGCTCAGGCATAGGCCCAGCACTCCAAGTGGGACCCTGTCCATGTACGTGTGCAAGTGCAAACACACACGTGTGCACACGCACACACGCACACACACACACACACCAGGGAGGCTGATGGTACTCAGTCCCCCAGTACCATATTGCCCTGGAGACAGGGCTGGCTCCGAGTGGGGACAGACAATGGGACCAGGTGTACCTGAGAGGCCTGGCATGGAAGAGGTCTGGAAATGCCTCAACCACCTGTCCCCAAAAGGCCACCTTGGTCCCCTGGCCTCAGCTCTGCCCTCCTGCCCCAGCCAGGCTCCTGGGTCCAGCAGAGTGGAGCCGAGACACTTCCGCCACGTCTGCAGGGCCATGAGGAGAGAAAAGGTGCCCCCTCCTCTCCCTCAACCCTTCACCCACCCTCCTGCTTAGGTAAAACAGGACAATGTGTCTTGGGACCCTGGAGGAGCCATGTGGGACACATCCACCAACCCCCACTAGGCTCCCCTATCCCCAACCCCACACCCAGTCAGATGCCTACCTCCCAGCCCAGAAGGCCCAAAGCAGATGTTTCCCTTTCCCCAGAGGACCCATCCTACCCACTGCCCATAACAAAGGTTTCAAACCCACTTCCAGGAGTTGCCTTTGGGAAGGGAGGAGGAAGCCTCAAGTCCATGCCTCCTGCTCACTTCGGCCACAGCCACAGTGGTCTGTCAGAAGAAAAGGACCCTCTGGCTTACACACACACACACACACACACACACACACACACACTGGTCCTAGAGATCTGTGCCCAGCACAGAGGAAACAGGCCCAGCCAAGGACACTGCTTCTACGTATCTCCTGTCTGCACTCTGGGCCCTGACAAGGCCCTGGCTAACGGAAAGCTGGACCATCGGAGGTCACCGTGGGCCCTCAGCCCAGCCCCAGCATAACATGTGTTTGGACCCCCTCCAACCAACGAGTAGGCCTCAGCCCAGGGCTGGGTGGGAAGCGACATCCAAGGAGAAATGTACTCTTGGGCGACCAAGTCGCCTACACAGGGTCATGCTGACACTGGGCACAGACATCAGGGAAAGATGGGCCTGTGGCCTGGCCCTACCACTCACAGCCCACGGCCCAGGCCTGAGGCCCAGAGCCCGGCCAGGAATACCTTCACCGCACCTCACCACCTTCCAGCACCTCAGTCTCCAACCTGTGCGGCATCTACTTTTTTAAATTCAAAGTAGGCTCCGCACTCAGCATGGAGCCCAACACGGGGCTTTAAACCTAGGACCCTGAGATCAAGAGCTGAGCAGAGATCGAGAGTCAGACACTTAACTAACTGAGCCGCTCAAGCGTCTCTCCCCGTTATCCTTTAAGGCCACTGGTTTCTCAGGTTATTCTGAGTCTGAAACTCCTTTCCTGCATTCTGAGTTCCAAGCTCTCACCAGCAATAGGTGGATGGCAGGGGAAGGGGAGGACGGATTTAATAGAAGGTCCCAAAAGACCAACAAAAGCCCAGAAAATAAGGCAAGGCCAGCACAGCCACGGGGGAGGGCTGCCATGTTCAGGAGCCAGCACCACATGGAACCTGGGATCAGGGCCCCGGGCACCTGGCAGCCTCTCTTGGCCGATGCCACCTCACCTGGCCTAAGCAGGACCCAGAAGCACCAAGCCCAAGGCCCAAGGTGGCAAGCTCTCAGCTGAGACACAGGCCTTTCTAATGCCACTGGACAGAGAAAGCAGAAGCCAGAGGCCCAAACATGCCCGAGGGCAGCCAGCCAGTGTGGGCCTGACCCCTGGTCTGGGGCACTTCCGCTGTCCCACTTTCACCCTTACCCTCACCCTACTTGGTAACTCTCCATTCTTCCCCCTGCGGAGAAGCCCGAGGGTAGGAAGGCAGCAGGAAGGCTGAGGCCGGGGAAGCCTGCCCATCAGGCTGCAGATGGGCAATTTATCACCTGGGAAAAAGGGTCTGCCCAAAGTATTGATCTGCTCTAGACAGCGCCGGGCTTCCCGGCGGAACAATTTCTGTGCAAAAGGATCTGACACCACTCCTTGAAATTAGAATGGTGCCCTGCCGGCCTGCACCCAATTTATCTGTCAAGTTGGGAAGTCAGACCGAGAGACCTGAAATAAATGAGCCAGGGCTGTTTGGGGTGATGGGAGTGCCCTGGCAAATCACAGCACGGCTGGGCCGGCCTGAGGGGGCCTCCGGGGTTCTCGGCCAACACGCGGGTGAGCCTGACCTAAGACCCAGGCCTCCAGGCCCCGCTGCTGCCACCTGCCCTGGCCATCTGCAGCCAGGGGGGCAGGACCAGAGGCTGAGGGCCGAATTCAGCCCTTAATGAGCGGGCACAGGCAAGGCAGCCTCCTCTGGTCCCTGGGGCCCTGAGGACCATGAGGCTGGCTAGGACCATGGTCTGACCCCAACCTGGTCTCCCTACAGCCTATAACCTGAGATCCCAAGAACGCAGGGGAGATTTGGGCTTGAGGGCTGAGAGGCTGCAGCCAGGGGCTGTCACGAGGCCCACCCGGAAGCTCCTTCCACGCTCCTGGGCCCAGAGTGCACTTTGGTTCTAAGGCGCAAAAAAAAAAAAAATTTGAGTCCGTGCACAGGCTGCGGAGGCCATGAGGGCACCTCTGGGCCTTTGTCGTGCACTTCCCTCCCCTTCTTCCCTTGGACACGCACACGTCTCCCAGAGCAAGCAGGGTCCGAACAGGGCCAGAGGAGAGCTTGGGGTCTCTGTGAACAGCCAGGAGGGGCGGTCAGTCGTGATTGCAGGGAAGGTGGTCTGCACAGAGGAAGAGGGAGGCCATCTGAGGCCAGGAGACTTCTTTAGAAGCACAGGCTCAGAGACGTGGGCATGGAACTTGGGCCCAGGTGCAGGCCTGCTCTGTGCTTCCCCTGCTCCCCAATACCGGGTGGACCTCAAGCAGCAGAATGGGGGGCCCCTGGAAAGCCTCCACTGCCGGCTATGGAGGTCTCAGACCTGCCAGCTTGTGGCCCACATGCAACAAGAGCAGAGGCCCCCACCCCAGCTCCGTAGCACCCCCACCGTGCCACGTGGTCAGTGAGAGCAGGGCTTCAGGCTCGGCCTGGAACTAGGCCTGCAAAAGGGTACCTGGGTCCCCCAGGGGGACAACCGGGGATCACCAAGCAGCCTTACCTGTGTCCAGGGCCTGTGTCCCCCCCAGAGAAGGGGACCTTGCGGTGGGTGGCCGGCGATACACCACATGCACGCGGCCCTGCTCAGCCTCCTTGGCCGCCAGCCCCTTCTCCAGGGGCTCGATGAAGAACTCCTCCTCCTCCATACGGATCAGGCCAGCCTGCAGGGCAAAAAACAAAATCGTTCAAATTCCCAGAGTGCAGCAGACCACGGACAGGCAACAGCAGGAGGGTCCCAGAGGGACCTCCCATCAGACTAACAGGACCAGAAGGATCCTGCCCGGCACCCCAGCCAGGCACCAGGCTTGAAACCCGGACCAGGGAGGGCACAGACAGGGGATCCCAGAGGTCCCATCTGCCCAGAGCACTTCTAGTCACCAAGGCCTGAGCCCTGGACAGTGGTAAGCCCCATCGGGGGAAGAAACTCCATCTGAGCCATCCCCAACCCCACCCCCCGGAAGCCCAAAATCCAAGACAAAGGCCCAAACTGCCAACTGGGGACTGAATCTGCCACAGACATGTTGAGGTCGACCCACACAGTATTTTCTGGGATGCCTGGGTAGCTCAGTCGGTTTAAACAGCAATAAAAATAACTGCATAGAGGTCACAAAACATTAAAAACAAAAACAAAAACAAAAAAAAAACCCCACAGGCTGACCACAGTGCATCCACAGATGCCCCGGATGGAGCATGCACCCCTGCAGCTGACCACAGTCCCCATGCCCCCAGCATCTAGCCTTCCCTCCACACCGGTCACCAGCCCAGACTCTACAACAACTGACCTGCTGCCCCCCCAAGACAGGCTGTAGCCTTCCCCTGCTGGACAGCCCACACTGGACCCCTGTCCCCACGTCCCCACCAGCTGCTCTGTACGTACTCTGGCAGCCAAGGCCCTGAGCCGGCCACCGCCCTCCCAGCCCCTGGCTCACACACCTCCCCCCTGTGGCTGGGATAGGCCCATCCTGCCAAGACGGCCCTCACAGCTGGCCCTCCTCACCCTGGCCATCGGGTAAATGCCCATTCTCTCTTCGGCACCTGATGCAGATCCCCCCAACTGCCACCGCCCCCAACCGCAGGCGCACGGCCCTACCCTCCTTTTGGCCCTCCCGCCATCACTGCCCCGCCCAGCTCCCACGCTTTTGATTTTCCATCTATTATCCACAAACCGATGGTCTCACACTGGGGGCCCCCACTGTGTCGACCTACAGATGTATTTCCTGGAGATCACACATTTATGGCCCACTTGGGGTTTTTTTACCCATTTTATTGAGATATGATTGGCATGTAACAAGATGTGTAGAGTTACTGTATACAACTCGATGGGCCTGGGAATGAACACACACTCATGAAACCACCACCGCTGTCGAGGGCATAAACATATCTACCTCTCAAAGTACCCTCTTACCCCCTCTACCACCATTTTTTCCCTGGTCGGGACACTTCATATAATATTGGCCCTCTCGGCAAATTTTAAGTATATGATAGAATATTGTTAGCTATAGGCACCGTGCTATATAACCGAGATCCAAAACTTACCTTGTGTAACTGAAATTCTGTACCCTTTGACGATTACCTCTCATTCTCCCCTCCCCCCAGCCCCCAGCAACCACCATTCTATTCTCCACCTGCTACGAGTTTGAGTATTTTTTTAAAAGATTTATTTATTTACTTGAGAGAGAGACACACACACACACAGACAGAGAGAGAGAATGGGGGGGGGAGGGGCAGAAGGACAGAGACAGATTCCCAAGCAGACTCCCCACTGAGTGGGGAGCCCTACAAGAGGCTCGATCCCACAACCAGGAGATCATGACCCAAGCCAAAATCAAGAGTCAAAGGCTTAACCAACTGAGCCATCCAGGTGCCCTGAGTCTTGAGTTTTTTCGATTCTATGTTGTCTTTCTGTGGCAAGCTTATCTCACTTGGTATGATATCCTCCAGTTTCATCCATGTTGTCCCAAATGGCAGGATCTCCTTCTTTAAAAAGGTAGAGTGATATTCCACTGTATATACGAACCACATCATATATACGAACCACATCAACTTGTCATGTACAGATGGACGTTTAGGTTGCTTTCATGCCTACGATGGATAACACTGTAATGAGTACTGGAGTGCAGACAGCTCTTCCATATTCTGTTTGCATTTCCTTTGGATATATATGCAGAAATGGGACTGCTGGATCATAGGGTAGTGCTATTTTTAATTTTTTGAGAAACCTCCTTAGTGACATAAGTGACACAGTGACAGAACCAATTCACAGTCCCACCAACAGTGCGTGAGGATTCCGTATCTCCACATCCTCGCCAACACTTGTTATTTTGTATTTTTCGTGATCGTTCTAACAGATGTGAGATGATATGGTTGGCTTTGATTTGCAGTTCCCTGATGTTGAGAACCTTTTATATATTTATTGATCATTTGTACATCTTATTTGGAAAATGTCTAATTCAGGCTCTTGGCCCATTTTAATCAGATGATTTATTTTTCTGCTTTGAGTTGTATAACTTCTTTGTGTATCTTGGATATTAACCTCTTAACTGATATATGGTTTGCAACATGTTCTCCCATTCCATAGGTTGCCTTTTCATTTTGTTGATAGTTTCCTTTGCTGCACAAAAGCTTTTTAGTTTGATGTAGTCCCACTTACTGATTTTTGCTTTGGTTGCTTATGCCGCTGGTGTCATGTCCAAAAAAACCATTGCCAAGACCAATGTCAGAAAGAGTTTTTCTCCCTGTATTTTCTTCTATTTTTAAGGTTTCAGGTGTTACACTGAAGTCTTGAGTTCATTTAGGATTGTTTGTGAGTGGTATAGGACTGAGGTCTTGTTTCATTCTTTGGCATGTGACTACCCCATTTGCCCAAAATCATTTATTGAAGAGATTCTTTCCCCATTGAGTATTCTTGGATCCCTGGTCGAACATAAACTGACTGCCTATGTGTGGGATTGTTTCTAGGCTCTCAATTGTATTCTATTGATCTATGTGTCAAAACCATACTGTTTTGACTACTGTAGGTTTGAGATCTAGTCTGAAATAAAAAAGAGTGATGCCTCTATCTTTGTTCTTTCTTAAGATTGCTTTGACTATTTGGGCTCTTTGGTGGTTCCATGCAAATTTTAGGGTTGGTTTTCTATTGGAATTTGGAATTTTGATAGTGTTCCACTGAATCTATAAATGGCTTTGAATAGTACAGATATTTTAAAACATTATTAACTCTTCTGATCCGTGAACACAGTATATCTTTCCATTTATTTGTGTCTTCTTTAATTTCTTTCATAAATATCTTTTTTGTGTGTGTGTGTGTGTGTAGATCTTTCACTTCCTTGGGTAAGTTTGTTCCTAATACTTTAACATTTTAGATGGTATTATAAATGAAATTGTTTTCTTTCTTTTTCAGATAACTCACTGTTAGTGTATATAAATTTAACTGATTTTTGTATGTTCATTCTTATATCCTGAAACTTTAATAAATTTGGTGATTAATTCTAACAGTTTTCGGTAGAGTCTTTAGGAGTTTCTCTCTCTATATAAGACCATGTAACCAGGAAACACAATTTTATTTCTTCCTTTCCTATTTGGGTGCCTTGTCTTTATCTTGCTTGACGGTTCTTTCTCTTGCCTGAAGTTCCAGCACTGGGGCATCCAGCTGGATAAGTCAGAAGAGTGTGCGACTCTCAATCTTGGGGTCATAATTTCAAACCCTACACTGAGAATAGAGATTACTAAAAGAGTAAATAAATAAACTTTAAAAAAAGAAGAAGAAATTCCAACATTAAGTTGAATACGACTAGTGAGAGTAAGCGACCTTGTCTCGCTCATGATCTTAGCAGCAACGCTTTTAACCTTTCACTATTAAGCACGATGGCGGCTGCGGGCTTGTCACATACAACCTTTATTATGTTGACCTACGTTCCTTCTATAACCAATGTGTTGAGAGTTTCATCATGAAAGGAGGCTGAATTTTGTCAAATGCTTCTTTTGGATCTACTGACATGATCCTGTGAGTTTTATTTTTCGTTCTGTTAAGGTGGTGGATTACGTTTCTCGATTTGCATATGTCGGGACAACCCTGAATCCCAGGGATGAACCCTACTTGATCACATGCATGATCCTTTCGGTGTGCTGTTGAATTTGGCTTGCTAGTAGCTTGTTGGGAATTTTTGTATCTATATGCACCTGGGATATTGGCCTGTAGCACCTTTATCTGGCTTTGGTATCAGGGTAAAGCTGGCCTCATAAAATGAGTTTGGGAGAATTCCTTCCCCTTGGGTTTTTTGGAAGAGTTTGAGAAGGATTGCCATTAATTCTTCTTGAAATGTTTGGTAGAATTCACCTGTGAAATCATCTACACCAGGGCTTTTCTTTGTTTGGAAATATTTTTGATTACTAGTTCAATCTCCCTACTCATTATTGGTCTGTTTAGATTTCTTTCCCCCCCCCCAAATACTTTCATTTTTTCAATGTTATAAAATTAATTGTTCGTGATTCAGTCTTGGTAGGTTGTATGTTTCTAGGAATTTATTCATTTCTTCCAGGTTGTCCAATCAGTTGTATACTCATTCACAGTATTCTCTTAATGATCCTTTATATTTCTGCAACGTCAGTTATAATGTTTTTTTTAAACTCTATTTACATCTTAATTTTACTTGGCTTTTTGATTCTTCTGTTTTTCTGTTCTCTACTTCATTTATTTCTGCCGTGACCTTTGTTATCTCCTTCCTTCAGCTAACTCTGGGCTTGGTTTGTTCTTTTCCGAGTTCCTTAAGATATAAAGTTGGGTTGTTTATTTGAGACCTTTCTTTTTTATTGTAGGTATTTATCACTATACACTTCCTTCATAGAATTGCTTCTGCAGTATTACAGAAGTTCTGGTATGCTGTGTTTCCATTTTTGTTTGTTTCAAGATATTGTCCCAACTTCCCTTTTGATTTCTTCTTTGACCCACTGGTTGTTCAAGAATGTGTTGTTTAATTTCAACATATTTGTGAATTTTCCAGTTTTCCTCCTCTTGTTGATTTCTAGTTTCATACCACTGTAATCAGAAAAGTTACTTGGTATGATTTCAGTCTTTTGAGAGAGAGCAAAAGAACTAGAGAGCAAGAGTACGCACACGGAGGGAGGCAGAGGCAGACTCCTTGCTGAGGAGAGAGCCTGACATGGGACTCCTTCCCAGGACCCTGAGATCATGACCTGAGCCAAAGGCAGATGCTTAACCAACTGAGCCATCCAGGCGCCCCTTCACATGTTCTTATGTTACTAATTAGCACCCTCCTGTTTCAGCTTGAAGAACTCTCAGTATTTCTTATAAGGTGGGTCTAACGTGATGAGCTCTCCTCAGCTTTTGTTTGGCTAGTAAAGTCTTTATCATGCCTTCATTTCTGAAGGACAACTCTGCCAGATAAAGTATTCTTTGTTGGTAGTTTTTTTTTTTTCAGCACTCTGAATATATCCTCCCAGTTTCTGTTGTTCAGCAAAATGTCTGCTGAGAAATCCACTGAGAGCTTTATGGGGGTTCTCTTGTAGGAGAGAAATTTTTTCTCTTGCTGCTTTTGAAACCATATCTTTGTCTTTGATTTTAAACAGTTTTATTATAATGTGTCTTGGAGAAGATCTTTTTAGATTACAATTTTGGGGTGATCTTCATGAACTTGGATGTCCAAATCTCTCTCCCTAGGTTTGGGAAGTTCTCAGCTATTATTTCTTTAAATAAAATCTCTGCCCCTTTCTCCTCTCTTCTCTTTCTGGGACTCCAATAGTGTGTAGATTGTTTCTCTTAATGGTGTCTCCTAAGCCCCACAGGCTTTCCTCATTTCTTTTCATTCTCTGACTCCTCTAACTGGATAATTTAAAATGATCTGCCTTCCAGCTCACTGTTTCTTCTACATGGTCCAGTCCTCCACTGACACACTCTATTGAATTCTTCACTTCCATCATTGTATTTTTAAGTTCCAATTTTTTTTGTTTGGTTCTTTATTAGGTTTTCTATCTCTTTGTTCAACTTTTCATTTGGTTGTTGTATTGTTTTCTTGGTTTTTGTTAAATTGTGCTCTCTTTAAAGCTCTCTGAGCAACTTTCAACAATTATTTTGAATTCTTTATTAGGCAATTCATGTATCCCTGGCCCTTTCGATCAGTTACTGAGAATCTACTGTGTTCCTTCAATGATGTCACATTTTCCTGATTCTTGCAAAGGTTTCTGTGCATTTTCAGACTTTACGAACTGATTTCGGTAAGGAAAGACCTTCTTTGGCAGGTGGGAGCATGCTGGGACCTCAGATCTGGTGGGCAAAAGCAGGGCACCACCAGCAGGGGGTGTGTGGTGGCTCTGGGTTGAGGGGGAGGTAGGTTGGATAGGGAGGACATGATGTCTCATTGGTTTAGGCTGCTAGGATCCATGACATCGACAGCTGCATGGTCTTTGGTGAGCACTGCAGGGGTCTGCAATGGCTCCAGGCACTCTTGGGGTCACCTCCGAGGTCCAGTGGCTAGGGACCAGGGCAGGCAGTGGTGGTGGCTAGAGGTGGTGGTATGCACACACTCAGCTGTGGGGACCAGCTGCAGGTGTCTGTGCAGTGGTGGGGTCTGGTTGCAGATATACGCGTGACAAGCTCCAGGACCAGCAGCAAGAACCAGAGGCAACTACAGTCACACTAGCAGTTACCAAGGACCTGGCTGTCCGTGTGCATTCCCATGGCTACAGGGTCTCACCAGGGGTCCACACATGGCCGTGGAGGCTGATGACACGAGTCCGGTCAGTGGCATGCATGTGCACAGCTGGAGGGGCTAGCCCTGTACCTGGAGGGTCAGCCATAGGCTGGTGTTTTGCACTCATGCAGTCACAGAGGCCCAGGGAGGCTGCTGATGCAGACCCCATGCTTAAGGGGATGGGAGGAGGGAGCCAGAGGCATTCAAGCAGCTAGTTTCTATGAACGTGAAAGCCTGTGGGGTGAAAGCTCAGGGGGAAAATCTGCAGGGGTCCAGAGCAGCTGTGCTGGCCATTGGTTTTCTCAGCAGCGAAAGCTGCTGCTGTCCCCTGTGCAGTAGACCACAGTCACCCCTCATGCTGGTAACCCCTTCCCTTCTTGTTCCTAGCTGTCTCTATACATCTCAGCTTCTCTGGTTTCTGGATGGGGTGACATGGTTTCCGGTCCTTTGTTCATCGCCCAGTCAGAGGCTGGGGAAGCTGCTTGCTCACCCCACTCTCCCTTTCCCGGTGTGGGAAACTCTTCCGCGCTGTGGAGTTCCCTCTTGGCACTGAGCAGTGCTGGCCTGGGGGACGGGATGACGTCAACATGAAGCTGCCTTCCTTCTCGTCTTGCGCCGTTTTTCTCAGGCTTTTTGTTCTACTGTGTTGCTGAAGTTTCTTAAGTGGACTCCAGGGCTCTCCCAGAGATGTTGTTTGTGGATAGCTGCCTAATTAGTCATCTCTGTTGGGGGATGGAGGCTGAATCCCCTACTCTGCCAACTTGGTGACCTCACGCAGGGCTTTTTAAAAGCTTAAATTAGTTGCTTCAACTTAAGAATCAGAGGATTTCACATAAACGACCAGATTTTCAAATTCTCTCAAAACACCAGAAAAGCCGGCAGCTTCTGTTGCCCATCTGACACCCCGGCTGAGCTGGTACTGGCCAGGAGTTCCCTCAGGTTCTCCTCTCGAGCCTCCAGAGAGAGGGCACAGCCCTGCCAATACCTTGACTTTGGCCTCCAGACATGTGAGA
Organism: Nasua narica; assembly: GCA_028533885.1. Classification (NCBI taxonomy): domain Eukaryota; kingdom Metazoa; phylum Chordata; class Mammalia; order Carnivora; family Procyonidae; genus Nasua; species Nasua narica. The sequence continues at coordinate 7,235,781 of CM052809.1, read as the reverse complement.
GAATAAGTTTCTCTTGTTTTCAGTAATGTGTTACATCAGCTGCAGGAAACTAACACAGGGTCCCAGTGGGCCGTGGGAGGAAGGGGGTGGCTGTTCTCTGAGGGGCACAAGATGAGAGAAGTAGGAGTGGCAGCCCCCCTGACAACATGGGTTTGCAGCATCTTGGGCTTCCCTGGATCCCAGGGAAGAGGTCCAAAATGCCGAGGAAGGGGAGAAGCCAGAGCTGTGGGGGCCAAGACTGGGGTGCCAAGGTCACTAGTCCGTGGAACGAGAGAAAGGAGGGCAAGGGCCAAAGGAACTCTGCAGGCCCCCACACTCTGATTCATGCCTTGATCACAGGGTCCCGCCAGGCCACGTGGGGAGTGAGCAAGTACTTGCAGATGACTGAATAAATGACCCCAAAACAATGGGTCATGTGCTCTGAGACACAGACAGGAAGGGCTGGGACACCGTGGGCCACCGCCATGTGGGTGAGGGTGGACAAAAGCATCAGTTACTTCCTCTCTAGTGCCACTGACATCTCCCGTGTTTGTGATTTGGGGGCAGACTGATGTCTCAACCCATCTTATTAATAGAACCCATTCGAGTACATGTGGGAACCGACCGCGGCATTCCGGGTTCCCAGCACCGATTCTCTCTGGCCAGGTGACCTCAGCCAGGGTGCGAAGGCTTCCTGGGCCTATAAGGGGAGTTGGTCATCCCTCCGCCTCACGCGGCTGCTGCAGGTGCAGATGCAGCCTGGGCCACCGAACAAGGGCACAGGTTGATGGTGCTCTGCGACCCACGTGATGTCATCCACTTGCCTGCTCTCCAAATGAGAAAACTGAGACCGAAGGGTGCCGGGGACACACAGAGTCTAGGAATCTGACCCCAGCCCCAGGTGGAAGGAGCATCTCCTGGGTGGGCCCCTGGGCCCGATCAGGCCTACTATGGCAATTAGGGAAGGACAACAGGACATCAGCAAACAGCAAGGCAACCGCCCTCATCTGGAGGGACCCTTGCACCCCAGGCTGGGGGGCCATCTATGCCACAGGCCTACAGCCCTGGGGTTATTCTGGAGGGACTCAACGTGACAATGACACAGAACTCAATCTGGTGAGGAGCAACCCTCTCTGGCCTCGGAGGTCCCAGGACAGTTAGAGGTCTCCCTCCATGCCAGGGCTCAGGCTCTCCTCCCTGGCGGGCCTCCAGCCTGACCCAAGGACACTGAATCTATTCGATGCTGTCCTGGGCTTCGCCAGAGTCAGGAAACCAGGGCCCCAGTTGGCCCAGCTGCCTGGCAGGGACCCTCCCAAATGCTCATCTGAAGGGCACTAGAGCTCACTGAGATCAACCCGACGTATGATGCCAGGGTACTCAGATTTCCTCATGAAACCAGAAACCTCTAACTGACAGGAGTCACAAATGGACAAGTCAGACATTCCTCACTGGCATCAACCCATCCCTTTCGGGTATGGCAGGATGCAAACACGAATGTCAGACTGATGGCCGTGGCTGTCCCCTGCCCAAAGACCAGTGGCTGACCGCACCGAGTCCAGACGCTGAACACCTGCGACCGCACAGGCTGCCCACCTCGAGACCGGGGCTGCTGGCCCAGGACCAGGCATGACCACCTGAGACCAGTTCTGGGTCACCCCTCTAGACCGCTGGCCAGAATAAGCCTGCTGAGCGGCTCTTCAGAAAGAAAGTGGGGTTCGTTTCATTGCCTGATCTTCAAGCATCTTAGTATGCATCCCAGGGACGATCTGTCTCAAAATGTGCAAAAGACAATTGACAAGAGAGCAAGGCATGGAACGTGGGCTCTGTTTTGCGGAGTATTTTTTCCAGGACTTGGATTTTCCTGCTGCCAGTTGTGAGTGTATCGGTTTCTACATGTATTTTTTATTAATAAGAATCTGTTTCCTCTCCTCATTTAATAAATATGAAAGAAGTCCCTGAGGCATGATGGTCTGAAGGGCACTCCATCAGGAGCCCACCTGGGTCTGTCCGGCCTGGTGTCCCCTGGCCGGGCTGGCACCCCGATGTTGGCTCTTACCCCAAACCCACTCTTAAACTCTGTGACCGTCTGCCCAACCCAGCCAGGAGGGAGGCTCACAGGGAGGACTCAGGTGCCTGAAACCTGGCTCTTTGGTCATCAGACCAACTCACTAGTTCTCTGAACCAGGTGAATTATCAGATGCCTGCCTTATTCTTTCCTTCTAGGCCCTAGGTTCTGTTCCTCTGCTGTTTGGTTTATGACAAAGTAGTCACTACGAAGGAAAATGAAGAGTTAAAAAAAATTTGCAAAAATCTAGAGGCTTAACAGATTTCCTCTGTTACTTTGAATTTTAAAGTGTTCGCAACACTGACATTCTGAGAGCCGGGGTCTCACTGGGAAGCAAGGGTGCCTCCTGCTCCCCTCCACAGGGCAGCCAGGTCACTGTCCTCCCCGGCTCCTTCGGTGGGAGCCGCAGGCTGGGGCATTCAGCAGGATCCCACGTGTGTGTGACGGGGACCAAGGCTGTCACTCAATCTTGTCATTCTTGTAACCTCCTGTACCAAGATGGTCGGGTGCCTGTCAAGGTTGCAGCAGTGACAATTGAGAAGAGAAAAAAAGAAAGAAGCTGGTCCAAACACAGAAGCTTCCAGACTCTGACAGAGGACGAGGCAGCACACGTCTGCATCAGCTTGCTGTCACCCAAAACTCGACTTTGCTCAGAAACACACACACACACACACACACACACACACACACACACACGTACACTTGCCACAGGAATCCCCCCAAATGCTGGCATGTGGTAAGGTTCCCATTCCTGGAGCTATTTTAGCTCCGACAGAACCAAATCTCTTCCTCTCTCCTCCCTTTTCGTAATGATGGTCTAGTGGGTTAACTGGCAAAATGGGATCTGCCACCTCTGGGGCATCCTTCCCCTCCCAGCCACCTGGGGAAGACGAGGGTGGTCCTGTAGCGTTATGGGGGGAGGGGGCGCTGGACCCCAACTGCCACAGTGAGAACTAAAGCCCCATGGGGTTCGAGCCACTCTGTCCAAACAAGCAGGGGCCCCTTCACAGTTCAGCCCCACAGAGGATGCTCTACATACTCATTTTTCCGCTTTTCCAAAAGGAGCACCAGCCATCTGTGGGGGGCACTGGCCACCCGCAAGCAAGAGCAAGCCCGTTGGAAACATCTGTCCTCTCCCCTGCACCTCCATCCACCGTGGCTCTGCACCCTCCAGAACAGTCCCTTCTGGAGGAGTCCGTCTGTGACGCCCTTGGGGCAGAGGCCCTGCCTCCCCTGCTCTCTGCCTCATTTGGTGGCCCCATGTCGGGCCCCTGCCATATGTCATCCACCCCTCCTTCCTTGTGGGGAGCCATCCCTCCCCATCACGGTGTGCAGGCTAGACTTTGCTCCCCCCGCCAGGTTGGAGGGGAGGCTGTCGCTGGAGTTTTCCCCAGCTAAGTGACTGCCGACAGGTCACCGAGTGCCCCAATCCTGAGCTGGCGTACCACAGAGCCTTGTTCACCTGGCAGGCCCTGCCCTTTCTTGGGCCCGGTTTCAGGCCCCTCAAAATAACCTTGCTCCAGGAAAATCCCTCTTTTTTCCAAAGCTGCCCCAGGTCAGTTTCCGATGCTCAAAACCATGAAGTCCCAACAGACATGTGCCCCCAATGCCAAGCTCCATACCCAGTCAGGTGCTAAGGAAAGTTGAAGCCCACTTTGAAGGATAAGGAGGAGGGAGAGACCAGCAGGGGGAGAAAACGCTGGATACAGAGCCAGGAGAGCTGCCTTCAAATACTGGTCTGAGGCCAGTCCTGTTCCCTCTGCAACCCCTAGTTCCCTCATCGGCAAAGTGAGGAGCCGGGCCAAGTGACTTGTGAATGAGGCACTGGTCATCTTTCCGTAATTCCAACAGGACCTAGGAGAGCTCCCGTACAAAGGCCCAAACAAACTGCTAAGAGCAGAAAACCCTCTCCTCCCCTGGATCATTACCTCCGCCTACAAAAGAAAGGCCACCACCTCCCTGAGGGCCACGGCAGCTCACTCTCCATCCCTGAGCAGACTTCCACATGCCTCGCTCATTGCCTGGGATCCCCGCTCTGTGCCTCAATGTGGCAAGCTTCGGCCCTTCATTCCTAAGGGGCGTGCTGGTACGTGAGTGACCCCTGGACTGGAGTCCCCACTGTACACCAGGTATTCTACACAGGCCTTCAAATATGATGCCATTTCAAACCTCCCTTAAATTCTATAAGGTGGAACACTCCATTTCCAGGAGACTCTGTGGCCTAAGGCTCAAGGAAGTTAAATTACTAGATCAGCTCTCCCAGTGGGGCAAAAGCAGGCTTGGGAACACAGGCCTGCCCCCCAACACCAGCCCACAGGAGATCCAGTGGTGGGGGGACACCAAGCTCCCACATTCTCTTCACCACCATCACAACTCCTGCCTTAACCAGCGTTGTTAAATTCTAACTGGATAATCCTGTAGGGCAGACTCTGAACCTGAACCCCGATCTCTGTGTTCCAGAAAAATTGAAGAGGTATTAAAGACCTGTTAGCATCAAACTGAGACTCTCTTTGACTCAATCTGAAAGTTTAAAATAGAATTGAGAGGGGAATAACTTTCTCACTGTGAGACTTGTGCTTTTTTAATACATAACAGCTTTACTGAGCTATAATTCACATATCATACAATTCACCCACTTATAGAGTGTATAATTCAACCATCACCACAATCAATTTTAGAACATTTTTATCACCCCCCCTGAAAAAAACCCCGTATACATTAGCAGTCACTCCCATATTCCCCCAATGTCTCCCCCACACATGCACAAGCCAGCCCCCAGAAACCACTGATCTATTTTCTGTCTCCACGGATTTGCTTATTCTGGACATTGCCTATAAACGGAATTAAACAGTATATGATCTTCTGTGGCTGGCTTCATTCACCTAACATCATGTTTTCAAGATTCCCATGCTGCAAAATACATCAAGACTTAAATTCCTGTCTTTTCACCAACTAATAGTCCGTTGTACAGATATGCCACATTTTATTTATCCATTTGCTGGTTTATAGACCTTTGTGTTGTTTCGACTTTTTGGCTCTTGTGAATCATGCTCCTTTGAACATTCACGTGCAAGCGTTGCGTGTGGATGGAGGTTCTCATTTCTCGTGGGGATAGACCTAGAATTGGAATTGCTAGGTCATAGGGTAACCCTATGCCACACTGTTTCCTGAAAGCAGCCGGACCGTTTTACATTCCCACCAGCGGGGAGTGAGGAAGCAGCAGTAAGCGACTTCTCTACCTCCTCATCCAACACTTGTTACCACCCATCTTGTTTCCTCTAGCCAACCTTGTATGCATGGAGTAGCATCCCACTGGGGTTCTGATATGAATATGATGATGGAAGATGTGATGAATCTACGTATTTGGCCATGTTTCTCTTCTCCGGGAAAATGACTACTCAGACCCACTGTTCATTTTGCAATCGGATTATTTTCATTTTTGTCATTGACTAGTAAGAGTTCTTCACATACACTAGATGCAAGTCCCTATTGGATTTGCAAACATTTCCTCTCATTTTGTAAGTTGTCTTTTCACTTTCTTGATGGCATTCTTTGAAGTTATAAAGGATGTTTGTTAAATCCAACTTATTTTTTCTTCTGTTGTGATTTTGGTGTCCTATCTAAGGTTTTGCCTAACCCAAAAGAATGAAGACCTACTCCTCTATTTGTTAAGACGTTTAGCTCTTACCTTTAGATCTATAATCCATTTTGAGTTAATTTTTTATAGGGTATGAGGCAGGAGTCCACATTCATTCTTTTGCATGTGGATGTCCAATTGCCTCAGCATCATTTGTCGATGAGACTATTTTTTCCTCCATTGAATCGTCTTGACACCCTTGTCAAAAATCAATGTGAGGATTTATTTCTGGATCCTCAGTTCTGCTTCGTTGATCTGTACATCTATCCCTCTGCCAGTACCACACAGTCCTGATTACTGTAGTTTTGCAGTGAGTATGGAAATCAGAAAGTGTTGAGTCCTCTAACTCTGTTCTTTTTCAATGTTGTTTTGACTATTCTGGGTCTCTTATATTTCTATTTGAACTTTACGGATCACTTTGTCAGTTTCTGCCAAGAAGCCAGCTGGGATTTTGATAGGATCCAGTGTTTTTTTAATGTCCTGTGTTGGGCCACATTAATCCATCTCTCCTAATGCTTAGGGAACAATGGCCTAGAGAGAAAACTGCCTTAGACAGCAAGAGATTGGGATGGGAACCAGAAGTCTGCAAACTAACCAGGTGCATGACCTTGAGCAAGTCAGAGCCTCCAGGAGCAGGGGACACGGAGGCATTGTGCTGTTGGACAGAGTCCTCTCCATAGCATCCGTCTCAGCTGTGCTTTACACCCCTCCCCCATCATCCCTCACCTGCTGTTTTATGCAACCCAGGCTTGATTTCAAAATCAAGTTCCCACGAATGGGGAAATCACAGATTGAAAGCGCCGCAACTGGCCTCTGCATCCATTCCACTATGATAATTATGATTACAAGCCAGTGTTGTTTTACCATACATTCTGGAAAGGAAAGCTATGCAACGTAAAAATGATTCCTAATTCAACTTTAATAAGTTAGGGCAAAAACTGTCAAACAAGTCAATACAAATCAAAAAGAGGACACAGGAGGGATGAAAGAAGTAGCTTAATTGCAATAAATTTCTTAATCTTCCATGGAAAGATCAACAGTTATTGATAAGCTGCTACGGTTGATAAACACTAGTTTAAGAATCCTATTTGAAGTTATAAAAGCCACAACCTCTAAAACTAATATATACCAAATTCCCGGAAATGAAGGAGATCAGATTACACAGTAACTACATAAGACTGGAAAAACAACACAAGAACAGAAAAACAGAAAATGTAAAAAAGATGATCAAAGTAACCACAAACCTATCTGTTATAACAATAAACGTAAATGGTTGCATTGCTTTCAAAAATCTCTTTGACTCACAAAAAAGTTACAGATTTTACAAATTCATGCCAGGTCTAAAGAGTTTTGCAGACGAGACTTTCTACCACATAAGGAACAAATACATCCATGATGTACTCTTGACTAAGAAAGGCCAGCCTGGTGCCAATATGATGCTCTTAGGTAAAGTTACATATATCTCTGTGCCAAATGTTAGCTGAGCCTAACAAACAAGGGCGCGACCGCCAAGTTACTCTGCTTCAATTCCAATGCTGACCTCGGGGCCGGCTGTGTGGGCTCTCAGCTTCAGTGCTGCAAAATGAGGGTGATGGTATTTGCATTGATGTGAGGGTTACAGCACTCAGCACGCTGCCGAGCACACTAGCCAGGTATTATCATTATCATTAACATGAACTGAGAAGGGTCTGGAAATGTGTGACAAAGAGTTAACAGTGTTAAGGTTTGGGGTGGGTTCTGCTTTTTTATTAGTATTTTCTGTATTTTTCGAGATGTTTACGAAGGACTTGTATCAGTGGGTTCAAAGAAAGGAGGAGTGGGGGCAGGAAGAGAAAGCTAAGAGAGTAAAACAGGATAGACAAGATGCCGGCAAGAGTGCCTCCCAGAAGCCACCGCAGGGGCTGGACTGACAGTATTCCCACTAGATGAGGCAGCACCAGGGTGGCTCCCATGGGAGCTGGCCTATCCAGCCTGTGCGAGTCCAGACTGTCCCCTACTTGGCCTCTGAGAACATCAGCGCCACAGACGGCCTCCAGGAAATGGAACTCCCAGCCTGGTGAAGGCAGAAAGGTCAGCAGGTCAGGCTCAGACCCTGGGACCACGACAGGCCTACCCATCTATCACAAGAACTGACACCCGTCCCCGACAGATGGTCCAGCTGACATTTCCCAGGTCTCGCTTAGCACGAAGACCACTTCGGGAAATGTCCCCAGTCACAAATTAACATTCACATAAATAACAGGGCGCTCTCCACTAAAAAGAAAAATGGCTCTTGCTGCAGGAACATTTGCCAAAATATCGAAAAGTGGAATTTTTCTTTCTGAGCTCCCATTTCTCACCAGCTGGGCCCCAGCAGATTGTGGCCTTGAGACATGAAGTGGAGGAGAGCTCACAGAATAAGATCCAAGTTACTTGTTCAAGGTCCTGCTGACAGCCCCTTCTCCCAGCTGGCATTCGCCCTGGGGCAGCCCAGTCCGCACGACACACATACCAGCTGGAATCCAACATCTTTGCCCGTCAGGTCTCCCTGCCTCCTCGAAGGCCATGCACACCCACCCTTCCACCCGTCCTCTGACTTGGCTGGAGGCCAGCACTTCTGAGCTCCTCCACTGCCAGCTTGGTCCTGACAGAACCCGCATGGGTGGCTCAAGGCACTAAGGGGCAGGGGCACTTGTCTAACAGCACCAATGTATGCTTTCTTCCTAACTATGTGTTATTTGGGGTGCTAAGGATCATTGGGAGGGGGCTGACACCCCACCCCCATAAGTGATGTTAACCAGTGACGAGGACCTTGGGCCAAGGTGTCACCAGCCATGTGCACCCAGAGAACCCCAGGACCCACAGACACTGCCACCCAGCCATCCCGGAAGACTCGCCCTGGTGAGCAAAGCCCACAAAGTCCTACTGCAGGGTCCACAGGCCTGAGGACCCCAGGACCATTCCTCGGCATTCACCTAGGCTTATTCTGCACCTGCCAACTCCAGTGCTCTGAGAAAGCTGCCAACCTATCTTCCCTCAAGACGGCAGGGCCAATGCCACCTCCAGCACCGCCGTCTCAGTCTGCTCAGGCTGCCACACCTAAGTACCACAGTCTAGGCTCCTTCAGCAACAGAAACGTACTTCTCACAGTCCTGGAGGCTAGAAGCCCAAGATCAAGGTGTTTCTTCTGAGGCCTCCTCTCCTTGGCCACCTTTTTCTACATGGTCACTCCTTTGTGCATGTCTGTGCCCAAATTTCCTCTTCTTATAAAGACACCAGTCACACTGAACTCCATGTGACCTCATTTTAACTTAATTAATCTCTGCAAAACCCCTATCTCCAAATGCAGTCACATTCTGAGGTGTCCAGGGCTAGGACTTTGATATACGAATAGGGGGTGGGGAAGCAATTCAGCCCGGAACAGCCTCCATGCTCCAACGTCACCTGGATGCAGTGTTGCCTGTGGCAGGGGTGCTGGGTGGTCTCTGGGTCCTGAAATGACAGAGCTAAGTGGGCCTGCTGCTCAAAGAGCCCTCCAGACAGCAGGAAAGAGGGGGTACCACCTGGGCAGGTCACCCCCTGAATCAGGTAAGGAGAAAGACAGGACTCCAGCAAAGTCGGAGCATGCCCAATGCTGGCCATGTAGGGCTCCCAACACTCCCCCTCCTGGAGTGGACATTCCAGCCCCTGTGACACAGAGCAGTGAGTGCAGGCCCAGGCGCATGGGAACGTGGCACAACCAGTGCAAGAGGAACCGGCAGGAGGACCCCACCTTCCAAGCCCCCTCTCTGGGGGCCAGCCCCTCTTGCCAGCCCCCTCCCAGTAGGAGTCCCGCTCCAGAGCCCCACTGAGGGCAGCTCCAGGCAGACATGGCTCCTCCATTCCTGCGGAGAGGCTGGTTTTATCCCCAGAGGTTGGCTAGGGCTCCTGCCACAGGGCTCTTCACATCCCCCCCAGCACCCCAGAATTTCCTGGGAATCCCAAGGCTGAGCCTGCACAGCTGCCAGAAGGGAATGCAATTCTAGATGTGCAGCATGATCCAAGAGGAAGCCCCAAGTCTCAGGGGTCCAGAAGGCCGTGTCCTGCTCCTCCAGGAGGGTCCACCTGGCCAGAGAGAAGACACGGGCCCACCAAGGGACCAGTCACCTGGTTGGTGGCTGAAGACTCGTTTGGTGGGCAGGGCTTCTCCTGAGGGATCTGTGGGACAGCTGGCCCCCACAGGAACTGGGCGGCCTCAACCTGAAACCCGCTTCACACAGGAGGTTGGGGGGGGGGGGACAGTCAAGGCCACAGCAGGAAGCAGGGACGCTAAGCCACGCTCAGAACGGTGAAGGAGAGACGCACTACCTGGCGGATGTGCCTCTCTGAGGCAGAGCAGACACAGAAGCCCTGATGGGGAAAATGCAGGCCTCGCTGGGCAATGCTTGCTCATTCCTCCTCTCCCTAAGCCTGTTTCTCCCAGAGGTCAAAGGAAGGATTGAGAGGGTGGGACTGGGAATGGAGGGGACCTGACCTCTGTACCCACATGTGCCAGGTCCCCAGGTCTGGAAGTTTTCCAGGCAAAAGAGCCTGGAAACTGGAACTTTTCACTACAGGCCACCCCTTTCCGAGGTCCCTGGGCCGCCAGCCCCTTTCTGGACATCTCTGTCCTCACAGGCACAGAGAGCCTGGCACTCTGCCCGACTCTGGTTTCCTTCAAATCCGGCTTCTGTTCCTGCTTGGATCTCTGGGGCCTGCCACGGTATCCAGGGCAGCCTGACCGCCGACCGTCCTCTGCCCGCCTGCCCAGCTGCCGCTCCCGGGGCCGGCAGCCCTCCCAGGGCCTGAGGCTCTCTGCTGCCCCTTCGAGTCCAAATTTCCCAAAACAAAAATCAGGCCACGCCATCTGACAAAGGATCTTGTCTGGTTTATTTCTGGGAAGAGCCGGGGCTATAAGGGCCAGGATCTCTGGGCCGTAGCCAGGATGCTCTGCGGGCCGTCAGACGCTCCTCATGCTGTGTCCTCACTTGCCGAGTGTACTCCAGAGTGAAGCGCTGGGCTCCAGCACTGGCAACCTCGGGGTGTTCGTTAATTCCAGAGCCAGGACGGCAGCCCACATGGCCCTGGGCTGCTCTGCAGGCTGCAGGAGCCTAGACGCGGAGCCAGAGCAGCAAGGCCAACAACGATCAAGAGCACCACATCGGGATAATGGCAGGCTCAGTGGGCCCAACTGTCACTGGACGTCACTGCAGGGGACTCAGGGAACGAGGACACGCGGGATCGGGCGCCCCGTGGGATCCTACTCCCCACAGGGGACCAGGCCACCAGGCCTCACACCAGGAGATGAGGGCAGAGTCCCAGGGTAAGAAAGGTGACAGCAGGCAAATGTCCAGTACCCCTCCCTCCTCCAAATCCCTCCCCCCCAGACACCCCTGGCACTGCCTGGCATCCGTGCAGGGCACGGTGCCCCCTCCTTAGGGCCGGCTCGCCTCACCGGCCCAGGTGACATGGAGCAGCTGCTGCGGAAAACAGGATGGTGGTCCCTCAAACAGGTAAAAATAAAATTACCATATGGCCCGGCAATTCCACTTCCAGGTATATGCCCAAAAGAACGGGAAGCGGAGTGTCAGAGGGATATTTGTACACTCATGTTCTCAGCAGCGGTATTCACAGTAGGGGAGAAGTGGAAGCAATTCAAGTGTCTTATCAACAAATGAGTAAACCAGCAGAACGCAGTATGTACACTCTGCAATGGGATACTACTCACCCTGCAAAATAAAGGAAATTCTACAGTATGCCACGACACAGACGATCCTGGGGGGGCACTGTACTAAGGGAAGAAGCCAGGCACAGATGCCCCGTGATTCCACTCACGTGAGGTACTTGGAGTCGTCAAACTTCTAGAGACAGAGAGGGGAGTGGCGGTTCCCAAGGGCTGGGGAGGGGGTACTGGGAGTCAGTGTTTCACGGGGACAGAGTCTCAGTTTCGCAAGATGGAAAGAGTTCTGGGGATGGACGGGGGTGGTGGTTGCACAACAGTGTGAATGTGCTTAACACCACTAAACTGTACGCATAAAAAGGGTTAAGATGGTAATTGTTATGCTAAGTGTAATTTACCACAGTGAAAAAAAATTTCTTTTTTAAATCACACCCAAGCGTGGCTAAAGGCCAGAGGATCCAATCTCACTTGCCAAACCTGAGATAACTTGAACAAAACAATAAATAACGATAACCCGCAGAATAAAATAAACCTCCACGAGTCCGCACTGGTATAAATAAATAACGGAATAATACGTGGAGCGGGAGGAGCAGTTCCTCCTCACAGTGGATTCAATCAACCGACACAGAAGAAAGGACGGCGATACAAGATCACCACGGTAAACACCACAGTAAGACTCGCCACAGATAAGGACCCTCCACGGATGCTAAGAATCAGTGTCAGAAAGTGTGCTGATCAACAGCATGTTTGCATAAGCTCAGAGTATCTCCCCAGGAGATAGTCATGAATCGGGAAAGGAAAAACAGTCCGTTCACAGGGGAGAACCCCCGCAGACGAGACCACTTCTAGCCAATGGCAGAACGACTCGCTACGGCGTAACCCCGACGTGGCACGCTGCGGACGCTGCGGAGCGCGCACGCCTTCCGGGACGGGACGTCCCCGCCCCAAGTGCGTAAACTCAGTCTGACCTGAGGGCGCATCGGACAAACCCACGTGGAGGCCCACCCCACAGAATAACTGACCCGTTCCCTTCAAAAGTGCCCAGGTCGGGAAAGACAGACAGAGCCACGATCCCACACTAGAAAACGCGAAGGAGATGCAAAAATTAAACACCACGTGGAACCCTGCATGGGCTCCCGAGCCAGAGAAAGGACAGGAGGTGGAAGGCGGAGAGGAGTCCGATGCAGCCGGAGTCCAAGTGACGGTAGAACGTCATATCCATGCGAATCGCCTGGTTTCCATCACTGTTCCGGTTCGATGGTGATGCTAGGGGAAGCGGGGTGAAGGGACTATAGGCAATCTCCGTACTGTCTCCGTGACTTTGCTCTAGGTCTAAAGTTATTTTTCTTTTTCTTTAATTTAGATTCCATTAGCTAACACATAGTACGTCATCAGTCTCAGATGTAGTGTTCAGTAATTTATCAGCTGCGTATAATACCCAGTGCTCATCACATCATGTGCCCTCCTAATGCCCATCACCCAAACTTTTAAACACGTAAAAGTAAGACTGCACCCGAGGCCACTCTCGGCACCCTCTGGCCGATATATTCTTCATTGTTTACTGGTTAGTGAACAATGCTGTTGGGTACGTGCTGGCCACCTTCCCCTGGAATAGAGGCACCAGGCTTGGCTGCTACATCCCCACGTCCACAGGCAGGGCCCACAGAAGCAATGACTTCCAGGGCATGAAGCAGCAAGGGCAAAGGCCCTGAGGAGGAAATGAAATTCCAGGGCATTCCAGGAACACCAAGGAAAAAAATGTGGCCAAAGCAGTGCCCTTGGGCAGAGGCCCACACCTGATTCCTACCCACGTGTGCCCTGCTGCACCCCTGGGGACACTGTCTGACCCTCCAAATGGTGCATGGGGCCCACCAGATGCCCCAGGAGCTCCAGGATTCATACCTGCTACGTTGTCCCGGGGTCTTAGGTAAGCAAGCCACTCCCACCGGCCAAAGGGGTATTTCCTTCATGGACATGTATGGGACTGAGCCACCAGAGCAGTGCTGACACCATTGTTTTGGTGACTCTCACTCACATTAGACACAGAATGAGTTCAGAGCTCTGGGCTCCTGTTATTGGAGTGCAGCCTAAGGACGGCAGGGAGGACGCGACTAGAAGATGTGTGGTCCCTTCACTGACACTAGAGATTTCCATATGGCAAATGGGACATGACCAGAAACAAACACCGGTTCACATTTCCTGCATCCCGTGGGCCAGATCTGCACTGGTGGTCATCATCAACAAAGCATGGTAACAGCCTTCGACAGAGCCAGAGGCCAGCATTCCCAGGCAGGTGGATGAAGCCAGAGGAAGTCAGGGGACACAAAATCAGCAGCACTAACTAAATACACGGGACTCAGGAATGCAGGGGCAAGCGAACCGCAGCGTCTCTAGACAGGCAGGTTCAGAGAGCCATGTGTTGTGAGTAACAACTGCATTGCTACCCTTTTTTCCCCCTGCTGTGGGAAATATAAATATGAAATTAGCCAGGAGCGGCATACTTGACAATAAAGAACTCACACTGATGGTTTCTGACAAAAGAGACAGTGCGTGTGCACTGATGATTTCTGCAAGCACTGATGGGACAGGAGACAGAAGGGTTAGCACCCCTACTCCTCTCTACCTCATGATACTCCACCCGGGCTCCAGGAGCTCGTAATAATACATTTTTAATCGTATTATATCGTTATATATAGACAAGGGCCTTGCAAAAAATATTTGCCCTGAACTCCTGCACAGCCTAGGGACAGCCGTGCCTCTGGAAACAGTCTAGAAGAACTGTTAATAACGAGTCTGGGTGGGGAGGCGTGGGGATCAGCTCACCCAACGTGATACACTCCTTCTGGAATGTACAGGACCACAGTGCAGCCAACCTAAGCCCCCACCCGACCCCAGAGCCCTGACTGCTGCCCACAAAGCTTCCTGAGGCTCTGGCTCGTGTCCTCCAAGGCACCCCATTTCCAAACTCCATCCCTAGTCCCCCATGGCTTGCCTTTAATTCTCTTCTGCTTACATGAGTTGGGGTCACTGTTATCGAAAGAGAAGCTGGGTCACCATCAAAGAGAACGCTCAGGATGCTGCCTGACCTCTGTCCCTGCCTTCCCAGAGGTGGTCAGGAGCTTTGTGTGCCAGCTCTGTCCACAAGGCCCCTGAGCCATCCTTCCCACAGTCCCCAGCACTGTGACCCACCTGTGAGGGCCCCTGGCTTCTCGCTCACCCACTCGGAATGAGCGCTAACCCATAGGCCCCCTCCTTGTTTACACGGGGGTAGACGTGGGAAGGCAGCCTGGCCCGGCATCCCTCTGCTCTCCCCAAATCAGGGGCACAACTCTGTGTTGCTTTGTCCTTACAGACTCGCACTTCCTCCATAAGTGCTAATCTTCACGAAGGAGGCTGGGGCGCTACGCATTCCTCTAAGTAAGTCAGATTAATCAGCCGATTCACACATGAGGGGCCTCTTATTCTTGCAGGCTTTGTTTACAGGTCAGAAATGAGACCGGCTAGAAGCTCCCTCTGGGTTCTGAGCACCATCCCGGCAGGACCACGCTTGGGAGTGCCAGGCCCAGCCCGGCCCAGGGAAGCCAGGCAGACCCAACTGCTCCGGCCCTGGGACCCCACCCCCGCGGAACCCCAGGCTCTGGGAAGCAGCAGCACTGCTGAGAGCCCCACTATACCTGCAAGGTTGGCCTCAACAGAGTTCTCGGCTTCTAAGAAGGGCTTGCTGGCAAAGTGGAGAGGGGCTGGCTTTAGAGTGGGCAGGCAATGTCAAGATTATCCCCCCCAAATCCCTCAATTCCTGTAAAGTTGAGGAAATGTAGGTTTTGTAGACACCCAATATGAGAACTCTTTCCCACACCAAATGGGGAGCACCACCGAGCCAGTGTAAAGAAGGAAGGAATGAAAGTCCACGTGCAGATATCCGGCACTGAGACCCTTTCTGTCCCGCCCGTGACTACCACCTCCCAGGGGAATGGTGCAGGGGCGAGGCCTGGAGAGCTCCCGCTGCAGTCCATTGGTTTCTGCTCCAGATCCAGGCCTCCAGCTCTCTCCCGGAGGTTGCTGGTTGGTTTGCCATCCTCACGATGGGATGGCATCCAGTGTAACACCAGGTACTTACAAGTGTTGAAGAAACAGGTTCTGGACTGGGAAGGAAAGCTGGCTTTGAAAAGACACAAAGATGAATGTGGCCGCTGCTTCTCTCTGTCTCTCTCTGGGCCACCCGCCCCCCTGCAGCTCTGTCTTGCCCTGCACCGGAAACTGACTGGGTAGGCAGACTCTCCCGGACTCTCTCGGCAAAGAAAGATACCAACAGGAAGTCAGAGGCTGGACAGAGAGGCTTCTCTCTCTCTGCCTGACCCTGCAGGTCGGGGTGGCCTCGGCTCCCCCTCTTGGTGGTCCCCAAATTCCCCCCACCCCTGTGAGTTTCACGATGCATGCCTTCATTCCACTCCCTGCTGGGGGGGGCATCTGAGGGGACCCTCTGGGACGCTGACTACTAGGCATTGCCCACCGAGCAGCACTCAGTCTCACAGCACGCCCAGAGCGCCAGCCCCAACTCCCAGGGTTAGGATAGGATTTCCACAGCTGGCCCAATTCCTCCCCTGAAGCATACAGGCTTAGCTTGCTCCCTGCGACCAGGACACGCAGGCAACCAGAATCCAAGGCTTGCCCAGAACATTCTGAGTGAAGCACACGAGGCCCGCCCACGGGGAGGAGAGTCAGGGTAGGATGTTCCTTGGAAGCTCTGTAAGGAATTTACGAACAGCCCATCAAGGTCATCCTCTGCACACACACACCCTGAACGTCTCTTCCAACTGAAACTACTCAAAGGATTTGCGCTGGGAATGAGGGCGTATGCAGGCCACAGACCTTGGGAGGAGGCTGTCCCATGAAGAGGAAAGGACCCTCCAACCCAGGGCACCCCACCCCGGGGAAGAAACAGCCTTCTGGGTCATGGTTGGGAAGACCATACACACAGCCCACAGGCCTGCCAAGCCCCCTCCTGCTGAGAAGGTGGCCTCACCACAATGAAGGTCCCTGCCAGCTGGGGAAGGAACAAGCATACAGAACATGAAGACAGGGGTGCCGGTGGCTGAGTCGGTTCAGCATCAGCCTTCAGCTCAGGTCATGATCCTGGGGTCCTGGGATCTAGCCCCACATCCAGCTCCCTGCTCAGCAGGGAGCCTGCTTCCCCCTCTCCCTCTGCTGCTCTCCTAGCTTGTGCTCTCTCGCTCTCTTTCTCTCGAATAAAGAAAAGAAAGGAAGGAAGGAAGGAAGGAAGGAAGGAAGGAAGGAAGGAAGGAAGGAAGAAAAAAGAAAGGAAAAGAACATGCAGACAGGGAAGGCTCAAGCCAGAAGCAACAATGGCAAACAACAGCCTGGGACCAGTTAGGTCTAAATCATCCTGAATATGGTTATGAAACATAATATAAAAATCAAAGACAACTCTTGGAAAAGAAGACATGTTATTTAGAAAAACAAACAGTATTTATAAATATAAGCCCAAGTCTATAAAAAAAAAATCTACAAAATCAGTTTGGTTTGTACATGGTTGGGAGTGAGATGTTCTGTCCTCTTGAACGGAAAGAATCCACGGGTCCTGTTTGGTTTCTGGTGATGAGCTTTAAAGAAACTTAGGTTTACAAAGGTGCTTAAGAACTGAGAGTTAATGGCTAGCAGGATAAAAACAGGATATCTATCTTCTAAGTCACTGCAAAAAGGAAAAAATGTAGAAAACATAGTTTAGACAGCAAAAGATAAGAAAAAAAAAATTTTAATCGCTAATTAAGCAAATCTTCGCTGAGCCACGAAGGATGGGAAGACGCAGGCTGAGGCCCGGGGCAGGAAGAAGCATCGAGACAAAGGCCAAGCTCCCCTATGAAGCCCGTGCACTGTGGCTGGTCTTGGCCAAGATGGGGAGAGCTCAGGGGTGGAGGCGGGACTGAGGCCTTTCTGTTCTGCTTTGGGGGCTGAGGATGGAGCGCCTGGGACTGAGGAGCCAAGACTTCTGTTTGGGAGTTGTTGCCCTTGAGATGGCCGTTGAGTGGGCGAAGAAGACACACAGGCAGACAAGACGGGATTCGGAGAAAGGCCGACCAAGCCGGTCACGAAGGCCCAGAGGAGGGGCAGCAAGAGGAGAATGGGGTCAAGCCCCAGGACTCCGCCACACGCAAGTGGGGAGAACAGGAAAGCCAAGAGCCACAGACGCCCCACGTGATGGCGCGGGGGGAGCATGGGAGGCCTGAGACATGGGACAAATAAATGACTGCATCCCACAGTTGGGGGGACCTCAGAGGCAAGGGTTCTGAGAGAGCTGGGAACAAGCCAGTACCTCCAGGGAGAGACAGAGCCCCCATTCAGGAGCACTAACTACCAGGGCCTGACCACACCGAGGTGGGGAATGGTCTCAGAGGGAGGAGCAGCCCGGGGCAGGTGGGCTGACAGGGCCCACCTGGAGCACGGAGGGGGTCTGTCCTGCCGGAAGGACCCACTGCCAGCCTGAGGCCTGCAGTCAGGAATTTAAAGGTAGATTCTTTGGCTAGGTTGGGCTCTTCCTCCTGCTTGGAGGCTGGAAAGTGAGGTGGAGGGATGGGGTTTAGCTCCGCAATCCACCAAAGACGCCAGGAGCTGGGGTGGCATGAGCATGAAGCATGTCCATGACAAAGATGGACAAGAACGCAGGGCGAATGGACATGGGCCTGGACAGCAGGGTCCTCGGGGGGCATCCTGAGTGAGGGAGCGGGTGCTGGGCCTGCTGAGATCAGCTCCCCCTCGTGCCCCTGAGGGTGGCCCACTGTGGGGTGAAAGAGGACGAGTCGCACATAGAGATCCAGGCCAAGAAGTGATGGCAACATCACAACCATGTGCATCACTAAGAACTGGCAATGGGGTAAAGCTTGTGGCCAAAGACTGATCAGTTTGAGGTGTTTTCCCACATTTTGTTAAGATATAATTGACATTCAGCACTGGATACATTTAACATACATAGCATAATAACCTGACTGCCCTATATTGTGAAATAATCACCATGATAAGTTTAGTGAACATCCATCCCCTCATGTAGTTACCAAAACAAAATGTTTTTCCTTTGTGATGAGGTTCAGTTTGATTTTTAAAAGAGCAAGCAGTGTGCCGTTTAAAAAACCGGCAGAAACACCAAGTGACAGGCAAAGTAAAAAGCCCTCATGGAAAGCAAGGTGTATTTAACATCATAAAAAGAGAATTCAGATCAAGAAGCAGGAAATGACTCTCAGAGACCCCTGTTTTATTGGCAACGCCTGGTGAAAAGACGCAGTCACAAAGTTTGTAAACCAAGTGACTTTCGCAGCCTCCCTGGGCTGATGGCACATCTCCTGACAGGAGCGGAGGGACCTCAGTTGTTTTAGTCATGAAGTAAAGCTGACTTATGGGGGACAGGACAACCTATAGCTGAGAGCACGTGGGAACCTTTCTAGGAACTGATCCCAGCCTCTCCTGCCAGCCCAGCCTGAATGCCCTACTCTGACACCCTCAATCTCCCACCCCTGGCCCTGCAGAGCTGCTTCTCTGGAGGCCAGCGGTGGGGGAGGGGAGGCTCCCTACCTTCTCCTCCACAGGCCGCACACTCTCTGGCCAGGAGCCCACTCAGAGCCTGCCACGGTCTTGGCTGTGCCCTCCTCACACCTCTGCCCCAACATTCAGAGACAGGACTATCTCCTAGTGTGCCCCTGAGGACCCCCAGTTCCACTTAGGTCCTGGTATGATAGGGGCCTAGTGCCCAAATGTCCACCCCTCAACTGATGCTGCTGGCGTGACCCCCTCAATCTCAGAGGAGGAGCTCCCCCTCGAGGCCAAACCAAGCCACACTGCAGCACTGGCAGGTGCTGATGTGCTCAAGAATCTCATGTCCCTTATCCCTTCCTCCCAGGGCGTCTTCAGCCACCTCCTCTCCGGAGCCAGCAACGCACCTGGGTCTGTCTCTCCAATCCTGAGCAGGAAGACCCGCTTCTCACTCCAGTTACCACCAGAACTTCCCCTCCCCTTCATAGCCATCCTTCCCAGCAGGCTGGCCCCCTGACCTACATGTCCTGTCCCACACCTCTGCTCCATCTCTCCCAGGTCACTAGGGACCTTCACACCCTCCTCGGTCCACTTCTCTCTGGCCCCCTCTGGTTTCCATGGCACCAGAGGCCACAGTTTCCCTCATGCTGCACTGGCCTTGTAACACAGAACGCGCATTCCCTTCGAAAGCCCCTAACATTCACAACACTGAGCAAACAGCCGGAGACAAAGGCAACTGCAGAAACTCCCCAAGGCTCAGAGCACCCAGGTCGTCCACCAAGCTCATAACTCGGAATGGCTGGCCTAGACCGGGGCATCCTTGCCAAGTCTCCATGGAGACCGGCTCTCCTCCTTCCTCCGGAGTCTGGCAGTTATGGACGGTGCCCACAGCTCCGTGGAGCCCAGCGTGCTGGCTGGGAGACTGAATACCCAGACGCCTGGCAGGAGGGTGCAGACAGGCTCCCTGGAACTGAGAAAGAACCCAGGGGCACCCAGAAATGTGCGAGGGGGTGGCGGTGGAGGTAGGGGAAGTAGACCCTTGCAGGAAACTGGGTTTGGGTTGGGTAGAGGTGTGCGTCACTGAATGGGTGAAGGAAACTTGCTTTAAACCCACAGGTGTTGAAATCTGGAAACACACAGGTTGTACCAGGAATTAACACTAAAGGAACAACCCAACTACACACCACCACTCAAAAACTTTTTAAACTTTCCCCTGAATAACACAGGTTACTGGAACTAAAATCACAAATACTTTTTTTAAGTGACAAGAGAATTCAGCATCTCGAAATTTGAGATGAAACCAAAGCCGCCACCAGGCGTAAATTCACAGCCTCAAGTGCTCCAGGATTACAGAACAGGATGAAATATACGAAGTAAGCACCCAAGAAGGTAGAAGAGAAACCAAAAATGACCCTAAAGTAAATAATAAAAACAGCATGTATGATAGGATCCCATTTCTGTAAAAATACATATATATAAAAAGATGGAAAATGATCCCCTAAATATCAATGGTGGCCATATTCATTGCTATGGCTCCCATAACAAATTACCGCAAACGCACGTTCATTATTTTCCAGTTTGAGACCTCAGAAGTTCAAAATGAGTCTCACTGGGCTAAAATCAAGGTGAGACCAGTTCCTTCCAGAAGCGCTAGGAACCAATCTGTTTCCTGACCTTATCCACCTTCTAGAGGCCACCACATCCCACGGCCTGTGGCCCCGGCCGCTGTCTTCAAAGACAGCAGTGTAACATTTTCAAACCTCTCTCTCACTCTGCTCTCCTCCCTCTGCCTCTCCTCTTCCACATTTGAGATGCCTGGTATTACACTGGGGTACTACAGAGTCCTGGATAGTCTCCTTATCATAAACTCAGCTGGTTCAGCCTTAACTTCCCCTTCTCGTGGAACAGAGCACGTCCACAGGTCCCAGATTTGGACGTGGAGTCTCTGGGGGGCCATTATTCTGCTTCCCATTCTGGTTATGTGAAAATGGTAGGATTTCAGGTTTTTCATTTTCTTCCTTACACTTTTCTATGTGGTTGATGTTTTGGGCTTACTATGGGCATATTATTTTTGTATGCACAGAAATAATTTTCAGGTGTGAACATAATAAAAAATCAATAATAATAATAATAAAAGAAGAAAATAAAGAATAAGAGCATCCTTTTACAGGCCCCATTGAGGCCTTTGCAAACGACATTTTTGACCTACCAATTGTCCTCTTTCCCTGAGCCTGCTTGAGGACAGGATAGGCTCTTTCCTTTCTGTGTCCCTAGCACTAAGCACAGGTTTTTTTTTTTTTTTTTTTTTTTTAAATACTACAGCAGCCTTAAGCAAATGTTTCTTGAACTTAGGATAAATCCCTTTTAAAGGAGGCCCTGATTCTGGGGGGAATGATGTGCATACTCAAAAATGCACTTCAAAGCCGAGATCCAAATAAACATAATGATGTTACTGAAAAGTCCTCATACATAAAACTTAATTCAGAAACAGGCTGGGAAAGGCAAGCCAGCAGACAGATAAAGTGTTACTGCTTGGGCTCTGGAGAAAATCCTTCCTCTGCACAGAGCCAGAACAGAGATGTTAAAAGCCAGAGCAGAAGTCCTGAACACAGCCCCTCCCACACCCCACACCCCACCTCGCCGCAGCAAACCCCACTCCCTATCCTGGCCAAAAAGGACAGACTGCTCCCCACTGCAAAAACGTCCCACTGTGACCTGGGCCCAGGCTCTGGGGGCCTCACCTGCCCCTGCTGCCCCAGGGAGAAACCCCAGAAAGTAGAGGGTATTACTCCAGGGCCCAACCTGGCTTCGCCACCCCCGAATCCACTAGGCGAAGGGAAAGAGAGAATTGGGCCCAGCTGGGACCTGTGTGGGGCTTCTAGATCGAATGCCTGCCTTGGCATTTCTAGGCTATTTGGTCTGTTTCCATCAGTTCTTTCACCTGTAAAATAGCACCATATCACCTACTTTACAGAGTCATCAAGGGATAAAAATAAGATGATGAAGGCAAAGTTAGCTCAGTTATCATTATTCCCATTGTACAGATTGGGAAATTGAAGCTCAGAGAGATTACATGACCATTTCAGGATCAGACAGCTTCATGACTGCTGTCCCCAGAGCTGGGCTCTTCCCGCACCCCACACTGGGACGGGGAGCTGCCAGGGGACCGCCCTATGGCTCATGGACACCAGACACCCTGACACAAAGCTCAGCAGAGACCTCCCTCCCCAGGCAGTGTCTGAGTAAATGAGGGACAGAAGTGAATTTAAAGTGTCTCCCTTGTGGGTTCGTTGGGTTTGAGCATGCCGAATTCTGGATTTCATGAAGAATGGGGAACCAACCCACCCACTGGAAAAGGAATATAAATTAAGACACAACCCCATCTGCCCTGCAGCCCCCAGAAGTGCCCTCTCACCTAGCAGCTTGAAGAGGGAGAGGCAGCAGAGAGCAGGGCGGGACCGGGGAGTGCTGGGGAGAGGAGAAACCTCCTCCCACAGCTCCAGAAAAGCTGGGTCTACCCACAAAACCTGTGAGCACCTGTCTAAGGGAACCTGGGCTCCCAGCTCAGGGGCTCCTGGGAGGACCTGAGGAAGACAGGACTGGCCCAGCATGGCCTTCCAGCCAGCCTCTGACCAGTTTCAGGAAGGGAAGCCCATGCAGATGCCACTTAGAGCAAAGCCCTCGGCACGAACTCAGCTGCCAGGATGTCCGTCCCTCACACCACTGCGTTTATGAAAATAAATGGGATGGTCATGCCAGAGCACCCCAAGCTGAGAATGCCAAGATTCTCAGCAGAGGCAGAGCTGCCTCCTACTGGGGTCCACTTAGACCAGGAAGGAACTCTGAGGGCCTAAGGTCCAGGGGGTCCAGCTCCCCAAAGCCACCTTGCCAGCAGCACCATAGAGATGTGTCCACACACATGTGCGCCAACATCTGTGATTTGGGGCTGGATGCAGACCATAGGGACCACTTCCTACTGGCACAAGTGAGCAGCAAACAAGGAAGCAGGATGTAGAGAAGGAAATACATGACAGAGACAGGACCATGGAGACAACAGTAGGGCGATGTTACAGAAATGAGGGAAGGGAGAGCTTCTCAGAGAAGGTGATGTCGGAGCTGAGGCCTGAATGACAAGAAGGAGCCAGCTATTCAGAGACCTAGGGAAGCAGGTACCAGGCAGAGGGAACCGCAGATGCAAAGGCCCTGGGGCCAGAACAAACTTGCCATGTTTGAGGAAGGGAAAGAAGGTCACTGTGATTGCACTGTGGAAAACAAAGGGTGGGGAGCTTGGGCCCCATGAGGTCAGAGAGATGGGTGAGACAGATCATGGAGAGCCCCATCAGCTATGGTTGGAAGTGTACATTTTCTGTTCTCTGTAGTGGGAAGCCCCTAGAGGTCTTGGGCAGAGGCTGATGAGATATGGCTCCCACCTCATTTGCTCTGGACATGTTGCAAGAATTCTAAGGGCAGCAAGCATGAAAGCAGGGCCAGCGAAGAGGCGACATAAAGCCTCCCTCCCCACTCCGAACGAAATGCCCTTGTTCAGGTGGGACTTGGCTTCAGCTGAGTTCCTGTGGATAAAAGTCCCTCCTCAGAACACAAACTGCCTGACACAGAGTGAGGTCCCAGTTCCAGCTCCAGGTGAGATGGAGTGAGCACCGTTCACCTCATCTCTCCCACTGAATGCAGCTATACAATATGGGCTGAATGCACAGAGCAGTGACTGGAGAATTC
Source organism: Nasua narica (assembly GCA_028533885.1). Classification (NCBI taxonomy): domain Eukaryota; kingdom Metazoa; phylum Chordata; class Mammalia; order Carnivora; family Procyonidae; genus Nasua; species Nasua narica. The sequence continues at coordinate 7,212,150 of CM052809.1, read as the reverse complement.
TGGAAGGTAAACAATAACGGGCAAACTGGAATTATACATGCGGAATTGGGAGCACCACCAAATCAGCAGTGCGTTTACTACTTTTTTATCTCCTGGTATCTCCTTAGTCTCAGGTAATTCCAACTCCAGAAGGAGGCACTGGGGCCCAGACAGAATTCAGGAGAAACCCTGTAGTTATAGCTCAAGGTGCACACTCAGAGGGTGGAGGAGCTCTCCCATTTTTATTTCTTTTTTCTTTTCTCCATTCTCTCACACACCAGTCCTTGGCAGCCCACAGGCACCTAAAACTCTGAGGGAAGACTTACTCTCCAGCTGGAGGAGCTGCGGTCCTAGGAAGGTGAAGCAAATAGCAAACTCCTGTTGCTCTCTTCCCTCAGTGTCCTCTCATGCAGTTGCAGCAAGTGTGCCACAGAGCATGGCCCAGAGAACCCCAACTTTTGTCCAGAGAGACTTAGGGAGCCTCGGGAAACTGGGAAATACTAGGGAGACAGCGGACACAGCAGAGCTGGAGGAAGCGCCATGAAGTTGTGTGCCGTCTCCTGGACTCATTCCCCAAGCTGCGCATCTGGTCCTAAACAATACAGCACAGCCTTTGGGAAATGAATTATGAGATAAATCAATGCCCACGTCCCAGAGGGCACTGCAAAGGCTTAGGAAACAGACCCGACATTGAACAGAAGGCACCCTCAATTATCTCATCACCTAACCACTGTCAATTACCTGATCAACAAAAAGATCAGCTTCCTCCGGGGAAGTTAAATAAGACTGAAGCAAGACTATAGCGTTTAAACAAGGCCTCAAGTCTCATAGCACAGTATCAAGATGTCTAGGATACAGTCTAAAATTACTTGGCATCTGACGAGCCAGGAAAATCTCAATTTGTGTGGTAAAAGACAATCAATAGATGTCTATACTGAAATAACACCTATGTCGGGATTATCTGGTAAAGATTTTATTTTTTATTTTTTTTAAGATTTTATTTATTTATTTGACAGAGAGAAAGAGATCACAAGTAGGCAGAGAGGCAGGCAGAGAGAGAGGGGGAAGCAGGCTCCCCACTGAGCAGAGCCCGATGCAGGGCTCGATCCCAGGACCTTGAGACCATGACCTGAGCCGAAGGCATCGGCTTAACCCACTGAGCCACCCAGGTGCCCCTCTGATAAAGATTTTTTTTTTAAAGATTTTGTTTATTTATTTATTAGGAAAGAGAGAGAGTGAGAGAGAGCATGAGAAGGGAGAAGGTCAGAGTGAGAAGCGGACTCCCCATGGAGCTGGAAGCCCGATGTGGGACTCGATCTCGGGGCTCCGGGATCATGACCTGAGCCGTAGGCAGTTGCTTAACCAACTGAGCCACCCAGGCACCCTCTGATAAAGATTTTAAAACAGCTAAGGGCAAAAACTCTTGCAACAGACAGAAAGATAGTATTAGCCAGAGACAGGAGATATGGAAAAAAAGAACAAAATGGAAATTATAGAACTTAAAAATACAATAACCAAAGTAAAAAAAACTCCCTGCCTAGACTCCATAGCAGAATGGAGATGACAGAGGAAATGAGTCAGTAAACTTGAAGATAGAGCCATAGAAATTATCCCATGAATAGCAGAGAGAAAAAAATATTTTTATAATGAAAAGAGCCTTAGGGACCTGTGGGGAAATACACAAAGATGTAACACTGATGTCACTGGTGTTCCTGAAGGAGAAGGGAAAGAGTGCAGTGATGAAAAAAAAAAAAAGTAATTGAAGAGATCATGGCTAAAAGCATCCCAAATTTGGTGAAAAATACAAATCTACAACAAAGATTCAACACCACAATGAATCTCAAACAGGATGAATCCAAAGAAATACACTCCCACACATGCTACAATCAAACTGCTGGAAACTACAAAGGGAGAGTCTTTAAAAGATGCAAAGAAAAACAGTGCATTACTTATGGGGGGGAAATGATTTAAATTCTCATCAGAACCATGGAGTCCAAAGGCAGGGAGAAAACATTTTTAAGATGCTAAATGAAAAGAACTACCAACCCAGAATTCTATTTCCAGAAAAAAATACCCTTCAAGAATTATGAAGACACAAAGATATTCTCAGATGAAGGAAAACTAAGCAAATTTGTTGAGAGCAGACATAAAATAGTTGCTAAGGGAGGCTCTTCAGACAGAAGGAGAATGATACTAGAAAGAAACTGTACATCAGGAATAAAGAGTGAACAACAGAAATAGTAAATCTGAAAAATATAATAGACTGTTCTCTTAAGTAGGAAATTATAACATCGTAGGAGGAGGTTTTCACTGTATATAGCTGTATAAAACAAAACTAGATAGGAAGAGGATGAAGTAAATAACCCTATATGACACTGTAGTTTCAGCACTCAACTTGAAGTTGTAAAAATATTGGTTCTCAGTAGATGGTAAAAAGTTAAGTGTGTTTATTATAACTCTTAGATCAACCACTAAAACAGCCATACAAAGAGTTATAGTGAAACACACAGGTAAGTTAAAATGGAATACTAAAGAACATGTTCCACAGTTAGAAATATAAGAGCAAAGTAAACCCAAAGCAAGCAGAGGGAAGGAAATAACAAAAATAAGAGTAAAAATCAACAGAGAAAAAAATCAATGAAACCAAGAGCCTGTTCTTTGTAAAAGTCAATAAAATTCATAAATCTCTATCAAGACATTTTTTTCAAAAGTAAAGAAAATACAGAATTTTTTTAAAGAATATCACTAAAAACTTCACATGCATTAAAAAGATAAAGGAACACTACAAACAACTCTATGCCCATAAATTCAACTTTTATTGAAATGCATGATTTCCTCAAAAACCACAAACTGCTAAACACACCATAAGATGAAGCAGTAGCATGAAAAGTCCTGTAACTATCAAAGAAATTGAATCCATAGTTTAAAAGCTTCCAAAAAAGAAATCTCCAGGCCCAGATGATTTTACTAGTAAATTCCACCAAACATTTAAGGGAAAAATGAAATTAATTCTATACAATCTCTTTTAGGAAAAAGAAGAGAAGGAAATATTCCCAATTCACTTTAGAAAGCCAATATTATGTACCTTGATACTAAAACCAGACAAAGATAGTTCCAGGGTAAAAGAATTACAGACCTATATCCCTCAAAAACATAGATTAAAAAAAAATATTCAACAAAATGTTGGCAAAGCTAATCCAGCAATGCATAGAAAGTATACTACAAACAAGCAGAATTTATCCTGGAATGCAGGCTGGCACAATATACAAAAGTCAATGTAATCTACCATATTAACAGACTAAAGAAGAAAAAGCACACGATTATACAAATGATGTGGGGGAAAAAATCATTCAATAAAATTCAACATGCATTCATGAGTAAAAATTTAAAACTCTCAGCTAACAAATAAAGAAAAAAATTTCCTCAACCTGATAAAGACCATTTACAAAAAAACTAAAGCTAATATGATACTCAAGCATGAAAGACTGAATATTTTTCATCCTAAGATAAGGAACATTCTCCCTACTCCTATTCAACGTTGTACTGGAAGTCCTAGAGAATGCAAAAAAAGAAATTTTAAATACCTAACTAAATGGAGAGATATACTATGTTCATGAATTGAAAAACTCAACACAGTAAATATATCAATTCCCCACAAATTTGTCTATAGATTTAAGGCAATTCCAATCAAAATATGAGCAGGGTTTTTATAGATATAGAGAAGGTTATTCTAAAATGTACATGGAAAGGCAAAGGAACTAAGATTAACTGTGACAATTTTTAAAAGCAAGAATAAAATGGGAGCAACCATTCTGTCCAATATCAAAACCTAATGCAGTTATATTAATCAAGACAGTGTGACGTTGGCAAAAGGACAGACACATAGATCAAGGGGATCAGGTTTCCAGTGGCTCTGAAAACAAGAACTATGCCAGGGCCCAGGTGTGTGTCCTCAGAGAACTCCAACCACATATCTCAGCTGTGGGCCACAACCTCCAAAGTGGTGCAGCTGGCAATGAGAGATGTGTGTGGCATGAGGAGGGCAGTACTGACTCTGATTTGGAAGACGCCAGAACAGAAAGATTCCAGGATGTTCCTGGGATACTACCACTCTCAACTCATTGACTTTCTATGAAGCTGTTCCGAGTAAGGCCAGAATACAGCTCATGCCCACAAATGACCATGAGTGGACTTTGTCTTCCAGTGTCCTCGCGAGGGACAGGAGGTTGAGAACCATGGGATGGCAAAGCCAAGTCTCCCCTCAGCCTGACCTGTGTGCCCTTTCTCTACCTCTTGAGCCCCATAGCACTCTGCATCCCGCCATTCTTGGGGTCCAGAAAGCTAAAATTCTGGCTGCCCCTACACAGCTTCTAGAATACCCTGAACCTCTTCTCCACTCGGAAAACCCCTACTCGACCTTCAGGACCTGACTCCAATGCCCCTCCTCCTTCTATAGACACAAACTTGGGCCTATACAGAAGGTGGGAGGAAGACAGGACAGGGCCAGGGGCCAGTAATGAGAAAATAATTAGTAAAGAACGTGCTCTGGAAGAGGCCCAGTGTCACCACTTCCCATGTGCAGGGAGGCCAGACCAGTGGGAACCAGCTCACCACATCCCCTCTACGAATCTCTGATCATTAAAAATGCCCGCATGCTCTGTTCCAGCTGTTCTGCTCATAATATCCACCCTACAAACATCACCCCCACTTCAGAGCACCAGGAGATAGATTCACTGAGCTTTGCTTTTAATGGCAAAAAGTTGGAAATGACCCAAGAACCCAAAGCATGTGTTCCTAGAGGAAGACAGATGCCCGGGGAGGAGTGTCTGGCCCCAGCAGGCTACAGGGAGGGCAGGAGGCCTCTGTTTTGTCCACCAGCCTTGCTGGACTTCTAATCTCTACTGCTAGGCCCTGTGCCAGCAGAAAGTCAGGCAGATAACCCTGACCTTGGAACTCACACCCCAAGAGGGAAGCAAAGCCACAAAAATATTTTCTATAGCACCAAGTGCTCCTGCAGGCACTAGGACAGTAGTAGTCTGAGCTCACGGGAAACGTCCCTCTAGGGACAGCCTTTCTCCGACAATAAGGCCCGTCAGGAGCTAGGGTCTGAGGGGCTGGGGAAGCACACCTAGGCAAAAGGCTCTGAAGGGGATGGGTGTCAGCCAGCGCTTGGGTAGGGGATGAGCAGAGGGGTTCACCTGAGGGGGCCAGTCCTACCCCAGAAGCTTCAACCTGGGGACTGAGCCCTTGGGGGACTCAGTATAGAGTGAGCACTCACCAGGGTCCAACCTGAGTCCAGCCCAGACCCCTACCCTGCCAATGTGGGGTAAGCACTGGTGCCCACACTGCATCCCTGTCCCCAGGCTGCCCGTCCCTGCTGTGCAGTGCCATCCACCCCTGCAGATGGTGTGAGGACCTCTCTACCCTCCACAAAGCACACTGGCCACCCTGGGACTCCAGCACCCAGCCAATCCTGGGGGTGGAGGAGCCACTGTGTATCATGGAAGGACAGCTCAGTGGCACTGCAAAAGCTCTGCCACAAAGGTTCAACAGCTTAAGGAGCCTAAGCCCGGGAGTCCACCATTCTGTAGGGGCTTCCTGTGACAGGCTGCACCATTTGCTGACAGTGCAATAGAGCATTCCAGGCTGGAAGCCAGGGAAAACTGAACGTGTATGACCTCCATTCTCCGCACAGGTGCCCAGTGGAATCTCTGAAACACGAATCAGACCTATCACCCACCTGCCCCAAACCCTCGAGTGCTTCTCACTGCATGACTGTCCCACCATCTGACTTCTCCTTCACTCAAAGTTCCTGTGACAGAGATCTTTCTGTCCTTGGCACATTTCAGTTTAGTTCCTGCCCCAGGGCCTTTGCAACTGCTGCTGCTTCCACCTGGAAGTCCAGGTCTCGACTCAAAAGGTCTCCTCCCCAGAAGGACCTTGGCTAAAAGTGCCCCTTCCCCATCATGCTTGACTCTGCCATTCTGTTCTATTTTTTATAACACCAATTTCCAATAATTGATGTGTGGGTTCTTTAGTGGGTCACTGTCTGCCCTCCAACCAGAAGATCTCAGGAGAGAAGAATTTTCCTTGCTCTACCATCAGCCCCTAGACCAGTGTGTGGCACATCACAAGCACTCAAGAAATATGGGAAGTCACTTCACTTTCAGAGCCTTCATTCCGTTCTCAAGGTCACTGTCTCACACAGTGGGTCAAGTTTATTTCCTCCTACAGGAAGCAGGGTATATACAAACGCAAGTAGATCGAGATGAGATGGAGAATTCTGGCTCTCTGATTTCTTTCCAGTTTATAAAACACTGGGCTTGCTTGCTTGCAAATGGGAAGACAGGCACTGGGAGTTGTCTGACATGGACTGTCTTAGCAGCAGGAGAATCTGAAGGGATGTGGGGAGGCTCCGGGACCATCTGACAAATGACTGCCTCGGGGATCTGCAGAACTCAGCAGCACCAGGGAAGAACACTTGAAATACCAGCTGGAAAGGTCACACACGCCAGCTGGAAGAGGAGCTGCATAGTCCCACAGGCAGGCAGAAGGGGGGCATGGGGTGGCCGCCACTGTTCCCAGAGTGAGGGTGCAGGTGGGCAGGGGGCCGTAGGGATTCCCTGCAGTGTGGTAACCACCCGTGCAGGCTTTTCTTTTCCTAGACACGGATTTTGAGAGGAATTCTTTTTAACTGTATGCACTGAATAAATTCTCCCAAAATGACATCTCTGCACGTAGATGGGGGCTGATGGAAGACGATGCCCCAAGCCCTCCCAGAGAAGTGCCTCCTTCTTGGGGTGCGTCCGGTGCCCTCCCTCACTGGCTTTCTGGTGTCACCTAGGAGCTTATTAGAAATGCGGAATCCCAGCCTCCACCCCAGTCCTGCTGAACCAGAACCTGCATTTTTGTAAGTTCCTGGATGATCTGATGCTCATTAAAGTCTGGGAGTAGTTACCTGTGTGTGTGTGCGGTGAGAGCACCTGAAAACCACTCTCTCAGCCTGTTTCCCTTATCCGATACAGTACTGTTAACTATAATGTGCATGATGCCCATTAGATCTCATCCTACATAACTGTAACTTTGTACTTCTGACCACCATCTCCCCCTCTCTCCTATCACCCCAGCCCCTGGCAACCACCATTCTCTGCTTCTCTGTATTTGGCCTTTTTAGACTCCACACAGATCAATGAGATCGTGCAGTATTTGTCTTTCTGTGTCTGGCTTATTTCATTTAGCATAACGTCCTCCAGGTTCATCCACGTTGTCACAAATGCCGGGATCTCATCCTTTTTTTTTTAGAGAGAGAGAGTGCATGAACTCACATGCTCACAAGGGAGGGTGGGGAAGGGCAGAGGGAAAGAGAGAATCTTAAGCAGGCTCTATACTCAGCGCAGAGCCCAACTCGGGGCTCCATCTCACGACCCTGAGATCACAACCCGAGCCGAAATCAAGAATTGGACAAGGAGCGCCTGGTGGCTCAGTTGGTTGAGCATCTGCCTTTGGTTCAGGTGATGATCCCAAGATCCTGGGTTTGGGTCCCGCATCGGTCTCCCTGCTCAGTGGGGAGCCTGCTTCTCCCTTTCCCTCTGCTCTGCCCCACTGCTGGTGTACTCACTCTCACTCTCTCTCAAACAAATGAATAAAATATTAAAAAAAAAAAAGTCTGGCATTTAACCAACTAAGCGACCCAGGCACACCTCTCTTCCTTTTTTTAAGATTGAATAATATTCTGTTATACACACACACACACACACACACACACGCACGCACACATATGTTGTGTACTCTTCATCTGTTGTTGATGGACACAACAGTAATCATTTCACTATGCAGTGGCTTATCAGATCATTATATTGTACTCCTTTTTTTGGTACAGTTTTTGTGTTTTTTTTTTTTTTTTCAAAAAATTAACTTAAAATAAGTCCGAGGTGCCCTGCTCTAGACCCTCAGGGCACCCTGAAGGTCAGTGGAGGGCCCAAGAGGAGACCGGGTTGCTGAACCAACCCTGCCTTCTCAGCTGTGTGGCCTGGGTAGTGAAACTTGTCCTGCTCACTGAGCCTCCGCTATAAAATGGGAGGAACATCTTAGCCTGGCAAAGGGGTTGGGAAGACTAAGGAAGGGGGGCTGGGAAGCCCTAGAGAAGTGGGGCTCCACACCATAGCCACACTGTGGAGTCGGGGGACCTTTATCCAGGCCAGGCTGTCCACCCCCGGCGCACAGCCTACTTCTGCCTGCTGCCACCCACCTGCTGGCTAGCTCCCAGCTCCGGGCCTTCACCCCCTCTCTTCCACCTTGGGTGGGGCCAAGGAATCCCTGAGGGCAGGACCAGGGCCTGCCCTCGACCATCTCAATGACAACAGGAAACCATCTTTCCAAGCCACTCTCCAAACCAGATTATATAAGGGAAAGATGCGTATGTGCCACAGATGTTTGCTCAGATGCAGATCCTCTCCAATCCCTCCGAGCAGGAAAGCCATGTCCCCTTTCCACCCAGGGCCCGGCCATCTTGGCCCAGGAGGAGCTGGCCTCTGACTGGCACTCCCCTGGAAGGGGCTGGCTCTGAGCCGCCAGAGCCCAGCGCAAGCCCAGCGCAAGCCCAGCACAAGCCCAGCCCCTCCTGAGGGCTCTCTCCCTGTTCTCGGCTCCCCGCAGGGCAGGCACCAGTAAGCCCCAGCAACTGGCCAAGGTCAGCCAGCTGTGAGCAGCACACAGAGAACCAGAGAAACGTAAACCTGTCGGCAACAGCCCCGCCACAACGAAGAATGTTACTAATGGGCACCTTGTCATGCAGGGCGGAAGGTAAAGATGAGGGATGCGGGGGGGCGGGGGGGGGGGCGGGGGCGGAGCACTGGGAGTCCCGGTGCACTAAGGGAGGTCTCCAGACCCCACTGCCCTGGGCTGATGAAGCAGCAGCCAAGGTGCCAATATAATATTAAAGGTCCATGGGATGTGGCTGGCTAAAAAATGGCCTCCAAAGATACCACCCCACCCCCAAATCCCCACCCTTGCTCCAGTCCTAATCTCGGGAACCTATGAATATTACCGCGTATGACAAAAAAAAAAAAAGACTAAGTCGATGTGATTAAGCTAAGGATCTTGAGATGGGAGGCAATCCTGAATTGCCAGGGGAGGGCCCAAGTGCAATCACACGGCCACCTCCTTACAGAGGTAGGCGGACAGAGATCAGCCAGATGCACAGAAAAGGCCACGCGATCTGCAGAGGCAGATGGAAGGGGCTGACCTCTGACCTCAAGAGAGGCGCAAGTCAGGTGGCCACAAGCCGAGGGTGTCAGGGGCCACCAGAAGCTCCCCCTCAGACCTCAGGAAGGAGCGTGGCCAGCAGACACCTTGATTTCTATCCCCAGAAGTGGGAGAGAATACACTTCTGTGGATGAAGACAGTAAATTTGGGGTGATCTGTTTCACTCGCCACAGGAAACAGACAAAACAGGGAACCATGATGTGGGCTAAAGTGGTGACAAACTACTGGGGGAGAAGGGGGGCGGAGCAGCCGGCCTGCCAGTGAGCTAGATCCTCATCGAGCGGGAAGTCAGTCAACAGACAACATGGAAACGTGATACACCAAGAAACAGCACTACAATCGTACTTACACACGGAACGGTAACTGTCAGAGCTCCCTTCTCGGGAATGGCCTGTGAGGAAGGCGTACATGTGCACACACATACTCACATCCACACACACACACGCACACCACGTACCGGTACACATACTCAAAAGCGTTCACTCACTCCTACACTCTCACACCCAGACGTGCACTCACACACTCGCCTACACCCACGCTCCTGCATACACAAATACACACTCTTGTACACATACCCACATGTGCACTCACACACAGACATGCACATGCTCACACGGTCTCACACTCACAATGAATTCTCACACTTGCATATATCCTCACATCCATTCATATTCCCACATGCACACACACACACTCATACCCACGTACACACTCACAAAGAGCCAGAGCGGGAGTCAGAGGGGAGCCTGGCCAGAGCCAGGGTTTCGGGTCACGGCCCAGAGGTTCTCGACCTGAACCCGATGGGGGCCCCCTGCGCCCTCCCGCACACAAGGGCACCGGTGGCTCCGGCTCCAAGCACTGGGCTCCTGCATCCGCTTGGAAGCTTCCGATGAGGTGCAGCTCAGAGCAGGCAGGGCTGTGCCAGGGCCAGGGCTGGCACCTCCCGGGCTCCCGGCCCCTTCCTGTCCCCTCCCCACCAGGTCGGCCCCTGTCCTCGTCTCGCTCGGCTCTCGGGAAGCACCTCTCGCCAGCCATCTGGGGCTTGGCTGGGCCTCAGCCTCCTGGCTGCCACGTCTCACTCAGAGCTGGGCAGGCGCCAGCTCTGAGCTAAGTGAGTGTGGCGGGGTGGAAGGGGGGTGCAGGGAGCTGGGCAGGGACGGGGCTCCTCCCCCCTCCCATCATGGGCTGGAACAAACACTATTTTCCCTTTTCCTTTTGCAACAAGACTAGTAAACCCACCAGGTTCTACCCGGATCCCCCGGGAGCAGCCCTCCTGCCTGCTGACCCCTCTGCAGCCGCCCTGCTCCCCGGCCACATGCCTCCTCCCAACGGCACGCGCACTGCCCTGTCCCCACTGGACTGTGCCCCTATTTTATGGATGAGGGAAATGAGACGTGCAGAGGCCACCGTGACTGCCTGTCACAGTGCCCACAGGGGCTGACCCCCACCAGAATCCAACCCCCTGGCTCTGGAGAGCGGCCCTCTTTCACCCAGCCCTCAGGGCCTCCACGCACCCAGTCAGCCTCCATGCCAGTGCTCTCTACCTGACGGACAGAGGTCCCCACACTGCCCTGCAACTGGGCCGTCCAAGAGCCACGGGGACACAGAGACACCCCCTCATTATGGGAGGAGCCTCAAACCCAGCCCCTTGTGACCCTGCCTGGATCTCTCCTCTTCCTGTCCACCCTGCCCCTCCCCCTCCCTGGGAGCCTAATCACAGTCAGCCATGTGCCTGCCTCCCAGTCATTCAAGCCAGGAGCCTGCTGGAGGTTGTCCCGGATTCCTCCTCCCTCCCACTCACGTCCCCAGGCCTCGGCCTTTCCACTTCCCAGTTATCTCTTACCATCCTTCCCCCTCACAGCCTCTCCTGCCTGGGAATAGGCCTCTCACATCTCTCTCTTCTGTTGCCCCTGACTCAGGCCCTCCCTGTCTAGCATGGCCTCTACCTTACCCCAGAGCGCTCTTCCTAAGACACCCGCCACCACAAGGCAACCATGCACGAGACTAAATCCCCCACATCGCTGGCCACAGTCACTCAACTCCCCCGGTGAACAAGAGCTCACGACCGAGCGGTACCTGCCCTGTGAAAGAAAGCCCAAACCCCGAAGGGTCCATTGCAGATGAGGGAGAACTGAAATAAAAACAATAACCACTCTCAGGGAGATGAGGAGCTATGTTAGCGAGGCAGAGCAGGAGGGAGCAAGTACAAAGGAGAACTCGTTAGGACACACGTTTGTGACTAGAAAAAGAACCCACTCGCTGAACAGACCAGGCAAGAAACCCCCTCAGAAGCTGAGATCTGGTCAGAGCTTAGGCTTAGGCACCACCTAGGAGGCTTAGGCACCAAGAGACCAAAGGTGTGAGAGAATGGTCAGGCCATATGGATGGGGGCAAGAAGAAACATCTGAAGAAATTTGACAGAACTGGAGGGAAGATTTCATTGTAAATGGATTCACAGAGAGCCGATGAAGACATAGCTAAGAAAAAAACAAAACAAAACAAAACAAAAAACACCTCCACACCTAGACACATTATAATGAAGGCCAAGAACATCAGAGACAAAGAGAAAGTTCTGACAGCTCCTGGAGAAAAGGAGCAGATCACTGCAAGGGAAAGCTCCAGACAGACATCCAACTCCAGGATCCGGAGCGTGCACCAAGGGAGGTAGACAAGAGACAAAGCCCAAGAAGTAATATTTGCAAAGAACTCAAGAAAAAGATCTCACCTGGGGGAAGACAATGCGCATTCCCTGAGGTCAAGCTGTGCAGAGCAGCTGAGTCCCCTCGGGAGGGTGGCCACCAGCTGAGGCCACACCAGAGCAAAGAAGACCCAGCCACCCAGTGGGGCAGTACCTTGGGGATGGTGCTTAAACAGCTGGAGTGCCCCAGCCACAGCACTGGGGAGGGCTTACACCACCGTGGGCATGTCAGGCTCCTGCCTAGGCCCCTCGGGGGCTCCCCACCCCACAGAATATCCCCTCACTCCCCGGGATGGCATTTCAGACCCTCTTAGTGCATCTTTCCAGAAAACCGTGTGCTCCGGGAGAACAGGGCTGGGCTCAGGCTTGCCTTCCTCGTCTGTGTGTCCACAGAGCCTCGTCAGAGGAAGGATGGAGAAAAGTGACTGGATGAAAGAGTGGGGAGAAAGGAAGGAAAGAGAGAAAGAGGAAGGGAGAGTTGGAAGGAGGAAAGGAAGCCGAGAAGAAAAGATGGAGGACACCAAGCCCGGAGGAAAGAAATTCCAGCAAACTCTTGGCAACACAGGACGCGGGAATGCAAGGACAAAGCAGAGCCCCGGCCCTGTGGTTTCTGGGCTCCCGCCGGCTCTGTCCTCCTGGCGGCAGTGTGCAGAGGCCACCTGCGGGCCCCTGGAGCTCATCTGCCGCCCACAGCAACAGGGCCAGCTCCTCCTGGCAGCCCCTTCCCCCAGCACCTTGGCTTCTTTCCTTCTGATGGTTTCTGGTAATTCCTTATCAACCGGGGCTCGGGCTCTGACAAGAACCATCCGTGTCCCCAAAGACTGGCTCAGCGGGCAGAACGGGTGATATCACACTGCGTGGCCAGCCTGCTCAGGCAGTGCACCTATGACCCCAATTTCTGTCATCAACACAACAGGGAAAAAGCAGGAAGGCCCCAGAAGCCCAGAGCAGAGCTATGCACGGAGAGATAGGCGAACACGTCCGGGGAGGCCGAGACACCAGTCAGTAGTGAACCTTCTCACAAAGGGGTGCTAAGCACACATCCCTCCCCACTGTTCTCACGTCGCCCTGCTGCCAACCGGAGGGGAGGCCACAGACATTCCTTCAGCCCAACTGAGGGAAGGGAACTGATCTCCTGCCCTGGACCTGAGCCAAGAGCTCTGCCACCATCGAAGACCACTGGGCATACAGGCTGGACACGCACTGCGGACTCGCCAGGAACGCTGTCGACGTTCAACACCATGCGTGTTCCAAGAATCACAGGTAAGGTTCACGCACTCTCTTGCATGAATTACATATTATATAAATACATTCCCCTCAAAAAAATACAAACAGGACGTCATCCCCAAGCCCCAAAATGACCTCCCCAAAAAACCATGGGGCGGGGGGTTGGGGGGGGGGCGTGCACTGTGCCCCGCCCTGTTCCCGCTCGTGCACACACAGGTGCAGATGCCGGGTCCTCATGCCACCCTGCCAGCCGCTCCTCCCTCCCACCTCTCCTCCCCCGCCCTGGCCCACCCCCATGCCCACACCTCCACCTCACTCCAAAAAGCTGCTCGACTCAACTGAGGGCAGACAGCTCATTTAGCCTTTCTCCTCTGAACCCAAAGGGAGCTGCCTTCACGTCTTTATCTCAAAGGACGTTCCCTGCACAACCAGTACCCTGGCCAGGGAAGGAGAGTGGTGCAGGCATTCGGGGTGCAGACGGGGCTGGGCCACAGAGAATAGGGAGGCAGGTGCAGACAGGGTCCAGGGGAGATTCTGGAATGCACACGGAGGCTCTCTGAGGTCCCGGGAGGCCTTGCCCCGGTCTGGCACAGAGTTGGGACCCAAAGAATGGGCAACGGTAAGTCCACATCCCGCCCACCTGCAAGCCCTCCCCAGGTCGGGGGCAGGCTTATCCTGGGCCAGATGGCTGCCCTGGCCACGAGCAAAAGGGCCCTCCCTGGGCCTGGCAGGTGGGGCAGGCCAGCCGTCTGCCCTTCCAGCACAGCGCCCACCCCAGGGCTCACAGCGCCTCGCCCAGCAGAGCCACTCCGGCAGAGATCCCGAGCAGAAAGGGCCATTCATCTCAGAGCTTAACTAGCCTCTTCCAATTAGCGAGGAATAAAATGGCAGCGTTTACTCGGAAGAACTGCAATGTGAGATTATTAATTAAATGCACTGCTGCTGAGCCGCCACGCACAGGAGGCCAAGCCCTCATTAAAACAGCATGAGACTGAAGCCGGAGAGGGAGCAGAGGCGGAGGGGGAGCCACACACGAGACGAGACGGGGAGAAGAGCTGAGTGGGCGGCAGACGAGAGACGCGGGGCAGACGGGGCCTGCGCCGGCCACGGCAGCCCTGCAGACCCTTTATGGAGAATATGCCTCCCACAGCGGCGTCAAGCCCTTTCTCAGCAAGGCTGGGACGTGGGAATTAAGCAAGTGCATGCAGTAGCTGCTCCAGTAAACACTGGGTCTCCTCCTTTTGAAATCTTGATGGTGAGAGCCTACTCGCCAGCACTGGTCCCCTTGGGGCAGAGGAGGGCTCCTGCCCAGGAACCAGGTTGTTGGGGGCAGCACCAAGTTCATAGTGGGGCTGAGCCTCCCAGGGCAACATCTGAGGGTGGGCACTGATGCTACTGTCTTAGGCCCTGAGACTCGGAGCTCTGGTCTCTCATGGGGGAGGAGGCCTGAAGGGCCATCCAGGAAGGCCAGACCACAACCCAAAGCAGCAGGCCTGGGTCAGGGACTGAGCCAGCCACTGGGCAAGAAAGGCCATGCACTTGGGGAAGGGGGAATCACTCGCCACGCTGACTCTCCTTAGCCCCTGCATGTTATTACTTCTGTTTTCCTCCAGCCATGAGGGAGGTCTTCTGAAAGATTATAGGTTATTCTGTTATGACTGTGTGTGGCCAGCAGCTATGCCCTCAATAAACACACACACACACACACACACACGTGTGCCCACACGTGCACATCCACACACATCATACGTGCATCCCCATGTACATGTATACACGTGCGTCACACGTTTATCGTATGTGTTAGACGTGTGTGTCACATGCACCTTGTGTGGTTCACACATGAATTCTCATGCATCCTGCGGGCATATATCATCACACACATATACGCAAGGGCACACATATGCACCATTCACATATATCACACATGCATGCACATGTTAGCTGCTCTTAGCCCCATCATCTGCTTACTTACTTGCGTAGTTCTTACCACCAACTGAAATGATGTTTATTTCTGTCTCCCCCACCCCACCCTGCCTACATCCATCCAGTCTAAAGGAACAGCCCACTGTCTGCTGAGGGAGGGCTGTGACCCCATTCTCACCCAGAGGCCACACAAAGCATGTACGCAGGCTGCCCCCAGGAGCTTCTCCTGGGCAGAGCGGTCATCATGCCTGGCTCCCCAGCATCTCCCCTGGGTCCCTGCTGGCCTGCACGTTCTCACCCAGTGTGCTGTACCTCTAACAGCCCTGATAACGCCTGCCCTCTGGCTCCTGAGACAGGAGGACTGCCCTGCCTGGCCCCAGTGCCTGCTTTTCTGCATTCAGGCCACTCCTGCTGCTGGGCCTGAGGGTTCTTGGGGCAGCCAGTAGGTCATCGGTCAACCTCCTGCAGACTAACGCTCTCCTTCCAGACCTGGCCAGACTCCTGCGAGAGGAGAAAAAACTCTCTCTTGCCCCATGACTGCCTCCACATCCTTCTCTTTCCTATCCTGTGGAGGAGCAGCACACTCCTCCAGCCACCCAGGGCTCCCAATCCTGGCCCTGTCTCTTCCTCAGGGACCTTGGGCCTTCCTTCTGATAACACGGCCCCTGCATTCCTCAAAAGCTGCCCCTCCTACCCTCAGATCAGATGAGGGGAAAGGGGGACACATGGCTCAGGCCAGGCCAACCCAACCACATGAACACAGCTGGGCGACAAGGACTTAACACAAGCTAGTGCAGCAGATTAAATCCAGAAACCATTGCTGGAACTATGAGGAAAGAAAAGTTGTTTCCCTTGGGGGTGCTCAACTATGAGAATGAGAGATGGCAGCTGCCTAGCCATTTTTCTTCTTCATGTGAAGAGCATGAATGTAATCAACACAGAGGACAGTAGAGCTTAAGGAAATAAAGAGAGAGACTGAAAATTTATTTAGGCACCTGGATCCGACCATACCTGAAGCTAATAGCCCTGAATATTGAGGTTTTTTTCAGATTTATTAACCAATTAATTCTTTTTTCTTAACTTAGTTTCATGTGGATTTCTGACACTTACAGAACAACTCCTGACTAATAAGTCTTTCTCTTCCATATCTTCAAACTTTCCTCTCTTACATCCTTGTCCTCAGCGTGTGAACACACCCAAGCCACCTAAAACCCTCTGTGCAAAGAGGCAGTGTTCAGACATAGTATACATATGTGCACACGTAAATACTGCATGCACGCATGTACAGTTGACCGTGGAACAACATGGGATTGAATTCATGGGTCCACCTATATGTGGATTTTTTCTCTTATTAATTTTTTCTTTTTTTTAAGATTTTTATTTATTTATTTGACACAGAGAGAGAGAGAGAGAGAGCATGCACGCACAAGCAGGGAAAACAGCAGGCAGAGGGAAAAGCAGGCTCCCCACCGAGCAAGGAGCCCACGGTTCTGGGATCATGATCTGAGCCAAAGGCATACACTTAACTGACCAAGCCACCCAGGTGCCCTCTTATTAATTTTCTTAATAACATTTTTTTCTCTAGCTATCTTCATTGTAAGAATACAGTATATAACACATACAAAAATATGTGTTAATGGACTGTTGATGTTATCAGTAAAGCTTCCAGTCAACAGTGGGCTCTTAGTAGTTAAGTTGTGAGGGAGTCAAAGTTATAAATGGAATTTTGGCTGTGCAGCGGGTTGGTGCCCCTACCTCCCACACTCTCCAAGTGTATACTCAAGTCTTCCCAAGAGGCAAAATCTTCGACTAGACATCTCCCCCTAGCACAGCACTTGTCCCCACGATGCACCCTCTACTCTCTCGCTTCTCAGAGGCCAGCCACCGGTTCCCAGACCCGTGGCCCTCACATCTGCAAATCCCCTCCTTCATGTCGGACCCCCACTCAGCCTCCCACTTTAACGAGCCTCTTGAATCTCTCTCACTTAGGTCTGCACCACCTCCTTCACGTCCCCTATGTGGTGGGGGACCAAGGAGCCCTGTTCTCTGCTCCTACCACCCTCTTCCTTTGGTGCCCACCCTTCCTGGGCACGTGGCACCTATAGCCCTCAGCACAGAGAGCCCCCCCTCCCCGACCTGACTTGAGCTCCACCCAGACCCTGCTCCTGCACACACAACCTGCACTCCCAACTGCTTCAGGCCTCCTCCCAGGGAAACTGCCCAGCAAAGGTTTCCCAGCCACCACACCTCCGTCCTCCCTCTTACCCACCAACCCCAAGTCAGAGGCCTGGGGGTTCTGAAGCTCCTCCTCGGCTTCTCCCTCACCCTCACCCCCAGGCCCACAGACTCCCAAGCTTCCATCCTGGCCTCTTCGCATTTCCCGAGTAGAATATGCCACCTCTGGTCTGAGACATTAAGGCAGGATATCAAATGATCCATAAAAATGTCTGTTTTATATACATAGTAAACAAAAGCAAGTCAGAGAATATACAGTACGGTCCCTCTTCATAAGTACATTCGTCCCCATGTGCATATATGTGAAGGACACACCCTAAGATGTTGATGAGATTACAGGGGATTTCAGTTTTCTCCCTTTAGTTTATTTACACATTTCTGTTTTATTCAATGCTTCAGCACTCTTGGATTGAAGACAGAACAAAACATCATAAACCGTTGTAAACCATCCCAGGCCTGCTGGCGCCGGGCATTCTAGAATCTGAGGGACCCAGCACGGGTGGGGAGAGGATCTGAGATGGCCCCCTACCCATTCCTTCCTCGGATTGGTACTCACTCACAACCGCATGGCCCAGGCCCAGGAGGCTCCAAGAAGTGAAGAAAACTGCCCAAGGTCTCACAGGAGTGAACCCAAGGCCCCATTCTCCTTCCGTCACTCAGGTCCTCACTACAGGCTGTGATTCACCCCCTCGATTCAGGGCAACCCCTGAAGCAATCCCAGGTGCTCCCGCAGGCCCGAAAATAGAGCTGCATTGCCACAGAAGACACCCAGGAGACACGAGGAGGCCAGGAGCCAATTCTAGATGGCTCGGCAAGGCCGCTGCCAGCCACGGAGTCAGGGAAGGCGCTAGCTGCCTCAGAAACACAAGAAGCAGGACAGGAGGCCCCTCTGGGATGGCACTGGACAAGTACCCTGGCAGCTCCACAGGCAGGTGGGGTCTGGCCAGGAGGTGCAGTGACCCAAGTGTGGCAGATACTTGGTGGCCGCAGAAGCCACGGCCACAGAAGCCACGGCCGCAGAAGCCACGGCTCCATCCGGTGAGGGCCTGAGGAGAAGCACCAGGGAGACAACGGGTCTCTCACCTGCAAGTTGGAGCCCGATCCTCAACTGCAGGTGTCCCCAAGGAAGGGCACCTGGCCAGGCATCTCCCAGGACCTGGTCCTGCCCATAGACAGGAAGAGGAAGGAGGCAGAGCCTCCCGGGCTGAGCCCACTCTGGAGCCAGGACCCACGACCTCCACATAGCCTAAGGAACCATCCCCAGCCCCGCAGCTGGCAGGGGCTGCACAGGGAGAGACAGGGGCCCAGTGCCATCCAGAGGCAAGCACCAACTCAGCTGGTGGTGGGGAGGCGGCCATGTGTATCTGATGTAAAATCCATCTGCAGTCCCCTACTGACAGACCTTTGGCTCTGTTCCCCCCTAAGAAGCTGTAAAGGAAACAGTCTGGCAGGAAGGGAAGACAATGGGGGAGGATGGGTTTCCGACCAGACCCCCTACCCCCTCAGCTACAGGACTCCTAAGCTAGAGACACAGAGAACACGCTGGGTCGGTAGGGCAATGGGACATCACCCCTCACCGGAGGCCAAGAGCAGACCACGACTGTCACCACTTGATCTGAACACCTCGTCCCACCACAGGCCACAGCACTCACCAGGGTCTCTTGGGGCCACCACAGTGTGTGCTTTACACAGGGCAGCCACAGCAGGGACCTGTCACTGCCCTCGGGGAGCGCCCCAGGGGGCTCTTCAGCCCTGCTCCATCAGCTAGGAGACATCACTCCATTCTCACCCACGGCTGAGAGCGGGAATTCCCTGCCACTCGGGATGGAGACAGTAAGCCCACCAGCATGCGCAGCACCTGGGCCTGTCACGACAGACGTGCTGGGGATCTGCATCTCTCACTACCACTGGTGAGGTACGCTCGGCACGACTCACATGACGTGCTGCTGGGGGCTGTTATTTCACACGTTCATTGAAAAGCCCACGAAACACTCGTGCACAAATGTTCACAGTGGCACTATTTGTAAGAGCCAAAAGGTAGAAACAACCCAAATGTCCATCAACTGATGAATGGATTTTTTTAAAACTGTGACATATCCAGGGGCACCTGGGAGGCTCAGTCAGTTAAGCATCCGACTCCTGATTTCGGCTACGTCATGATCTCAGGGCTGTGAGATCAGGCCCGGCATCAGGCTCTGCACTTGGCAGGAAATCTGCTTGAGATTCTCTCCCTCTGCCCCTCCTCCAGCTCATGCTCACTCCATCTCTCTCCCTCTCTCTCTCTCTCTCTCAAATAAGTAATCTTAAAAAAACACACACAAAACCTGGGGAGGCACACCTGGGTGGCTTAGTCGGTTAAGCAACTGCCTTCGACTCAGGTCATGATCCCAGGGTCCTGGGATAAGAGTCCTGCATCAGGCTCCCTGCTCTGTGGGGAGCCTGCTTCTCCCTCTCCCCTGCCACTCCCCGTGCTTGTGCTCACTCTGTCAAATAAATAAATAAAATCTTTAAAAAAAAAAACTGTGGCCTATTGTTTTGGACCATTATTTGTCTGTATAAAGGAATGAAGTTCTAACCCAGTATGCCAGCAAATGGGCTTGGATGCAGCTGTGTCACCTGCATGACGAGGAGGGCGGGGAGTCAGCCAGCCACACTTCAGGCAAAGGCCCAGCTCCCCACAGTTTGGACAAAGGCCCAGAGGTCATCAGCTCTGCTGCTCAGCTAATGCAACCCCAGGTGGACCCACAGGACCAAAGCCTCCTTGTGCAGTCACACCCCGATTCGTCCCTCACACTCTCGAATGATATTTTAGGTTCCATGGCAGCCAAAATAACTGGTCCCTCCCTGTCCTACAACAAGGGTTCTTTTCAGCGTGGACACAGCTAACTACTTGATGGGAATGCATGATCTTTGAGAGCTCCTGACCCAAGCCCACAGGATGGAAGGGAGGGAGATAAGGTGGACAGACTAATCTGGAAGTGCTGACTGGTCATGATAGCTCTTGAATGCTGGTCTCTCTGGGCCCAGGCTTTACCCAGTGGGTGAAGGTGAGCCATTGGAAGCACTCAGGGGCAGGACATGGCCAGGCTAACCCAAATGGGAAAAACGGGAGGCAAGAGCAGAGAACAGGTGGACAGAGGTCCAGGACACAGAGAAGGCAGTGGGCGCCCACTGCTCCCCCAACAGCAGCGGCCTGGCTTCCCCCTGACACCCGGGTCTCGGGGCTTCATACTACAGACTCTCCCCCACCTGGAACCGCTGCTCACATGACCAGGCCTGGCCCACCCAAGCCAGCTCCCTGTGCTCAGCCTAGGCCATAGCAATTTGCCCAAAGCACACAACCCAGCCTGAATGGATGAGAACCAGCCTCAGGACGCTTGCTGCAAGCCCAGGGCAAAGGAAGACCTTCCTGCTGGGCTGGCAGGTGGTGCCCGTGAGCCTACAGCCCAATGAGGAGAGCCTGCTGAGGGCAGGCCAAGGAGGGGGGTTAAAGCTGAGACAGGCCTGAGCATCCCTTTTCACCCTGAGTCTGTCTGTCCTGGTTTTTCTATCACTTGCAGTGGCAGGAGTCTGGGTGTGGAGACGGCCTTCTGAGAGGGATAAGAGGGCAGGCACCAGGTGCACAGGTGTTCGGGAAAGAACAGGAACAAGGCCTCAGCAGCCTCTTGGTCACAACCTCCAGATTCATGGCCCAAGAAGAAATTAGGAGACAGGCACTCCACCTCTGTGGAGGTTGGGAGGAAGGGACCCGCGTTCCTCCTTCCCTACCCAGCAGCTCCGCCCCCAAAGGCTGTGCCTCCGTCCTGCAGAGTCCACTCACCATCAAAGCCCGCCTGCCAACTAGATTCTCTTCTCTCCCTCCAGGCTGGAAATCTTTTCCACGTCCTGGCTAATTGCGTTCAGGTGGAGAGGGGCTGATGGAAGAAACCACACGTGCGTATGCGTGGGGGGGAGGGTGTGGGTGGGTGTGGTGTGTGTCCACCCCCCGGCTACAGCAGCCGCCCCAGGAGCACTGCATCGGCGGGAAGGGATGGAGGACCCTCAGCTTCAGCCTGTGTCCTGACGGGCTCTGGGTGATGTCAGCGGCTCTTGGCCTCATCCTGTAAACATCTGTTCTCCTTATTCTGACCCAGGAATTCCATTTCTGAACAGTCAGGGCCTCGTCTGGCAACATGTCCCAGGCGGGTTATGGGACATGGGACTCTGCCTACCCCCAGGGCCTGCTTCTCCACTCCTCACACCAGCGCTAGCCCGGTCCACGGAGTGCTCCAAACTGATTACTATCTGCGCTGTACTTCATGTGTCTCCAAATACTTCCGCGCTTTGGTTCCATGTAGCAGCACCAGGAGGAAAACGTGACCTCAGAGCAACAAGGGCCATTGGCTACTAAGAGCGGGCCACGGCCACGGGCCTTACTTTCCTGTAATCCTTCTAATCACCAACCACGCTGGTTACTGCCAAAAACATTCACTTCTCACTGGTGAGGGACAGGAGTTGCAGTGAGTGAGAGAAGGAGCCAGAAACACACTCGCTGGAGCGGGATCACGTCTGACTTCAGTGCACGGGGCCTCGTCAGAGATGATGATAAACCGAAATCCCGGGAAGGAGGCAGAGAGGAAGGGATGGAGGAGAAATGACTAGCTCCAGAGCCCCTGTGGCATCCACCTCAACGTAAGAGAAGGTCTCTGCTGCCGACACAGGAACAATACAGGACATGAAAGCCAGGGAGGAGAGCCAGGGTGACCACAAGGGGCAGCCAGGTTACCCAAAGCTGTGGCATCCCTCTGGGGGCTCGGTCCTGCTCACCCCCAGCCGGCACAGTACAGGCCTAGGCACTCTCCCAGGTTCTCAAGAGACACTGGAAATCTGGAGCTTTGGGAGAGATTTGTCAAACACCGGGAAGGCCAAACAAAACTCATCTGTGGGTGGACGTGGCACACAGCCCACCGGTTTGCAAACTCCGCCCTGCACAATGAGAACACTGAAGTACAGAAATATTTCTGTACATGTAATATGAGGGGCAAGGCGGGGACTCAAATGGGGCTTCGAAGTCCAAATTCACGTGGAGTTTCAGGTTAGATCTCCCCACCACCCTTCCCCTGAGAGTGTCGTACTGAACCCTAGCCTTCCCTAGCTGAAAACCCAGGACAATCTTTCTGCCAGCCCTCCAAACAATCCTGCCTCGGGGACACTGCTCCCCCGGTACACGGCACTAACAGGCCACAGGGCCGAGAGAGGCTCCCTGATCTAACAGGTGGTGGGAGGGGGCACCAGTCACGGCCACTCATCCCCCACAAACCACCACCACACATCCATGTCCTATGCTCACTTGACACACCGACCAGGAAAAGAAAAGCCCCACCATGGGTAAGTAACGATACAAGGTCCACTTATGCCAAGACGTGTCTGCCAGCAGCATTCACAGAATGAAAAGGAGTACCTGGTTCTTGTCTCTCCTAGACAGCAGCCACAGCCAGCCGCCCTGAAAACGTGGTTTAGCTCCCATGCAAAATCACTAAAATTCAATTTTTACACTCTCACCAACGTAAGAAGACATAAAATGAATAAATACTGAAAAAGACACAAAAATATGAATTACAGGAGATAATTGTACATTTCTTAGAAAATCCTCCCCCCCAAAGAAATCCACCAAAAAAAAAGGGGGGGGGGAATAATACGGAAGTTCGTTAAAATGCCTAGATGCGAAGTAAGTATAGAAATTTGCATATCTGGAATGCAAACCTGGGAAACATCCCATTGAGAGACTTCACAAGGATTTTTTTTTCCACGATAATCCGTGTTTTGTTCCCGTGCCACTGTGATAACAGAAAACTGAGTTTGCTGATGTGCATGAGGAAGACCGGAGTCACTAGATCCAAATGAGGAGGAACATGTGGGGCCTTGGTGGGGCTTGGGTTCAGCAGGTCAACTGTGGTTGAGTGTTTTAGCTGCAGTGGCGCAAATGCGATTCAATTTGTGCCAACAAGCTGACTGTAGCTCTGCTCTTTGGGAACAAAGGCATCTCAACTCGGAGGATATCATGAATCTGGAACAAGTACGTCCCAGGTACCCTGAGTAAAAATGGTCATCCGTACGGTATTCTAGGTTTGAAAACGTTCCTGGTTATCCCTAATAACCTACTATAAAACAGGATCTAAACGACCCCATTTCACAATAGTGATAAAATTCTAAGATTTGCAATAATAAACCTACCGGGAATAGATTTTAAAAGATATGAATCAATGTCCTTCTCACTTCCCTGAGAAAATGAAACATCGTGAAGATGCCGTTCGCTTATTCAACAAAGATTTGCTGAGGCCCTGCTGTGTGCTGGACACTACTGTAAGCGTGAGATATCATCCAAAATAAAGATCCTCTTAGGAAACTGCTTAAGATCAAACCCAAACAAACAACCCAAAATCCACTTGGAAAATGGACAAAAATAGTTAAAACATTTTTTTAAAGTCATGATGGTGATAACTTGCCCTATCAAATTTTAGAACATAGCATTAACAAAGGGCTTTGTGCGGGTACAAAATAAAACAACAGACCAGAAATAAGCCAGAGCACCTCCACGAGCTTCACAGATGAGGGAGTGCACATCTCAAAAGTGTAAGGAAAAGGGTGAATTCGTAAACGCCTGGCACTGAGACACCGAGTGGCAATTTAGAAAAAATAAGTACCTAAAACCCACACCTCACACCGTCCAGGAAACACACTTCACTTGAATTAAAGGAGTTAAATATTTAAAAATCAAAATCCATGCCACAGAGGACTTCTTTGAAAGGCTGATTATTTTCTACAATCTGAATACACCGAAGAAATAAACAGCAGAGGTCTGGCAGAGCTGACCAGAAGAACTAAAAAGTCGGCAAGGTAAAAATAAGAAGGGAAACGCTATGGCTATAAATCTGCCTAAGCTCACAAAGGGTGAATGAATGCAGGGAGAAAGGGAGATGAATGAATGCACGGACTCCACGGCCTTGATGGGGCAGATGTCTGGCACGGCCTTCCCGCGCTCCAGTGGCCGCTGTCCTACACAGCTTTGGCTACCCTCCACCCTCTACTCCCTCCGCTCCCAGACACTGAGCAGAGGTTGGCCTCCTGCACCCCCATGCCCAGGAGATCTTCATGCAGGACACCGCCTACACAACCTTCCATGGCAGCCCTGGGTCAGAACACAGCCTGATCCGACCAGCCTCCCCAGTAAGGGCACAGCCCACAAGGGCCTAGGTACCCCAATAGGAAAAATGGCACTCGATGGCCAGACGAGCCTATCTGAGGAGGGGACTGCTGACAGGGCAGGGGTTCGGCCTTAACCTTGTTTGACCGAGAGCTCAGCAGCCAAGGAGAGGAGGGACTCCCTGCCTAGGGCAGTAATGAACCTCGCTGTGTGGGTTGGGGGCGGGGTGATGGGTACCTCAGGACAACAGAGGTTTTCAGCTGCAGCAGAGTTCCACCTGCCGCAGCAGGAGCCCTGGCCATGGGCTCCATGTGACCTGGGGTGGGTCAATCCCCCTCTATGAGCCCTGCCTTCCTCCCAGATGAGATCCCATTCCCAGAGTCACAGGAGGTGATGTATGAATAGAAACACGCAGGCATAGCCTGGGTCAGAGTGTGTGGCCAGTGATGAAGAGCCCACCACCAAGGAAGGGTCGCCCAAGAGTCCCGATTGCCCAAGTGGGGGGCTCACTTTGGGAAAGAAGGGTAGGACAAAGGGGGAGGGGAAAGGAAGGGAAGGGAAGAAGAGAGAGGAGGGGGTACAAGGGAGGGAGGAGAGAAGAGGGCATGACAGGATGTGGAGAGAGGGAGGAGAGACAAGAGAGGGAGGGCATGCCCGGGAAAGAAGGATGGAAGAGCTTCTGGCCTCGGAGCCAGGACCCCGCTCTACTCCCTGGGGGCTACTCAGACAATAGGCCTTCCATCCATCAGCTGAGCTGAGCCCTGGCCTGGGACTTCTCCTCACTCTGTATGCAGGTCTCAGACCAGCCCCTCAGGGCTAGGACACACCCAACCAGCGGGGAAGCTCAGACCTCAGCTCATGGCTAGTGAGCTCACACCAGTGGCCAGTGGGCAGCCAGTGGAGCTGAGGAGCTGAGGCCAGAATGGAGGCAAGAGGGCTGGGAGCTTCGCAGGGTCCGGAGTCTGGCTGGGGGGCACTGAGGGACATCACCCTGCCCAACAGGGCCTGCAGGATCAGTACCCAGTGCGTTCTACCCACCCACTGTGTGGACAGGCAGCCTCGGCCTTCCCTCCGTCTGCCACTCTCTGAATTTCCAGGTGAAAGACAGGAGGGCACAGAGGGCCAGGGGCTAACACCTCAGCAGCAGCTCCCGTGGTCCTAGGCTACCTGGAGGCCTGGCTGTCCCTCTTGGACTTGATCTCCTTCCACCTCAACCTCCCGAGTTTGGATCCCAAACCTTTTGGACCAAGGCCAACTAGCTTGTCCCCCTTCACTCCCCTCAAAGACACAAATCCTCCAAGGCAGGTGGCGTGGCCACTGGGGAAACTGAGGGTCACAGGCCAGCCAAGTGGAGAATGAGCCCTGAACCCGGTTCTGTCCGACCTCACACCTCTTGATCCTCCTCTAAGTCAGTGGGTGCCCACTGGCTGTGCATAAGCCTCTCGTGCAGCTCTTGAAAAACACAGACCCCCCCCCCCAAGTCCTATCCACATCTGATAAATCAGAATCTCTCAGGCTGGGGCCCTGGCACAGGCACACTTCAAAGTTGCCCAAATCCCATGCTCATCTGTGGGCAGACAGATAGACAACACAATGGAAAACAATGTATTCTCTACACAATGGGCCACAGATTCCCTCTATGGGAACCACAGTCTTTCAGAAAAGACCTTCGAGAAACATGTGGGAATAAAGGTACCAGTGGAACCCCAGACACGGGGCGTGTGGGCAGGAACCAACTACTAAGCAAGGGGGTAAAGTCTTCTGTAAGACTCAGGAAAAACTGAAGGTTGGAAGAGACACCGCTGAGAGGAGAGCCCAGCGTGTCAAGGTGGCAATTCGTCCCCACATGGGCTTTCGAAGAACTGGTTCCAGCTCTCCTGGAAGCCACCTGCTCAGCCGGGCAGTTCAGCCTTCTCCACCTTCCTCAGCAGCATGCCCCAGCCTCTTCCTGGGAGGGGGCCTGACAGCTGTAAACGGTGCTGGCTTGCATTTCAGGGCCAGCAAACAGGCAACTCAAGGGACCTGCCAGCAGCCCCAAGTCCCAGGTCCTCGGGAAACACAGCCCCTGGGAATTGTCTAACGCCTCCTGCTTTGGGGGTCGGGGGTGGGGAGGGGGGCGGTGGTGTGTGAGATGCTAGACAAATTTAATCGAGATTTCAGCTCCTTTGCTGATAAAAATAGGACCTCAGAAAACTAGAATTCAGAGGATATTGCCTTCCCACGAAATCCATCTTAGTCCACGAGCAAGCATTATATTTTATTAAGCAGAGAAATGCCAGGGGCGTTCCCACCAGAGCCAGGCGCAGACGCGGATGCACAAAGCTGCTGCTGTTACTTAACATTACTCTGAAGGTTCTAGATGGTGCAGATTGGAAACGAGACTCTGAAATTATCATCGTTTACAGACAGTACAACTGTATACCTAGAAAACCCAGGGGAATCCACAAAGATATATTAAAATTAATGAGTTCTATCAAGCAGCTTGATAAAAGATAATTATATAAAAATCAATAGCCTTCCTGTACACCAACAATAGATGGAAATGATTCCATAAACAATAGCAAAATGAAAAAAAAAATCCTTGAAATGACCCTGATTTAAAATAATGAGTGACCCGTATAAAAAATGTATAATACTTTACTGAGCAACATCAAAGCAGAATTAAATCAATTGAAAAATAACCGTGTTCCTGGTAAATACTGTAAATTATGTCAATTCTTCCTTTAATTGGTTTCTAAGTTTAATTTAATGTCAATCAAACTCACAAGGGATGTTTTTAACATGACAAAACAATTCTAAAACTCAATTGGAAGAAATAAACAGAGGTGACCAGCCAAGAAAATTTTGCAAAAGAATAACAGTGAAACAGGAAGTATCCAGCCAGATGTCTCAAAGTAGCACTGTCCAACAGAAATGTAATGAGAACTTCACATGGAGCCACGTTTAAAAAAAAAGAAAAAGAAAAAAAACAGGTGAAATTAATTTCAGCAATATATCTTACTTTATCCAGTACATGCAAAATATTATTTTAATCTAAACTCGATACTTTTAGATTTTCAATGAGATATTTTACAGGTTTTTTTATACTAAGACTTTGAATACTGAGTATTTTACACCTCTCACTTCGGACCAGCCACGTTTCAAGTAGTGATAGCGTCACCTGGCTCATAGCTACCCTGGTAGACAGGGTAACTATAAAGCAGCTAATTCTTTAGATATCACAGCTTTAAGGCTCTAGTGATAAACAGTGTAGTACTGGTAGAAGAACAGAGTGACAGGAACATAGAACTGATCTGTGTGATATTGGTTAACCCAACATTCATTTGCAACTGATGGGAGATGGCACCATCCATTAAAAACACATGTATTCATATTCACAGCTCTTTTTCTCATACCTTCAGAAGTTCTATCCCAATCTGACTGGCCACTTGGACAAATCTTGAATGAAACAGAAATACACCTTATTTGCCATGTAGTCCCAAATCCCTGCTTTCAAAGGAGAAATATCCAGGTTCAGAGACGAATCCTTGAATATGCCGCTCACAGAGCTAGCAAGGGCTGGTCCCTCCGGGGTGAACAGCCCAGTCTCTGTTGCTGCTCTACTTCTCAGCATGAGAACTGCCCGCCAGCTCTCAGACATGGCCTTGAAATCACTTGTAACAGAGTAACAGCAACAACACTAGAAAAACTGCCGGTCCAGGACTCTAGACACACATTTTTCACATTTACCACCTCTGAGGTCAGGATGAAATCACTGGGTCTTAACCAGCACTGGCAGCCAGCAGCAACCATGAGGTGGCTGGCATTGCCTGGCACATGCCAACCAGACCATGGCGTGTGGCTCATGTGCCATCCCTTATCTGAATTGCATGTAGGGTCAGCACTTCCTGTGCTGAGATCCTTGCCTCGTAAAATGTCTTTAGAAAGTCACACCATGATGGCAAAAAAATTATGGTGTGCACGCAAAAGCATAGAGACAATGGAGTGGGTAGCTTCGGCACCTTGGAGGAAGGACTGCAACTCCATGCTTTACCAAAGAGAGGAAGACACCCAGAAGTGAAGAAGGACATCACATGCTAAGTAAGCCAAGCAAGTGAGAAGGGAGGAATGGCCCACTGTTTGGAGCAACTAGGGGCAGGGCTGCTGCTGCCTATGCCTCTTTGGACTGTAGTTAAGGTGCCATGGTACAGTTTAATTGGGAGTGTCTCCTCTTACTTGGTGCGCCCTATAACTGATAGTATCTTAGATCTGATGAAAGGCATAAATGGCCAACATCTCCCAAACCTTAGGCCTGGACTAAGTACTTGCATTGCACACCCACCCTTCCAATGCCCAGCAAGTGTGGATGAGTTCCTCCTCCCACTTTGCAAGCCAAGGAAAAGAGGTTTTGTGCATTTCAGTCCTTGTCCAGGCTGCCCAGCTATGCAGGACAAAGACGACTGTGTGACACAGCAGCGTCCAGTCTACACTAAGTCCGTGCTCGCATGAGACCTGCGGGCCAAGGTGGGGTGGTGCAGGGCCCACCTAGCCCCTCCGTGCAGCCTGGGCCAAGTTCCCTCTGCCTCCAAACAGAAGCTGTGAGCCCCACTCCACAGGCCTAGGGTAGACTTGCAAGGTAATTGAAATTCATGGATCAGCCCGAGGAGCCAGCTCCAGGCTCTGTAATAACTTCTCCATATTAATGGCAGCACCGCAGACCCAGTGGACAGTTGACATTTAATATGAAACATAAGCAGCAGCGCAAAAGGCTCCTACCTGGGCCCTCCCATTTCAGAGCGCGTGCCAGTGCAGAAGGAGGGGGCCCAAGGTAGTGCCAAGATTCAGAGGGCTAGGGTCTTCCTCTCCCCTGGGTACCTCTCCCCCCTCTCAGTCCCCTCCCCTGCAGGAAGCTCCTGCCAAGAACACACACTGGAACGCACATGCTCACCCTACAAACACACACCCACTCACACCATGGCACACACTCACACACATGCTCACTCCAATGCATAAACTCACAAGCATAGACACACATTCACATGAAGGTACATATTCATGTCCCACTCATGGATATGCATGCACATGCACGCCCAAGCACACCCTTCCACACACACACACACACACATTCCCACACAAAGGTGCACAAACAAGCACATATGTTCCCCCAGGCTGCCCATGCAAGGGAGGGCAGTGAGGGTAATGAAGAATGTGTCCACCTGCTAGTATAGACTGACGGTCCCAGGAAGGGATCCACCCGCATTTGCCCGTATGGATCTCAGCAGCCAGAGTGGGGAGGCCCAGGCCATAACTCAGGCCGCCACACAGCAAAGCCAGCCTGGATGCTAGGTGGGCACAGCAGGCCATTGGGGGGTGTCCGTGTGCCTCCTGGCAGATAAGCTCCTCTATGACTGCTCCCCCTGGCTGGGACATTCAGGGTCCTCACAGCAGGCCTAGTGGACGCTCTGGCCTTCCCTACCGCCGCACTGACGCCTGGCATCACTCCACACTCACCAAGCGCTGGGGGCACAAGGGGATAGGCACCCACGGCCGGCCATGGGGCACAAAGGGCCTGAAGCCTGCCCACACGGGAATGGGCGGCACCGTTACCCTCCACAACCAGGGCCAGAACGCGACCACGCGGTGCAGTCAGGGTAGGGGTCCCAAGGGATGACTGGGGAAGAGCCGGCCTCCCTGACTGTGCTGGCCCTTCCTGAGGGGCCGAGCTGGGCTCCACTCTGCCCTTCCCTAGAGGATTCCCTACAGAGAGGCGACCCCACACCGGGAGGGCCCACAGATCCCAGGAACTCACCGAGCCTCGGTTTCCTCATCTGTGAAAGGGGCACCGCAAAGGCTAGCTCACAGGACCACTGCAGGGACTGGGCACATGCGGCAGCAGAGGAGGCGGGGATAGACACTGATTCTCTGGCCGTCTTTTCTTGAGGGGCAGCGCGGGCGGCAGGGCCCTCAGCCAGCAGAGTGACGCGCGCGAGGAGCCGCAACTCTGACGTGGCGGGCACTCCGAGCTCCCGGCTAGCTCTGTCAACTATTCTAGGCCGCCGCCGGAGCATGTGACTCGGGCCAGAGCCAATCAGCGCACAGCATTCCTGGGCCACCGTGACTGGCTATGGAAAAGTCCCGTGACCTAATCCCGACCAATCAGAGTGAAGCTCAAGACCTTGGCGGGAACCTCCAAACAATAGCTTCCCTTTCCCACCAGGCTGTCTCTGGGGGTGTGAGGGGTGTGGGGACAGCAGCAACCACTGGTCCCCCAGGGAACAGAGTCCCACAGGGAAGGAAAACTGGACGAACAGGGTTCAAGGGGCACCACTGCACCCCTAAACTACCTATCGAATCCCATGAGTCCTCAGATGCCCTTTTTTATGTGGTAAAATCCACATCACGTAAAATTTACCGTCTTAACCACTTTCGGTGTCCTTCAGTG
The DNA here is from genome assembly GCA_028533885.1 of Nasua narica. NCBI lineage: Eukaryota > Metazoa > Chordata > Mammalia > Carnivora > Procyonidae > Nasua > Nasua narica. The sequence goes on along the minus strand of CM052809.1, from coordinate 7,181,220 downwards.
CTATTAAATGCATTACTAATGTTGTGCAACCATCACCAGACCTCTTGTTTTCTTGTAAAACTGAAACTCTGTAACCATTAACAATAACGCCCCAGTCCCCTCTTCCCCCCAGTCCCTGGCAATCACCTACGGGCTGCCTGTAATTTTAACGACTCCAGGTGGAAGACAGACGAATCTGGGTTTCAGACCAGGGATTCACGTACACCACTCTGAGGGGCCACCACAAGGCAAGTGGGGTGGTGGGGCAGGGTCATAGGCTGCTACTCTGCCCCCTGGAGCACGAATCCCTGACAAGTCTGCCTCCATCATGGTGGCCACAGGTCGGTGCACTTCCCTACCCTGTGCCCCGACCCCCTGGGAAGCTCCTTCCCTTCCAACAAATCACTCCCAGTGAGAAGCGGTGGGGTGGCCAGCCAAAAGGTTGGACGCCCTGGAAGAGGCCATAGGGTGGCAGTTTTGAAGTCAGGCTGGGTTCCAGCAAGTTCCCAGCCCCTGCCAGTAGGGGCTCCTGGTTCATCTAACCGTCCCTCTGCCAGCATACCTCCCAATACTTCCACACCTGCCTCTGGAGGCCCCGTCCGGGGACCTCAGGGCCGACGTGGGGTCTTCACACTGGACCTTTTTGCCCAAATGATATCAACACACTCAGAAACACAGTTTCTCTGAAGAAACAATGGGGAGGCTCAGCAGCAAGGAGCCCACACTCCTGGGAGGCAACAATCTCTGGAGGGAGGTAGGGCTTGGGTTCGCCGGGGTCTCCACCTCTCCCTCCTCCAACCCTGTCCCCTCACTTGTGTCTGATCCCCATCTGGTCCCTAAGGCACCTGGAATTGCCCTGAAAGTGTCCCAGAAATGGTTAAGTCCAGCCCCCAGTTTCCCCTGGACAAACTGAGGCCAGTGGTGGGAGAATTTGCCCAGGGTCCCCAAGATGACTTGTAAGAGCCCAGCCCAAGGTCCCCTCACCCCTACCTAGCCCTTCCCCACACAGGAATGGGGAGGCAGGGGGGTCTTCCTTCTCCTACTTGGTTTGATTTAGACCAAGGGTTTTGAACTCAAGTTTCATGAACCCCAAAGTAGGGGCAGGAAAACCATAAAACCACATGTTGTGCACAAGTGCTTTCCTATAGGAAAGGAAGCAGAGCTTCCAGCCATTCTCCAAGGGGGACTTCCCCAGGGAGCGTGGGAATTCTGGGATTGGCAAGAGAGCAGATGAGGAGAGAGGGGCCAGCTCTGGGCACGGGGGGACCGAGGGTCTCAGGAGCCAGTCACCAACCCTTTCCTACATAGGCTTCTGGCCCCCTCTCCCCGGGAACTCTCATTTCACAGCTCCCAGCTGAGGTCTGCCGGGCTAGAGCAGGACCCTGCAGACGTGGGTACACGTTACCCACGGTACAAGTTACCAAGAAGCACAGGGTGCAACCTGGCATGACAATGCCTAGGATCCCTTCCTGGATGAAATGCCATTTAGCTGAGACCTACGGAGCGAGCCAGGTAAAGAGGAAGGGCTAAGCGTGGTCCAGGCAAGGGCACAACCTATGCAAACGCCCTGAGCTGGGGGTGTCCTATGTTGGCGGAACTAAAAGCTCAGTGTGATGGGGCACAGGCACGAGGGGGACACAATGACAGACAAAACTGGAGGCCACTGGGCCAGGTCAGAGTTGGCCCTGAATGCCAGGATGGTGAGTTGGGATGTTTTTCCGGGTTTGGATTTTTTTTTTTTTTTTTTTTTAAGGGCAATAAGAATCGCTGAAAGATCTTAAGCGAAGGAGTGACACGACTTAATATACGGTTTATGAAAATCAATGGGGCTGCTGGAGAAAGAGTTGCTGGGGACAGACCAGTTAGCAGCAGCTGAAGATCACAGGTGCAAAAGACAGGGCTTGGGGTCAGGCGTGGTGGAGAAACGGGAACGGGGATAAAGTCCAGCTGGCTGGATATACAGGTCATGGAGAGGGAGGAGAGGGATGATCCTGGGATTCCTACCCAAGAAAGGGGCGGGGGGGGGGGGTCTGGAGGAGAGTGGAGACCGAATTCCATTTCAGAAGCATGAGGTCACCAGGGAGGGAGCCCTGGAGGCAGCTGGGCAGGCAAGTCTGGAGTCCAGGAAGAGATCTGGATGTGGGGACCTAGAGTCCAGGTGGAGTGTGGTGGCAACTGTTTTCATCTGCCCAGCACATTCACCTTCCTCTTGCTTTCATATAAAACATCCATCTGTTCCAGAGTTTGAGAATCTGACCCTCACTTTCAACCCCAAAAGTGAGCGAGAGACTCGGGCCAGGCCTACATCACAACCATTCCTATAACCTAAGCAGGGCCCATCAGAGCCCTCTCCAGGATGCTAGCAGGAACCTTGCAGAAAGGAGTGCTCACCATGGCAGGCAAATTAAGCCAAGAGTTGCCAGTGGTCCCTACATGGGGAAGACCATGTTGAGACAAACACAGAGAGTAACAGACCTGAAAGGCAGAGAACATGTGATGAAACAAGCCCTGAACCCCTGGATCCAGCCATGCCTGAACTCCTCAGGACCCCAAGGATAACTGGGCCCATGACATCCTTTGTTTATTTCATGTACTGTAAGCCGGCTTTCTGTCACTAAAAATGAGTGAGTCTTAAACAACAAGGAAAGTAATGAGTCTTAAACAACAAGGAGTCTAAGACTACCCTGGGCAGCTGTGTAGATTGCCAAGAGCAGGGACCAAGTAGGTATCTCTGCTCTTCTGAACCAAGAAGCCCCAAGACCCAGGGAACCTAAAATGTCCCACAGCCCCTCTTTGGTGTTCCTGAGATCCTCTCACTGCCCCCCAGGGAGGGTGGGAGGAAGGAAGACCCCACAAGTCCTGGGCAAGTCCTGGGCACCCTCACCCTCAACCCCACAACCCGAGCCTGCCACACCTGCCCACCCCATCCTAGCACCTGAGCCAACTGGAGCCCAATGTGTGGCCTCAAAAGCAGGAGACTTGTGAGGAAAAATGAAACTCATCGTGGTCCCTTAGGCCAGCAAACGACTTCTCTCTGTAGACATTAGTGATTCTTAATGACTATAAAGACTAGAAGCAGCCTCCTGGGTGGCTCAGTCGGTTAAGCATCCGCCTGTTAATTTCGGCTCACGTCATGATCTCAACATCCTGGGATTGAGCCCTGCACCAGCTCTGCACTCAGTGTGGAGTCTGCTTGGGATTCTCCCTCTCCCTCTCCCTCTGCCCCTCCCTACCCCTACTCAAGCTCGCTCTCTCTCTCTCTCTCTCTCAAATAAATAAATAAAATCTTAATAAGAAAATCCTGGACAGGGGCGCCTGGGTGGCTCAGTTGGTTGAGCAACTGCCTTCGGCTCAGGTCATGATCCTTGAGTTCTAGGATCGAGTCCCACATCGGGCTCCCAGCTCCACGGGGAGTCTGCTTCTTCCTCTAACCTTCTCTCCTCTCATGCTCTCTCTCACTTTCTCTGTCTCTCAAATAAATCAATAAAATCTTTGAAAGAAAGAAAGAAAGAAAGAAAGAGAGAGAGAGAGAGAGAGAGAAAGAAAGAAAGAAAGAAAGAAAGAAAGAAAGAAAGAAAGAAAGAAAGAAAGAAAGAAAATAAATCCTGGACAGCATAGGCACCTAGCAGAGGGGCCCCAGCCCACCAGGCAGAAACCCTTGGGCCTCTCTGCACCTCAGCCACACGATGAGGGCTCTGATGCACAGAATCATGGGGGCTCGAAAGGGATGCATGCCTCCACCCCTCAGACCTCAGGACAGGACCAGATCTCAGAACTCAGACCCTTCCCACTCCCCAGCCCATGATGACTTCCACCCACTGGCCTTGTCATGCCCTATCAGACCAGAGAAGTCCCCAAAGCTGCCCTGAGGTGGGAGGCGGCGGGGGGGGGGGGGGGGGGGGCTGGGTGCTTCAGCCCTACTGGAGTCCCCACTGCCGTCACCCAGCTCTTAAGACTTAAGCAACCTGCCGGGAGCTGCAGGCTGGAGCGGGTCAGCGGTGCGTCAGCAAGCCACTCCGCCACCAGGCCTGCTCCCAGCTCCCACGAACAACACACAATGGCCCTGACTCAGACGGTCTCCAGCCGTCGACACAGGGAAGGTGAGAAATGTTTTACAGATATGCATTTCTTCGTTTTTATTCTTTCTGTTGGCATGCCAAAAAACAAAACAAAACAATAAAATGTAGTGAGCATGATCTTGGAATCAGGCAGACATGCGTTCGAATACCGACTGCAAAGCTCAAAGCAAACTCTCAGCGTTTGGTCATCTGTAGAATGGGGATAATAGCAGGCATAGGCCATAGCAAGTTGTTGAACAAGGAGATGCAGGCATAAGGCACTCAGCAGGGAGCCTGGCACACAGTAGGGGCAGCAAACTATGACTTACTATTATCACTATTATACTATTATTACGGCAGCCTTCTGATTGGGTTATAAAAAAAATAAGCTTTTATTTGTTGGAGAGTGAGAGAGAGTGCATGAGTGGGGGAAGGGGCAGAGGCAGAGGGAAGAGCAGACTCCCAGCCAGGCAGGGAGCCCAACACGCGCTCCCAGGACCCATGAGATTGTGACCTGAGTCGAAGGCAGACTCTTAACCGACTGAGCCACCCAGGTGTCCCCTCACTGGGTTTTTAACGAGTTCATATAAATAATATGAAATTAGCACACCTATCATGTGGCCTGAAAGGTCCTAGGAAACTAGAGCAATGCGATGTGCAAGAATCCTTCGTTAAGCATAATTTTCTCATGCATCATGAAAAGACAAACCTTAACCTTTCCCCAGGAATATTATGAATGACTTCTGTCTAGTGGCTGTAAAAAACAAAAACAAACAAACAAACAAACCTGGAAACTCTGTGTTTACCAGCCTCTGTGGGAATAAAATGCACAGCATGTCTTATGAAGCATATCTTCATGTGGCACTTCTGGAGTCTGCACCTCTACCTGACTCCAGAAGAATCTACATCTTGGCAGGTTCAGAATCCCTACCTCAAAAAAAAAAAAAAAAAAAGAATCCCCATCTCATATTAACTGAGGGGACAGCACCTCTTCAGCTCTCTGTTTCTGGGGTTCTGCAAATCCCATGTCCTCCCCGTGTACCTGCCCGTGTAGACCCCAGGCTGCTAGCCAGAGTGATAGCCAGGTCTCAGCTGGAATTATTGAGAAAAAGACACTGCTGTGGCCCCCAGACTCACCACAGAAGGACTGCACCTGAGAACAAAGCCAATGCAAAGGAAGACAGAGGCCGGAGATGGCATGTGTCCCAATGACCTAATGGGAGCACCTGGATTCAGCCATGCCTGAAGGCTTCCCATTACGTGAGCTAATAACCTCTTGGTTTTTGTTTAAACTAATTTAAGCTGTCCGTCACTTGTAACTGAAAGGATCCTGACAGATGTAATGAAATAAGATTCCCCTCAATTAGGAGACTGCTGTCCACAGAAAACAAAGCTACTGCCTTCCTTTGTCTTTTTTTTAAAGATTTTATTTATTTATCTTTCGGGAGAGAATGTACGTGCACACACGAGCAGCTGGGACCCTGCTCCATGGTTTTGCCTATACATCTTCCAGGAAGACACGTTCTGCAAAAAAAGGGGTTCCACGGTCCCATCTGTGTGGAAAATGATGGATTACTCAGAGGATGAAACTTTTATTACGGAACTTCTCAGAGACCCTGGTGGTCCCCCTAAATCTCCCAAGCTGAATGTAAGGTGCAGCATCTCCCACACCTGCTGTCCACAGAAACCCATTTGCAAGGAGCAACTTGTGGTGGAATGTGTAGAACTCTCTTGCAGAAATGGGGCTGTTGATGGGGCACCCGGTTGGCTCAGTGTGTAAAGCGTCTCCCTTTGACTCAGGTCATAACCCCAGAGTCCTGGAATCAAGCCCTGAATCGAGCTCCCTGCTCAGCAGAGAGCCAGCTAGCCTCTGTCTCTCCCTCTGCCTGCTGCTCCCCCTGCTTGCACTCTCTCTCTCTCTCTCTGTAAAATAAATGAATGAATGAATGAATGAATGAATGAATGAATGAATGAAATCTTTAGAAATGGGACTGTTAAGCCTTGCTTCTCAAAGGGGGGCCGGAGGCCCAGGAGCATTAGCCTGGAAGCTTATTAGAAACACAGAACTTGGGGTGGGTGGGTGGCTCCGTCGGTTAAGCAATCAACTCTCGATTTTGGCTCAGGTCATGATATCAGGATCTCGAGATCAAGCCCCAAGTCTTGAGATCCACACCCAGTGTGGAACCTGCTTAAGAGCCTCTCTCTCTCTCTCTCCCCTCTCTCTCTCCCTCTGCCACTCCCTGCCCTCACTCATGCTCTCTCCGAAAGAAAGACAGAGAGAGAGAGAGAGACAGATGGAAAGAAGGAAAGAAAAGAAAAGAAAGGAAAAGAAAAGGAAGGGAGGGAGGGAGGGAGGAAGGGAGGAGGAAATGGAGAACTTTCAGTCCCACCCCAGATGTGCTGAACCAGAACTTGCATTTTAACAAGATCCCTGGGGATTTGCACGCACACCACAGCCTGACATACCTGCTTCGGTGTGTTTTGTTATCTTTGAAGGAAGAGCGAATGCTACAGAGGCAGGGGGCCATGGTGGTTAAGGGCCAGGTTTCAAGGAGAATGAGATGCATTTATCCACCTAAGGCCTATTGGGACCAGTGCAGAGATATTGCCCATCTCAGTGTCTTCTACCCACCCCGACTTGGGAGCCCTGTGGCACAAGGGGCTGGAGGGAACCAGGCCGGATTCCTGCCAGCATGGGCTAGGTGGTCTTGGGCAAGTCACACGACCTCCTAGAGCCTCATCTGAGCGTGTGCAAACCAGGGACGAGGATCCTTTCCCTGCAGGATAGCTGTGGGGACCAGAGCTTTGCACCATGTATAGAGCCCCAGGCCTATTAGTGACACACAGACTCAAAGGGTTAAGGAATTACTTAGTATAAAATGAGATGAGACACACCAAAACAAAAAGGAAGGAGGGAAGGAAGAGAGAAAATAGAGGAAGAAAGGAAGGAGAAGGAAAGAAGGAAGGAAGGAAGGAAGGAAGGAAGGAAGGAAGGAAGGAAGGAAGGAAGGAAGGAAGGAAGGAAGGAAGGGGAAAAGTAAAGAACTAATATTGATGCCCCACTGTCTCCAGGCCATTTTTCCTTGACCAGCATTCAAGGCCCCTCAGGCAAGCCCCAGCCCATCTTCCAACTCCTGTCTTCTTTCCAGCTGCCTTGTCCCTGCAAAGGTGTGTGGCCAGTCCTCGTGACATCTCACCATGCCTGTCCCGACCAGGCCAATGCACACCCGGTACCTGCACACACGCAAAGATTGCCTCCGCTAAGATCGCCAACCTGCGCCTTTGCCTGCTGCCAGCTCATTCTCCAAATAGCCCCCAGGAGCCTGCGGTCAAAGCCCCAGCCAGAGCGGCCCCTCAGCCCATCAGCAGCCCCCAACCCCAGGCAGGCAGCGGGCCAGCCACACCCCTGACCCGCGCACAAGACGGCCGGCACTAGAAGGTTCTGGCTAAACAAATGAATCACCAAATGACAGATGAAGGAATGATACGGAGACAAAGCCTCCCTTGAAATGCTCAGGTCATGACCCCAGAGTCCTAGAATCGAGCCCCGAATCGAGCTCCCTGCTCAGCAGAGAACCAGCTAGCCTCTCTCTCTCCCTCTGCCTGCAATTCCTGATTCTCATCAGGAATCTCTCACCAGGAGCTGGCCCACCTATAGACTGCATCCGAGTCAGCTCCCCCAAATCCTGGAGTCCCCAGCACTGATTTCTTTAGGAAATTCACCTGCAGCATGAAATGAGACACACCTATGAGGCCCCGGATGGCCTCAGAGACAAGGGACATATAAAGGGCTGCACCACAATAACCCAAGTCACTCCAAGGACATTTATAGTTGTTTGCAATACGCCTGAGTTCTAACTCAATCCGGCCAAAGGCAGTGATTTTCTGAAGCAACAAGTGACATTTCCTGTGTCTCCATAAAAAGAACACCAGCGGTCGTGGGGCCCTGGTGGGACTGCGGGCTCTGCAAGCAGAGGACAGGGGGCTTGGGGACCAGCAGGACCGGGCGAGTGGCCACTCGCCCGGCACAGCAGTGCCCTGAGCAGCAATTAGAGGAGAACCCATGGTGGGCGGCTTCAGACGTCTGGCCAGGCCCGGCCAGCCTGGCCACCGCACCCCCAATCCAAAATAGAAAACTGCAGTGGTTTCTGCCACGTGCCAGGCCCCAGGGCGACCGGACAGAGCACCGCCAATGTCAGCTGCCTCCCTGAGCATCGATCCAGGCTTCCTCTGAGGCCCCCTCGTGCCAAGCCGTGGTCCCTCTGGGCCCCTGGAAGTAGGAAAACATCCCAGGGCTGCAGGCACGCTGGGTGGCCCAGGCAGTCCCGGGAGGGGCCCCGGCCTCTCTTCTCGTCCTTCAGAGGCTGCCCATGGGCACCGGAGCCTGCCTTTCCAAATGCTCCCCTTGGCTCCAAATAGAGAAAACCGACTTTTCAAATTACCAGCTGGAGTTCAACAGGAAACCACAGCAGAAAAATCAGTGGCTCCCGGTCAGCCAGGGGGCAGAGGGATAACTGGGCATTTCAGCACCACTGCCTGCCTGCTCCCTGGGCCGCCGCCACCTGCACACATGGAAACAAGAAGACGGGACTGCCAGCACGCGTGCCCCCGCACATGCATCTCACACACGCTAAGAGGCGCATGGACACACATTCAACAGATACCGGGACACCCAAAGGAGCAGAAACCCTCTGATACACACATGTACAAGACACACAAAGGCACGTTCACATATGGGCACGGGTACGGAGAGCCGAGCACACACCAACATTCCAGAACACGCGTGCAGATGCACACACTCCCGGAGACGTGCACACACCTGCCGACCACAGGAAGACCTGTGCCCCACTAGCATCAGGGAGACCGCACTCTGCTACCTGGGCAGAGCTTTGGAGACCCTGACCGGCTGCCTTAGTCACCTCTCTGGGACCAATCAAAATGCCTTGCCTTGTGCCAACCCCCTCCTTCTGTGCCCAGTGCTCCCTGCACACAGGGGTGCAGAGGAGATCCTCAGTGCAGGCCTTGGAGTCGTGGGGAACCAGCTTCCAAGGGCCAGGCAAGGGCAGTGGACAGGAAAGGAGCGAGAGAAGTGAGTACTCACCAGCCCGTCGCAGTTGCTGAGCGCCACAGAAGAGGCTTCGGCCAGGCCCGCCACGTCTCCGACGTAGAGGCAGCTCCCAAGCAGGGGCTCCACGCGGGTGGCGCCCGACTCGCTTTGCCACTCCACCGTGGCGCCGGGCGCCACGAGGCGGGCGTTGGGCCGCAGCCGCAAGTGCAGGTCTCGGCCGAAGACCGTGACATTGTAGAAGAGGCGGCCGCTGGGGTCCTCCTCGTTGTCTCCAGGTAAGCCCAGGGTCTGGACAGGGGCTGCCCTGCGGGCCCGTACCCCCGCCTGGGCCGACGCTGCCGACACCACGTGGGACACCAAGCGGCCCTGGGCGTCAGTGCGCACCGGCACCGCCAGGATGCGCTCCGCTCCGTGCCCCAGGGGCCCGCCTGCAACGGAAAGGGGCATTAGACCCGCCAAGACCTCAGAGCCCCGGAGACCAGCCGCCAAGCCCCGCAGCACCCCAGCACCACCCCACCACCACCACTGTGAAGGGAAGGGCATTCTGCCAGGCAACCCCCAGAAACTAGCCTGCACCTCCCCGGCCTTCTTCCGACTGGGAAGGGGCGTTAACGGGGCCACCACTCCGGAGCCCCGCCGCCCCCAGGCGGTCCCCCTCTGGGACCCAGCCAGCCAAGCGCTCTGCCCCCTGCCCCGTTCCGGTTTGGGGCTTCGCGAGCTCTTCGCAGTTCCCCTGGGGACAGCCCCATCAGAGCGCCCCCGCCCCTTGAACCTACCGTCCTTGGCAGGACGTAGGGAGGTTCCGAAACCGTTGTCGGTTGGACCCTTACCCGTGCGCCTCGCCTCTACCCCTCCGCGGCCCCCGCCGCCCGGGCGCCCTCACCGCTCGCCTCCGGAGCGGCGAGGACTCGGCTTCCCCGGGCACGCGCGGCCTGTCCTCCGTGTCCAGCTCTCGGTTGGACCGATGCCGGCCCCCTCCCCGCGCGCCTGAGGACAGGGAGGGCTGGAGCAGGGTCCCTTCGGTCCTCAGGGATTACCCCCGGGGCGCCCCATCAGTCCTCAGGGCCCAAGGCGGCGCGCTCAGCACCCGACTCCTCCCGAGCGTCCCCGGACGCGAGCCCCGGCGCCGCCTCGCCCTGGCTCCCCAGGACCCGCTGGGGCTAGCGCTGCGCTCTCTGCCGCGGGGCTTTCCCGGCCCTCCATCTGCTTGCTCCGCGTCCCGCGAGCCGCGAACGCTCCGAGGCTCCCCCCTGGCCGGAGGCGCTCCGGTGCGCCGCGGGGCGCCCCCTGCGCGACCAACCCGGCCCCGAAGTTGGCCAACTTGGCCCCGGGCGGGGCGCGCGGAGTTTGCCCAAGTCGGGCTGGACGACGCCTGGGGAGGGGGCGGCGGAGCACGCGGGGCGGGGCCCGGCCGACGGGGGTCGTGGGGCTTGGGGACCCGGCTGCACGTACCTGGGGGGTCGGCGGCGGCGGCTGCGAGCCGGGCGTCCGCGGGCGGCGGCGGCAGCAGGAGCGGCGGCAGCAGCAGCAGCAGCAGCAGCGCGGGGCAGAGCAGGCGGCAAGCGGCTCCCGCCGGCGGATCCATGGCAGCCGGACCGCAGCCGGGGCCCCGCACTCGCTGCCGGCGCGAAAGTTCCCCGCGCGCCGCCCAGCCCACATCTGGGGGCAGCTGGAGCCGCCCGCAGCTGCAGCACCGCAGGGCGCGGGGCGGAGGAGGCGAGGCGCGGAGGGGAGGGCGGGGGAGCGCGGAGGGGAGGCGGGGAGAGGGAAGGAGCGAGCGAGGGAGGCGGGAGGGAGGAGAAGGCGAGCGAGGGGGAGGGCGGGGACGGCGGGCGCCTCAGCCTGCGGTGACCCGGCGCTTCTTGGCGCGGCCGCTACCGCCGCCTCCCGCTCCACTCCTCGCGCCGCCGCCGCCGCCGCGGTTCCCGGCTCGCAGCGAAGCAGAGACACCCCGAGGCGGCGGCAGAGTAGCGCCGCGGGCCGGGCGGGGGAGCCCCGCCGCTGGCCACCATCGGGCGCGCCCCGCGCCCGGGCGGCGCACAACCTCGGACGAGAGGCGCCCGCCTGAGCATCCCCACCCAGAGAGTCCGTGGGGCGCCTGGGTTCCACCCGTCAGCCTCGGGGCGCAAAGAGCGGCCTCACTCTCTCTTGGGCGCCCTGGGGCAGAACAGGGCGCAGGAGAATGGGACCGGGTTGGGGAGGCCTGAGATGTAAACTCCAGAGGCTGGAAGACGCCTTTATAGGAGGGAGCATGCACTGCAGGGACTATCCCAAATATCAACTTTTACCCTTCCAGAGAGATGCAAGCTTCCTTCGTCCCCAACTCCTCTCTGCCTGAAGTTCCCATTCCCCTCCAACTGCCTCCTCATCCCTCTGTTGCAGCCTCTGAATACAGCATCCTCCACCCAGACTTGGGCCCTCCCTCCCAGAGCTCAGTCAGGTTGCTGCCCTCACCTGCCCCGTGTCCCATCCGGGAGCCTCCTGGCCTTTGCACTCCCAGGCCTGCCTAAAATAGCCTCTCTGCACTCCACCCACCTTTTCCTACTCAGCATCCAAGCTCCCATCCTGGAGCAAGTTTGCTGTCAAAGCCCATCCTCGGATGGAATCCCTTCTCTCCAGCACAGTCTCCCCACTGCCAGGAGTCACAGTCCTACCAGGCCCGCTGTCCCCCAGCACAGTGACCTTCCCTCCCCAGGTCCCAGCTGGAAACCCACTTCCTAGGCATGTGTCTGTCCAGAACATCTCTGCTGTGTGTTCTCAGATTTCCCTGAATGATGGACACCTGTCCTTTTGGATTTTCTCGTTCACCCTGCCCCAGGCCTATGTGGCCAAGGGCTTTGGGGGTTGGCCTTGGTCAGGCAGGGTCTGATGACTCAGGCCCCTCCCTGCCGGCCAGGAGGGCCCCGTCTTATGGGGAAACACATGACTTGCACAACCCGCTCTAGCGGTGATTTCGCCTCCCCGTTTCTGTCATCTTCAGGACCCGGGTGTGAGGGCTCTCAGCTTGATGGCCGTCTTCACCTGGAATCTTCCCTCTGTGTCACCTGAGGGTGCCCGAGACAGAAGCCAGATCCCAGGCCCAGCGAATGTTTCTTGTCAATGCTAAAAATAATGACATCTCACATAAGAACTTAGATCTTGGATTTTCTTTGAGAAATTGGAAAGTGCGGCCTCCCTGGGCCTGCGTTTCGGCTTATCCACCATGAAATGGGGCCCATGCCCTGCGGTTCTCTATATGTCTTCTTCCCCCACCCCCAAGCAGGCATCTACTTTCATGACCTTCGATGACATATCTGGTTCCAGAGAAAATGGATGGCGATCAGCATAAGGGAAGAGAGATGACTTCAGAGCCAGGCATCCTGGAGGACTTCCTGTAAGAAGTGGCATCCGTGGAATCCTGAAGGATGCGCGAGTCAGGTAGCCCAGAGCTGGGTCTAGGTAGGTGCTGTCTCATAACCCATGACACTCGGCCACTCATTCCTCCTGTGGTTGTTCATGTTTTCATCCTCCTCTACAGATGAGTAAGACCCAACCAGCAGCCTCGCCTACCTCAAGGGTCATGTTCTACTATCTCACTCGCTTCCCTGCCAGCTTTATGATCATTACCGTAATGCCCCTATCACCATTGCCGTTCTTTGTACAGTACTTAATCACAGCCTTGTGTTTTTAAAGGAAGCTTTAAGTCACCGCCGTCAACGGAAAGGCCAACATCTCACCATAATTCAAAGACAACTGCCAAAAATAAATAAAATGAAAACAACAACAGAAAAAAAAATGTTGTCAAACTCGACATACTACTGCCTGTAAAAAGGCGCTGAGGCCAAGGCTGATGCGCAAGTGTTGGGAAAGTGTGAGGCAGAGACCTTGCCTTTGATGCAAGCAGAAGGAGGAGAGCCGACTTGGGAAGGGCTGGCTGTCTCACTTTGCGAATCGGCCTTTTCTGACGGGGCCACATAACTAAATTATCTTGCACGCTCTGGCATTCCAGCTCTAGGATACTTCTTGGAAAGAGGGTTTGTCTCCCTGGCGTTCTCCAGAATAAGCCTGGGGAAGCTGTTGCTTCCCACGTCACCCCTGGCCTCCTGGGGCTCCCCCCAGGCATGAGTGGAAGGCAGATCACAGCCCTTGACCCGCCCATCCTTGAATCCCCACCACCAGATCCCACAAAGATGGGGCGGGAGAATCAGGCACACGTGCATTGCAATTTACTGTTGAGTCCCTCACGTAGGGGGCCCTTGTTGACGCGTCCCAGATCCCTGATCACCTGTCCTCAGCTCAAAAAAAAAGCACCTCCTAAATCTTCAAATTTCCACGGTTTCAGATCTCTCCTCTTTCCCTTCTGCAAAACCCTGGCCTACCCCTGGCGCTTGCCTCTCCCTCTGGTGCTCTCTCCTCCTCCTTCAGGTGAGAAACAGGACACAGAAGTCCCTCATGGTTCTTTGCTCAGGTATTGGGTCCAGATCGCAAAGGCACAAACTGAGGACCACAGGGTCGACTAAGCCCTGGATTAGTACATGTCATAGGGGCCTGTTTGTTGGACTCGAACGTCTTAGATCTGGTTTGCTGGACACCATCCCCACCACTCCCACCGTCCTACACCTCCTCATGGCTCGCGAGTGTTACCAGCCTGGTCCCTGAAGGGCTGGGGTGGCCTAGAACAGCCCTGTTGTGGCAGAGGGACAAGGACAATTCAGGGTGATGTCAGGCCCTCTAACCCCCTGAAAATCTTCCCAAGGATGGGAGGTACAGAAAGAGAGGAGGACCTTTCCTGGTCACCTTGGCGGGGGGCCGGGGGGGGATCACAAATCACTGCCCGTGTCTCAGGGCAGGGACATTAAGAAAGGAAAACGTCTTCCTGTCTGCCTGGCCCAGCTCTGGATGGGACAGGGTGCCCTGCCTTGTTCTGAAGACCTGGGGGCAGGGCTGAGGACTATACAGACTTCATCAGAGCCATTTCTGTCCCCTGGTGGCCACAGAGAAACCAGAAATTCTTCTGCCCTTTGACGAGGTCACCGTCTTGGCCGGCCTTGCCCACGCCGAGGGCAACAAGCAGATGAAGGTAATAAGGAGATGGAGTTTTCGCTATCCTTCCTCCCAACGAGCAAGCTCCCCGGGGAGTGTGGGGGGCGGCCCTGGCTCTTCCAGTCTCCGGTGCAGGGACCCGTATGCAGTGCATAACAAGCCAGGAGGTCTTTGTGACCTTGTCAAGGGGCCTCTGAAGACAGCCACTCCATCCCCCTCCATCCTGGCAAAACACGGGTGCAGGGGCCCCATCCGAGGCACGGGTAGAACTCCGACCACAAGTGTCCTGGGTCAGCAGTATGTCAGGGGAACACTGATGGAACAGAATGTGGAGGCCGGGTGGCCTTTGGGGAGGGTGCTTCTTGTTTCTTGAGCATGCACACACATGCGCGTGCCCTGAAGGGGAGCCGTGTCGGGCAAATGAGGAAACAAGGGCAACAGTGTTTTTCATTGTCACATCCCACCCAGAGGTGTCCCACCACCGCTGGGATCTGTTCTGCCTGGAAAGGGAAAGAAAAAGTGCTTACAGTGCGAAGGCTCAGGGATCCAGGCTCAATCAACACTTCTAAATAGAGACACAGCTGGAGACTCAGACTCAATCTAAAGCAGTAATGACGCAGGGAAAAATAAAAGCTTGGTGCCTCCTTGTGAGGGCCTACTCACATGGATGTTCCACCCGGCAGAGAGGCAGCAAGGGCCAAGAATTTTCAAGGCAGCGTCTGGGATGGGGCAGGTCGGCACACTGGGATCAGGGTCTAGACCGTTGTTGGCTCCAGCTCTCCTGTCCGAGAAAGGCCTCTGGGTCCCTTAAGATGCCCCGGGCTAGAGGTAACACTGCCTGCTTCAAAAGTGAGGCAATGCATGATCTCGGGCCACACAAGGGATTCCTGCCCTCTCCCAGAAGGACCGGCTAAGTCTCCTCTGGTCTTTGGGCCAAGGCTGGGTCACAAAGGTCAAGGCTGAACCAGCTGCTGATGGGGGGCAGAGGGTATTCCTGGGACAAGCCTGAATCAGCCGTCTGGGGCAGCATTTGTATTTGAGGTCAGCCCCAATGCCCCCACTCCCCAGCACCATCTGTAGAGCACGGAGAATCAATGTCCTCATTCATAAATCCTGCCCGTAATGTGTAGAGGGCACGATTCTATCGCAGAATTTTGTGTTCCAACGCGTTGTGAGCCTAACTGGGCATTTCCTCCCTTACGATCCAGGGAGTGTCAGCCAGTGGCCCTAGTCAATTGCTGGACCCCAGGATCCCCGGCCTCCCAGGCTGACCGGTCACACTCCCCTGGGGTCACACTTCTTCTATCCTGCTCGCCCAAACCTGCCCCATTCCCAGCATCTAGGGTGTGGGCACGAAAAGGGCCAAAGCTTCCGACTGGGCCTGGCAGTGGGACTAACCATGGGACCCTAAGGCCGAGCCACCCATGGGAGGAAATTCTGGATGCAGGACTGAAGCCCTTTGCAACCATTGCAGACTCCCGAGAACCCCTCTGCTCTTCCAGAAGGTCCCAGGAGGCCTCGCTCCCACCCAAGACCCCATCCCTGGTAGGAAGGTCCTTCCTGGCTGGCTCCCTCCTAGAAGCTTCGGATGGTCCCTCCACCTTGCCAGAAACACCGAGATCAGACCCAAAGTCCCCAGGACACCTAAAAGGGGGCTCAAGGAGGGACTGGTCACTTTTGCTCCCTACGCCATAGCATCCCCTTCTTCCGATGGTCCCGCTGGAAGAGAATAAAGCCATATATATTGCCTGTATGTTTTGGACGGAGTTTGAAAGTGTTTGGTTTTGGTGAAGGAGTCATGCCTGTGCCCAGCTGCTCCCGCAGGCTCTGCGGGTCTGGCTTAAGGCAGCCAGGAGAAGTCTTCACACTGTCCCTGGACACCCCTGTCCGGTCCCCAGGGCCGGGCCGGTCCCGATGGATGCCATCCGGCCCCCCCCCCACACAGCCCCTGCTCAGCGATGTCTCCAGCCCCTTCCCGCCTGGGCAGTCTCACTGTTCCCTGCGGGTTTAAGAGCCAGCGCACCAACCTCCCCAGCATTGACATTCTGCGCTGTCAATGCGGTGACCCCCAGCATCTCCATCAGAGCGTCTCAGTTCCCAGCTACTCAGGGCCCCATCTCCGCCCCATCCCCGCCCCTGCTCTGGTCCTCTTTGGCTCACATCTGGCATCTCCGCTCCCACCAAGGCCCTGGGGGCATCCAAGACCCCTCCCTTCCCTTCCCCCCCACATCAAAGGGGTCATCAGCTCCATCTACCCTCTCATTAGCTCTGGGATCTGCCCCCCTCCCGGGGTCGCACAGAGCTTGGAGCCTGGCACCTCCTTGTTGTCAATGCAGGGTCAACAAGGAGGCTGAAAAGTTCTTTGGAATAATGAGGCAGACCTCCTAATTAGAGGGATCCCTTCTCCAACCTGTCACTGTTGCTGTCTGGGCATCACGGTTCACCGGCATCAATGATTCCAACTCCTCAAGATAGCCCTGAGGACGCTGTCAACCACTTCCTGGTCCTGTGACCTTACGAAACTTCCGTAACCTCCCCAAACCTCAGTTTCTCAAACTGATCCATAGCCTGGTGGGCCCTCCATATCTCAGCCAGCATTGCTTTCTATCGCTCCCTGCACCCAGCTGAACCCATAGTACAGTATTGAACTCTAGACACAAAACTATGTTCGTGGGAAACTTTCCAGAGTATTCTGACCACATGCTTTTTTCATGTCATCACTGACTTTAGAACAAAATCCTGGCTGTTCAACAAGACATGGGTGGCTGGGATGCCAGACTTGCTTTTGGCCTAACAAGCAACCTTGCCAAAGGCTTACAAGGACATGCCGCGACTGAGAAAACACAGCCTGGCACGTAGTAGGTGCTCAGTAAATATTTGCAGAATGCATCAACAAAATAGGATAATTTCTAAAGGTCGATGCTGTGAAGAAAACAAAAATAGGCACACGATATAATTCGCATGGGACAAGGAAGGGGAAGGTGGGGGAAGGTTTTGGCTAATAGCCGGTCAGAGAGGAGTTATGGGGAATGGGCAATCTAAGCAAATGAGTGTCCAAAGCAGAGAGACCAGCACATGCAAAGGTCCTGAGGCAGGAAGGAGCTTTCTCTGCTCCAGAGAAAGCAAAGCAGCAAAGCCCAGGGTAGTAAAAGAAGGAAGAGAAGGAAGGGAGAAAGTGAGAAAGGGAACGTAGGGATGAGAGATGAGGCAGAGCCTTGCAGGCCTCAGACAGGAGGTGGCATTTTGTTCTGAGCAGACGATTTAAACAAGAGAATGAAGAAAAATCATGTTCATCTCAAAACACTCTGGGAACTGGGAGCGCTCACCAGGACAGTGGGCAGGGGCTTCCCAGCCCCCTTTTCAGGAGAAGGCTCATGCATGGCCAAGCCCCATGACTAACCCCATCCGCCCTAGTCCGCAGGAGTGGACGGATGATGATACGGGGGTCAGTGTGATACCAGGCCTTCTCTGCTGGTGAATTAGCAAAACCTTGTCTCCCTGGATCATCATGACACCCTACGAGGTGGAACCACAATATTCCCTCTTTCCGAAGAAGAAGCCAAAGCTCTGGGATGGTAGTCCCCAGCGGATCAGAGCTGGTGGGACCCCGCGGACAGCCACCACACCCCGAACACTCACTTCCCGCAACGGTGCTCCTCCGAGCCCCCTGGCCTCCTGGAGTTTGGACCCGAGCACCCTTCCTACAAATCCCACTCTTTGCCTCAAGTAGCCATCTTTAGCTGTGGCTCATAAACTCACGAACGCTAAAGTATGAGGCATATGGGGCTACTCACGGGGAGCCAACAGAGTTTTGTGTTTTAACTGGAAGTATTTGCTAAGATTTTTAAAAATCAAAAGATCTCCCATGAAAATATGCATCTGTGGCTTCTTGTAGGCGGGGGTGGGGGGAGCACGTCTGGCCACGCTGCGCCCACTGGGCCATGTGACTTCAGCAGTCACAAGCCGGAGCAGAGTGGGGCATAACCTTCAGAGGCTTTCCCCACGCTCACTGTCCCCGGCTTCAAAGAGCCCGCGTCTGCGGGCATCAGATGGGGAGAGTGGCTCCCAATGACGTGTGAGGCCCTGGCAACCCAGGGATGAGAGGACCAGCTCTCCGGCACACCCAGACTCTCCATCCCCACCACTCCCCTGCTACTCTACTGGCTCACGGTGGGACCTCCACCACAGCCTGTGATTCCTGGAACTTTCCAAGATGCTCCTTTTCATGGTTCTCCTCCCCCCCGCCCTGCGGTACCAGTGGCCCCCTCGATCCTCGCCCAGAGATCAGCCCTGCCCCCTGCTGAGGATGCACAGGACTCTCCAGCTGGGAGTCTGAAAGCAGAGGCTGCTGGGAGGGGGTGAGAAGAGCAGGGGATGTGGACGTGCAGGGGTGCGGTGTTGCCTCAGGAGGACTGCCATTTCTGGGGCCTGGCCAACAAGTGTATATGAGTGGAAAGCAGGAAGCAAATTCAGGGCACCTGGCAGGCAACTGTCCCAGAGAGCATTTGCTTGCACACGTGTATGTGCATACACACACACACACACACACACACACTCGCGTGCACGCATGCTGGCCCCTGTGCACAGGCATGCAGATACGCACTGAGCGCCCAGACCCACACGCGCACTCCACAGCCCAGGCCCCGCCCCGGCCTTCTGCACTGCGTTTCCGAAAATGAGAAAAGGAATCTAATGACTCTCCGGCAGCCGCCGCTCCCCTATGGCGATTTCCCATCGCCTTCCTGCTCGACCACAGCAACAGGCCCTCCCCAGACTCCTTAGCAACCCTCGGTGGCAGGTCGGCTCGAAGCTGGTCCCTGGCCTTGACCAGCCTGTGGCCTCTGAATGTCCTTGCCTGCTCTGGCTGCAAAGGCTGTGGACGGAAGCTGCTGGCTCTCCCGAGCGTCGTGATGATGGTGGGAGGCCCTGACCTGCTTGCTGGGGCCACCAAGGCTCCCAGTGGGCTTTCTGTTCTCAAGGTCGTGCACAGAGCACAGGACCTCAGGCTTTCCTTATCATTACTGAACCCAAGAGCCCTGCCCCACGCCTCTGAGCATCCTTGAACCCAGTGCCCAGGGTTGGGCAGAGAATGCCTTCCCCATAAGTCTGTGCTATGGTGTCTGTCCTCCTCCTGATCCTCTCTGTGGGCCCTCTGACAGGGAGCCCCTCCTCCAGCGCACTCCAGAGCTCCCCCTTTATTCCACACGGCATCCCAGACAGAGCCCAGACAGAAGGTCACTGTTGGCTATAATGTGGTTTTCAATTTTTGAGCAGGCAAATCATATTATCAGAAACCCTGTCAAACCTGAGGTCCACTGAGACCCTCTGATCTTTTTTATATGAACACAGCAAAGCCTTCCCCTCACCTCTGGGTTCTGGGGATGGGCATTTTGAACTCAATCACAGGTGTCACTGGTTTCCTTTTAGTGGCTCTCCCTAGTAAGACAATGCGGTGCAGACCTGAGCAATAGCAGGGTCACTAGGCTGGGTGGCTCCAAGGATGACCGACCCCCAGCATGAGGGACCAAGGCCCTACTTTCCTGGATGCTCCCAGGGCACGAGACTGACCTGAGAATTGCAGAGCCAGGGGCATCCTGGGCAACTGCTGAGCTCTGAGAGCGGCAAGCAGTGAAGGGCAATGTGGCACCAGGTCCAACTAAGACCCTCGGAGCTCCAGGATTTCCCATCGTGTGGCACCAAGCAAAAAGATGCCTCCAGGGTGCCTGGGTGGCTCAGTTGGTTAAGCGACTGCCTTCGGCTCAGGTCATGATCCCGGAGTCCCAGGATCGAGTCCCATATCGGACTCCTGGCTCTGCGGGAAGTCTGCTTCTCCCTCTGACCTCATTCTCAGTCTCTCTCTCTCTAATAAATGAATAAAATCTTTAAAAAAAAAAAAAAGATGCCTCCAAAAAGCCAGACTTTCTCCCGCCAGACGTGGACCTGGGCTGGACCCTGGACCTTGGCCTCACTAGACTCCCCAGCCTTGGCCCCACGGGCCACCTGCAGCCCTTCAGCAACCTGCTCCAGGGAGCGGGGGGGACTTCAGTGTAACTCGCCAGCTCAAGCCTCGTCCTCCCCTCTGAGGGAGGCTGAGGCTCCTAAGGAAGTGTGTTCCGCAGAAGCCCTACTCCACCGAGCCAGCTGTCATCCTGGAGGAAAAAATAAAACCCTCCCAGCCTCACTTGTAACAAACTCGGTCTGTTGTGCAACTTTGCAGTACAGAATGTGCGTGTGCCCAATCTCCCGGCTGTTGCATAATTTTCCAGCTGTTTTCAGGACTATATCATTCTTCGTCTGGCGTATTTCACAAGCCATATATAAAAAAAATTAGATACATGTAAATATAAAGTTGAGCATATGTGTGCAATGGGAGCGACAAGTGTAAAGGAGGGGAAGGAGGTGGGGGCCAGGACTTAGGAAAAAGGCAGCTGAAACAAGTGTAAACATTTTGAATGCCACCTTCTCCAAGTCTGGGAGAGTAGGAGAACTTGGACTCAATTTAAATTTAAAGCGAGACATTTGTCCAGTAAAATCTGTTTCAACGTGGTGGCGTTTGATTTCCCTCGTCGCCGGTGGTTCTTTTGTTTTTATTTGGGGGGGGGTGGGTGTTGGGTTTGTTGTTTTTTTAAAAAAAATAATAATAATAAGATCCCTACAACCCCACTGTTTTTTGTGGGCATCTTCTCGCCAACTATTTCTTCACAGCATAACCCGGTTATGCCGAGGGTTGCCACCTCCCACCTCCACTTCCTGATGGCCTTGTAAGGGGCAGAAAGGCGTCGAGATAACAAATCCCCTCCAGGACCTCGTCCTCGGTGCAGGACCATCCACAGAGACAAGTCTACACTTCCTGCTCATGGCCATCCTCAGTCGTTGCTGGGTCCCCCGCTTCCCGGGGATCTGCGGGCTCCAGGTCCCAGACGAGGACCCTCTCCTCCTGGAACCAGCATCTGCCCAGAATGGCACTTATGACAACTGAGCAGAGGGACTCACGGGGCAGCTGATCAGCAGCCGAGGCCACAAGCGAGAGGCTTGTGGGCAGAATCCTGCCCACAGGCAAGTTTGGCTGGGACGGCATGATGACTTTCTTTTAAAACTGAATTGGGTATATAGCTACAAAAATTAAAGAGACTTCTGATTAGAAATGTGGACTCTGGGGATGCCTAGGTGGCTCCATTGTTTAGGTGTCTGCCTTCGGCTCAGGCCATGATCCCAGGGTCCTGGGATCGAGCCCCTCATCGGGCTCCCTGCTCAGTGGGGGGCCTGCTTCTCCCTCTCTATCTGTCCCTCCCAATGCTCATGCTCTCTCTCTCTCTCTCTGTCAAATAAATAAAATCTTTAATAAAAAGAAAGAAAGAAAGAAAAGAAATGTAGATTCTGGGCTTCTTTAGATCAAATAAAATACTCTGGGGGCACTGGACTCCAAGAAGGCAGCTGCTAGGGGAAGCCCGTCTCATGGAGGAGGCCAGAAGTTCTAGAATGGTAGGCACGAATACACACACAATGCTTCTGAGACCTGGGATCCAAGCCAGCACACCGTCCCTTGCACCCATGTTCCCTGGGCTAAGCAAGACACATGGCCCAGTCTACAGGAATGGGGCAAACGTCCTCTCCATCCTGGGGAGGGAAGCCGCAGAGGCACCCAGCAGAGGATGTGGGTATAATCCAGGGGGGTGTCCTGGATTGGATGGTGTTCCCCCCAAAATTCACATCCGCCCAGAACCTCGGAAAGGGACTTTATTTGGGAATGGGGTCTTCGCAGATGTGATCAATTAAGGTGAGGTCATACTGACTTAGAGTGGGTCTCTAATCCAATGTGAATGGTGTCCTCGTAAGAAGGGAAGTGGAGACACAGAGACAAAAAGACATGGAGAGTGCAATGTGATGACAGGCAGAGATCAGAGCGATGTCTACAAGTCAAGAAACCGAGAAACCCCTAGGGTGTCCGACAGTCGCCGTGAAGCCAGGAGAGAGACGTGGAACAGATTCTCAGAAAAGAAACTGACACCTTGATTTTAGATTTCTGGCCTGCAGAACTACGAGATAGTACATTTCTTTTGTTTTGTGCCGTCCAAATTTACGGTAATTTATCACGGCACCCCTAGGAAACGATCGTAGGATGGGTGGGGAATTGCGAACAAAGATATAATCTAACAGACTGCCCTCATGGACACAATTATTCAAGGCTCTCCCGCTTGCAAAATACACTCACTCCCGCCCAAGACAAGACTCAGTCTTGACCTCAAGCTTACTTAAGTCCAGAATCCCACGTTCTAAGTCAGCCCCGGGTGCGAGCAACTCTCCCTCCAGAGACCTGTGGGACACAAAGAGAAGCCGTCTCTGCTCCTCCCCACCTCCACTTCCTGATTCATGCAGAAAAGGGACAGGATCGCCCAACAAAACACTCCCATTCAAAAAGGGCAGGAGGCCCCAAACAATCACTGACCCATAGCAGCTCTGAAGCCCTATTGGAGAAACATTACCAGGAACTCTACCTTGAGGTAGGCAATGTGCTGTATTTAGGCTCCAGGTCCTCTCCCTGGGGCTGGATCCCCCGTCCTTTTTTATCAGTGGCTCTTGGCTCTATTCTCTGGGAAATCCTTCCTTCTCTGTCATTCTCTTTGGTCACTTCTGGGAAGGACACTGGCAAATATGCCTTCCGTGGCAGGTGGAGGTTTTCTTAGCCACCATCTTGCTCATAAAAAATTAGTGGCCCAAGATTTTTTTTTTTACCTTCTTGAATAGTCTTGTCTTTTTTCCTCCAGATTGGTGGGCTTTTGCCAATGCAGTTCTCTCAAAACAGCTGTGGATTTCCTATGTACTTCATTGTGTAGGCTAAAAGCCATATTCACAATTTAATTCAAGACATGTCCCTCTCTGCACTTAATGACAGGTGCTGTGGGTAGATCTGTCTGCTGCAGAACCATTCCATTGATCTTTCTAGTAACTACTAGACACCATTTAATTCTTCCACATACCTTCACAGGGGTGTGAAAGCTATGTGTGCGCTTCACTCTCTACCCCCAAGCTATATCTTAACAGCAATGCTCTTGATTTGACTTTTCTCCGAGGCTGTCTCTTAATTTGAGAATCTTTTACTGAAAGGAGTTGCTGGAGACTGGAAATAGTTTTATTTTTCAACCCAGCAAGTCCCAGATTTTCCAGACTCTTCCTTCTCTCTCAGTTCTTTCTGAGATCTGGCCAACTTGTTCCTGGGCTATCTCTTCTTTGTAGCTGTCTACAAATGCTGGCAACAGGAACCCAGTCGTGACTGCGACACTCTCGCTGGACATCCCCAGCCCACAGCCAGGAGGGTCTTAGGTATGCTTTCCAACCTCTAACTCCTTGCAAGTTTTTTTTTTTAATAAAAATTTTATTTATTCATCTGAGAGAGAGAGATAATGAGAGAGAGCACGAGAAGGGAAGGGTCAGAAGGAGAAGCAGACTCTCTGCCGAGCAGGGAGCTCGATACCAAGCATCGAGCCCAGGGACTTGATCCTGGAACTCCAGGATCATGACCTGAGCCGAAGACAGTCGCTCAACCAAGTGAGCCACCCAGGCACCCATCATTGCAAGTTTTAACAAATGTTCCACAGCTCCATTAAACAGGTTGTCACTGTCCCAGCCTCCTATGACAGTTTCTGGTTTCCAAACCACCATCGTACGTTGCAGATTCCTGTTCTAGGTACCACTTTCTGTACGAGATACCCACTGCGATCCTAACACTACACCCAAGAACCTCACAATTTAGAGCAATGATAATGTGTTGTTATGCACTCATACTCAAAGCTCTACTCCCTGTGTGTGAGTCCCATGCAGTTCCCAGAGGAAACATAGCTCGTGGAGGAGGCCAGAAGCTTCTAGAAGGATGAACACACAAGCTTAAAGCCTGGGCTCCAAACCAGGCCACAGTCACTGCCACTGAGGTCCCATGAGCCAGGAGAACTGTGTGAATGAGGCAGGACATCCATGAGACTCTAGAGGGAGAAGCTGCAAAGTCACCTTGTATGAGGTGTGGACACAGGGATGCACAAGGAGGTGCACATGACGATGGGACCCAACACACCTTAGACTGAGTTTTCCTTATTGGACAGTTTTTCATACCCTGAAAGTACAGTCCGTAACAAGTGAAACAATCCCAAAAGCAAGTATGCAGCTCCCACACATTTCTCCTTGTGGAGAGAGAAGAAAGAGGTCACAGGATGCATGAATCAAAATGAGTGTAGGGAAAGGGCTGTGAGCTCGCTGGCTCTGGTCCTGCTTCCGGCACACAGCAGGCCGGAATGTTCTTTCCACTCAGGGTTTTGGGAGTCACCTCCACCCCCACCCTCAATGCAAAGTCCCTGGTTCGCTCAGCACAGTTCAGATGGGTTTCCCGTCTGCATTGGTCCCCTGTGGCCGTTAAAATCGCCAAACAGGTGGCTTACAACAATAGAAATGCACTGTCTCCCAGTCCTGGAGGACGAGATCAAGGTGTCCTCAGGATCACGCTCCCTTTTGAGGCCCCAGGGAAATCCGTTCCTCTCCTCCAGCCTCCTGGCCACATCACCTTCTTCCCTCCCCTGTGTGTTTGTGTCATGGCTCCCTTTGCCTCTCTCATAGAAAGACGCGTGTGATTGCATTTAGGGCCCACTCCTATAATCCGAGATAATCTCCTTGTCTCAAAGTCTTCAACTTATTTGCCAAATAAGGTCACATCTACACTTCCCTCGCAACCAGTCGTCCCTGGGAAAGACACGGGAGTTGTCCGAGACCACACCCAGAAGAGGGAGCAGCAAGTCTGCAGGAGTGGGGTCTTGCCTGCCAAGAGCAGAGGGTGGGCATCCAGGAAGAGGCGGCAGTATGGGCAAAGTCCGGAGGCGTGAACGGGCCTGGTGCATTCAAGAGATTACCCCAGATTTCAGCTCCGTTGCCTCCTCAGGGACCACAAGAGATCACCAAAGGGCACAGGCATTTCCTCTCTGTTCCCAGAGCCTACAATTAAGTCCGAGCCAGGCACTGCTTTTCCCTAATGAAAATGTCTTTTATCGGCAAAGCTGACCCTGTAAAGGAAAAGCCCTGCTTTGATGAAACCGGTCCTTTAAAATGAAACATTTTATCAAAAGCCATAACATGATCCCTGTGAAATTAAACCGGGAAGACAGACATTCTAAATGCCCCAGATGCTGGTTTTGATTTTTTAAATTGTCAGTTAAATTAAAGTTGGGCCGGGGAGACTCAATGCTCAGCTTGCCTTCCAAAAGGAGGAAAATGCTCTGTGGGGTCTGATACACCTCCCCCAATGCACCCCTGTCCTTGGGCAAAGCTCTCGGGAGGCTGGAGGCAGTCCTTGCAAGCAGGCTTGTTTCCATCGGGGCCTGGAAGCCAGGGAGACACCCCAGGGGACCAAAACTCTTCACTAGATAAGTGGGGAGCCCACTTTGTGTCAGAACATGTCCCAGGACCACAGAGAGGTCCTGCCCAGCTCCATAAAGGGTCAGAGGTTGGCAAGACCTGGTGGATCACTCACGGTACTCTAGAAAGTGACAGAAACGGACCTGGGCTGACTTTGCAACCAAACCAATGTGAGTTCGCTCCTTGATGAGTCAGAAATTGCACAGGGATGAGTTGTCATTCAGAGAAAACTTCATTTGCAGCAAATAAGGAGATCACGGGGAAAGGCTTCCAAAGCTGTGACTCCAGGAGCAAGGACAGATGGGTTCCTTTCGTTTAGGGTCAGGATGAATATTTAGATGGGGAAGCCCAGTCATCCTCTGTAGGGCTAGGAATGAGGTTGCACTGGCGCCTTAAGGAAACGAGAGGATACACACATTGCGTGTTATGTAAATGAGTCCTCCTCCTCCCTGGGTGGAGATGATAGTATTATGATGAGGTAGAGGTAATTGTCGCTCATTTTAGAGGTCACTCCACAGTCCCTCTGCTCAGGAGTTGGGGCTCTAGCTCAAAATGGTCTGAGTGGTCTGGGCAGGCTGGAGATCTTGTGGGGGCAGTTACTATGGCTGGAGGGGTGGTTTTGCTTCCCATTGGCCTGAGTTAAGGGATAAGCTGGAAAGAAGAGCTTAAGGAAAAATGTGTGACAAAGGTCGGTGAGTATAAGCAGTAAAAGTCAGGTCCTGGCGTCTAGCGGGTGACACCTTAGGCAAAAAAGGTATTTACTATTTTCATAAAATTAAAAGTCGAGGGGTAGTTTGGCCTTGGCCATCTTAAATAATGTCCCCAGAAACCCAGTTTCTGTCCCTCCAAATTTCTTCCCGCCCTTCCTTCGGGTCTCTCCCTTGGATCACCACACGGGAAGTCTCCTCATGGTGCCAGTAAGACTGCCGAAGATCTGGCTTCAGATTCCCACAACCTCAAGCCCCAAGGGAAAACAGACTGCTTCCCTAAGAGCTCAGACTGAGTCCCAGGTCTCTGATGGGCCCAAATAGGGTCGGGTGCCCATCCCTGAACCCATCTCATGGTCAAGATGATGAAATTTACTGAGGCCTGAACTGGGCCTGAGCCACATGACCTACCCCTGAAGCTGGGGCTGGATCAACTTCACCCCAACTAATGACCCACAAGGAATGGGTATAGTGGCCAGATGTCCGTAAATGTCCCCTAACAGTTCCAACACAGAGCATGCCTGCTAAGCCACAAAAGAAGTTAATTCCTATCGGTGCCTGGGTGGCTCAGTTGGTTGAGTGACTGCCTTCGGCTCAGGTCATGATCCTTGAGTTTTAGGATCGAGTCCCACATCGGGCTCCCGGCTCCACGGGGAGTCTGCTTCTTCCTTTGACCTTCTCTCCTCTCATGCTCTCTCTCACTTTCTCTGTCTCTCAAATAAATAATAAATAAACTCTTTAAAAAAAAAGAAGTCAATTCCTATAACCTGGATTGTCGAGTTCAGTCAGCTCGGGCTGCCACAGTGAAATACCACAGACGGGGGGCTCACACGACAGTAGTTTATTTTCTCACAGGTCTGGAGGCTGGAAGCCGAAGATCTAAGACGAAGGCCAGCATCGTCAGGTCCCGGTGAGGCCTCTCGCTGGTTTGTGTTTGACCGTCTTCTCTCTGCGCCCTCACGTGCCCTCACATGGCCTCTTTTCCATGCACACAGAGAACGAGAGAGAGACCTATCTCTGGTGTCTCTTCCTCTTTTATAAAGATACCATTTCGATCGGGGTTCCCCCTTATGACCTCTTTTAACCTTAATCATTTCTTTAAGGCCCCAGCTCCAAATACACTCACGCTGGAGGGTACAGCTTCAACATATGAATGGGGAAAAGGGGGTAAAATGCACCCAGAATAACGGCCTAACTACCCAGGTAGTTGTATGTCTCTAGGGGTTCTGTGCAAGCATGGCAGGAAATCCCATGAAATACAAGTTTAATAAGCAAGTGAGGAGCTGAAGGCCAAGGTTCCAACCATACACCACCACCAGCCAGCCCAGGCCTCCTCTGGGACCACCAGCACCCTGTGGGGAGAGGGGAGCCCTGGGACAGTCTGGCCCCAACCTTTCAGAGCATAGTCTCAGGCGCCAAGCGGGGGGGGGGGGGGTCTCCTGCCCCCCCTCCAAGCCACTTGTCTCTTTCCATACCCTACCCTCACCCCCACGTGACCCTGGGCTCAGGCCCAGCCCCACCGTCTTGGACATGGGTGGGGTTTTGGCGGGTTTGTTTGCTAAAGATGAAATCATAATACATGTATCAGCAACAAATGGTTCTCCCTTGCTAATGCATCGGGGACATCCCTCCTGGACAGTAGCTAGAGGTACCTCCAGCTTTCTTGTAACAGCTGCTTAAAAGCCCAGAGCTGCAATTTGTTCAACTCCTGGGTTTATTGACATCTTTAGACTCTTGGCCGGTCTTTTGTGCGCACGCACATGCGCGCACCTGTTACCCACCCCCCCACCCCCCCCCCACCCCCGGCAACCCTGTAATAAACATCCCTGATTCCTTGTATATCGGTACTTTGAGCTCTCTAGGGTGAAATCCCCAGGGTGGGATCACCGGGTTAAAGTTAATGTGGATTTTTAGCTTCACAGACATCCCCAGATTTTCCTTAAAGGATTGAGCCACCAGCACGGTGCACGGTGACACTTCACTCACATTGCCGCTGTCTGCCCCGAGTGTCACTGCTCTTTCGGATTTTTGTTAATCTGGTATGTGACCGGGAACCTTGTTGTCTTAATTTGCACCTTTTGACCACCAGAGGGGAGGCTGAGCCTGGACGAGTGGGTTTATAGACCCCTGCGTTGCGGGAGGGAGACTGAAGGATCGAGAAGGCTGGCCTGAGGCCATGGGCCAGATCTGGGTTTGCAGTAACTGAATTAGGGAAGGGGAGAGGAGGGGAGAGCAGAGTGGAGGTGGAAAGGACCCGGCGAGAAAGCTCCCGCTGATTCCAGAAGAGCATCGTGGACAGCGTTGTGGACAGAGTGGGGGCCAGGGGCTGCAGACAGCACCAGGGGGGTGACACGGACCTTCCATTTAAACGCCTTTAAAGGGATCCCTGGGCTGGAATAAGGAACTTAAAAGAGATTTCCATTCCAGCCCAGCTCTGTCGCCAACCAACCCTGACCACAGGCATCCTCTTTCCCCTCTGGGCCTCAGTTTCCCTATCTGTAAATTCAGAGAAGTGGTCCAGTTGATCTCCTGAGCCCTTTTAGTTCTAAAATCATCGAAGCAGTCCAGTAAAAGCCTGAACACCGAGCAGCCCAGTTATAGAAACATTAATTGGAAGACCTTTTAAAGTCGATGGGCGCTCTAAGATTCAAATTTCAAAGAGAATTCCCAAGAACCAGTTTGGTGACCCTGGGACCCTTCACTCTCTTCCAGGGTGTGGCTGGACCCCAAAGGGGGAATCCTGTCCTGGAGGGGGGGCTGGTTGGGCAGTCAGAGCGAGGTCAGGGCAGCTGGCAGGAGACTTCCTGCCCACACAAAGGGACGCAGGGGCCCAGGGGCTTGGGGGAGAGGCTCCAAGCCATGTCTCACCAGTGATCCCCACTTGTGAACCTCCCCAGCTAGCCCTGCTCCCACACTTGTGCCACCCCCACTTCCCCCTGCTGGGGAGCGGGAAGAAGTGAGAGACAGAGATGGGGACACCCCATGCCTTCCCCAGGCCAACAGCCCCCAGGGGGAGAGGAAGGTGCCCTGTTATTGAACAAGATTGAAACAGTGACAAATATGCTGGATGGGACAGCTAAAGGTATCGAAAAGACACAACATTTAAGGTGAAAGGAAGACTGTTGATCTCGGAAGGGCCAGCCTGGATGAGGACACAGAGGAAGTCAGCAGATTGGACAGGTCAGCGGTGTGGGGCTCCTCTCGAGGGCCCCCAGGGCTCGACTGAGAACCCACATTCTCCCGAGAGGAGACCTTTCAGCTCCCCATCCCCTGGAACATCCACCCTGCACCCTGCAGCCTTGGCACCAGTGGGGAGATGTTCAGAAGGGCCTCCACTGGGCTAGTCCAGGCTCTGATGAAGACGTCCTCCGCCGCCGCTGCCCAGACAATTAGTGGAAAGGTTAATGGGCCCCTTGGTGGGCCCGCAGCCTGGAGACCTCAGGGCTCCAGCTTGCCTCTGTTCCCATCACCCAGCCCCAAACACAGACTCAGGAGATGTAGACCCAGGCCCCCCCACAGAGAGAACCTGAGGTGCCCCCACCCCCACAATGTGCACAGAGCATGAAGGGCCAGGCAGGAAGAGCACCATCAGCATCATCTCAGGGCCTGGGGGAACTCACTGGAAGATTGGGGCTCCCAGCAGTGTCCAACTCACTCCACCTTTGTCTTTCAGACGCAGACGGTGAGACAGGGTAGGGGAGTAGGTTCTCTTCAGGGTCTCGCTTCCCCCACCTGAACAACGAGCCTCATGCAGATTCAACTGGAGCAGTGATTAGGAAAGCCATCCATCCGCCCACCAGAGCACTGCTCACTGGGCCAGCTCCCCAGGGCTGACCCCCAGGCTCGGGACTTTGCAGGGAGAGGGAGCAGAGACCATACAAGCCCCATGAGCAGGGCCGGCCCAGCTGTCCCTGTCCCCAGTCACTCTCTCTAAGGGCATGGCCACTCCCTGCAACCCTCTCACCTCCAGCCCCATCCCAGGAGCCTTTCGGGCTGCAAAACCCCTCTGCTGCCTCCCCTGACCTCACTCCCAAGCCCTTCCCTGGACTTCCAGCCCTGAAGGCTGCCGCCTGCCCCAGCCTCCCTCTGCGCACCTCTCCAGGGGTCTCCCCTCCCAGCCCCCTGCACCGTCCCTATTCCCAAAGACACCTCTGTACCAGAAGAAGCCTAGAATCCCCATGTCCAGTCTCTCCTCTGATCCTACCCTTTCAACAGAAGGCCGACAGCCACAAGCTTGGGCACAGACTCCAGGCAAAGCCAAGAGCCAGAGATGTGCCGATGCCCGACCAGGCAGCGTGTGTCTCCCCCAGACAGAAAGGGCATCGCCACGTCCTCTCCCAAGGTGCTAGGGGAAAATGGTCAGGAGCAAGGGGACCTATTAAATGTACTCAGAGTCTTCAGTCCTTCCCAGGCCCCAGGAGAACCTGCTATGGACCCACTTTGGTCGTGGAGAGCGAGGAGGTGGAGGGCAGCCTCCTGTCGCAGTCAAGTTTGAGATTCATGATTTCATTACCCCGGGATCTAGGTCTCCTTCGTGATGGCAACTGAGAAGAGAAGCCAGCAGGCCCTGCCCTGGGTTGCACATCACCAAAGAGGTGATTTTCAACGTGGCACCACCTGGAAGGTAGAAGACGTGGGGGCTTGGACAGGGGAGGCTTGGCTTCCCTCCCCCGAGGCCCCAGCTGTAGGTCTTAGAGGGGATGCTGGAAGGGATGGTCTCCTGCCTCCCTGAACCCCACCGAGACTCCAGGAAGAAATGGGGGGATCACGGCCCCCTCAGAGTGCCTTCCGTGAGGGGACGTCAGGGCCCCTCCTCCACCACAGCCACAGGACCCAGAGGCCCCGCTGACCCACTACTCTGAGTTTTAGGGTGTCATAAAAAAATGAGTCTAAAAGAAAAATGTATTAAAATGAAAATTAACAATCCACATGCCCCACAAGCCAGCAGTTCTTCATTTCCACCTTGGCGAGAAAAAGCTTGCCAGCATGCCCCAGGGGGCCTGTGCAAGATTGCTCCCTTCGGTGCTGTGCGTATGGCCAAATAGCGGGAACGATGAAGATGTCCGACCTACAGCCGACCCGCCGGATACGCTGCCCCGCCCCCCGCCCCGCTGCACAGAGGGGGGCTTCCGACCGCTGGCTCGGACCTGCACACACGCTGTCGTGTGCAGGGTGCGGGCGGCAGAACTCGGCACACGCGATGCCATTTAGAGATGGCAACAACAGAGACCTGCTCGGCCCTGTCCTCCCCCTCCTCCCCGCTCCTCCTTCCCCTCGTCCTCCTCCTCCTCTCCCTTCTCTCCCTCCTCCCCTCCCTCCTCCAGGCCAGCTACTCCCACAACACAGAGGGCCCCCGGCTCACAGGGGGGAGGTGGGGGGGCCTTTCGCTCTCTCTGCAGCTTGCCACTCTGTAGGGTCATCGACTCCCATGGGTTCCACCCACAAACTCCCCGATCCTGTGTCCCTGGGGCATGGGAATAACAACAACAGTTCACACGGGTATTGGTTCTTAGAGCTGCCAGAACAAAGTGCTAGAACAACAGAAATCTCCTTCCTCACAGTTCTGGGGGCCGGGAGTCGAAGATGAAGGTGTCAGCAGGCAGCCTTGGTTCCCCGAGGCCTCTCTCCCGGGCTTGCGGACGCCCGACTCCTCCTGCGTCCTCGCGTGACCTTGCCTTTCAGCCTGTCCAGTCCCACCGGATTAGGGCCCGCCCCGATACCCTCACCTCAACTTCAATAACTCTTTAGAGATCTCTCCAAATATTATGGTATATGAATATATGGTATATGAAATTTGGGGGAGGGGGGAGACACACTTGAGCCCATAACACCTGTCGAGCGTTTATTATGTGTAAGAAGCTATTGTAAGTGCCTGATCCTCCATCTCGTGTAATTCTCTCAACAACCCTCTGCGGTGCGCACTGTTTTTATCATGCTCACGTTACAGATGGGGACTCAGCAGCTCAGAGCGGTTAGGGCAGTTGTCCAAGGTCACCCAGCCATAGGGCTGCGGGCCTGCCTTCGTGTCCCACTGCTCCTTTCCCACATGGTGTCTGCTCTTTCTGTCCCCCTGCTAGGAGGGAGGTGGCCCGTGAGGGTAGGAGCAGACTGCTCCCTCGCTGATGCCTGGCAGAGAGAAGGTGCGGGATGAGGGAGTGAGGACCAGAGAGGTGCATGTTTGGGCTAACACACTCCCTGCCCTTCTAGGACTGCAACCCCCACCGCCAAGGGGCTTCTCTTTGAAACCCTGGTGCAGAACTGAGCCCCCTGGCAGCCAGCCCTGGCTCTCAGGCCCCCAGGCCCCTGCCCAGACACAGAAGCCTGCAGAGCCCTTTGGTAAAAATCAATGCCGTGGCCGGCAAGCAGCTGGGCCTCGCTTCCCAGGGCTCCACCGTATCCCGGCAACAACACGCGCATCCCCTTGTCTACCAGCTTCTGAGAAGATGCTGTTTTCAGACACGGGAGCCCAGCTAGTCCCAGTTTACAGCCTCCACACAGGCCTCCCGTGGGCTCAGCTCCCCGGCCACAGCCTGATCCCCACCCCCATCCCCAGGGCGCCAGCTGAGGAAGGTGTCCAAGTCAAAGACCCCACCAGGCGAGGCCCCTGGGTTCCGCTGCCCTCTCAGCAGCCAGTCAATCCTCTTAGATCAGGGCAAACTGGGGGGGGGGGGGGGCGGTGTGAAAAGCGAGCAGCTCAGATCTGACAAGCGTCTGTAAATAAATGCATGTGCAGGCTGTTTAATGGGGAATCGGGAAGGTATTATCCTCCCGCACTGAAGGCAGCTACAGAAATAGGCGCTAACCCAGGCCCAGTGGAGATTCAGGGCCCATCTCTGTCTGGTCAGAGCTGCTGCCAGGCATCCGTCTGTGTGTGGTTGGGGTACCCAGTTCCAGAGCGCAGGGAGCCTGGCTGGCAGTGAGACCGTCCTCTGGCACTCTGGTGGGCTGGGCTGCAGGTCAGTGGCCCGACAGGGAGGAGGGGGGAGGCAGGAGCCCACCCCAGTCCTTCCCCTCCAGAAACACGTACTTTCGAGACCCCCGTTGTATTGTTTCTTCTGTCTTATTTGTTGCATTAGCTACGGCTATTTACTCTTGCACTTTAAACTTTTAAAAATCTTCTAGTTCTTGTCCTGTTTTGTGGTAACAGGTTTCTGGAAGCTGCCAAGCCGCTTCATCTGGCTTATTTATTTGTCTTTTTTATTTACAATTTGTTGTTTGATTTCCAAGAGCCTTCTTTTTTCCATTTGGCCTGGACCACGAGTAGCAGAATTTTTGGAAAGAAGAGCCCAAGTTTGGGAACCTGGAAGACCCCGACCCAGACAGGACTCTGGATACGTCCGTGACCTGGCCTCTTACAGTCGCATTAGGTCTCTGGGCCTCAGTGTCCTCATACAGGGAAGAAAAAAAAAAAAAAAAGGAGGCAGTCATATATACCGAAAGATTCATACCTATGCAGGACTGTCACTACAATGACAAGCAACTAATTTAAAGAGCCCGGTTCATGCGGGTACATGGTCATCGCTCCAGAACCCTGGCCACTGGTGTCTGCACTCTGGGGTTCCGGCGTGTCCTTTGCAATTATGCATGGGTGGTTTTCTTTGTCTTTTCCGGGCAGCTGGAAGGA
Organism: Nasua narica; assembly: GCA_028533885.1. NCBI lineage: Eukaryota > Metazoa > Chordata > Mammalia > Carnivora > Procyonidae > Nasua > Nasua narica. The sequence goes on along the minus strand of CM052809.1, from coordinate 7,147,368 downwards.
GGCTCCCATCCTCCTAGAGGAACCTCGACGCAGAGGACGGTTTATGGGCAATCCTGCGCGCGCCTTCCCTCTGGGGAAATACCCGGCTCTGGTTGGGAGAGGAGCTGTCCATCAAATACAGGGCCTTCCCCCCCCACCCTACCCCCGCCACTGCAGGACTGCACATGCGCACTGAGCTGGACCAATCGCCATCCTTCCCCAGTGCTTTTTTTTTTTTTTTTTTTAACTGGACCTACAGCTGAAGGTCATTTCTTCCGGGTAGACAGGTCGCGAAACAGGTGTCTGCAAGTGTCGGGACCCTAAATGAGAAGCTGGCCTCAGGGAGTCCCCAAAGGCAGACAGGGGAGGGTTCTGACATGCCAATACTACTGGCAGAGTCCCTGTTTGACTCTGAGAGCCTTTGAACTGGTTTTATCCGGCTTCCGACACTCGCAGCCAAGAATCCTAACTCAAACATCCTTTGGCTCCGCCAGGCCCCTTTCTGATGTGGCCGTGCTCTTCTCTGACCTGAAGCAGGGCAGTTGTATGGGCCCTTGGCTGCAGGGAGAAGGGATAAAAATGGACTGCAGCAAGGCCAGTGCTGGTCCATGGCAGCTCCCAGAGGGTGGCGGAGAATCATGGCCGGCCCCTCTCTGTGCATCTTCTGATCCTGGTCCTGGGTCTGATCGCTGCCTGGTCCCCACCACCCCACAGGCGACCCCCTCCCAGCTGGGATTCATCGGGAGGTCTCCAGACCCACATCCAGTCCACCAGCAAACCCTATTGGCCCTGCCTTGAAAATAGATCCAGAATCCAGGGATATCTCATACGTCCACTACTCCAGCCTGGTGCAAGCCCCCGCCATCACTCACTGGATGAAATGAATGGTCTCCTCACTTCCATCCCACGTTGGGTTACCATGCAGAACCAGAACCAGAAGAAACCTTCAAAAATGTGGGTCTGATCTCGTCACTCTTCTGCTCAAGACCTTCCATCTCCCTTCGAGTAAAAGCCAAATATCTCCCCATAATCTACAGCTTTACATGATCCAGCCGCTGCCCCTGGCTCCCTGCTCTGGTTTCTCTGTTCTTCCTTAAACAGGTCTTTCCCATTCCCACCTCCTCTGCCTGAAACCCACTCCCACCAGTATCCATAGGACTACGTCCTCATTTTCTTCAGGTGTCAGTTCAGCTGTTCCCTTACCAGTGAGGACTTCCTGGGCCACCCCACACAAAACAGCCACTTCCTTCCCCCACTATAACTACAGCACTAACTCCCTCACTGACTTCACCTTCTCAGCACATAGATCTGCTGGCATTCTATGCATTTATCTGTGTTCTGTCTGCACCCCACCAGAATGTACACTCTCTGTGGGTGGGGACTTCGTTTTGATTTTTCACTGCTGTATGCTCAGCGTCTAGGACCTAGAAGGGACTCAATATTTATTTGTTGAATAAATGAGGAGGTTGCCTCCCTGAAGAGGCAGTTTGACCTGAAACCTGAATGGTGAAAAGCAGCCAGCATTTGAAGATCTGGAGGGAGTTCTTCCAGGAGAGGGAACAGCCAAGACCCTCAGGCAGCAACAAGAGACTGAACCCGTCTCTGCGGGGCTGGTGCACAGTGATTGAGGGAGAGTGGAGTCAGGAGTTAAGGACAGAACCACAATCTAGGGTGTTGTGGGTCATGGTGAGGAGTATGGGGTTTATTCTGAGGGTCCTGAGAAGCCTTTGGAGGGTTTTTCATCAGAAGAGCTAGCTAACCTGATTCGTGTTTTTAAAATATGATTCCCACTCCCATATGAACAGTGCAGTGCAAGGTGGCAGAGCCAAAGTGAGAAATTAGTGAAGAGGCCACGCAGACGGGCCAGGTAAGTTGCGACCCAGCCTAGGATGAGGGCAGAACAACTAGGTGGATCCCAAGTAGGAAGTGGGGTCAGAGGCTGCTGAGAAGGCAAGGAGGGAGGGCAAAGGTCCACACTCGGGGGTATGCTCTCAAGAGCCGACCTCTGCTCCCGCTGGTTATCAGATCGCAGCACCTTCCAAATGTGGAAGTGCTGAGAGAAGCTTCTGGCTGTTCTGAAGATGGCTGGAGTTCAGGGGGACTTCACGGAGGAGGGAAGCTGTGAAATATTTTTTAGCTGTGAAATAATTTTTCTACGTAATACCCAGAGCGTGAATTCCTCCACTGCCAAGAACGTTCAGGTAAGGCCCCAGGTGGCGGCACCACAGCAATGCTCCTGGACTAGGATGGAGAATCCAGAAATCCAGGCCCCTCTTCTGAGACTTTAAGCCCCTCGAGGTTTTGCGAGCATGGGGGGGGGGGGGGAAGCAGCAGCTGGGGGAGGGGCCAGAAGGGGAACAGCCCACAAGGGGAGAGGCCAGAGGGGGAGGAGTCCATTGGAGAGGGGCCAGGGGAGGAGGAATCCACTAGTGAGTGTCCAGAGGGGGAGGAGCCTACAGAATAGAGCCCAAAGCAGGAGGAGCCAAGCTGGGGGCGGGCCCAGTGGAGGTGGAGTCCAGCTGGGGGAGGAGCCAGAGGTGGAGGAGCCCAGCTGGGGGAGGGCCCAGAGGAGGTGGAGTCCAGCTGGGGGGAGGGGCCAGAGAAGGAGCTCTCCGGGGATAGTACGAGGGGGAGGAACCCAGCTGGGGGAGGAGCCAGAGGGGGAGGAGACCAGCTGGGGCAGGGTAGGAGAGGAAAAACCTCAGCCTGGTACTGGGCGGGCTGCCATCCCCAGAAGTAGGCTGTGCTCACAGACAGATGCCCTCTCTGGTTGTGTTGGACAAAGACAGCCACCTGCCACACCAGCCAGGTCCACCATCAGGTCCCACCCAAAAAGACAGGCAGAGACGCGGGTGGTAGCAGACCTGTGCCGCACTCTCCAGCTAGTGATCAGGAGTGCTGACCACTCTGTGGGTGCCAGGAGGGAGGTGCTGCGCATACAGGCAAAACCAACCCTGCAGACCAGGGCCAGAGCTCCTCGGTAAGCAGGGGCCTCCACAGAGGCCGCAGAGGGATCTTCTAGAAGCAGGCTCCTTGGAAAGTGGAAGATTCCCATGATCTTGCTCATTTAACCCAGCACACCCCCTTCCTTTTCAGAGACCAACTCTAACCCACAAAGGGTGAGGCGGTTTTTTAAAGCCGCTCAGAAAAGCTGGCTTCATACTCCGGTCCCAGAGCCACGAAAATGTCTCGCTTTCCATTTACATAACCGGGGGAGACCCTATCACAGAGCAAGAGATGTGCCCAGAGGAGCCTGAGGTTCATTAAACAGCCTGCAACTTCAGAAGAGAACAAACACACATTCGGTCCCTGCAGGGTCCCTCTCTGGTGGGGGACCTGTGCCAAGGCGGGCAGGTGTCAAAGCATGTGACCTGGTAAGGGAAGGGGAACAGAGTTTTGAATGCCTTGGATGTGGAGCTCCATGGGAAAAGGGGGTGGGGGTGACTCAGCCAGTCTGAGGGGTTTGGATATCACCCTGGGAGGATTTTTGTCAGGAATTCAGGAGAGGGATCGAATGTCCTAAATTTGACCACAATGTCTCCGTTGTTCCAGGAACCAACACACTAGACCCCACATGATTGTTCGGGAAAAAATTCTCATCCTAGGAGCCTGCCTGGCAAGCCACATGCAGAGATTGACAGAATGGGACACAGGACCGGGACCTGAGATGGCCACAGGATGCCTCCCCATCTGTAACAGAGAACATGCATCCCCTGCGGTATCCCTAGTATGTCAACAATCAAGGACTGGGTGGCATATAGTCCCACCCCCGACCCCCACCCCAGAGCTCAGCCTCGAGTCCCCCTCGGCAAAGGCTCCGCCTCCTGAATGAGCTCAGTCGAGCTGGAGGCACTGGCTGTGGATGGAAAGAACCAGGAGCTGCCAGGGCAGGAATTCTGGAACCATATGCCACCGTAGCACTCATGTGTGACACCCCGTATACACACCCTGCCTCCTAGCCATCCACCCAGGACCCCCAGGCTCTCTCCGAAAACCTAGAAGTGATCCTTTCACTCCCTTGCCAAAAAGCTGTCCATTGCTCCCCCATGTCCTACGAGATAGAGGGCGGTCACCGTAACTTGACCTTCAAGGCTTATTATCCAGCCTAGACCCCCTTCATCAACCGCCAACCCCACCCCACCACCAGCCCCACATGCCCTCCCATTCTCCAAGCCTAGACTCTTCATGCTGTGGTCTGCAGACCCCCGTGTGCCTGATCCGACCAGTGGCGCCTCAGATACCTAATTAGGAGGCAGTAGAATAGCAAGAGCTTGGGTTCCCGGGTCTTCAGACATGGGATCATATCTACTAACTCCCCACAGGGCCTCAGGCAAAGCAGGTACACGCCTGTAGGATGGGGAGGTCATGTAATGATGTAGAAAGTCGTGCTCGTGCAGCATGGGTTAGGGAGGGAGTGTTGCCCTTCACATCGCTGGCCACCTTCCCTCCACTTCCCTTGACAGGGATGAATTGGATAACCAGGACCCAAGACAGTACATTGCATGGGCTTGGCCCCAGGAATTGGCCGGTCAACCTCAGTGGGTCCAATCAGAGCCCCAGTTTTCCTGGGATAGAAAGTCCCCTATCCCACGGGTGCCTCAGCAAGAGATAGCGGAGGTGGGTGGTTGGGAAGGGCTGTAGCTGCTTCCTTCCATGGGGGAGCCAAGCTAAGGATGAAATTGGCATTTGGAGATGGCAGAGCCAAGAGAATCCCAGAGGGCAGGTGCCGGTTCTTCGTGACATCATCAAAACGACTGGATCAAGCCCCACCTGCAGCCAATTTTCTCTGGACTTGTCAGTAACATGAGCCAACCGTAAGCCACTTTAAGAGGGGTTTTCTGTCGCTTCCATTTCAGACTCAGTGGCCCCCCACTGCCCAGCTCTGGGTGTGAGCCTGGTATGCCAGCCATCAATATGGACCTACTCCGTGACACTTGCCCTGGGGTCATCAGGCAGATGGCTACTATGCCTTCTCCTCCCACCATCCCATCTGCTTTCTTGAATGCTCAAGACAGAGACCATAATATCAGAGTCACATTTGCATACTCACAACCTGCTCCTTGCATGCCCCCCCCACACTAGCGTTCAAATGTATAAGCCAAATTAATAGTCGCTCCCAGATGGAATCGAAGCGGAATTCGAAAGTAGACGGGCACCCCCAGAATTCAGCCTGCAGGCCAGTTTCTACTGAACCTCTTCTCCAACTAGGAGAATATAAAGGTGTTGAGAGAGGATTCTGGAGAGAGATTTGGGGTGCATTTATTTGAAAAGAGCCACCGCTGTTCTATAAATGGCACCCCCCCACCCCAGGGGGCGGCTGTGGATGCTGCCTCCTTCACCTCTAGTCTAGCGAGGGCACTTCCACGGGACCACTTTCCAAGCGGAGGTCACAGACACTGAGGACTGGGGTCTGACCCCCCACATAGGAGCACATTCAGGAGGGGGCTAGCCAGTTAGAAACAGCCTACCTCCCGAAGTCCCTCTGGGCCAAGGATTCCCCAGGATGCCCCGGATGTGCTGGTCCCACAGTGAGAGGACGAGGGACTCGGGGCGGGGGGGGGGGGGGCGGGGGGGGGGTCTGCAAGCAGTTACCCCCCAGAGAGCCAGAAGCTGGAGATGCCCGGAGGGGCTGGCAGAGCAGAGTAAGCTCACCTGCTCTTCAGCCGCAGCCACTCCCACCACCCCCCTCCTGAGGCTTCCTCCTCGGACAGAGGGACTTCCCATCCCAGGAACCCTGACATCACAGAGGCTGCGAAGAGTCCAGCGGGGAACCTTCCAGCAACCATCCCACGGTACACAGGAGAGAAACAGCCCAACATTCAGGCCAAGGGCAGGAAGCCAGCCCACCCTGGCAGGCAAGATGAGGCTGGGGGTTGGGGAAAGCTGTAGATAAGAAACAGAGAAGAAGCCAACCCCACCGGGTCCCTGTGGCAGGACCCCAGCCGGAAGTAGGTGCGAGGTGGGACATCCCACCACTTGCAGACATGCTAACTTCTGATGGAGTCTTATAAGAAGCCTGAGACCTGCCCATTTTTCCTCCAGAGAGGGCAGACTTCTCCCCACCGGATACCTTTTAAAGGGACAGTAGCAGGAAAAAATACTGCAGCATCATTTTGGTTCCCATGTGAGGGCTCTTTGCTCCCCAGACCAGCTGAATACACGTTTGCCTTCTACCAGCTCGGCTTGAGTGTGCCTATCCCTGACGCTCCCATCAGCATCGAATTTTATGGCTTGCATTTTTTTTAAAAACAGCACAATAATGTGTAAGGTGATAAGGTCCCCTGTCTTGGAATTTCCTTAATGACTTGCAAAGGGAAGCACTCCTTGAGACATTGGTTTACTGCTCGGTTTCCTTTTTAAGTACATTCCTTTTTCACTTGCTTTGGACACTGTCCTGAAGGATTAGAGTTCGAGCCCTTATATTTATATTCATGTAACGAGCCCTTATATTTCTATTCATTTTCCCCATCATCTTTCGGACTTGTTATTTCCCATCTGTTGCTGCTTTAAATCTCGGTCGCGTCCCATCTCATCTTACGGAGCCGCCTTAGTTTGGCTGTCATCCCGAGACTCGTTACTGGGTCAAGGCGCAGGCTCTGAGGCCCACGCCTGAGTTCTAAGCCAGTCAACTCTTTGCTTCACCACCCCCAACAGGTTCCTACCTCCCTCTCCAAGAATCAAGATCATCACCTTTGAGGTGCAAATAGCAGCTGGTGGCCAGGAGCAATAAGAAAACAACAAAAAACAAACAAACAAAACCATGTAAAATGTATCACCTAGTCCCTAACTCCTATAAAAAGCATTTTTTAAAAATCTATACTCTCCTGTGATCACCACCTTCCTTTATCACTTTTTCCTTCCAGGGTTGAGACAACATGCAAATGCTTTTCCATTATATTATTATTATTATTATTATTATTATTTTGGAATCACCTTCTAAATCACGAAGAATGCATCACAATGTCTGGGATAGGACTGGCTGAAGGTGTCTTTTACCCTAGATGAAGATCCAATTTCCCCACCTACCTTTATTTATTTCATGGGAACAAGTAACTTTCGTCAATTTATTTTTAAAACCTGGAATTCGCTCGACCATTTATTTATCTGTGGATGTGTGTATTTACTTAGACCTCAACTGCAGAGATCTGTTCTAAAACCATACGTCTCCAATCACAGCTTTGTTAACACACATGCATGCAAGCCCCTGGCTTACTTTCCTCCACCTGATTTTTCCCCTTCTTTCCATTTCCCCACTCTCGTGGCCATCCCCCGCCCCCCAGGCATGTTCTTGCTATCATTTCTGATCAACCTTAAGACGCCGTGCAGGGTTGGACTGTACCTGTGTTGTTGCCTTATGTCACAGTGTTGGGCTGCAAACTCCCTTCTCCGGTTTTCCTGCCTCAGACATCATTTTTGAGCTCTGCCCAGGGAACTATGCGAACAACACTTCAGTGTTTCTTCCCACCGCATGTACATCTGCCACCTTGAACCTGTAACATTCCTACGGCAGTGAACCCAGAGCCTGAATCCTGCATGCTGCTATCAGAAGCAGAACCATTGGGCGCCTGGGTGGCTCTGTTGGTTGAGCGACTGCCTTCGGCTCAGGTCATGATCCTTGAGTTCCGGGATCGAGTCCCACATCAGGCTCCCAGCTCCACGGGGAGTCTGCTTCTCCCTCTGACCTTCTCCCCTCTCATGCTCTCTCCCGCTCTCTCTCTCTCTCTCAAACAGATAAATAAAATCTTAAAAAAAAAAAAAAAAAGAAGCAGAACCATAAAGGGCATAGCTATGCATGTCCCCTCAGGCACGCTTCTCGTGCATTCCTGGGTCAAAGGGCACGTGTGCTAAATGGTTGCTCCCAGAATGGATGTTCCTATCCACACTCCCGCCAGCCATGCCTGAAAGTTCTAGCACACACACCCTCCCTGACATTTAGGATCATCCTCCTCTTCAATGTCGCCGCTTTGCTGGAGCTTTTAATTTGTGGTTCTTGGACCAGTGGCCTGTGTAAATCTCTTGGGATACTTGCCGGCCATTTGAGCTTCATCCCATTCTGAGAATCACCTCTTCTTCCCCTTTTCCAGTTTTCTATTGGGTTGCATGTCTGTCTCTTACCAATTGCCAGGAGGCCTTCCTTTATGCTAAAGAGCAATCGCTTAGCAGTCAAAGGCGTCACAAATGTCTCCTCCCAGTCTGGAACTCCTCCCACTCTGCGGACTCGGGCTGTAGAGTTCTCCATTGAACAGATATCCTTAACTTTGATTTAGCAAAATTTATCATTTTTCACCTCTGGTTTGCAATGTGGGGAGTCGAAAGAAGTCCCTCCCCGGCCCTGTATCACTAAGATGTTGTCCTGCCTATTCTTTTGCCAACTTCTCCCTTCCATCTGTCAGCCTTTAGTCCACCCCGAGATCACCTGGATACTGGGGTGAAGTAGAAGTCCAGTTTTAAAGTGAGTCGGTTTGACATCGGCCATAGCAACTTCCCCCTAGATATGGCTCCTGAGGCAATGAAAACAAAGGCAAAAATTAACTACTGGGACTCCATCAAAATAAAAAGCTTCTGCACAGCAAAGGGGACAATCGACAAAACTAAAAGGCAACCTATGGAATGGGAGAAGATATATATGTAAGCGACATATCAGATACAGGGTTATTATCCAAAATATATAAAGAACTTATCAAACTCAATAAATACTCCAAAACCAAACGATCCAATTTAAAAATGGGCAGAAGACATGAAGACATCCAGATGGCCAACAGACACATGAAAAGATGGCCAACTCCCTCACTATCAGGGAAATGCAAATCAAAACTACAATGAGTTTTTATGTTCGACACCAGTTAGAATGGCCAAAATTAACAAGACAGGAAAGAACAAGTGTTGGCAAGGATGTGGAGAAAGGGGGACCCTCTTACACCGTTAGTGGGAATGCAAACTGGTGTAGCCACTATGGAATACAGTATGGAGGTTCCTCAAAAAGTTAAAAATAGAGCGACCTTATGATCCAGCAATTGCACTACTGGGTATTTACCCAAAGAATAGAAGAACGCTAGTTCAAAGGGGTATTTGCACCCCCTTTTGTTTATAGCAGGATGGCTCTGTTGGTTGAGCTATTTACAATAGCCAGATTATGGAAGCAGCCCGGTGTCCATCGACAGATGAATAGATAAAGAAGACATGGTCTATATACACAGTGGAATATTATTCAGTCATACAAAATGACTTGCCATCTGCAAAGACATGGATGGAGATAAGAGAGTATCATGCTAAGCAAAAATAAGTCAGTGAGAGAAAAACAAATACCAGTATGATTTCACTCCTATGTGAAATTCAAGAAACAAAACAAACAAGCAAAGAGAAAAAAGAGAGACAAATCAAGAAACAGACTCTTAATTATAGAGCACAACCTGATGGTTACCTGAAGGGAGGGGAAGGGGAGGAAATAGGTGTTGGGGACTGAGGGGGGCACTTTTGCTGAGCACCATGCTGAGTATGTAACTGTTGAATCACTAAGTTGTGCCCCTGAAACTAATAGAACACTCTGGTAACCAACTGGAATTAAATGAAAGCTTAAAAATTTTTAAGAACAAATAAAGTGAGCCAGTTTTCCCCAGCCTCATCCACAACCCACCCTTTTCCTTTTTCTTTACGGTGCCGACTGCATTGTATATTAAGTTCCCAGATACACCTGCACTCACTATTCCACGTTACCGACATGCCGGGCTATCCCTTGACCAGGTCCACAGCCCTATGATATGACATGACCTCTAGTCCAGAGCAGTTGTGAAAGACTGATTTACCTCCTCTTATACCTTGATCCTTCCATGTAAATTGCACAGGAAGTTCGTCAATTTCCTCCAGGAGGCCAGCTAAAGAAATTGATCCGATCACATTTAATGCGTAGAGGAGTCTGTAAGACTCAAGGGCCTTATATAGCATTAAAACATCAAATCCACGCACATGGTGATTTCTCCATTTGGTAAGGTGTCCCCTTACGTACTTTACTAGAAGTTTATATTTCTCTACAGAAAAGTCCTGCGCGTTCTTTGTTAGGTTGACTTCAAGATGCTTTCCTTTTCTAATTTTATGTATTTATTTAAGAGAGAGAGCACGGTGGAGGGGAGGGGGCAGAGGAAGATTGGAGCTCAATCCTAGGACCCTAAGATCATGACCTAAGCCAAAGGCAGATGCTTAACCAACTGAACCATCCAAGCACCCCTCAAGATGCTCTTTTGCTGTTGCAAATGGTGACTTTTTTTCAACTTCTAGGTGACTTTTCATTAAGACTTTGTTTCTGTTGGGGCGCCTGCATGGCTTAGTGGGTTAAAGCCTCTGCCTTCAGCTCAGGTCATGATCTCAGGGTCCTGGGATTTAGTCCTGCATCGGGCTTTCTGCTCAGCAGGGAGCCTGCTTCCCCTTCTCTCTCTGCCTGCCTCTCTGCCTACTTGTGATCTCTCTCTCTCTCTCTGTGTCAAATAAATAAAATCTTTAAAAAAAAAAAGGAATTTGTTTCTGTGAAGCATTTTATGGTATTCTTTTAATATTACCACTTCTATAGTACATTTGCTGCATATGTGATTTTTTTCATTTCATTTTTCAGTAAAGAAACTTTATTTGATTGTCATCGTCTCATCATTTGATAAGACCAACAGAGGGTTTGGATAGTAGCCAGCTGTTTTTTGGATTGTTTGGAGAGAACCCTATAAATCTGTAGTCCCAGAGATAATTCTGCTATTGCTTCAATACTTGGAATTTCAAAGGTCCTGTTAGTACTGATTCTTTTACGAAATCATGTTTTAGCCAAAGAGTCTTCTGTATTTTCCACTCTGAAATTGAATCGATAAAGAAAGAGCTTTGTTTTTTCAGAAAAGGCATTTTTGAGGCTTTGCCTTCAGCCCATTTCCCAGTTTATTACAAAGGATAGAACTCGGGAAGGGCCAAATGGAAGAGTTGCAGAGGGCAAGGCGTGAGGAAGGGACACAGAGCTTCCATGCCCCATCTAGGCACGCCACCCTCCCGGCACCTCAATGTGGACACCAACCCAGAACAAACGTGATTGATTTTCCAGTTGGCTGTTGCTGCTGTAGAGGGAGGCTGTTGGTCACAGTAAGCTGGTGATGGATGCATCCAGAAACCTTGTTTGTGCTCCTGGTCAGTTCTATTATTTTTCTCTGTTGAGTTAGTCATGCTTAATAGATATACAATGGTATCGTCCACATAGAATGAGGACTTAATCTTTTTCCTTCTAATCCTGAAGTTTGGACTTTTGCCCTTTCCATTCCTTAGGGCATTTGTGGAGACCCCAAATATGGTGTTAACAGTGGGGGTGCTGTGAGCCTGGTCCTGCTCACAGTGTGAAGATGTCCAAAACATCATCAACCACGTATCCTGTTTGCTGCAGGCTTTGGGAATAAGGTAGTTGGGATGAAGTTCAGTTCTATTTTGTCTAGTTTTCTGATAGATTAAAATAATATATACGTAGGTAGTGGATGGGGTTCTTCTAAATCTAGTAAGATAATTAAAATCAGCATTCCTACAAATATAATATTTAAAAACCAAGCATGCACATTTCTCCTGTGAACACCTAGAAAAAGCTAGAAAAAGCTAAAGGAACCAAGATGCCTCCTCAGTAACCCCGGGGGACCTGTTTGCAGAAGTGGAGTCAGCCTAGAATGGGAAGAACAAACAGGAGACTGCAGGAAAGAGGGCGTTTCCTAATGCACTTGGGGGAGTGGGGCGCATGGCCGCCAGGCTAGAGGACTGTTTGCTGTGGTCAAGGAGTGGAGTGGGGGTTTTAGGGTGACCATCTCTCATGGCCTCATGGGTTCGGGGGGGGGGTCCATCGCCTGTCCCCATCCCTCCCTGTTCAGACCCAGAACTTCAGCATCCTGTGTGTCTCACAACGGGGCAGGCTAGAGTCAGGCCCACCAAGGTGAGACATGGGGAAAGAGTCCATGTGGGATGGATGGCCGCATGGCGCCAGCCCCCTTCTCTCCCCTCCACAGCCCCTGCATTTTCTGAGCACCAGACATCTCCAAATCTCAGAAAAGTGCAGCCCTAGGATCCGGAATACAGATAGTCCCTGAGGGGTCATGCCATATGGTCAGAGGGCAGCTCAGGGCCATCAAGCCCAGACCATGGTGCTCACTATGAGCCATGTTTTAAACTTCTGGCAAAGAGATTGCCCAACCAGGAAATGTGCTTTCCAGTGGCCACAGACCCCTTCACCACGCTTTTGTTAAACATCTAGCTTGATTCATTTGATGTTGCACATCTGGCCCCTCTGAACAGTGGAATGTGCAAACCTCCCTTAAGCACAGGTTTAGGCTCTCCCTGCCTTTACAAATCCATCGATGGTTGGTCCGATTTAGGGCCCAGGGTTTCCCTGGGGAATAAGCCACAGGATCTCAATTTAGAGTAGAGTTCAGAACCCCTAGACAGGGTGCTGAGAGCTGAATCAGATGGTGGCCCAGACGGGTGTAAAGTCAGGTCCCTCTCCTCTTCAAGTTTTCTCTCAGTAACTTGCTGCTGAAGGGTCTCCTGCCAGAGCCTTCAGGAAAATGAGTCACTGGGGGCACCTGAGTGGCTCAGTCATTAAGCGCTTGCCTTTGGCTCAGGTCATGATCTTGCAGGTCCTGGGATCGAGCCCCGAGTTGGGCCTCCTGCTCAGTGGGAAGTCTGCTTGTCACTCTCCCTCTGTCCCTGGCCCCACTCATGTGCTTTCTCTCTCTCTCTCTCTCTCTCTCTCTCAAATAAATAAATAAATAAACAATCTTTTGTTTAAAAAATTGCCTGGTGGTGCCCATGTGGCTAAACCCAGCCCAGTAAATCTGTAGGAGATGCACTGGCTCAAATCAATCTCCGAGATTTGTTTATGGACAAGACAGATGACACCAGGATGCTTTCTCTCTCGATGGATCTCATCTCTCCTCCAGGCTCCTAAATTTCAAGGAGAAAGGTGACCGACTCAAACGCAGATGACAAAACCAAGTGAGGTTGGACGTGTACAAGAAAAAGCACACTGCCCCCTGAGTATCCTTTTCGTTTGTGTAGGAGCCATGAGCAGAGAGACTGGGATGTATAGAAGTGAGGAAAACAACAGCATAACCATGAAGGTAAATGGCAACCATCAGTCTGGCCGAATGCTGCTAACTGTCGATGCCTTGTTGACAGATACGATTTTCAAGGGCAGTGGAGAGATGTTTTTAAATGAAACCTTTTGATTTTTTTCTAATGCTGGTTCCTTTAAAAATTAAAAAAAAAAATTCACTATGTGGGATATGTCGACACCCACCATGATGGACTAATTGGCACCACACTTGTCCCTCTGCTGTCGACAGATATAATGAGACAAAACACCTAAGGCTAACGTTGTCAGTCACTGGACTATCGCCAGCTTGTGATTGCGCCCCTGAGAGAAGGAAGCACATCAGGTGAGCCCCATGTGCTCTGTGGCTCTTGACCGAGGACGATTTCCTGACCACGGCATGTGGAGTCCCAGCATGTCGAGTAGAGAGAGCACGAATGTTGCACTGAGGAAAGAGACATCAGAGTTGAGGTTGCTAAAGCGCCTGAAATGTAAAGCGTTAGGTAATGTATAGAAGGGTGTCACAGATTTCTGGCTGAAACCCGCGCTGCACGGGTAAGAGAAAGAAAAACCCAGCAGAAATCGGTTGACACAGAGTTGAAAGTAGAACTGAGATATCGAAAGTCACACAGTGCTAGGAGCCATTAGGGTTCAAGAAACTGAATTAAGACATTCATCTGAGAAGCAATATATACCCCATATCTCATGAGTAAGGAACACGTCCTGGAGAAGTGGTTCTCAGAAGAAAGGAGTGGTTTGGCTTCTCCCCCGAACTGACTTTGCCAAGGTCTGGAGACGTTTTCACAGTCATGGTGGGAAGTACTACCGCCATCTAGTGGGGGGGGAGGTGCTGCTACATATTCTACAGTACACAAGATAGTCCCCATAACAAAGAAGTTTCTAGCCTCAAATGTCAAAAGTGTCAAGATCGAGGAGTCCCACCCTAGAGTAAGTGCTACCCTACACCCCTGCAGCAGCTGGTAGCCAACCTTCCAGATGGTCCCCAAAGATCCTCACTTCTTACTACTCAGACCCTCATATATAGTCCCCCCACGGAAAAGCCTAAGCAAAGAGGACAGAGGCCTCTGTCATAGCCAGCAATGAGCAGAGATCTGTCAACAAGAACATGAGTGAGCTCAAAAGCATATTTTGTAACCACAGTGGAGCCTTACATGACCACAGCCCCAAATGCCAGTCTAACAGCAACCTTGTGAGAGACTTTGATCCAGAACCACCAAGCCAAGTCACTCCCACACTCCTGATCCTCAAAAATGGAAGCATCCTAAATTTTGTTGTTTTGAAGCACTACGTTTTGGGGTCATTTGTTACACAGCAATGGATCCACTGCTACCCTGGCAAAGACTCAAACCACACCTGGACAGGATCAAGAACTGCCAGTAAATTGTCTGCCAGAAAAAAATAAACTTCCAAACCCTTTAATGGGAGTAAAACTAAGCCAAATTCCTTAAAATGTATACTTGACAATGTCCAAGATACAATAAAAATTGCTGGGCACACAAAGAAACAGGAAAATGTGACTCATGATCAAGAAAAAAAGCAGTTCACAGAAACAGATCCTCAGATGACCCAAATGTTAGAATCAGCAGTACAAGGACTTTCAAGAGCCATTAGAAACATGTTTAAGAACTTAGAGAAAAATAGGGTCCTAATGAGTGAGCAGATGAAAAAGGTAAGCAGAGAGAGAGAGAAATTATGAAAAATAAAATGGAAATCTTATAACTGAAGAGAAAATATCTGTATTCGAAAATTTTCTAGATTGCCTTAAAAGCAAATTTAAAGTATCAAGAGAAAGAGCCAATGAACCAGAGACAAATTCATAAAAATTTCCACTGTGCAGAAAAGAGATTAAAAATGTTTGAAAACATGAACAGAGTCTCAGTGACCTGTAGCACATTAGTCAACAGAAGTCTAATTCAAGTCTCAAAGGGAAGCAGAGAGAAAAAATGGGAAAGAATTATTTTTTTTTAAAAATGGTTGAAATGTTCCCAAATGTAGTAAAAAGCATCAACTTGTCAACCCAAAAATTAAATGAGCCCCCAAGGATTAAATACAATTTAAAAACCACAAGTAAACCCATTATAATCAAAGTGCTGAGAACTGAAGATGGAGAGAAACTTTATTTTTATTTTTTTAAGGTTTTATTTGTTATCTATTTGAGAAAGAGGCAGCGATAGTGAGAGAGAGCATGAGCAGGAGGAGAGAGAGAAGCAGGCTCCCCATCAAGCAAGGAGCATGATACGGGACTTGATCCCAGGACTCTGGGACCATGACCGGACCCAAAGGCGGCTGACACTTAACCAACTGATCCCCCCTCCCTGCCCCCCCGGTGCCCAGAAAAGAAACTTTTAAAGCAATGAAAGCAAAATGACAAAATAAATACAGGGGAGCAATGACTCCAATAATGACTGTATTCTCATTAGAAACAATGGAGGCTAGAAGATCACAGAATAACGTCGAAATGAAGAAAGAAAGAAAACTTAACTGCAGAGTGTTATATCCAACAAACATATTCTTTTAAAATAAGGATGAAGGGTGCCTGGGTGGCTCAGTTGGTTGGGCAACTGCCTTCGGCTCAGGTCATGATCCCGGAGTTCCAGGTTCAAGTCCCACATCGGGCTCCCGGCTCCACGGGGAGTCTGCTTCTTCCTCTGACCTTCTCCCCTCTCATGCTCTCTCTCTCTCAAATAAATAAATAAAATCTTTAAAAAAAAATAAAATAAGGATGAAATGAAGACATTTCAGAGTAACAAAAGTTGAAAGAACTGTTTGCCAGCAGACCTGCACTACAAGAAACACAAAAGAGAAATACTAAAGAGAGTTCTTAGACTGAAGATAGATGACACCAGATGGAAACACAGATCTACAGGAAGAAATGACAAGCACTGAAAAGGATAAACATCTACACTTGAAACTAGTTTTCCCCTTAATTTCCTTCAAAAACAAATGTCTATTTAAAGCAAAAGTAATAGCATTATAAATTGAGGTTTATAGCAGTGCCTGGGTGGCTCAGTCAGTTAAGCATCTGCCTCTCCATTTTGGCTCAGGTTATGATCTCAAAGGCATGAGATCAAGCTCCTTGTTAGGCTCCACACAGCATAGAACTTGCTTGGGATTCTCTCTCTCTCTCTCTGTTTAAGATTCTCTCTCTCCCTCTCCCTATGCCCTTTCTCTCTATTGGTGCACTCTCATAGATAGATAGATAAATAGATAAATAAATTGAGGTTTAATACATACAAAATTTAAATGATGGTAATATGGAGAGGAAAACAAAGTTATGCTCTTATTAGTTTCTTATATTTGTGAAGTGTAAATAGTAATGTGTGAAATGAAACAATATTAATTATAAGTAGACTGTGATAAGTTAAAAACACAAATTGTAATCTCTAAAATTACTAAAAATAAAAATAAAAAAGAGGAGCAGCTTAGATGCCAATAGAAGAGATAAAAAAAAAAAAAGAATTAAAAAATACTCAATCCAAAAGACGTCAACAAAAGAATAGGAACCCAAAGCAGATGGGACAAATATAAAACAAATAACTAAATATTACATTTAAAACCCACTATATCAATAATTTTGTATAATTGAGCCAAACTCTCTAATTAAAAGGAAACGATTGTCAGAATAGACTTTTTTTTGAGAATAGATTTTTTAAAAGCAATGCCCAAATATATGAATGTGAAATATAAATACACAGATAGGTTGAAAGTAGAAGAATGGAAAAGGGTGAAAATGGCAAAAGAAGAAAGCTACTATGGTTCTATTAAAATAAGACAAAGTTGGGACACCTGGGTGGCTCAGTTGGTTAAGACTCTGCCTTGGGCCTCCTGGGAAATCACAAAAAACTTAGCATTGTTTGCACCTAATAAGTTAGCTTCAAAACTCATAAGCCAAAACTGACTCAAGGAAAGAGAAAATTAAATAATTCCCAAGTCATAACTAGAGATTTGTAACACCCCTACTTCAGTAAATTACAGAATAAGGAAACAGAAAATCAGTAAGGATATAAAAGCTCTGAACAACACTATCAACAATATTTATCTAATTGACATTTTCAGAGTGTTTCACTGAACAACTTCAAAATACACATTTTTTTTTAAGTGCACACGAATGTTCATCAAAATAGACCATATGCTGGGCAATAAAATAAGCCTCAGTAAATTGCAAAAGATTAAAATCTTCTGAGAGTACATTTCCTAAGCACAATGGAATTAGGATAAAAATCAAGAACAATAAGATATCTAGAAAATCACCCCAAATATTTGGAAAGCAAACAGCATACTTCTAAAAAAAAAACTTATATGACACAGAGACATTAGTAGCAAAATCAGAAAATACTTTAACTGAATGATAATGAAAAAATAGCAAATTTTACGGAAAACACTTAAAGCAATGCTTGGAAGAAAATTCACACTTCTACATATCTATAATAGAAAAAAAAGTTTAAAAACCAATAGTTCAAATTTACATCTTAGCAGTCTAAGAAGGAAGAACATATTAATCCTACAGCAAATAGAAGGAAAGAAATAAAAAAGAGCCAAAATCAAGTCAATATAACACAAACAAACAAACAGAAAACTAACAATGCCAAAAATAGCTCTTTGAAGTGATTAATAAAATTGTAAAAACTACAATTTCTTAATCAGGAAGACCGATCAAGAAAAAGAGCATGAATTACAAAATACCTGAAAGAGAAGTTATCTCTAGAGATCTGATGGAGATTTTAAAAATAAGGGAATATTGGGGCACTTGGGTGGCTCAGTTGGTTAAGTGTCTGCCTTCAGTTCAGGTCATGATCCCAGGGTCCTGGGATCAAATCCACATCCAGCTCCCTGCTCAGCAGGGGAGCCTGCTTCTCCCTCTCCCTCTCCCCCTGCTCATCTGCTCTCTCTCTCTCACTCTGTCTCTCAAATAAATAAAATCTTTTTTTTTTAAAGGGAAATATTATTAAAAACTTTATGAGGAATCCAACAATTTAGGTGAAATGGACAAATTCCTTGAGACACAAAATATGCCAAAAGTGACACAAGAAAAAAGAGAAAACATGAATAGCCCTTCTTTTCAGCACCCTATTGCTTCATAGCCAATGCCAAAACTTAGTAAATTAAAATAACAAAAATAGCAATCCCTTTGCTGTTGCTATGTTAATTGACCTCAGCTGGGTGGTTCTTCTCCAAATGGTATTGGCTGGAATGACTCACTCCATTGCTTTCAGCTGGCAGCTGGGCCAAACTGGAAGTTCCAAGAATGAATTACTCACATGTCTGGTACCTCAGTGTTCCTCCAAATAATCTCTGCACTTGAGCTTCCTCTCAGCAATGTGGTCTCAGAGTAGTCAGGTTTTTTACACAGTGGCTAGCTTTAAGAAAAAACAGGAGTTGCCTGGGTTCATGAGGGATGGATCTAGTACTGACAGCATCATTTCCTTGCATGCCATTTTTCCAAGCAAGTCTCAAGGCCACCCCAGCAACAAGGAGGGAGATCCATGTAGAAGCAAGCACATGGAAAAGTAGGTGATAGATGGCCCCAATTCTGCAGACCATTGACCACAATGTAAAACTTCCCACAAAGAAAACTCCAGGTCTAAAGGATTTCGCTGGTGAGTTCTACCAAATACTTCAGGACGAAACATTACCACTCTTATGCACATAGATACAAAAGTCTGCACCATGGGACTAAATGGAATCTAAAAAGAATCCTATAATATGTAAAAAATGACAATAAATCACAGCCAAGGGGATTCCAAGAGATGCAAGCTCACCATT
Source organism: Nasua narica (assembly GCA_028533885.1). Classification (NCBI taxonomy): domain Eukaryota; kingdom Metazoa; phylum Chordata; class Mammalia; order Carnivora; family Procyonidae; genus Nasua; species Nasua narica. The sequence goes on along the minus strand of CM052809.1, from coordinate 7,128,515 downwards.
CAAAAAACCAATTTATAATCCCTACCACTAATGAAATCAATGAGAAAATCATACTGTCATTTTGTTATGGAACCTGGACTGGATCCCGATGGAAGAACCAAGCAGTACTCAGAGGCTTTAGAGGATTGGAGGTTAATTTAATAAACTCAGAGAAGACTCAGAAAAGAGTGTTCTCCAGAGATCTAAGCTCTGAGCACAAGCAGGAGGGTAATATATACCCCTCTACTTCTGCATACTTGGTACTTTTGGCATGCGTGGGAAATGGGGTAGGGAAGAAGGACCCGGAAGGGCTTTGAGACAGGGACTGAATTCCCTTGCTGGTTTGGTCGGCCATCTTAGAGTGGTTTTTCCCTTATCATTACCCCTTTTGATGTCCCTTTAAACACCTACTTTAGAAGGCATCACTATCATCTACTATGGGCCGATAGCCCCACAAGGCTAGTATCTGGGCGGCGGCTCGCCTGGTAACAGTGTTTTCTATGAACTTAGCAATGCATCCTAAGGTTCCTAAGGTTGCCCAATAAGCAATAACAATAACAGGTTTCTGGGAGAAAGTCCAATCAGAAGGGGTAGCAGCATAGTAAAGTCCAACTCCTGAGGTGAGGAATATTGCGCCAATGATAGCCAGGGACCACGGCGAACAGATATCCATCAGTCAGTGGAGTCTTGCCGAAGGTAAAGCCAGAGAGGTCTGTAGGGTCTGGTTGGACTTTCCACTGGGGTAATTCCTCGACCGACTGGTGAGCCTTCTTTACTCTAGAGTGGTGGCCCCACGGGGTGACACCTGAGACCTTAAGGGCAATAGGGGTGGTTAGAACAACAGTGTGGGGCACTGTCCATTGTGGTTTGAGGGTCCTTTCTAAAGCTTCTTGGGAGATGCACCTTAGAGTTTTCCCCAGGGCTTGGAGGTGTTGGGACACTTCTAGGTTTCCAATCGGTTCGAGGTCTCCTCTAAGCCTGCTTATTATGGGGGGATGGCCTGCCATAGAGCCTCTGAGGTAAATTATAGCTGTGGGAATCTTTTAAATCCAGTTGACTAGAATAAACAAGATCAATGATCTCCGATAGTCATGCTCTACAGAAGTGCGATGTTCAGGCCCAGGCATAAGGGTAGCTGGGTTCAAAACTTGACAGGCTTTAGGTATTATTTAAGCATTACCTGGTATTTAATAAGTCTGCCTCCCATCATCTATTGGGGGCCTTTGGTCTCTTGTCTAGTTTAGGTAAACATCGTTCAAAGACAATCGGAACTAGAATTTAACATCCACAAAGCTGTGTTATTGAAACACAATTTTTCTCTATAATAACCCTCATTTCCAGAGATAGCCAAATAAGACTAATTTGTTTGAAAAACAAGTCCAGTTTGAGCAAACAGCAGTATTATTTATATAAGCTCAGCGAGATTGATCATATAGATCTTTTAGAATCTGCTTTGTCGGAACTTTCATTAGGTCGAACTTTTAGTAGCCTCTCCAGGCCAGAAACCAAGCCAAGTACTTGCCATCAGACATGCCTGCAATACCTGTAGATTTGGGAGGCTTCCCCTTCATGAGGCTCCCAATATATCTTAAGGTTCCTTCACCGGTCAGAGAGTGACATTCTTTACTCACCCGGTGAGGCTGCCAGCGACTCTGAAAGAAAGGTATCATGCTGACATTTCCAAGGGGCTTTATGGCTCCACATTTCATAAAGTCAACCTTAGTTCCTTAAAGCTGTTTGGTCATATCTGAGTCTACGCATGTCTCTCAAGACATTCCAGTCAAAGCTTTGGTAAAACGACCCATGTTTCCAATGGTGTCCTGTTACAAGAACAGATTCTCATTGGACTTATGCAAATAACTATGATTGCCATGGAAGAAAGAATACTTACTGAGACCTTTTGAAATTCAGAGGGTTCGGGTAGAGAGAAAAGGTAAATGCTTCAATTTGTTCATAAATGAATACTTAAAAGGGCGCCTGGGTGGCTCAGTTGGTTGGGCGACTGCCTTCAGCTCAGGTCATGATCCCGGAGTTCTGGGATCGAGTCCCATATCGGACTCCCGGCTCTGCGGGAAGTCTGCTTCTCCCTCTGACCTTCTCTCCTCTCATTCTCAGTCTCTCTTTCTAATAAATAAATAAAAAATCTTAAAAAAAAATGAATACTTAAAGTTTTTCTTTTTTTTTAAGATTTTATTTTTTTATTTGACAGAGAGGAGAGAGATCACAAGTAGGCAGAGAGGCAGGCAGAGGGGGGGGGGGGGGAGCAGGCTCCTCGCTGAGCAGAGAGCCCGATGCAGGGCTTGATCCCAGGACCCTGAGATCATGACCTGAGCCGAAGGCAGAGGCTTTAACTCACTGAACCACCCAGGTGCCCCTAAAGGTTTTCTTAATCTGCAAGAGTCAGCAACGTTTCCAACAAGAGTCACAACACTCTAATCATCCTTTTAGTTCATTTAGTCCCACATTACTAATTCCTGTTTAGTTTGAATGCAATTTTTAGTTAGTTCTGGAAATTTGTACTCATTTCCGTTTTGATCTTAAAGACATTGAATACATGTTTTTGTCCTAAAAGTCCTTTACACAAACTTCCATGAAGGTGAAACTCATTTTGCAAGACAACAATTGTAAATGACAAAAACTCAGAAACAGACACAGCCAATGACCCGATCTGAGAGGTCACCACGATACATTGACAAGGAAGCTTATTTTGTGACACACAATTGCATAGTCAGAACACTGAGTGACGATCTTGTATTAGTACATTAAGACTTTAGGAACTGCACGCACATAACCTCCAAGGGTTACCATTTGTTAAACTGTACTTCCGGAGAGACTTAGCATACCAAAACAGAGGCCTAATAACTTAAGAAGACTTCATTTACAACTTAAATCTTGGGAAGTTTGTTAAAACCTTAGAAAGTTTTAAAGCACATGCCTAAATAGGATTAGGGATGTTAAAGACCTGATACGGGCAAGACACAGAAACTGGTTTTTCTGGGCAGACAGAGAGAAAATTATTCGCATTTTCCTATCAAGAGCAGACAATTGGAGAATACTTTGTCTTTTTGAACAGAGAAAGCACAGACTTTCCATCTTTTACCAATGTACTTTAAAATCCATTCGTTTCAATTTTGGTCCATCCCAACCGCTAAAATTCCGTTCCAAAGTTCTCCCTCCATAAACCTTCTACAACTTTCCTTTGCATTCGGATTTTGTCCCAAGCCATTTTTTTCCAAACAACCATCTCATTCAGGACAAAATTACCTTCTTTTACCTTCAACAAAAATGCATTCCCGTTCCTTATTTTTCTTACACATCTCCTACTTTTCCACATACAGAGTTGTTTCCCTTATTTCCATCAGTCTTAGTTAGAGTTAGCAGAATTTTGCACTCTTTAGAAACCTTAATCTCCAGTGAAGACTAAGGAATAACCAATCGTGAACTGTTACACCAGAATTCTTCAAGGTGGCAAATTTGTGAATCAGTTAAGCACAAAACATGTCTACCAATGGATTTAAATATCCTTAGTTTCTTTGCAATAAGAAGTCAAAAGCATAAACCTATGTCCAGTAATTAACGACTTAGCACTTTACCCTATTTGAAAAAGACCTAGATGTCCAATGAATTCAATTCCATTCATCATCCAAGCAACACTTTCAAGTTTTAGTTTACCAAAGACTTTGAAAGCTATCTTAATGATTACCCAAGAAAACTTTGAGACAGGCAATTAACCCCCAGTTTAGTTATCTTTGTGCTAACAAATTGCAACAGAGATAACATGAGGCGCTTTGACCTTCAGGAAACCTTGACAGGATAAAAGTTTCATGTTTACTGCTGATAACTTAAAAGACATGTCTATCTCGCTTAAACCAACAAACTTAATTTAAATACTGAATTATGTTCCACCTGGATCCTCCCCATGGTCAGTTCTCACCTGATACACGTGGGGAAATCTGGAGTGGGAGGTGTTAGGTCCAGGGGGTGCTCTTCTTTCTTCTCAATATTGAAGGGAGAAGGATCCATGGTGCCTGAGGCACCGAGGATGGTCTAGAAGCCAGTAATGCAGGCCGCACCCCATGTGGTACAGAAAGGGGAGAAGGGGGATGGCAGAAGAGACAAAGTGCTGCCAGAGGGCAAAGAAAGGGTTCCTGGTTCAGGAGCTCATCACCCCCAACAACAAGGGGGGGAGGTGTTAGGCAGCACATGGGGCCAGAGAAGACAGGGAATTTGACAGAAACAAAGAAAGTTTTAGCAGCTGCTTGGGAATATTCCTTAAAGTCCCCGACCTAAAGGACGCCTGGGATCATGACCTGAGTGGAAGGCAGGCACTTAACCAACTGAGCCATCCATATCCACCCCACCACCACCTGCCGCCGCCATCTTAAACCTAACTACGAGAGCTCCTGTTGTTTTACATCCTGTTTCTGTCTGGATCAAGTTTCTTGAGGGCTGTCAGAGCTACTAAATCAGATATCTCCCCACACAGGCCACTTAGAAGAAGCAGGAGCGCTGTCTTCCTGCAGCTCAGCTTTAGGCCCCAGGTCAGAGGAGGACTGTGGTCCCCATGCTCCCTGATGGGCTCATTCTTGTCCAGAGCTCATCCTCACTGGTGCCCCTGATGCCCCTGGGCAGGGCCTCCAGATAGGCTTTACTTCCTTACAACCTTTGGGCTCCTTTACTTGGGTTATAAATACCCTACTTTGGTCCTTCCCATTAACACAGAATTGCACCCACGGGGGCAGAGTTTGGGCTATCTGAACCCAAGAATCCATAAGTGGGAATTGGTCAGGGTGTCCAGGAGTCCCAACCATAATTTTGTAAATGACTGGGACAGTAGGTAGGTCTCAGGGCACCCTCGGAGGGCCAGTCGACCTCAAAGGTGGCCCATTCCTATTCACGTAACGTGCCTAATTTTCCAGGAGACGTTTTGATCCCACAGTCTCCTGAGAATCCCTTCTTAAAATTTTTGAGCATACAGTCTAAAACCGAAGGTTTTGAAGAGCTGCTGCCCATGACCAGCAGGGGCTCTCTTGTCCACCCTGTGTGTTCCCTCCCTGTGTCGTTGGCGCAGAGACAAAGGGTGGGTGCCCCTCCAGAGGAGAGACCAGTCAGATGCCCGCCTGTCTGCCCTCCCAGAGGAGACCTGGGTGCCTCTTGGCCACAGCGAGTCCATATAAACCCCAGACTGGTGCCCTGAAGGGGCTCGCCTTAGACCTTATGAGGTCACCGCAGACACAGGTTGGGGCCCACTCGGACTCCGTAGGCTTCTGGGGACCCTAAGGGTGCCCGCCCGTGGAGCCACAGAATCAGTCCCCTCACAAGCCAGCTCAAACGGCACATTCACTCACACACTCACTCCAGAAGTTCTTGCAGTTCCTCCCCCACCCCCACCCCGCCCCAGGAGGGCCTGACCTGTGGAATTCCTTTTGGAAATTCCTTCCTGTTCCCCCTTTTGGGGGACCTGAGGGACCTCCCCCACCCCCTGAGATCCTGACCTGTGGACCTCTAAGAGGTTTCTAGGAAGTGAGCAGCTTCCCCTATCCACCCTGACGGGTGGGCCTGACTGGGTTCTGGGGCCCCAGAACTTACCGGAATCCAACGTCGGGACCAGGTCCTCATCTGCCAAGTATCCTCTGAGTCTGGCGGGAACAGCAGTGGTGAGGCAGGTCTGAGACACCAGACGGGAGACTGCCGAAGATGAGGCAGGGCTCGCCTTCTCTCTTACTGGGCCAGTGCAGTTGGGTTTCCCAGTCAGGGAACCAAACATAATGGAATCTGGACTGGATCCTGATGGAAGAACCAAGTGGCACTCAGAGACCTTGGAGGATCAGAGGTTTATTTAACACTGGTGGGCTCAGAGGAGACTGTTATCCAGAGGTCTGAGCCCCAAGCACAAGCAGGGAGGGTAATTTATACCCTTCTACTTCTGCAGACTTGGTACTTTTGGCACGCTCGGGAAACCGGGTGGGGAAGAAGAACCCAGAAGGGCTTTGAGAGGGGGACTGGAATTCCCTTGCTGGTTTGGTCGGCGAATCTAAAGTACGGTTTTTCCCTCATCAATTTCAATAGATGCAGGAAAGGAATCTGACAAAACTTGACATCGATTCATGACAAAAGTTCCCAGCAAACTAGGAAGAGAAATGAAATTCCTCAATTTGATGGGGAAAAAAAAATATGAAAAAGGTATAATTCATATCATACTCTAAGTGGTGATATACAGAATGCCATCCACTGTCACAACACCCATTAACTATCATGCTGGAGGTCCTGTATACTTCGATAAAGCATGAAAAAATAAATGAAAGGCAAAAACAAAGGCGTCTGCCTTTGGCTCAGTCATGATCCCGGGGTTCTGGGATCCAGTTGTACGTTGGAGTCCCCTCTGCCCCCCTCCCTGCTCATGTTCTTTCTCTCATTCTCTCTCCCTCTCAAATAAATAAAATCTTAAAAAAAAAAAAAGGATTTACCCCAAATTACTGGAATTAATAAACAAAGTTAGCAAATTCACAGATATAAGGTTAAAACAAGAAGCATTGCATTTCTATATACAAGTAGTAAAAAACTGGAATATAAACATCAAAAGTACCTTATTTACAACGGCATGAAAAAAACATTACATACATACAGACACATTTAACAAATGATGCCTAAGATCTCCACACTGAAAATTACAAAACACTGCTGAGAGAAATTCAGGGAAACTTAAATTGACGGAAATATATATCACGTTCATGAATCAGAAAACTCGATATTGTTAATCTGTGTGATCTCCCCAAATTGATCGTCAGATTCAAAATTCCAGCCTTTTTTTGTTTTTGGTAGATGTGAAAAGCAGATTCTAAAATTTACGTGAAAATGCACAGAACCTAAAATAGCCAAGACAATTTTGAAAAAGAATAACAAATCTGGAAGCTAGTATCCAATTTTCAAGACTTACTATAATGTTATGGTAATCCAAATGATAGTAGTTTGGGTAAAAAAAGATAGACATATGGATCAATGGAAAAGAACAGAGTCCAGAAATAAGCCCAGACATATATGCTCAATCGATTTTTGACAAAGGTGCCAAGGCCATCCAAAAGGGAAATGCATTGTTTTTCTATTGCTGCATCACAAATTAACACAAATTTAGCAGCTTAAAATAATATGGATTTAAGGACACTTGGGTGGCTCAGTCCAATAAGCGTCTGACTTTGGCTCAGGTCATGATCTCAGGGTCCTGGGATCCAGCCTGGTGTGCAGCCCCACAGCCAGCCCTGAGTAGGGCTCTGCATTCAGCAGGGAGTCTCTTGTCCCTCTGCCCCTCTCCCTACTCGTACTCTCTCTCTAATAAATAAATAAAATCTTTTTTAAAAATTAGGGATTTATTATCCCACATATAATTATATACTTCACACAATTACACGGGTCAGAAGCCCTAGTATGGCACACCTGAGTTCTCTGCTTGGGGTCTCAAAGTGCTCATGAAATCAAGATGTCCACCTAGCTGCATTCTCATTTAGAACTTGGACTCTGTTTCCAAGTTTATTCAGGGTGACAGAGCATTTCAGTTCCTTGCAGTTACGAGGCTGAAGCCTTTAGTTCCTCCCTCTTCTTTGGCCATGTGGTCCTTCAAGCCAATGAGAAAATCTCTTCCACTTTGGACCTCTTTCAAGGTCAGGCCAATGAAGGATAATCTCCCTTTAGATTAACTCAAAGTCAGTTGATGAAAGTACTTAATTACTTCTGCAAAACCTTTTCTGCCATATAACATTGTATAATCACAGCAGTGATGCCCCACGCACAGATACATATATTTGTTATATGCCTACATATAATATAGAATTTATGTATAACTTACACATTATATGTAGATCTATAACTTACTTATATCATTTTTATATATTTACATTTACATTCCTATATATGTGAATACAAGTAAAGTGCAAAATGAAGACCAAACTTGAAAATCCCCTGACCAGGAGTGCCTGGGTGGCTCAGTGGTTTAAAGCCTCCGCCTTCCACTCAGGTCATGATCTCAGGGTCCTGGGACGGAGCCCCGCATCAAACTCTCTGCTCAGCGGGGGGCCTGATTCCCCCCCCACCTCCCCCCTGCCACCCGTCTGCCTCTCTGCCTACTCATGATCTCTCTCTCTCTCTCTCTGTGTCAAATAAATAAATAAAATCTTTAAAAAAAAAAAATCCCCTGACCAGACAAAACCATTTAAGCCGTGTAAGTGAAACAATTTAGCTTGTTCAACTAAATAAGCAAAACTTTACAGGCTGCTTCTTGGAAATGCCTCTGAAAATCCTAAACGAAACTTAAGCTGTTACCCAAAGCTGCCTTGAGGTAACTATTTTAACCAATCTCCTAATCCTGGGAAAACCCTCATGCTATTCCCAATCATTGGGAAAAACAAACAGCCTCTGTATTTTCACTGCATAGACTGTCCTATAACAATAAACCTCCAGGCCTCATTCCACTGTGGGTTTGAGGGCTACCAGTCTGCCGACTCTTCTTACATGCACTATAAACCCCTTGCTAAATACTATTTTACTGATCTGGTGGTTCTATGTATTTATGCTCATGGAACCATATACGCTAAAACTATATTTAAATACATTTGATTTTTAAAAAGACACCATACAGGTCAAATAAAGTATGCTTGTTAATTGGGTGAGATTCACATGCCACCCGTTTGCAAAATGAGCTTAGAAGATCAAATGGGGCAGGGAGCAGACTTCCCCAACCCTCCTGACCCCTTACATGTGGGCCAATTGCATTATAAGTCCTTAGGAAGAGACTCTTTACTGGATGCAGAGGTGGGGGGGGGGGCGCCTGGGATGCACAGTCAGTTAAGCGTCCACCTTTGGCTCAGGTCATGATCCCAGAGTCCTGGGATCCAGCCTTGCATCAGGCTCCCTGCTCAGTGGGCAATCTGCTTCTCCCCCTGGCCCTCCCCCTGCTTGTGCTCACTCTCTCTCTTAAATAAATAAATAAAATCTTAAAAAAAGGGGGGGGGTGCGCCTGAGTGGCTCAGTGGGTTAAAGCCTCTGCCTTCAGCTCAGGTCATGATCTCAGGGTCCTAGGATCAAGCCCCGCATCGGGCTCTCTGCTTGGCGGGGAGCCTGCTTCCCCCCTCTCCCTCTGCCTGCCTCTCTGCCTACTTGTGATCTCTGTCTCTGTCAAATAAACAAATAAAATCTTTTTTAAAGAGAGAGAGAGAGAGAGAGAGGGATGGGACGGAGGAAGGAAGGAAAGAAGGAAACAGTGATACCTTCGCCATCTCTCCCAACTCTTCATTTGGTCCAATAAAGGCCCTACTCAGGGCCCAGCATCCTCTCTGGAGACTATCGTGGCTTGCAGTAGATGCAGTGATGATAACCTGCTTTGCCCAAGGCTCGACTCATTAGGCATCTAGGTCGCCTGAACAAACAAGTGTGTGCTTCATCTTATACCTCAGTAATGACAGGAATGCCCTCAGTTCTCCTCCAATCTACCTCCTCTTCCTGGACAGACGAGACCACCACACTCCCAGTCTCCCTTGAGGTGGCGTTGGGGCCATGTAATTAAATCCTGGCCAATAAGAGGTAGATGAGAAGAATGTACACCACCTCTGGAACTGGTCATAAAAAATAAAATCTAGGGCCCCTGGGTGCCACAGTTGGTTGAGCGACTGCCTTCGGCTCAGGTCATGATCCCAGAGTCCCGGGATCGAGTCCCACATCGGGCTCCCAGCTCCATGGGGAGTCCGCTTCTCACTCTGACCTTCTCTCTCTCACTCTCTCTCTTTCCTAATAAATAAATAAATAAAATCTTTAAAAAATAAAAAATAAATAAAATAAAATAAAATAAAATCTATTTCCCTTTTCTCTCTTCCTCTCCACAGCTCCTTCAGAGACCATGGGATCTAGCTGATAAGAACTTCGGGATGGAAAGGACCCAGATTCCACAGTTATTGCTTGGGCAAAAGCTACTGAAAAGAACCACACAACATACTTCTGGCTGTGTGTTAGCAAGAAATACATATTTACTGTCTTTAAACTCTGAGAATTGACAATCGTTTGTTACAACAACTAACCTAACTAACCCTTAACACAGGCACATAACACAGACATTTGGGTGTCAACTTATATTATTGCGAAACACATCAAAAGAAAAAAAGAAAAGTTTGTCAGTTCTTGTTATTATTAAAAAAACAACAACAAAAAAATTCAGTGGTTACCAAAAAGGACACACCCAATTACAAAATGGGCAAAAGCCATGAACAGATATTTCCCCAAAGATCGAGATGGCAAATGAACCCATGGAAAAAACTGTTCAGCACCAGGAGCCACTTGGAAATGCAACTGGAAACCAGAAGGAGATATTACTATGCACCTGTGAAAACAACTACAAGAAAAAAATAATTAGTGATAACACCAAATCGTATAAAGAAGACAGAGATCTCTCATCACTGGTGAGAATGTACAATGGTATCACCACTCTGGAAACCGCATCTACCAGTTTCTCACAAAAGTAAACATGCACTTAGCACACGACCCAGCCCTCACCTCCTTAGACTTTCATTCCTGAGAAATGAAAACTGATACACCAAAACCCATACATGAATATTCACAGAACCTCTACTCTTTAATGATGAACAAACTCTGATCTATCCATAGAATGGGACACTAAGCAGCAATAAAAAGGAATGAAATTGATTCATGCAACAACCTGATGAATTTCAAGGGAATTATGCTAAATGGGGAAAAAAGTCAATCTCAAAGAGTATGTACTACATATTTTCATTCATATCATCTCCAAAATGACAGAACTATAGAGAGGAAGGACAGCTAAATAGTTGCTTGGGGACAGAGAAAGGGAGAGGGGAGGAAGGGTATGAATACAAATTGGTGACACAGGGGAGTTCACTTGCAACAATGGATTTTTTTTAAGCTTTTTTGTTCCTCAACATGTCACAAACATTACTAGGTATCTGCTATTATCATTTCTTTGATGGAGCATTTTCCCTCACGACAATTATATGGCAATTTTCCCATGTACTTTTTCCTCTTTCATACACACATTCTAGATATGCATCAAACTGTGTAGCTAAAGGAAGAGAATATTATCTGAAAAACCACATGAAAAGGAGTATTTCATGCCGGGGCACGCTTGGGAACCGGTCTTCATTTGCATGAACTCCTAGCTGGTAGTCTTTTCTTGAGAAGGGAACCTGAAGCTGATTCTCCCTGGTGACTTGTTTGCATGCCCCAGCATACAGCTAACGGCCTCTCCAAGGCCTGCATCTTGATCGTGGTGGTGGTTACTGAAACTCCACATGGGATGGAATGGCACAGAATCACACACGCATGCGCACATGGGCACGAGCGGGCACACGGGCACGCCCTCGCCTGCACATGCGCACGGCTGCACACTCAAGTTTCATCTTGGCGGAAAAACCGCTCGGATAGTCTAGTGAACGGTGTTACACAAATGTCACTTTCCTGGATTTTTATATCGCAATCCTGTAAAATGTCGCCACGGGGGGAAGCTGAGGCAAGCCTAGGAGGGGCTCTGTGTCCAATTTTTGCAACTTCCGGTGAATCATTTCAAAATTAAAAGTTAAAAAAAGAAAGAAAGAAAGAAAGGACGGACAGGACGAAACACATGCAAAGGTAATCCCAACCATCCCAAGCACGTTCTTGCTGGGCCTGTGGGTGCCGCCCTAAGTGTTCTCAGTATGATTCCTGCCTGCTCTGACAAACCAGTGGCTTTCCTCTGGTTTTAATAACAGAGATGATCCCCCCAAAATAAATAAATAACAAAAGATGAGTTGTTGCTTTTTTTTTTTTTTTCTTCCCAGTAAACTAGAATAGCAGCAATAATCCCCACCATCCAGGCGCACGAAGCCAAGCTCTCCCACTGGGTCCTGCTAGAACCCAGGGCAATTTGGGGCCCTCCGCAGCATAAATGCTAACTGGGCCCCTACTAAGTGCCAGGGATTGTGCTCCCTCCCAGGGCGAGTCTGCTTTGGGTGACCCCTATGCAGAGCCTGGCAACACTGTAGGACTGAGCTCGGGGCTGACAGCTGACAGGCCTCTGGATAGAACAGCTGGAGGAAAACCAGTTGTTCCGGATAGAACAGCTCCTGGGGAAGACAGGAAGAGAAGCAGGTGGGACAGGGGACAGCAAGCGCAAGTGCGGGATCAGGTGGGAAATCAAGTGGGCAAGTCCAAAGCTCGAGGCTTGGAGACGCAGAGCTGAGGGCCATTCGTCTACACGTGGTCTCAGAGTCAGGGCTGGAGAGCAGTGCCTGGGATGCTTTGCAGTAAGAAGAAAGGGGGCCGAGGAGTGAGGCTCAGTTTAAAGATTGTATCAGGGAGGAAGAGGCAGAAAGCTAGGCTGAGAAGGAGCAGCCAAGAGAGCAGAAGGAAACAGAGCAGAAGGTTGAATCAAGGATGCCGGGAGAATGAAGAATGTAGAGAGGAAATCCCCACGGAGGGCCTGTAGTCTGTGAAATCCCACGGAGGATCTATGAGATTAGAAACAAGAGCAAAGATGTGTCTGAGTTGGAGATGTGCCAGTTACCCTTATCACACATACATATGGGGAGCACACAGCCCTGGGGATGCTTGACCTAAGGTCACCTGATCATGCTGACCTGGGCCAACGGCATGCACCACTGCCCCGCCAAGCAGTGTGGGAGGGACCATTTAGAAAGTGGCCACCTGCTTGCCAGAAAGGGGACCCTCCCCCTGCATGTTTGGTTACCCCGGCCCCCCCTACAGTGTGCCTTTTCTGGGGGTACAGATATGGTGGAGGAAAGGGCCCCTGCTCAAGGATCACTTTGGGTTGGGTCTACCAGTACCCGTGGCCCCTTGGCTCCCATCTGAGAGTCACCCGTGTGACTGATCCCAGCTCCCAGCTCCGGGTAGGCACGCCTAGCAGTTCCCGTTATAAGATGAGTCCTGTGGTTGGGACATTTGCTGGAAGTTCTAGGCGAGAGGCCCTCTCCATCCACTGGGCAGAGTAAGCCAGGAGCAGGAGGCAGAGCTCCAGAGGTCCCACGTGAGGAGCGTGTCCCTAGGGGAGAAGCCTCAGAGAGGACAGGGGACCGAGAAGGTCCAGGGGACCAAGCCCTGATGCACCAGGCTTTCCCATTCCTGGTGAGTTTCCCCACTTGAGCCCATCAGGGACAGGTCTTTGAGAATAAACTGACCCAAGCCTCGCGTTCTTCTCTTCAGGACCCCTCCCTGCTGGACCAGCCTCCCTGACCCAGGAGCTAGCCAGAGCCCCAGTCTAGCCAGCCAGGCTCCGTCTGGACTCCCAGTGGCCACCATCCACATCCCCACCCAAGAACCGCAGACGTAATGCCTGAGCACCCCACCTTGTTCTGAGAACCTGGTGGCCCCCCAGCCTGGTCCCCACCCCCACCCACTCCATCCCTTTTTCCCCAACCAAAAGTCTGGGAGACCCAGGAAAACGGTGCCTCCCGCACAGGAGAATTTTGTCCCCAAGACTCTAATTTAGATTCACAATAGGCAAGACCCAGGTCGTGAGCCCCCTTCCACGAAATGCCTTGGCCTGCGGGCTCCCAAATTAGGCAGTAAACTCTCCTCTGGGAATGTAAAGATACCCTTCCTGCTAATTCTTTCAGGTCCTGAGTGGTTTTTACAGCTCATTAGAACCGCCAGGATGGACTTGGCCTTCCTAACGAGCCCTGGGCTTCCTCGGCCCAGGCAAGCACTCCAGCCCTAATGAGTTTTCCTCGGCCATAAACACACCAGCTGAGGGTTAAGAGTGGGGAATTAGCATTTACGGAGCATCCATTTGAATAAGGCCAAGCAGGCGAGAGCAATGCCACCTGTAGGGGATGGGGGCTGAGCCCGTCAGGACACCACACCTCTGTCTTCTCCCATGAGGACAGAGCCTGTCTGTTCTGCTTCTGCCGTCCCTGCTGCCCTGCACGGCCGCCGCTCCCCGCCCGGCTCCCAGGGCCATGTGGGCAGAAGTACCAACCAGCCCTCCTTCCTAGAGCTGCATGGCCCACGGGCAGAGGGCCCAAAGGCATCTCCAGGGAGGACCCACAGAGGGGCCCAGGAGAGGCCCACTTCCAGATCAACTGGAAGTGATGGCTGAGGCACCAGAACCTTCCATGAGCCACGTCGTGGGAGCGGGCCCTGCTGCGGGACCCAGGAGAGCGGCACGGCCTCGTGCACCCCCATCCACGTTGCATGTTAACAGAGTGGGCTGCTCCCAGCGGCTGCCGCTCTGGTTCAGAGCTCAGATCTGGGAGCAGCCTCCCAGGAGGCCCCAGGGTAAGCCGCTCTTGAGGCTGGACACCCACCTCAGGCCTGCTCTGGGAAAGCTGGGGCCCTCGGGCTCATTTGTGGGGTGAGGTCATTGAGGGGTGAGGTGGGGTGGGGTGGGGTCGCCCTGCAGACTGGGATCACACTGTTTTTCTCCTGCTAGCCACCCCCCTCCTCCACCACCGGCCCCTGCTCCCCCTGGGCTGGCCGGGGAACCATGTTCTGGAAAGCAAGCCACGTTCCCCGTGTACGTTAAACCCAAAGCCAGCAGCAGGAGGCTGTGTGCGTGTCTGTCACAGCACACAGCTCTTGCCTCTCGGGCCTTTCGCCAGCCTTTGATTCATGCAACTCAGAAAATAAGACCTATTTTCATGCAGTCTTGCCACGTTTATTAAGGAGAAATGTGTTTAATTGACTGGCTCGAGCCTGCCTTCCCGCGAACAGGGCAGTGGCTCAGGCTCGGCTGATCTGCTCCTCCAAATTGATCTCAGTCTTTCCTGGGTCCAGGTCAAAAACTCTAAACCCACTCACACAATAAAAGTAACCAGAACGTCCGGCCTCCAAGTGACCGCTTCTGGGAGCGCGTTCCTTCCCAGTCTTGCTTCGGAGCCCTTCCCCCTACCATCTTGTTTCCATAATCCTGAGGCTCAGGCAATTAAAATAAAATATCCTTATAGTCTCTAGATGTTTACTAGACCAGCTGGTAATGAGCTAGGCAGGATCTTCTCTATTACATAAAGGAAAAGAACAAAGAATTAGGAATATGGAAGACATTCAAATGTCTTAATTAGTGCTTCCATCTGTAAAAAAGTTTCTCCATCACTAACAGCCGCCCTCAGAGGCCTATCTTGGGAAGACCACGGTCCCCAAAGGCCCAGTGTGGACGGCGTCGGCATCCGAGAAGCCCCAGCTCCAGTTCCCAGCCCAGTCGCGGATACACCCACGGGAATCGTGGGACCCCGGGGCAGCGGGGCCTGGCAGGGGTCCCCTGGCTGGGCCGGCGCTCTGCGTGGTGGACTCTAGGGAGGGGAGAAGACCAGCAGGGCCAGCGAGTGGGTGTGGTCGGGGATGAGCGAGAGCCCCGGGCCCCGCACGGCTCCTCGGTCGGTTGTCGGCTGCTTCTCTGCCACACCAGTGGCGAGCACTAAGCCTGCTTCCAGAAACTTCTCCAGCTCTGGCCTCTGCCTCACCCTCCCTGAAGACCTATTCGGATTTCCTCTCAGCCTCCCCTGAAGCCTGAGCATCGGAGAGGCCAAGGGATGGACTGGCCTTGTCCTGGGGGCCATCCTGAACCTCGCCAGGCTGGGCGGCCCAGGCTGGGATGGGCAGGGACGTGATGGCGGGAAGGAAAGATGCTGCTCAAGGTAGTGGAGTCGGGCTGAGCATCCGGCCTTCGCGGTGACCTCATCCCACACAGATTCTTCACAAGAACAGCCCTGTGGCCTGAGTCTCGCCCTGTGCCAACACTCCACCACAGTCGCCCTCTTTACAGGTGATGACAGCCCGGCACAGAGAGGAAAACACCTCCATCAACCAGCCTGCGGGCAGTGGAGCCGGGATTCGAACCCTGGACTCCCTGAGCCCTGCGAGCTCTGTGCCCTACACACACCCACGCTGCCTCCTTCAGCCAGCAACCATCCTCGGCCCCCTAGACCTGTGGCCCAGGCATGCTGGCCTTTGGGGGGCCGCCCTGAGCCCACCTCTGTGCTCACCCGTCCCCTCCGACCACGGGCCCCGCCTCCCCCACCCGGGGACCTGCAGCTCAGGAGCAGAAGGGGGCCCGCCTCACACGCCTTCGAGCTCGGCATCCGGGCGCTGGCCCGACGCGGAGCTCAGGCGCGGTCAGTCCCAGCTGAACTCAACTGCAGGAAGGTTGGAAACCATTTTAAACCAAACGACAATGGCTGGCTCTTGTAGAAGCCAGGAATGAGAGAGGAGGAGAGCAAATGGGACAAGCGTGGGGCTCCCGGCGTGTCCAATTTAATGGTTCAAGAAGTTTCTACTACTGAAAAGTAATTCTTTCCTATAAAGCATCTCGGTCGAATGTTGGACAGAGCCCTTTGTCCCAGGCCGGGTCACTTCCCTGCTTTTAGGGGTCTTCTACCTGAAAGCTTTCAAAGAAAACTTCCAATATACGGGGCCTTGGGGGACAACTCCTTCACTGGCCAAATTTCTCTCATCTGCTCATATGGATTTTTTTTTCCCTTTTCTGTTCTCTCTTCCATATCGGACGGCACAGAGGAATCAAAGTTTCTGGCGCCCACCCCTTCATCCAACACAAAGGAAATGGCAGACGGCGGCAGAGGGCAGCAGGGACAGCTGAGGATGGAAACCATCTATTCAAACTTGCTAGGAATATATTGAATTAAAAATCGCTGATCAACACTGCTCCCTCTCTTGGCTCTGCCGTCTGGGGTGGTCCCAGCCCCTACTGTTGTGACCTCCCTCCTCCATGGATGCCTTCATTCACCCCCTCTGTTCCATCTGGATGGACCCCACATCCTGCCAGGAGCTGACAACTCTGAGCAACCTCGGTGGAGACGCAAGGGGTCAACAGGTAGGGAACATTCCAGAGCCCAAAGTGGCAGGCTCGGCGGCATCATTTGGTCCCTTGCAGATTCTCCCTGGGCTCCAGCCAGCCAGGCTTGGCTGGCTGGATGTCCCCTGCCTCCCGTCCCCTGGATTCCCAGGCGCTGCTGTGACTGAGGCTGGGCACTGGTCTGCTTTCTCCAGGGAGCCCCAGGACGGGGACCTCTACCGTGGCCCCCCAGAGCAAGTGGGAGGCCAGATCCTCGGTGCCAAGACAGCCCCATGGAGACTGAGAGCGCAAGCGCCCGCAAGGCCACCCACGTCCAGGAGCGGGAGCCCAGCCTGAGTAGGCTCCACACAGGGAGGACAGGCCCGAGCTGGGCCCTCATCTTCTGGTGGGGGGTGCCACTTCCGCTCAGGCCGATAGGAGCCAGGTTGGGCAGGGAAAGGGGCACCGAGCAGGCGGGTCCAGCAGCCTCAGCCAGGCCCTGGCTGAAGCTCCCTGGGCCCAGGTCCCAGGTCTGGCCCCAAGGTGGGAATCCAGGTCGGGCTGACGCGAGTGGTGAGGCGTCCTCCCTGGGTGGCCCAGGGCAGGGGTGGGATGGCAGCTGGCCCTGGCAGGAGGTTCAGATCCAGGGAGCCAGACCCCGACCCCAGCCCAAGGCCCAGTGCTTGGCTGAGGCCCAACCCCTGAGGTCACCACCCAGGACAGGGCCAGTGGCCGAAGATGTGACAGCGGCCCTCTTCCCGGCAGCCCAAGCAAGTCAGAGTTTCCCAGGCCCGGCTCAGCTGCTGGAGGCCAGGAGAGGCCGGCCCCAGCCCTGCAAAGAAGGAGGGGAGTTGTTTCTCTTGCAATGGAAAAAAACAACACCCGAAAGAACGGGACAGTCCGCCAGGTCTGCAATAACCGTCCTGTCCTCTGGGCTGGCCAGCTCCCAGCAGTTAGAGGCTCCGGGCACAGGGGCCCGGGCCACAGACCCATCGACCCTTCGTGGCCCCTCCCCGGATGCTGGCGGCCTCTCAGCCCTGGATCCTGGGACAGACACAAGCCCTCGGTGGGGCACCAGCCAGAGCGTGGTCCCCCTCTAACCACCCATCCCCTTGGCTTCTCTGATCTTCCCAGGGGACCACCCCGCTTTGGGCCTCTGTTTCCTCATCTACGAAACTGGGACATGAATGCCTGGGGGCTGGGGGCTGGCGCGAATGGCAGTTTCAGCGGAATGAAGGGAAATACCATCAGAAGCTATTTTCTGATTTAGTTCTAAGGCCCTGACCCACCGAGTGACCTGGAAACCCAAGGACACCCACTCCCCACCCCACCTCCCCGGACAAGCAGGCAGGAGGGCGGGCCCTGGGAGGAAGGGCGGGCAGGCCAAGCCCAAAGCCAGGGAGGCGTCCTCAGCTCCAGGGAGGAGAGCCGCAGGACGAGGCCACCTCCCAGCCTGAGCCGTGGCCCTAATTCGCCAGGAAATGGCCCCGAGACCCAAATGGACAAAGGGCGTTTGTGCTGGAGCCTCAGTCCCATTTAGGGAGTCAGAGAGGATTGAGTAACAATGCCGACATCTCGGAACCCCGTACACATGGCATAGAGAGAGCCAGCCACCCTGGCTCCCGACAGAGGGGCCCCCCAGGGCCTGCCACTGCCCAGCCTGAGCCCACACAGCTCTGGTGGCCCCCATGCCTGCCTGGCCTGGCCAACCATGGCTCCACTTCAGCCCCCAGACTTCTCCTGCCCGTCCAATGCGCCAAACCCTCCACCTGCACCCCTGCCGGAGGCTCCTCCCCTCCCTGCCCAGCCGCTGACCACCGCCTGGCCTCACACGACGTCCCCCTGCCCCCACCCCCGTCTCATACCTTCTCCCCACCGTGCTGTCCTCCAAGCACCCTAGGCCCGAGATCTGCAGCTTCTTGCTGGTTGGCTATGTTGGGGACTTTAGAAGGAGGGGATTGAGTTTAGATTCCTCAGTCCACAGCCTCTATCCCATGAGGGTCCCCGAAGCCTGCAGCTCGTTCTGTCCCTTGCTCTGTCCCCTTGCATCCCTGAACGCCCCCTCACATATCCCGGTCCCCATCTGGTGCCTTCGCTCTGCATCCTGGTGCTTTGTGTGTCCAAGACAGGAGTGCCCTGCTGGGTGGGTCTTCTTGTGTGAAGGAATAACCTCCTATTTCTGACCTGATCCATAGTGCTGCAAGCCCCAGGGAGGAGCTGCTTCTCGCGGCGGCAGAGTTGGGACGTGTCCCCGGCACCCCCCCCGCCCCGAAGGTGCCCCAGCAGCCAGGGCTGGCCAGGCGGCATCGCAGCTCAGCTCCTACCCTCGGACTGGAGCCCCTTCACTCTCCGGAGGGCTGTGCCCATCCTTGTCCCCCTGTCCCTGTCCCCTGGCCGAGCCCTCAGGAGTCCCGTCCCTGCTCCATGTACTCCGTGGCTTTCAAATCCTACTGGCCTTCGAATCGGGTGGGTCAGGCCATGCCTGCTTTCCCCACCAGATGGTGATGCTGCCGCTTATCCCCAGCGCGAAACCAGGCCACACAGCGCCTGCGTCCTTTCACACATGTCCCCACCTCCCCGAGCAGCACCTACCCCCAGCAACGTCTGCAGTGAGCCCTCCTGCCGCTCCACATCCCAGCTATCCAGCGCCGGGGCTCCTCGCCTCTCTAGCGCCAGGGGCAGGGATGGCATACGGGTCAACGAATCCATTCGAGAGGGCCCTGGCTCTGTCGGTCTTCTGAGGGGGCCTGGCCATGCAATTTCAGCCTATAAATCCAGATAACGAAATGGGCCCAGCCCACGCCCACCCCAGCCACCCCCACCCCTTGCCGTGCCTCTGACCTTGGAGCAGAGTGGGCAAGGCGCAACCCCTGCAACCCAGAATGGAGCCCACCTGGGCCCGTGTGCTTGGTTGGAGTCAGAGGACGAGCCCTGGAACCTTTCCCTCCTCGCATTCTGGGGCGATTCTCCGTCATTCCCCACTGTCGGCTCTGGCCCTGCCCTCTGAGGATCTGCAAAGGGACAGGAAACACAAACTGTGAGAGGGTACACCGTGGTCCCCCCTCTGGAGCTCTCCAGCAGGCCCCCACGGATGCCTACCTTCATGCCCCCCGACAGTCACTGAACTAGCGCCCCAAGGTGGGCAGACAGGCCACTCCCGAGCTGGTGTAAGGGGCACGCGCCCAGACTGGGCCTCACGCACCCACCAGGTGTCGACGCCCCTCACGACCACAGCGCGCTGGACTCGGCCTAGGAGGCACCAAGGTTGAAATTTCAAATCCAGTTGAGCTGGATCGGGTACGACAAGAAGGTCAGGTGTGACAAGGCGATGAGGTGGGCCAGGTGAGACAGAACATTTAGGAATGATAGGAGGATCAGGTGAGACAGAAAGCTCAGGACAGGGGGGTCAGGTGGGACAGGAGGGTCAGGTGAGAGAGAAGGGACAGGTGGGACAGGTGAGACAGGTGGGACAGGAGGGTCAGGTAAAAGAGGAGGGACAGGTGGGAAAACCAAGTCAGGTGAGACAGGTGGGTCAGATGGGACAAGGGGTAAAGGGAGGAGAGAAGGGGAGGCAGAAGGAAGAGAGAAGAAAGAGAGAAAGAGAGAAGGAAGAGAGAGTGAGCGAGCCGGACACTGGGCTGGTGAGGAGACAGACCTGAGATCGTGGGGGCATCACAGGGCGGATCCAGGCAAGCCACCATGTGTGGTCAAACCGGGTGCCCCCCTCACAGCCCACAGTGTGGGGACAGCTTGAGAGCCAGGGTAGAGGGTTTGCTCTCCACCCAAGGCAGGAAGGCAGGCAGCCAGGAGACAGCATGAAACCAGGAAGCCCAGAAGGGACCCCATGCTTCAGAGTGACCTCCGTGGTCCTGCTACGGAGGGGACCCACCCAGCAGAAGGCACCCTGAGAAGTTGTCACTGACACTTCTCTCTGAAAACAAGCCCCAGTGGCACCCGCTGGGGGTCATCAGGGGGCTGAGCGTGGATGCCACTGGACTTGGCTGGCACTACCTCCCTAGGACCCCTGTGCTGGGGCCCTGGGAGGTTTCTGGCCAAGGCTTGGCCCCCAGTTTTCACTAGACACCACAGGGTAAGTTGCAGGTGCTAACAGCTGGGCCGTGAGAGGGAGAGGGGAGAGGAGAGAAGCTGGGAGCTGAGAGTCAGGATCTCAAGAGAAAAATGAAGGAGACCGTGAGGCTCCCAGGAGACCTTCACCTCGAGACTTGATCGAATGTCCTGTCAGAGCTCGCCACCCCAGTGGAGACGCAAATGCAAACCAACAGAAAATGCCACCCTGGCCCTCAGGAAACAGCTTTATTCCTATGGCCCCAAACTGGAAACAATCCGAACATCCCCAACAGGAGGATGGTGGGTTGTTGTTGGTTTTTTTTTTTTTCCCACAAAACAGAATACTCCTTAGCAATTTTTAAAAATCTCCTAATACGTGTAAAAACGTGGACGAATTTCCAAAACACTTCGGTGAGGGAAAGAAGTCAGAAACGACAGAGACCTGAGTTCTAGAATAAGCCAGCTTGAATATGGGACTGGAGCAGACCAGCGGTTGTGTGGGGCCGGGGTCTGGCCTGGCGGGGGGTGGTGGGGAGACTCACCGAAGGGTACAGGAGACTTCCGGGGACGGTGGAATGTTCTGTATCTTGATCAGGATGGTGGTCACATGTCTAGAGACATCTATCGGAATTCATAATGTGTACACTTAAAAACTGGTACATTTGATGGCTAACAGACACATGAAAAAATGTTCATCCTCTTTAGCCATCAGAGAGATTCAAATCAAAACCACACTGAGATACCACCTTACACCAGTTAGAATGGCCAAAATCAACAAGACTGTAAACAACAAATGCTGGAGAGGATGCGGAGAAAGGGGGACCCTCTTCTGTTGGTGGGAATGCAAGGTGGTGCAGCCACTTTGGAAAACAGTGTGGAGATTCCTCAGGAAATTAAATATACAGCTACCCTATGACCCTGCAATTGCACTACTCGGTGTTTACCCCAAAGAAGCAGATGCAGTACAAAGAAGGGCCATATGGACCCCAATGTTCATAGCCACAATGGCCACAATAGCCAAACTGTGGAAAGAACCAAAATGCCCTTCAACAGATGAATGGATAAGGAAGATGTGGTACATCTATACAATG